>OZ038483.1:25091224-25208724 GCA_964036315.1 Acanthosepion esculentum | reverse complement strand
ATGGATAAGTCAGTGGTTAAAATTCTAAATGATGTAATTTATTTTTTGTATATTCTATTATAACAATACACATTTTAAAATTAGAAATATATTAATTATAGGACTAAGTCTCGCAAAAGACGGAAAATGTCTTCAGATAAAACAGTTCTCTTCACTCTGATGGTAACTGGAAATACTTGAGAAGGAAATGTTTTCCTTTCACGTAATGAAAAGGAAGAACCACGGGTGAAGCTAACAACGCAGAAAAGATTTGATAAAGTGATAATTGGGTTTAAGAATTTTACCATTCATTACAATGAAAAAACTTTATGAATACCAAATAATTACTCTAATAACTTAACCAGCAAGAATATCGACTGATTGATTTATTTTTACGGTTTATCAACCTATGTGGGTTATTTGAATAGAAACATATTTTGAATTGTAAGAATAACTCTTTTTTTACGAGTGGATGTTGCATTAACGAATTTTTTCTTTTTAGAATATACAAGTTTTAATATTTACTCCATAATTTGGGGAGGAGAAGAATTCATACCTTTCCCAACGGTATATGCGTGTAAATATATGTAAGGAATCTCTCATTCCGAGCCATTATCCATTACACCACCCGCACATCCAAAGTATCGACTAAGCGAAAAAGAAAATCAACATTATTAATCTTTTTACACACTGCCTACTCTCTCGTGCCCAATAAGTTTAGAGGAGGAGCCAACTTTTATTTTTTCGATTTTTTACCAATTATCTTTGACTCCCTACAACTTATAATGTCGATATAATATCTTCTACCCATAGTATTAGATAGCAAAATTTTCCAGCGTCTTTATTATTTTTAATTTTTGTGTGTGCCTTCTCTCTAGTTTTCATAATAGTGAGTACCGAGAACTTTTACAAATACCTAATATATATTTAACAATCTTAAAAAATGATAAACGCATTTTATTTTTAGTAAATTATGCCATTTATTTTCTCTTAAGCTGAAATACAAAAATTCACAGAAACTCAGACATTGGTACGCAACAGAAATATATGAAGCGGGCTAGTCAGGTGTTCAGTTTCGACATTACGAAAACACCTAGTCATGGGATTGATGATGAGGATGTACGTGGCTTTGAACTCCACTGCTTCTATAAATAGATCCAGTCGGATGT
Organism: Acanthosepion esculentum; assembly: GCA_964036315.1. Classification (NCBI taxonomy): domain Eukaryota; kingdom Metazoa; phylum Mollusca; class Cephalopoda; order Sepiida; family Sepiidae; genus Acanthosepion; species Acanthosepion esculentum. The sequence continues at coordinate 25,207,576 of OZ038483.1, read as the reverse complement.
TGCATTTATGACGTAATAGCTAAAGAGGTAGTGTAGCCGTGACAATATAACTATGAGAGCCATAGACTGTGGAGAGGATTTAATACCGTTTCCCCATGGGAGTGATTGTTTTCTTGTGCAACAGTAGCACGTGAAATCTGCAGCATCCACAGCTTATATATGAACTGGATCACCGATTAATGACATATAAATGAAAAATTGTATCAAATCACATTGTACGGCATACACTGCATACTATGCGGTTTCGTAATCATCGACCGACAAGGGCACTATTATCGACACTGCGGCACGAGAACATCGTTACTGGACCGTGTTATCTAAGCCAGAAATTAGACTTGCCTGACATGAGAATCGATCTCCTTCACATATGAATCCAGCTGTTCACCTAGGCCATAGTGATCTGCTTTTACCGTCTAATATCAAGGTCCTCCGACCCATGTGATGCGCAGTAAATGTTTCTGTATTTGTAATAGTATCCGTCGAGTTAATAATGATGAAAACCCATAGATTGCAATGTACGCTGTACAGTGCGTTGAATGAGTGACATAATCTGGAAATGAGACTTGCCTGACAGACGGTCGAGTTCGTATGCGGAGAAGACATGAAATTATGAATGCAGTTTGTCAGCAGAATGTTGTATAAGTTGTTGGTACATTTATAATAGCATACATTGTTCGCAAAGACTACTTGGAAAAGTTTCACTTGACAGGTGTAACATACATACAGCAAACAATTTGCGTTCCTTTATACTTGCTATATTTTTCCCAGTAGCGATGATTTTATTCCATCAAGATAATAAAAGACCCACCACCACCTCCACAATTCGAATTTCCGGTATTCTTGTTTTCAGAATTTTACTGGATTATTTTACCGGCCCAACAGAAGTCACATAATAACAATTTGATAATACAATTCTGACCCCTTCCCCAATTAGGCATCTTTCCCATCTCTACATCATCATCGACTCTTAGAAGCTTACATTAAACTAAAAGTTTATACAATATTTTCAATGACTATTAGCAAAACAATAAGTTAGTTTGTTATGTGCCATGCGTGATACACGCTTAGGCGATCATGTATCTTTCGATACATGACTGACGAGGCAGATTTTTCCCCGCAGTAGGTTGACCAGTTGTCATCCAAGGCTATAGAATCCGGCCTGTCCTGCTATTTACCCATAGCTGGGGGGAGAAGAAGAGGATACATACCTTTCACAAAGTTATTAGCACGTAAGTGAATGCAATGGATTCGACTGGAATCCGAACTCGACCCAAGCCGCTATCCATTACTCCACCGTGCCTCCCGGCAAAACAATACTACTTTATTATAAAAACATTAAAAAGAAAACATACTAAATACATAAATGTAAAAAAAAAAAAGCTAAACTATATAAATTTAATAAATATAATAAAAGATGCAAGAATAAAAGGATCTAAGAAAAGTAAAATTAAAGATAATGTAAATTGTTTGATATTATCCACTGAAACTTTAATAAGGCTTTACTCTTCACTCTCCTCGAAATTACTATTATTAATAAACAAATTATATCGGTTAAGTGATGCTTAAACACTATGATTGTTATTGTTCTATTTTATTTTGTATCCGTCTTTCTTGATCATTGAATAAATATGTCCGCCTTTTGTTACTGACTGTCCTTGTAATATCAATTAATATTCTTTGGCGGTTTTTATTTCACGATTCCGATACAAGACAGTAAAAAATAATTCACACGCTCTAGGATCAATCGACAATTGGGCGGAATAAAAAGTGCACCAAAAACTTTATTTTTGCGGCGAAGTGTGAGAAAATCCAGTGTTTTTGTATGATACACCAAAGAAGGTATTGTCAAAATATTGCCACTCTTTATTGAACATTTTTAACTTCCTTCGAAAAGAAATAAAAATAAAAATAAAAAAGTTCAAAGTTGTTGAAAAACTAGAGAGAAGATTAATTTCTACAGTGCTTACCACACAAGTTTAACAAAAAATATTCAAAATAAATATAAGGTGACAAGATACGTTTTATAATAATGTAGAATCTTCCAGTGTGGTGACGATTAAAAAGCCTGTTTACAGTTGGGTAAGTTCTGTGTGCTTCGGTGGATATTTGCTAGTTTCATCGGTATTTCTATGATCCAGAATGAAATTAAACATTTTGGGAAAAATTATTATAGCAACAAAAAAAAAGATTTTATCGTAAAAGTTTTCTTATTTGAATTTTTCGCGAATTGTATCAGGATTGAAATGAAGTAAACCTTAATAACGTCCAAATCGTGTCATAAAAAGGAGATTTCCAAATATTTAGTATATCTTCAAAACTTTATATCTTTAAATGGCAGGGGGGGGGGTCTGAAGAACTGAACCTTGTGCAGAGCTGAAGATGCACATTGAAGGAATTTAAGAGAGACTTAAAGAAAGAACTTGGAACATTCGTTTTTACAAGAAACAAAAAGCTGTATAAGCCACTGTATTAGTAAGAAACTGCTGCCACACTTTTCTTGAATTTAAATCATTTTTTATCGATGGTTGATCAGTTAGAGATTTTTATATTAAAACTATGTAGGGAAAGAGACTTTGCAAAAAACGATGTTAATACATGACCAATTGAATTTATTATTAAGATTTGAAAAAATGCTAAAAAAATGGAGAATTTTACCTTCATGGCTGTAGCGATGGGGATGCCATAAGCAATGCCAATTCCTAATCCATTGATGAAGCCGTAAGTGGCAAGCACGGCCAGAAAAGAATGTTGCACGGCCCAGGCAGTTGTTAAAACTCCAATACTAAATGGAAATCGGGACAGTATAATTATATACAATTTGCAAAATTACTTTATAAGCGATGAAGTTATAAAACGAACAAGGAGCATGAAAAAATTAATTAAATTAATACGAAGAAGGATTGCTGCTTAATAAAAATTTTATTCATACATACATACACACACATATATATATATGTGTGTGTGTGTGTGTGTGTGTGTGTGTGTGTGCGTACGACACATTTAGAAAGTGCCTGAAAACCATTCGACAGCTTGACCCAAGCCCTCTGAGTGAAATTGGGCAGATGGAAGTGTTCGTCAATGGTTGTGCTTGCATGAAGTCACAAGCAATCATCACTGACAGTTTCGGCGTATTGGCCTTATTTAAACAGTTGATCGCGCCAGATGGTCCGCTCTCTGTAAGAAACTGTAACTGATGTCCGCCCAGCATAGTTGCAATTTAAGCTACAGGTGGGATCTGCAGGTGTTTAACAAACACAAATGTGTCTGAACAGGCGTTTGCAACAGTTGGTTGCTTGTTTTTGTTTAGCGACATTTACGGGTTATTTAATGCTGAAATCTAAATATTTTGTACGGAATTTTTTTTTTTTGTTGAGATAATAATGGTTTTAGTGATACAAGTCTTACTAATTAACCCATAGCTGAGGGGAAGAGGAATTTGCGCGTAAGTGAATATAATGAACCCAACTGGAATTGGAACTCGGCTCTCCGATTAACACTTCCGAGCCATTATCAATTACACCAACCGCACATCCAAGCTTACGGCACCTTCTATTCCCCAGCGGTTACTCATCTAGGGACTGACCAGGTTCGATGTTGCGTAACTTCGGTGATCGTACGGAAACTGGTGTTTCAATGTGATGTGGCCGTATACCCTACAATAGGGATATGCTACCCACGTATATGTGTGTGTGAGTGAGAGAGAGAAAGAGTGTAAAGAGAGGTCATGTAATAGCGTTACTGGTATCATGTAATACAGTAATACCTGCTTCTTGGTCGAGTAGTCAACGACTAACCGTGTTCTTCCAACAGGCTTAACAGGTGCGGAGAGTGGTTTGACATTCTGAAGAATGAAAAATAAGACATCTAAAAATCTGGGAGACATCTATTAGTTTATGCGTATCTATGTCTCTAAGAGAAGGACACTCTGATGTAACTCTTATGATCACAGCTACACCAGACTTCTTACATCAGTGTGTCTCTGGATTATGTTGAAGAGGGTCGATGCGGTGTTGTTTGATCTCAGACAGCTGCACAGTCATTACTTATCTAACATTGTTTGTGTTTGCTATTTCTATTTTGCAGGGGTCATGAACTGGCAGCGGTAGTGTGTCTGTTAAGGTGTTGGGTGTTTGCGGAAAGAGAGATGGAGATTTAATTCAGGTCAAGGGAATCAGGAAAAAAGAACAATTTTGCAAAGACATGCTATATCACCCGGTCTACGAATAATTGGAAAAATTCACCTTTCAACAAGACAACGAATCCAAAACATACTCTTCGAAATTATTTCAAATCAAAATTAACGAGTCAAAAAAAATTACAAAATTTTAGAAATTATGATTTCACTTTTCTCTATCGATCATTTCTGCTCACGAAACATCTTAATGTAAACAATGACAATATATTATGAATTGGATTAAATCCGACAATTATTATTTTCTGTTATTTTTATACTGTTTAATTTATTAACACTGTTCAATTAAAAACAGAACATTTACTTTAATAAATTATATCTATAAAAATAGGTACCTCCATGAGATCGCTAAAAAAGAGCATAGCATGACGACACCAAAATTGACGAAAACAAAATTTTATCGTCTAAATGTTCATGTTATTATTAAGAGGAAAGATCAAAGTATTTTGGGGGTATTTTTTACATTTTTAATCGTTTCTAGCACCTCCGAAATATTCTTTAAAAATCTTTTTTTTTTGAGTCAGCAAAATTGACAGATAATCGATCATGGTAACACCTTTTTTCCCATTTTATAAAAAAATGAAAATCTCAATTTGAAATTCTTTTAAAAATCAATTATCATTTTTTCAAAACTTATTTTAAGAAAATCAGAAATTATAATGTTTATTTAAAATATTTTCAACCAAGGTTAACTTAGCTTCTGCGCCGAAAAGATGTAATTTGAAAATAAAACAAAGCAGGTCATATTTTGCGTCACTTGACAGGTGTTGAATGACATATTGACGGATTACGTGAGGATAGTTTGTTCTACGGAAGGTGAAAAGTGAAGTTATTTAGATTTAAATGAACAAATTATTTACCTCGTTTTTTTTTTACGGAAAACTTTCAGCGCTCTAATTTTTTTTTGTACTTAGCTTTCACCTTTACGTTTCCGATGCTTTATGGAAAATATATTATAAAGAAATTAAAATAAGACTGTTAAGAGTGAGATTAAATTTCATAAGAAAGGTATCTAATTAATTCATAGGTACCTTTCTTATGAAATTTTATCAGAAGTGTACATAAAATACTATAATTTTCTGTACATTTATTACATTTTACTGTGTTATTTGTATTTCCATTCATTTTATTATTAATTTTGATATTTCATTTATGGAAAAATGTCATAACTGAGATTAATATAAAAATAATATCATATAAATCTCATAAGATGATACTGATACTTGTAGGTAACCTTCTCAGTTGAAATTGAAAAGTCAAATTAACTTCTCCACACGTGTTTCGCAAAAGTAAAGACCTTAATAGCGGAGAACAATGCTTAATTCAAATAACGCAACTTAATTGTATTCTGGTTGTTCTTCAGTACTTTATAATTACAGCCCGGTTATAAACACAAAATTACATTTCTTAATTACTGCGGATCTTCTGATTAGTCAAAAAAACGATACAATTTACACGCGCTAAAAAAAGATCTATCTCATAAGGACACTTACGAAAGCGGATGCGGCTTTTAACTAATTTTATAATATTTTAACAACTTAAATGTAAAAATTCTATTATAATTAAAGAAATAACAAATAATTGTATTAAAATTCATTTTTCATCAAAAAAATTTTTGCTTTCAGAAAATATTGTCCATATTCATAAAAACAACTAAAAGCAAATAAAAGCATTTGAAATTAAATAATATGTTTGTTTTATTGAGTTTTGTATGTTACAATTCAGAGCTGATTTTCAGGTAGGGGTGGGGGTCCAATTAAAAAAAACATGATTTGCATTCCTCAAAGCCTTGTGCTTTTAACTATTGTAATCACTAAACTGGATTCGATCGAATTTATAGAGTTTTCATAAAATTAGCCGGGGGGGGGGGTAATAAATATAAAAAATATTTCTGTCATGACTTTAATAAAAAAAAACATATTTACAATAATTTCCATCATCTATGAATAGTTTCTGAAAGTTTCATTAACATCCGACAATTATTTTTATTTTTGCAAGATTTTCCAAATTAATGTGTGTCATACAAAAAAAAATACGTGCTAAAAGTTGTATATGTTATTCTACTAGTTCCGGTAATACAAAGAGAAACAAGGTTTTTTTAAATCAAAATTTAGAATGTTTTAAAAAGAAGGAAAAATTCTAAAAAATAATTAAAAAAAACTTTGGTCTTTCCTCTTCATAATAACATAAATTTAGACAATAAAATTTTGTTATCGTCAAGTTTGGCGTCTTTTTCATCATGCTATGCTCTTTTTTTAGCGATCACATAGAGTTACCTATATAAAAATAACGTATAAACAGAAAATATATTAAATAATTGTCGGACTTAATTCATTTCATAATATGTTATCATTGTTCACATTAAAATATGTTTCGTGAGCAGAAATGATTGATCGAGAAAAATCGTCGAAGTAGTGTGTTTATAAAAACAGTAATTCGGACTTTGCTAACGAAACGCTACTCTGTGGGTGAATGGCAAAAGCACGTCAGATCAAATGACGATTCCCATGAGAATTACAGGTTCGATTCCTGTCGGAGAGCGCATATTTTCAACGAAATTTCTCGAACATTCAGGCCGGTAAATGTAATTAATACTCTTTAATTAAAAAACAGAGCATTTACTTAAATATATTATATCTAAAAAATAACGTATAAACAGATATATATATATATATATATATATATATGTGTGTGTGTGTGTGTGTTTCATTAAAGACGACAGACAAGGTACTGCAATTAAGATTTTTATTTAATTTTTCTTGTGTTCGAAAAAGTGCTTTCTTTTCTGGACACAAAGTGTGTAGAAACTGTCCAAATGTTCTGTAATTCCAAGCTCTTTCGGCTATACTATTAGCTATTATCAAACCATTTTGCTTTTTAACTGGGTGCATGGGTTGTGTGTATGTTTCTAGAGTTATAGGGATGTTTTTAATTCCCGAACACAGCACATTGTGGCCGTGTTCGTAGTTAATATTATTGAGTGTTGGTTTTTTCTTTTTTTTATTATTAAGGCTTCCATTATTTTTAATCATTTTTTTACATGTGGATGAGGGTATTATGTTTGCGTTTTCTACAAGTATGTTTCGGATGGAGTCTGGTAAGTTTGTGCGTGCGTTTAAATGGGTTTTAATAGAGCTGTGGTCGGATAGGTGTAACATAAGACGTTTGGATAGGCATGTAGTAGTGTGACCGATGTGATTATTTGTGTTCGGCTTGACCAGGAATACAGTTCCTTCAGGGGCATTTGAACTCATAAACAATGTTTGTTCGTTGTAATCTTGATTTTCTGGTGTGTTGTTATTTTTGAGGATAAAGTTAGCTGTTTTAAATTTTTTTCTAATAGATAACTTGATTTTTTTTTCGGGTCAATTGGGGTAGTGTATTTCTTTGTGATATTTCTAAGTGAAGATTCATCTTGTTTGTAGTTGGCTTTTGTAGATAATTTTTATGAATAAACGAGAAGATGAATTATAGTGTACTATTTTTAGAAAGTTTTTTAAGAATGGGAGTTTATTTTTTGAGTAAGTTCGTAGGTAACGTTAAGGACAGAGTTTTTTTCAAATGTGGTCTTGAGAGTATCTATTTCTTTTGTGTTATTCGTTAAAATAAAAAAATATCGTTTACGTAGCGGACATATATTTTAGGTGTACTGACTTGTTGAAATATTGTGTTTCCTACATGGGACATGTAATAATTGGAGAAGCACGGGCCAAGCGGATTTCCCATACTAACACCATTAGTCTGGGTGTAAATATTGCCATTATGGTCATAGAATGGGACTTTAGTTGTGCAGGGATGTAGTAACCTGCCGTAAAAAGTAATATATATATATATATATATATATATATATATATATATATATATGTGTGTGTGTGTGTGCATGTGTGTATAAATATATATGTGTATACATATATATATATATATATATATATATATGTATATATCTATGTATATACATATCTATGTATATGTGTGTGTGTGTGTGTGTGTGTATATATATATATATATATATATATATATATATATATATATATATATATATATATATATATATATATATATATATATATATATATATACACAGACACACACATACATAGATATATATATACACATACCTATATGTGGCCGAGTGGTTAGAACGCAAGCTTTCTGACCATTAGACACGGGTTCTAATCTCACTATGGTCGATGTGTTATTGGTCTTGAGAGGGCGATTCTAGAGTGCAGCACCTTTGGAAAGTACCTTGTGAGTGAAATTGGGTAGACGGAACCCGTCGATGGCTGTGCTTGGTTTTGAGCGTGCGGGACATGTTCAGATTGATGCTCACGATCTCTCCTGAAACCGTAACTAAGGTCTGCTGAGCAGACGTTACTTACAACCTTAGTATAAACCACAGGTGGACTCTGTGGGTGTCGAACAAATAGAAATGCGCCTAGCGATTGGGTAAATCCTGACGATGGCGAAGCATGAAACAGACTGTCGTCGCAGGGCGTTGGCCACAATGTCCACTTTTATATTTATATATATATATATATATATATATATATATGCACACACACACATATATACATACACATATACATTTATCTCTGATATTGTGTACTTTAACCAATAAATATAACATATCTTAAAAACATATTTTATTATACACAAACACACACACACGCACAAACACACACATACACCCCCGATATATATATATATATATATATATATATATATATATATATATATATATATATAATATATGCGTATTGGTCAGTTTTTGAACACAGTTAAATGCTTGATTTTACTATTACTAATTTTTTAAGCTGGCAGACGCTCTCCAGACGAAGGACTAATGCAATACATTCTTTTCATCATCTCCTCCCCCACCCTCCGTGTGTTCAACCTCAGCCGAGAGGTCCATCATCTTTCAACCTCACCCGCAGGTCCCTGCGCCAGTACTCAAGATCCTGCATAGCTGCCATTAGCTCTTCGCTCCTAATCCCCGTTTCCCTGTTGATGACATCAGGGAAAATTAATTTCTTGTTTCTTCTGCCCTGAAGTTGAGGTCTCCAGAGGACAAGTGGTGAGATGACCTCATTCTCAGATCTATGACAGTGGTCCACAAACTGGACTCGCCTCGCTTTCACCGTTGCGGAGACAGGGTATACATTTTTACATATTATATCTCCGGTAGGATCTAACCTCCAGGAAATATTATTATCTCGCCGTAGAAGTTTTTTCTCAAGTTTGCTGATATTGGCCATGTTTTAAAGCCATTCAAGGATATTGACTCAATATAGCCCTGAATATTTGTAACTTAAGCTCAACTCTCAAGCCAGAGACCTAGAACTTATGTAGGCCATTTGATGTGGCTCAAGTCACACCATTCTTTGCATTAAATCCTTTTCAGAAAATTAAATATAAGAGCGTAGGAATTTGTAGTCATTAACTTGATTAAGAACTGTGTTACTTAATGTTATATTTTCATTATTTGTCTTTTGATTTTGAGAATGATTTATGCATTCCATTTTTGTTTCGTTTAAGCAAAGTCCAACAGATTCCAGAGAATCGAATAATAACTTTTGTCTTATTAAGCTAAGCTATGTAAATATCTGTATGGTGTAACTTGATCTGCCTTTTGTTTAATGCTCTATCTCTGAAAATAGCCTTGTGGGTGTGTTTAATAATACTAAATATTTATAATTTTTGATTGTTGTGACTTACAAATAAGCAGATTGAAGAGGTCGCCAGAAGGAAAGTTTTACCTGAACCTTTTTTAATAACATTTAACATTTTAATATATGTAACGACAGAGCTATACATGATGATGCATAATTTATGAAGGAGACATGGTAGATTGTGTTTATAGGACGCGCAGTAAGTGTAACCGTTGTCAGCGTAGAAAATGAAATTGGCAAATCGACTTCAAATTCCGGCCTAGCCTGGTACGTTCACTTTTGCAATAATGGCAGAGGAAAAGATATCTCCCAGCTATGGGTTAAATAGCAGGGTACACTTAGCTCTCTAGCCTTAAATGGCAGCCAGTATGGAAGAACTATTCTGAATTCAAAACCGTAGAGAAGTTCACAGAAACCACTTCACTATCTTTCTCAAGAAGTCAGGGTAATTTACAGAAAATAAAGAAAAGGGGACCTGTGGATAGCTATGCCCGTCTACCTTCTGAATGGGCATGCTCTTAACCTCTTGACAAGTTGACAGACGTAACAACGACTTGAAGGACATATTTATGGATAGGTCCGGGCACTAATGGAATGACCTGAGTGACATCAATCTCCATCCGGAACCAGACTTTAAAATGAAGGACAAGTGCTTATAACGTGATCTGCATGTATCACAGCTTTTATTTGAAAATTACAATGGTAGGGAGGAAAGTTCATTCTCAAAATCGAACACTTTATTTCATGTTCATGTCGTATAGAAACATAATCTCTGAGTGAATATTTTATAGCCTAAGAAAACGTGCGTTTTATTTTTCAAAAGTAAAGAACGTAAGAACAATTGAAGGCCATTAAATAAAAGGTTTACTCGCAAAAGTTCCACTGCAATTATATGCGTATCTACTTATGATAATGTCCTTGAAAATGTCGAGTTTCTTTCATTTTATTGTGTACAACCTTTTGCAATCAGCAGATTTTTGTGAGCCTCTGAGCACCTGTTATACTACGAAATTATCTTGAAAATCATTGATAGCTATTTTAATTCTCATACACACTGTCTTTTACTCTTTTCTCTCTTCTCCATTCTCTCTTCCTCCTCTCTCTCTCTCTCTCTCTATATATATATATATATATATATATATATATACATATATATATATAATATAAACGTATCCTATTTGTTCCTTCTCTTATCATTATTTCATGTTATGATCCATATTTGTTCTGTGCTTGAATATATTCCAAATGATTATCCTTTACAGGATAGTTTAAGTTGCCGATACGGCAAGGGACAAAGATAGGCTATCTCTAAAACGCATATCACCTCTGTTTGTTTTGTTTTTAACATTGAGCACTGTTTATTTTTACACCCAGCACTTTTAGGACAGTTTATCCATATATAAAGTGGTCACTAGGGTCAACACCCAGCAATGACAGTCTATTTCTTAAACAAAATATTCATGACGCTTGTTTTTGACCTGTCTACTTTTCTATTTACATACGCTCTATCCCTGATATTGAGCACATTTACCCATAAATATAGCATACTTTAAAACTATATTTTTATCACACACACACACACACACACACACACACACACACACACACACACACACACACATATATATATATATATATATATATATATATATAGTGCACAACAGTGAGTACTGGAAGTAAAAACGCAGTGCTTGAAGTAAAATATTTGATATATAAGTGATACAGCATGTGTTTTAGGACTTGTCTGTTTATTCTCTTTGTCTTTTCGTTTCCTTTTAGTCCATATACATATGTTGTTATATAGTATGGGTATGGGGGCCTGTCTTCTCATTTCTTTTTCTCCACACACTTCATTTTTCAATTTGTGCGTGATGATTGCCACGTGTATGTAACTCAGAGTTGTACCAAACGGTGTGGAACAAATACACACACACACACACACACACACACACACACACACACACACACACACACACACACACACACACATATATATATATATATATATATATATATATTCTCGGGTTGAAGCAATCGGACATCTAGCCACACTGAAGAGCTGTGATACAGCGAAACAGTCTATCTGTGGATGACAATATATATGCTATGCTCCCGGAAAACTTTGTTGAGCTCTCTTGAGAAAAAGGGTAATTTTAAAAACAGTGGTTCATACCACTATTAACGCATTGTTCTTCAACCGAAATCAATATAACTCTCCAGGCCACTGACGTATTTCCCTTCCTCTCTGCCGTGCGACGATAGCCAGGGGTAGAATCTCTGACGGATACCAAATCGGTCGGGGTTTGAAGCAATCGCACATCTAGCCAGACCGAAGAGCTGTGTGTGTGTGTGTGTGTGTGTGTGTGTGTGTGTGTGTGTGTCAAAGTTTTATTCGCCCAATCCACTATATGATAATATACTGGTAACACTTACCTCATCGTCCAGCAACCGATCAGCGTAGCTATCCGTGGCCCTAGTTTCCTCTCAAGGAAACCTCCGTGCAACATTCCACAACCTTGGCCAACCACAGTTAAAGCGTATATCCATATACTGTCCACATTTCGAATGGTGGTATCAGCCGTCCTGTACTTGAGGAACGAAGTCAAATACGGATTTAAGTTGCCTAAAAGAAAAAAATTTACGTTAACTTTTTATATTCATTGTTAAACAATATCTTTTAAACTATTTTAAACCTTCAAATACAAAGTCTTAATCTCTCTTAGTAAAATAGATATTTACTAAGCTTAATTTCGTCTGACAAATACGCGCATAAATATAAGGAAGATTGTCGTGTTAGTTTGTGTGGAAAATCACCGTTAAAAATTATTAAAAATCTGAAAAGTATTTCATAGAATCATACCATTATTTATATTGTGAATAATTACTTTGACTGAATACATTTAATCGTTTGTTCTTAATTCTTCTATGTGCAGTATTCCTTCAGGACGTTGGCGACCACGGATCTCCACAATTACCCGTCCTTTGTAGTTCTTAATAAATTTTGTCTTTCTGTTATCACTCCTAATCCCTGTTCCGTCATCCATTTACTCAAGCTCGCTAGTTAAGTTATGCGTTATTTTCCTCTGTCGCTCTTACCTTCAATCTATCCGGTGAGTATCAAATATTCCAAGCCCTCTTTCCTGATTATATGTGCCCCAGTAATTCCAACAGTCTCTTTCTGATGTTAAGTATAAGTGTCTGTTTTGTTTCCATTTTCTCTAAAACTATGTCACTAATCACATGTTCAGTCCATGGTATACTCAGCATCCTTCTGTGGAAAACATTTCTGTTGCTTCCAGTCTCTTCTTCATCTGTTAGGAGATTGTTCAAAATTCACTGTCATATAGAAGGACTGATATCACGTAACAGTTCAGTACTCTTTTCTTTGTTTCTAAAGATTTTTTTCCTGTTTCTTAATACTTTCTTTAGCTTTTGGAAGGCAGATATTTAAACTGTTTTACTTGCTTGCTTTTGGTATCTCCAATTTGTAATTTGCATGTTGGGCTGTTCTTTTTGCTAACAATCATGTATCCTGTCTTATTGCAATTGAGGTTTAGTCCTTTCTTCCCGCTTTCCTTCACTATCTTGTAGTTTCTTTTCTGTGTCTGTGCTAATTACCAATGTATATTTCGTGAATCAAATTCGATGTTGTCATTGAGTCAGTTGACAGTTCAAGAAATCAATGGACTTTCCTCATTTGTGGCTTCAATTATTATGAAAGCTCTCAAGGAAATTAGAAAAGATAAATTTTTAAATTCCTTTCCAGATAATTGTAATTTGTTTTGACTTGTTACTAAAAACTAAGGGAAAGAAAAAATGATTCGGTTATAACCCACTGACGTAGAAAATTATTCAGCCAATCAGATTCATTTAAAATCCCGATTCTCAATTAACTTTAGCTTGTTTAGCGAACCAAGACAACGAAGACCGGTGTTTTATAAATAATAACCTTAAAACTTCAAATCTATTTCACAGAATGTGTCTTCTTATGCATGAAATTAAAGCAATCAGAATATTTATCCCGTTCTACAGTAACTATGTGCTATAAAACCCACTTCTTTCATTCACATTGACACTAAAATCAAAAGAGGTTTCAATATTAAAGCCTTGTTGGTTGTTATACGGTAGCTTATATTGCGACTACTAAAAAAGCAAATAAAATAAATATCATGGTGATTTTCTAAGCGTGGCACAAGTATGGAGCACCCAGTGAGGATCGAACTCACTACTCAGTCGTAATTGATCTAGCAAAACAAGATGGCTAACCATTAAACCACACTGAACTGCCCAATGGATTAATTATGGAGTGAGTGGTTTTTAATCCGTTTTTGTAGTAGTCGAAATCTACCGATAAGCTAATACTATTGACCATAGTAAAATGCTGTGAGTACATCTACATATGTATATTCCATGTTAACTTTGAAATCATCAATTTTACATGATTATTCTAGATGTATGGTTTTATTTAGTATCTTGTACTCCCTCTCTGAATGCTATATTATTATTATTATTATTATTTGTGTATGTTATGTTTTATGCTTTGTATCCTGTAGAGCCGGGTCCAAACTATGGTCCTTAGGTCCTATAGGAGAATTGTCATTTAATTGATAACAATTTTATTAGTATATGGGATCTTCCTAGCAGGGCGATCTTCTAGACAACTTGTATGTTGATGTTACCTGGGACACTGTTAGTAAAATTATCCATTTATTTTCTACCAAGGCCCAGAGCTCCGATTACTATTGGTACAGTCTCAGTCTTCATTCCCCCCATCCTGTTAATCTCGATTTCCAGGTCCTTGTATTTGGACAATTTCTCGATAATTTTCATGGGAGTGTTTCACTCAATTGGTACTGCTACGTCAATAAGCATACATTTCCTGAATTTCTTGTCTTTTATGATAATATCAGGTCTATCGGCTTTTATTTCCCTGTCAGTTTGAATTGGCATGTCCCAGAGGATAGTTACATCGTTATTTTTGTTAGCTGTGTCTAGCTGGTGTTCATATCATCTCTCAGTGGTTTCGATTTTGTGCTTCTTCCATATCTTCCAGTGCACATATGTCGCTACCTTGTTATGTCTATGGGTATATTCATTTTTTGCCAGTTCCGGACATGCTGAGATAATATGTTCGACAGTTTTATCATATTTTCCGCAGAACCTGCATTTTGGGCTAGTTCCATGCTTGATTATGTGATAATGATAGAACCTGATTGCGAGACTCAGGTCCTGAGATGCAGTAATTAAGTCTTCTGTCTCCGCTTTTAACTCGATGTTCCTCTTGGTCCACACCTACTTCTTTCGTGCTTTTAGCCATGCAACTCGTTGTCCTCCCATTTTTTTTTCATTTTTTTTTTTTTGTAATTTCATTTGACCAAGTTGTTTTGCTTTCTGCTTTACTCGTTTGGCGTAGATGTTTCGTTTTTTGTTGGTAGGATTTTAGGTATAGTAAGCTGTTTCTTGAAGAGTGTAGCTTCTTTGTTGATGGGGTGGATTTGATGTTTTACTATTTGTAGGAGAGGGTCATTGGTTTTTGTGTGGTACACTTCCAATCCGATTGTTTTAGTTTTCAGAGTTAGTTGAAGTTGGGTTAGACCGTAGCCTCCTGAAGCTCTTAATACGTACAAACTATCAACATCTGATTTGGGGTGGCGCCTCCTCATTTGGGTAAGCATTTTTCTGGTCTTGACGTTCAATCTTTTAATGTCATTCAACTTCCATTTAATAATGCTGAAGCTGTATGTTACTAACAGTATAGCTAAGGTGTTGATATCCTTCATTTTATTGGCCCCATTAAATTCGATTTCTAGTATCAAACGCACTCTCCTATAAGATTCTTTTTGAGTCTTTTTCTTCATATCTGAATGTTATATTCCGTCTTCTTCATTAATTCCTAAGTATTAATTGTAACCATCTTGGTCTCGTTCCTTAATCTTGTTGTTGATATCAAGATCTAAATCTGTAGTTCTTCTTCTTCTTCTCATTATTATTATTATTATTATTATTATTATTATTATTATTATTTACAACTACTACGCCTGTTGTTCAAATCTACTCCTAACAATTGGAATTAAGTTGTACTTTTTTATTGAATTTGCATTTTTATTGGTTATTTCGGTGCCGGACAAATTTGTTAAAGAGTCATCTTTGCGAACCCACCTTAAAATAAGTGTCGTAAAATCTGTTGCGAAAAGAGTAAATTAATTTCCTTCTCGATTTTTTAGTTGATAGGAGACATCACAACTTAAGTTAAAACTTAATAGTAAATAAAATACGAACAGATTCCTAAGCCCCATAACAATTACGTATATTTAAACTTAATGTGATAAAGTAATCGGGAGTCACCACCTTGTTTTATTATTACCTCCCTTTGGAGAACTCTTTCATTTGTAGAGGACTATAAATAGGTATTACGCTGGTATCAATTATTCTAAATAAAACTTCTTTAAACCTACTCTCGCTCACTTTTGTTATTACACTTCATACCACACAAATCTTATCTTTATTTTTGTTTCTATTTTTATGTCTTTTTTTCTTTCTTTGCCTAAGATCCGATACAACTTTTCAGCGCAAACCTCTCCAGCAGTACTCTCAGATAACAAAAAATATTATGCTACACTGTATATCTATTCCCCCTCTCTTCACCCAATTTGAGGTGTTAATTTCTTCTATTGATAAAACAATGTTTTTTCCCGAAAATTCTTCTCAAATTGTACTCATAACTCATCTGGAATATATTTGCTTGATTTTCCACTTAGAAATAAGTCCCTATTGAGCGATATGCATAAAACTCCGACCTTGGTTTTTGCTCTCATCTCTAAACTAGATCCCCTTGTTATGGACCAGTGGGTAGATGGACCAATACTATTTATATTATTATACTTTCAACGTACAGAATTCAAGTAAACAACAAAAACTCTAAACTGTGAATCAACAAGTATATATTAAAATAACATACAAGAACAAACATGCAATAAAATTGTATTCAATGTATAGATTAAGGGAAATAAGTTGTTCCCCTTTAACTTTATTTTGTTTTGTCATTGATTGTTCGAAGAAAGTTCTCTTGAGAGAAAAATGTTCAGGAATCAATATTAGAACAAGGTCTGTTTGTTAGAATAGATAACACAAGAATAAAATTGATCAAAAATGTGTTGTGTTATAGAATGGTTCGAAATCAACAGAGTCCTGGTTGATTGAGCTTGGCTAAGTCACAGAGAGAAATGTAAGTTTATATTACGAAATTCTGTGTCTGTGTGTGCGTTTTAAATGTTATGAGCAAGATCGTGGACTTGTGTGAACAGGCGAATTTTACTGAATCTTACTGACGACTTGTGAAAAAGTCGCCTCTTTTAAGGAAAAGGGGTAGGCTCCCCCGGAAGCGCGAGAAAAACTTAATCTTGCATTAAAAATATGTGATTGGTTAAAAATTAACCAGTTACTACATTCGTACTAACAAAACAGGCAAGCAAGCTCAAAATCGAAGGATTCAAAGAAACGACTGCGATGGCTAAATTGTCCTATACAAAGGTAGTAGTAATTTATTAGCCAATCGCAGGAGAATAAAATGTGGGCGTGGAAAAACATAGCAACCGCTACACTCTCAAAGCATGTAGACTCGATGGTATCACTGTAATAGTCATTAAAAATATACTCCAGGATTGGCTCCTGTCTTTACTAAACTTTACAATAAATGTATTGCTGTTTCTTGCTTTCCTGCTTGTCGGAAATACTCTTCTGTAGTTCCTATTAGCCTTCTACTTTTTTTGGCAAAATATCAGATGCTCTAATCTACACTGAATTGGATAATCATCTCACCACGCAGGGTGTTCTTTCAGATAAGCAACATGAGTTTCGCTTCTCTATAGTAAGTCTAAGGGGTTCGATAAGATCAATTTGGCAGCTGATCTAAAAATATGATCTACATTCTGTTGTTAATTGATGCAAGGAAATGCTTGTTCATTTTAACGCTTCCAAAACGAAACTGCTCTCTTTAAATCGTCTAAGAGAACTCTTTTTACCTTCCATCAGCATGGCTGATGCTAACCTCCAGAAGAGTGACTCATTGCGCCTGCTCGGTCTAATGTTTGCCACATTATTATATTGAATTAATCGTTAAGTCTGCTGCCAGGAAATTTGGTTTCCTGTGTCGTGCAAGACAATTTTTCTAGCCAGAATCTATCTTACATATTTATTTGTCCCTGCTGTGAATATTGCTGTCACATCTGATCTAGTGCACCGGCTATATATTTAGAGATTCTTGATAAAATCCAAATAAGTACCTACAATGTTATTGGTCTTGTTGTTGCATTACTTGGGTGAAATGATTAAAAACATTCCACTGACATGACTATTAGTAAGATGACACAGCGTGTGGGAAGAGTTAGATTTGTGTTTCCCTAAGTGACTAATCCCAAAACTATACAAACTGTTTTAACAGGCATTCAAACTCGGTTCGTCGATTAGTTTCCAGAGATGATAACCCGGACACTGCCTAATTGAGAATTATTTATAGTTCTGACGCTGACATTTCGTAAAATGTATCTCCTCTTTGCATTTCAGAAAATTACTTGGTGTTTCGATTATCGCTCCAATGCTACAAGAGTCTTTGGAAGGAGCAATGGCCACCGATATCTTTGTATAAAATTATGACTGAAGCGAGTAAATGCTGAACATTTGGTTCATTTGATAACGCCTTAATGATCATCAATTGCGTTTAATAATTCACGTTAAATAAGAAGGCGGGTATTTTTTTTTTAATCTGTTTGCATAAATGGCCAGAAGGATTTTATTAAATGCCGAACATTGTATTTAATAACTACGTAATTTTTTGTCATCCACCGCTCAAGTTGTTTTAAGAAGCTCAGTCGGCGTTCTCGCTTCCCTGCGTCTTGTCGCTTGGAGGCCATGACCACACGATCAAAAATCAACAGAATATGATGCAATCATCAGCCACATTGTTCCCAGCCACATTGTTATGAGTTAACAAAATTTAGATATTTAAAACTTTACAAATATTATAAACTTTAGACTAGCCATGCAGAAAAAAGACAGTATGCTTTTCTTTCAAATATTATTCGTCATGTTTTTAGCTTATTTTGCAGGAAATATAATGTTTTCAGGGTGCAAGATTTGTGAAAAGGTTTCTGGCACAAAGTAATCATAGTCAAAAGAGCAGGAGTTGTTTAAGAATATTGCGGAACACAAAAAGGACGGATGTGCGTAGTGGTGTAATGTATATCGGTCCAGAATGAGAAATCGGAGAGCTGAGTTCGAATTCCAGACGGGTTTGTTACATTCACTTACGCACAAATACCTTTGGGAGAGATATGAATCCATCTCTTCTCCCAGCTATGGGTTGAATAGCAGGACAGACTGGGTTGCCAACCAGTCTACCGCAGAAAGAAACGGCAACTGACTGCGGGAAAATCTTCTGCCTTGTCAGTCATGAATCAAAAGCGAAATGATCGCCCAAGCGTATATCGCATATGGCACTGACTGATTACGTGGTTATTGCAGATTTTACAAGTTGTTGACTGACTAAGGTGATAAAAGTTGATTTTTTTTCATCTTCGAAATTAACAAACCACCATACATCCCATACATACATAAAACAACCATAAAGTATTTTTTTATATCTTAATTAATGAAATAGCGTTTATGAATTCCAGTAAGAAAAACGATCATGATAATAATCATTGAAATATTAACAAAATTAAATATACTTTCTTGCTTGTTGGATTCACTTTGTACTAATGCCCTTGTGAAATACATGAATCAATCCATTCTACCCCTACCTATTGATTAAATAGCAGAATAGACTGAGCTTTCTAGCCTTGAGCGTCAGTGAGTTTAACTATAAAACCTTGGAGGAGGCAACTGGAAACCGTTCTCCTAAACTTCCAAAGAAGTGAGTGAGTGAGTGAGTGAGTGAGTGAGTGAGTGAGTGAGTGAGTGAGTGAGTGAGTGAGTGAGTGAGTGAGTGTGTGTGTGTGTGTTTACGGCTTATTCGCCCTTTTTGGATTATTTAAAACCAAAATATATTTCCGATTGTACGAAGCCACAGTACCCGGTATTCCCAAGCGAAATTAAGAACTATAAAAGATAGGAAATCATGAAGAGCCATGATCGCCCACGTCTGAAGAGAAACAGCACGTAGAAGTTTTAGTGTGACTGAACGATAAGAGAAATAGACAGATGACTGAATGCCAAACTGAGTGTCTCATAACTGCAAAATTAAAGCAATAGACAGCATGTCCAAATATAGTTTTTATTCAGTCCATGGGTTTATAACTCTATTCTGAATTATACTCTGAACACCTGTTATTGGCAAACAGATTTTTAAAGCGTTTTGATTCTTCAAAATAGTTACGTAAGTATATTTACTTAATTTATTCTAAACCTTTTTTTTCAGCTATATCTTTTTTTATATATTTAAATATAAAAAGGTGATCTTTATAAAATGATGACACTTCAATTTTTATCTTTCCCACCCTGTGTAGATATATGTGGCGTTGTGCTTGGCTGGGCAGAGAGCCAATTATTACCCATTTCTCTTCATGACCTGATCACCCGTTCATAATCACGTGATAGCGAATTAGATCGTCAGTTACCATACTTGAAAGCGTACCTTGCGCCAAACTTGGTTGAGTAAAAAAAAAAAATACTCCCACCGTTATCTTGAGAAAGAGTGTTTGATGAAATTTAGCAAAACTATACAGCTAATATAGTAAACTGTTATTGCAGAATTGGATGAACGCGTTTTGAATGCATGACTGGGAACTATTGAGACGAAGATAATCACTACAGACTGCATATAGTAGTAGAGATTTTCCAAGCGTAGCTTAGATGCGGCACAAGGCCGAAAGTATAGGGCGCCCACTGAGGATCGAACTCGCTACTCAATCGTAATTGTTTTAGCAAGACAAGCTTGCTAACAATTATACCGCCCCGAGATGCTCAACTGTAATGTAAAAAAAGTTGGTGTATTCGAATATCTTCATACAAAACATAAAGAGATATAACAGAA
Source organism: Acanthosepion esculentum (assembly GCA_964036315.1). Taxonomy (NCBI): domain Eukaryota; kingdom Metazoa; phylum Mollusca; class Cephalopoda; order Sepiida; family Sepiidae; genus Acanthosepion; species Acanthosepion esculentum. Next base: position 25,186,686 of record OZ038483.1, on the reverse strand, counting down.
GTGCACGCTTGTACGTACAATATTTGTACCTAAAAGGGTTATTTTCAAATAAATTAGCATTATTTTATAATAAAAACTTGATGAAAGGCTTGATAAGGCAGCTTGATCTCTCTTTCTTAGAACTGAAATATTCTACTGTTCACAGGGACATTATTCGACGTCAATAAGCAACATGAATCAATCCATTCCACCCCTACCTATTGATTAAATAGCAGAATAGACTGAGCTTTCTAGCCTTGAGCGGCAGTGAGTTTGACTATAAAACCTTGGAGGTGTCACATGTTACCATGAAATGATTTTTCATTTAAAGTTAATTTAATATTCTTCTCCATGAAATTATTATTCATAAAAGCAAACAAATTAATGATCAACTTTATTTATTTTTGCGCAATCTGTATTTCTGTTTCTGATAAATGAAAAAAGTATCTGTCTACATTTCGGAGATGAAGTATTGTAAATTTTTATACTATTTACATTGTTCAGACTGTCGTCCTCATCTTTATTATCATATTCACGACGTTTCGACCGTTGTATGCTCCGGCTTTCATCAGGTGATATACGTTGGAATTTCGAACCAAACCCTTTATTTCTTCCACCGGTGTAAAGGTGTTCTCGTTCCACGTGTCAAGCCTTTTCTGGATATGTCAGTTTTAGTTATTTACCTTTAGTAACTTAACTCTCCAACGTATATCATCTGAAGAAGGCTGGAACGTACAACGGCCAAAAAAGTCATGAATATAACAATAAAGATGAGGAAAGACAGTCCGAACAATGTAAATATTATGAAAAAAGTATGTTGAATTTTTAATACGCTACTTATATCGAAATGTAATATTTTAATTTTAATTAATTCTAAAAATAATTTATTAATCTAATTTGTGCTCGTCTTTCTTATTACAAATGTTAGAAAATCTCTCCACAAAAATTAATTTTAATATTTTTTTATGTTTAATTTTTAACACACTTTTCTTCCAAATACTTTTTTCTTCGACACTTGTTTTTATTATGCGAAATTTATTTTAAAAATGCTATCATTTGTTACATTAAGATAACTTGATACTTTCTCTATGATATCGTTATTCATATCAACAAATATATTGTTGATAGAATTTTTTATGAGCAATTTGAGTTTTTTCTTCTAAAACGTACTTGAAAAATTGTTGAATTTTAGTTTAATTTCCTGTTAAAAAACGTAAAATAAGAGCAAACCTGATATTTTATGTTACAAAATTAAAGAAAAAATTGTTTATTAAGAACGTTAATGTCATGATTAAATTCAGTAAATTTAATACATTTTTAGATATTGTAAACGAGGTGTACAAAACCTTAACCCTATCCATTCTGCTAAACCATGAATTTTTAAGAGTCAATTTTTCTTCTACTTCTATAATCATAAAAGAGTATACGCAGGACAAAATAAGTCAGCATAAGTTACTTTATTTCTAAATAATAAGATAAATAAAATAAAAAAATAAAAAGTTTCTTTGATGTTTATTTTGTTTCATATATTTTTGTCCCAGAATTCATAATTCTGATATGGTTTTTTGTTTTATTAAAACTGTTTTAAAGTAGATAATTAATTCAAAGATTAAAATAAATATAATATTTCGTACACCCTTGCTAACGAGGGGAGTAATAGCTCTGAAGCCCCGCCAAAGTATATATTAATTGTAATAAGACCTATAATAATATATATATATATATATATATATATATATATTATACACACACACCAAGATAAAGAGGATTAACTTTTCGAGACAAATTCATTATGCTCTCGCTCTCTACTTTTTTCATTGGAATTCTTAAGCCGACTGCAGCAGCGTACTACCACAAACCCAAATCGAAAGTAAAAATCTTCGCTTTAAGTGGAACAACTAGATTTGAGATGGATCCCCAGTTCTGCACGAGAGTTACACTATGACTTGGTCTTGAGTAAAAACGCGATAAAGGCATAAAAGTAAAAGTGAATTCAATGCATTCATTGAATGCGGGAAATGTGTAACAGACCTCGCGAACTTATTCATTCTAATTGAAGATAGATTGATAAATAAATAGAAAATCTCGATTTAAGGATAGTTTTCTATTAGATTAATATCTGAAGAAGCTCTGGATATTCCAGTAATTTAGTGTCCTTGAAACAATCTTTGACTAAATGTGTAATAGTCCGCTATGCAGAATTTAAAGGAACACTCTTAATTAATATACTCCTTACTTCAGAGTTGCTTAATTTGACCTAGACAACTGAAAGATTTTACAAAAGGAATTCTTTGTATTTATCTTGAGCTATCATTAAATTTAAAAGGATCTATAATCTTACTACCTACAACACTAACCGAAAACTTTGCTCCACGTCCCTTCCTGTTTTCTTCTGAGATATTAACGATTTCTATGACGGGCATGACTTCTCGCCCAGCCATCAAATGTAGTTCTACATTATAATCAAGAAATCAGTTTTCGTGTACTTCTTCACCTAATGCACTTGTTTATCTTTGTGATGTTTATTTCAAGCCGGTTGTTTAGTTGATTTCATGTCTTTAGCTAATGTTCTTAATATTCGGTATATTTTTCTCTTTCTCTACATTCGAAATGCTAGATTCTTCAAATATTTTCTTGCTGGTCAATCCACTTCTTTTGCTTATAACTTTTTGAACTTTTCGTAAAATCTGTCTTGTGATATTCTTAAAGGCAACTATTATTTTATCGATGTTATCAGTTTCATTTTTGCTTGTTCTAAGATCGCTGTTCCACTTTTCCACAATTTCCAAAGGCGCGTTCACAACTTTACAATATCTTGTTTCTCTTTTGAGCTTATATCTTTCTTGCTATCCATGGTAATCTTTATATCTCTGAAATTATATATATATATATATATATATATATATATATAATAGAATAAACAATAATTAATTTGCATAATAAAATAGCACATCACGAAGAAAGTTATTGTATGTGTTTCTAATAAAAACAAATAAGTTGAAATTCCACAGAGTTTATTTATTATACAGGGTGATTGAAAAGTAACTCCCTATTTTATGTATGATGGACTCTCCCGTCTAACTATAATTTTTACAAGACAGGAGAGTCCATGATACATAAAATAGGGATTTACTTTTTAATCACCATGTATATAAATAGAAATATATCCAGGATTTTTAAAACATATTAGTAGATTAATACTAATTTTATTTTGAAAACATTGAATGATATAATAAGATCTGAAATAATGTTTGAAACTATCTATGGAACAATTAAAATATTGCTTGTTTTTAGCAATTTCTTTTTCATTTTTGTTGGTAAAGCATAGTATGCAAAAAGAAAAAATATTCACGCAAATATAATTTATAAAATTTTCAAAATAATTTCATGGATATCTTAAAATGTTTCAAAATTCTTGTTTCATTTTACCACATTTGATCGCGCCTAAAATGTTGTCATTAAATAATAAATTTGTTTTAATATTTGAGAAAGAAAGACATTCATCAATAGTCATTATACGTTTTAATTTTAACAGTTTTTTTTTTGTTTGTTAAAGAAAAGATATTAATTTAAGACTAGACTTCAGTCATCACTGGGTGCTCCATATTTGGTCTTCAGTTAAGACAAAGTTAAACACTGGGGATTGTAGATTGTTCCCACATCTGGAGATAATGGCTAGCAGTGAGGTAAATATTGAAGATCATGAAACGCCAATTTGTTTTAAATATCTTTATTTGGAATCTCTGACTACATAAATATACTTTTCAATATTTCCTTTGGAAATTATGATTGACAAATATTGGCATATCAGGCATATATTTGAAACTGTCAAGAATATCAGTTTCAGTATGAAATGAAGTAATATTTTGTTTATTAATGCTTATATTTGAAATCACGATGCATTCAGAGTTAACTTCGCTCAAGCCTATGTAATAAAATGAATATTATTGACAATTAATTAAATATTTTAGAACATGAAGCATGTTCTATCAAAACGCCTGTTCAATCAAAAACGATAGAAAAATATTCCAAAAGAGTTTACTGCTGCGACTCGATCTTGCACACCAGCGGTTACATTTATCGTTTTTCCCTTCCAATTTGTCGCTTTTAGTACAGGAAGCATCATTCACTTACTTTTCTTGTTGGGGGTATCCTTATTTGAATCTCATTGTATAAGTCTATTGATATCTTTTTATCTCACAAAAGAAATGTTGGTGGTATTTTTTTTTTAAATAACTTTAGGCATTTTAAAGTTTATGTTCTATTCTCCGTTGTGTGAGCCAACAAGAACACACGTATTTGTTCTTAAGAAAATGTTAATTTTTCTTAATTTAGTAGAATGTAAATGTAATTATGCCTCACACTTTCATGTAGCTAATGTTACTAAAGTGTCAGTCTGTCTACTCTTCCTTTTAATCAACACAAGGTCACAAGCTACTTACAATACTTGATATGTTTTAATGGTCAGCCATTACAGAGTTTAAATCCTGCTTAACCTTTGTGCATTCAAAATGGCTTCATTTTAAGCCTGTTAATTTGTTTCTCGTAGAACATTCTATGGTCAATTGCTTCTTCGTCTACATGCTGCTCGATTGTAGACTTCACTTTGAATTGATCTCTATTTCTGATTATTGAATGGCACCACAAACGGTATAATGCACTTTGCATTAAAAAGGCCAACTCAATCCACCTGAGACTTGCTCGTTCCAATTTTTCACAAAATGCTTATGTAATTGCGCTCTTGTCTAATTTGATGACTATACCATTTTTGGATCACCAGCCTTATCAACCTACTCCTGAAACTACGATCTCAAACAACTACACCCCTGCATAGTTAAATTGGTTAAATTCATTACCAAAGATGCTCGAAAATGGTCGGTTCTTTCTATTGCTCCAGAAAGTACCAGATTCTTTCTGCCGTGCTTTATCTTCATAAGAGTCAGATTAGACCAGAAATGAAATATTGCTGCCATATCTGGCTTGGGGTTGCACAGTCTTAACTTTCTGACTTTGATAGTTACTTAAAATAGCTATACGCGGTCTTATGAGGGATGACTAATTTTCCACTCTGTCGTTTCTCTCCCATAGACAGAACATTGCAAATCTATCGTTATTCCAATTGTAAATGTTCAGATGAGCTCCTTTCTTTAATTCTACCAGTTCAGACCATTACTGCTAGAACACGCCATGCTACATCCACAGAATCGCATCATCATTTCCTCCGTATTCCAAATATAACTAGGTTTTACTGAGACAGATTTTTTTTTTTTTTTTTTTACAAAAATCTTATTTTGTGCAACAACCTCCCGTGTAGATGCTTCCTCTGAACACTATAATAATCTCTTCAAAACAAGGGCTAATTATCTATCCTTATCTTTACTTCCTACCACCTCCTCTTTCACTTATAACACACGCCTCATTTATCGTAGCTATGGTAACAGTAGCCCTATACCTTGAATAGCTCTCGAACCTTGTCTTGAATGGATTTAGTATAAAAGAATGACCATTATTATTTATTAGACTCTTAGAATGATTAGTATGTATTTACTTGAACTAAATATATGAAAATGAAACCGTTTCCGGAGATCTGTACTAGTATCGGATTCAATATTAATAACTTGAGAAATCTGTGGTAAAGGGTCAGTAGTTTGTCTTCTACTTGTTAAAAAAAAATCCAAACTTAAGAACAATCGTGATTGTCAATGTGCAGGCTTTACTAGCCATTTAGAACAAGTTCATTTCTCAATGAGTGCTCTGAAATGTGCTGCCTTAGGAAAGTGGATAAAATACAAAACACAAACAAAAAGTATGGACACGTGTTCATTCTTTTACTTTACTATATCCCATTTAAGGAAAATGTCAACTTCAGTAATTTATTTTTCAATCACTTAAAAGCCGCCTAGGACAGCCTTTAAGCTTTGTTTAGTCGCTTCATACTCATAGCCTGATCGAGGGGAGACTACTTTGTAATTAACCAATCTCCAATTACATTTAAAGTTGAATGTTAGTTTTATTGTTTCTTCTAACCCTTTCTAAACAAGAGATGCCTAGGTTTAAATTATTTTAATATACAGCTTCAAAATTTAGAGGAAAAAACATTTTAATAATGCATGTTAATGCTAACGATTGAAAAGAAAACAATATTAAAGAATACCACAAATCATGGAGTAAGAAAATTTTAGGAGCTTACGTGTTTTTGTTTTGTAAATTGGGTTACTTCTATTTTTATTAATTATTGTAGTAATAGGAAAAGTACTTTTAGGGTGGAAATGGCCAAGAATAACAGTCACTATCCATTGTCTAAGGCAATACAAGCTGGCCACATCTACTGTGTGGCCTAAATAATAATTAATAATTTTGTATAAAATAACAATAACCATGAAATTGTGATACGTTTAAAAAAGGGATATTTTTATATAAAAGTAAGTAAATTATTTCTTTACAAAATTAAGATGTCATATTATTCTGACAAAAATCTCGCGACGATGTGCTATCTGTACTGTATTAAAGAAACACTTCTACAAATAAAAATCGAATCCTTATAATATTGTTAATACGTCTGTCTAAACAAACTTTGTCCCCAAAATAACTGACATAAAAAATAACAATAGAATTGTTCTAAATAAATAAATTTTGTAGCACATACATTTATGACATTATCTGAAATGGTTTTAAAAATACAACAGTAATCTTTTCTGTTTTTTTTTTTTTTCTCAAGGCTTAAACGATTTTCTTTTCAACAAAACTAATACAAAAAGCGGATCATTAGTACCGGAGTGTGCGCGAGTGCAGACCCTACACTATTATTATTAAGCTACTAATTAGAGAAGAAATTGCTTTATTCTTCAAGTTAAAGTATTATAATGACATTTACCATCCCTCAACAAATATCGCTAGGTTATGACATTATTATTGTACTGCAGTAAATAAAATAAAAAACATATCCATTAACAGAAATCGAAACAGACTGGCAAATACTGTATTTTATTAAGAGACATTAATTAATATAATAACGATTCTATGGTGAGCGAGCTATTTTAAAATCTGTTAAGTCTAATAATTATTTTGAAAATGATCAAAGTTAATCATTTCCGTTTGGTTTCTTTTTCAGACTGAAATCAAAACTAAATATCAATTTTTATTTTTTTAAGAAAGAAATATGAACGTTCTATTTTTCTTAGAACAGATATATAAACATATCTAAAACTTTACTAAAATTCCATCGTCATCCACAAAACAAAAAGAAAATGACATCATTACAATCGGGAATATAGCTTTTAAAATATCGCATTTAATAAACCATATTCTGATATTTATCAACCATTTTGACCATCGATGTATCTATAACTTGTCTTCTTTCGGAAGAGGAAAAATAGACGATTGAATCTAGTTGTATTTTAATTATCTGAAGTACAATGATTTTGTTATGCAACTATGAATTGGAGTAAAATAGAAAAGGCTGTACTGATAATCCAACGAGTAAAGACCAAAGCACACATAAAAGGAAAAAAAATCAGTTAAAAAATTGCTGTGTAATATTTTCTAAGCGTCAAATATTGCAGGCAAGTTAAACTGCCTGATAATCAAAATTGTGTAATGTTTCTGGCCGAGTTACTGAGGCAAAAAATGCTGGCCAAAATTTACAAAAGAAATTTGAGTGACTGACCCAATTTATGCTAAGGTAAATTTTTGCCAGTGAGTGTGTGAAGATGTTCTGACTGAATTACAATGGACCACTCTACACAAAAAATGTTATTTGTTAATTCATAAGTTTGTTGTTTAACAGAATAAAAGATTACTTATTGCTCTTATTCCTTGTTTGACTTCTACGCCTGCCTGTGATATACGTACAATTACCTACCAAAATATTTGCAGGTATAGTTCAGTGGTGACGTGATATAGCATATCGTAGATTCTATTTTCAGTACCGGGTTGAGAATATTCACTGATAACATTTACAGGCGATTGATTTTAGTTAAATGTTTGGTCAGTAGATTTATAAAAGACGACACAAAGATGATTTTGTGTGCGTCTTTGAGAAATAGTTGTTATAGAGTTCAAACTCGAACAGACTTTTATTGTACTGATATGAGTTCAAGAATTAACCACTTTAGTAGGTAGATAGAATAGATAATATATAGATAACCCATTCATCTAGATTAAGAGTGATGACGTAACTTCAAAATGACACGTTAAATATTATATAGCAGAAATCTAACAAATATTCGAATCAAATATTTGACACTTAATCTCGATCGACTCATTGTTCTACAACCGATTTAGGTCAACATTTGCCTACGTGAATGTGATTCTGGTCTATAACATAATGGTGCTAACTTCCGAAAATTCTTCCATTTGAGATTAGCCTTATTTGTGCAGAGAAAATGTAACATTCTTATGAAATAACAGAGGGACAATTGCAGAGTTGAAATTGAACTGCTGTCTTTTTATCCAGTATCCGAGTAAAGAAACCCGACCTTAAAAAGTAAGAAAGAAGGAAACGATGTTAAAACGCATTTTATTATAATCAGTAAAATTCAATCAAAACAAAAAAAATCAATATCATGGATTTGATTTCGAATCCAAGCAAAATTTTTTTTTAATTCGATACACACCACCCAACACCTAGTTTGATGATACTTGTATATCGATCTTTATTTTTGGTATTAACTTTAAGTCTATATTATAAAGTCAACCAATTATAAAACTCCACCATCAGTTAAGCCATCGTTGGATATCGGATATTGCGGCAAAAATGTGAATGCTGTGATATTAACGTACAGTCTTCGTTTACTTGGAAACACAAGAAAATCAGAAGGGTCATATTCACAAATATTTGAACAAAACCAATTCTATCTTTTTAGTCTTATTAATCTTTTAGTCTTCCGTCACCTGTTTTTAATCAAAACTGGTTAAATGCTTTTCCATCTATGCACCAAGCTTTCGAAGATCTGTTTTCTGTTGCTATCAATAACACAGAACAAAACCAAGAATTATTAACCAAAGGCGATACTTATTTAATCTCCAAAACTAGTTATATTGCCAAACCCCAAATTATCACATATTTATCAATAGCATACAAAACGCACACATCGATTTAATTTTTTTTAATCAATTCATCCCAAGCAAAGCGATAATTCCACTAAGTCACAAAGAGGTAATTTGGAGTGAAAGAGAATGAAAAGACTTAAAAGAGCACCGGAAAACCAATCCTAAACAGGAAACATGGGTTAAACCTCTACCCCTGTTCAAAAGACCGGGAAGGAGTGTGAACTGGAACTCCTAATGAATCACTTCTTTGAATCTAATAACATTACTCTTGAAGAATAAAATATAAGCCAAAAAGATTCTTCCAATTGCAAATATTAACGTTACTGATCAACAAGATGTTGCTAGAAAACTATCATTCATAAAAGTAAAAATCTAAGTAATGCATGGATAGACTATTTAAAAGCTTTGATAGTACCACGGAGGATTTGATAATAAAGTCACTAAAACCATATTAATTTTCTCTCAACCATGTTAATTTTCTAGACGTATGAAAAAATGGAATGCTACTTTAATACTCAACAAAGTAATGGTAAAAATAAAATAGATGAATAGTGGAATATTTCAAGGATATACACTTTCAATCCCTTCCATTTTTCTGTATTACATTAATATCAATATAACACATTTGGGATATCATATATTTAATGAATTGATTAATCACTTGCTCTACATACGTGGTTTGAAACTGCCAAAAATGATAATAAACTAGAACACTGTTAGCAAAAATATATTGATGTTATCACCTAAGAATTTAGCCGGGGTAAATATACTAAGGCGCCTTTAAAGATTGATAATTGTAGAGACAACAGCTATGAAACTTGATAATGAAGACGAAATTCATGAACTGGACCAGAAAGAAATGTACAATCATACTGGAATCAAAGAAAGACGAGAAATCCAAATTGAAGCAATAAAAGAAAAACCGAAGAGGAATGTTTTAGACGTGTAGGAGCAATAAATAAAACTAACCTAAATGCATGAAATAAGTTCAAAACTATTAAAAAAAACTTAGCTATACTTATTGTTGCATTTTATTTTAATGTCATGAATTAGAAACTTAAAAAGGCGCGGAGAATAGATATGAAGACCAGAAAACTTTACACCATCTATAAAAAATATATTATCTCTAAAGCAGATCGTCTGTATCTACGCAAGAGAGCTGGATGTACAGGAATGAATTAACAAGGGCTTTATCACGAATCATACATACCTGACAGCCCGTTATTTCAAGAAATTTGCTATTTCTAATTGATTGGTTTGTTTTTTTACGGCTTATCAACCTTTTTAAGGTTATTTAAAACCGAAACATATGTTGGATTATAAGAATTTGGTGGTGTGGAGTATAATAATAATTTTCTAAAGCGAGTCTTACAATTTAACTCGTAACTGGGAGGAGAATAGATGGATTCATACCTTTCCCAAGGATATTTGCACGTAAGTGAATGCAACAGATTCGAGTGGAATTCGAACTCGGCTCTCTGAATTCTCATTCTGAGCCGTTATCCATTACATCACCCGCATATCCAAGCTTACAGCATCTGGCATTTCCGAGCGGTCACCCATTGGGGTACTAACCAGGTTCAATGTTGCTTAACTTCGGTGATTGTATGATAACTGGTGTTTCAACGTGACATGGCCGTAAAGCCGGCTATTTCCGAGTCGTGGTGGTTGGTAGTGCTACGAATACAGCGTCCCCTTTCATTTTATATATCGGCTTAGAAAATACTGTGTTAATGCCCTCGATACAACCAAAAGAAACGAGAATGTTAAAAATTTGGTGCATGCCGAGTAACATTACGTCTTCCATTTGGGGTCCACTAATTGCGTGTTCTTAAATACTTGGCGAGCACTACATTTATGAAATACATCTATTTATCATATATATATATATATTTATTTCCTGGGCTTAGCATTTACTGGTACAAGCCTAAAAAGTAAGATGCCTAGTGTGTATTACTCCTCCCCCGCATTCTAGTAATTGTGTACAACATTAATCTCTATCCCACTGCAACATGCCAAATTATATACAGATATATCTTACAGTTACTTTCCTGTTGCACGGACATGGGCATCAAGCGAGAATTGAAGTCACTATTTAAATTAACGTTCTACGAGATTTGTCTGTTAACCATTTCTCTACGGCATGCGGCCAACATAAAGAGATATACCAAAAGTAAATAGGCACTTCTATTTGCCTACAAGAGTCTTTATTCAATGACATAAGGAATTTTAAAAATAAGTTAATATACAAATTAAAATTTAATGAATTTGCCTTTCGGATTTTGAACATTTTTTTACTTTTTCAGACAGTGAATTTATCAGATGTGCTATCTTGGTGTGTGTGATATCTGAGCAAGTTCAAAATGCTACGCTAATATTTTGCAGTCGATTTTGGACGTTTTTCTTATTTCACAGTCCAGAATGGCACTGACATGTTCCATCCTCTAAAAATAAAAATAAAAAATAAAAAGATGTCATTTTTATCAAGTTTTCGTCTAAGGATATTGGGAATAGATGGATATTTTTCTGAATGTATATTCCCCCACATATCCCAGAAGAGTTGAACGGCAAGCGGTTCAAATTGTTCTCCTTGCATAAAGATCTGTTAAATTTGATAATGGGTTACAGGGGGTTGAAATAAAATTTCTGAAGGGAACCCATGCACATTGGTCATTCGAAAATTAAACAAATGATGACGTATTGTGTGCCAAAAGCTCTTTCCACCTATTCAGTTGCCCACTGTTTTCCTCTGGTAAACGGTGATTGATTTAAGTGGTTTATTTTATGATTTGATAATTATGATCTATCTTAATGAAAAATTTCCTATGACTGCTCTTGGGATTATTTGAACATATTTTGTCATATCTTTTTTTTACTTTCTCATCGAATCAGGTCGACCTGAGTCAGATACAGTGTTTTTTCCTTTATTATTGAATTATCCGATTATGTGGTTCTGGGTTAAAAATCAAGATATTTGACACTGGTTTATTTCACTTTCATATTTAGCATTTCGAAATATACAGTGTAACCCGGATATAAGAGACCCGGATATAAGAAAAACTCAGATATAAGAGACATTTCTATGGTCCCAAATTAGAGCCTGTGTTAATAAAACAAAATAGACCAAACCCGGATATAAGAGAAACCCGGATATAAGCGACTTCTCCGGTCCCGACAACTCTCTTATATCCGGGTTACACTGTATTTGTTTCCACGTTGGTAGACTACGTAACTTTGTGAAATGACTGTACAATTATTTCCCTGATGTTTTTATAGCAAATGGAACAAATGCCAATCAATGTCAAATCAAAGTAAAACTTTATTACCTTTGTGTGCATGCGTGAAAAAATCATTTTACATATGTTCGCATGAGTAGTTATCAATTTAATAATAGCGTGAATGTGCATACATAAATACACACACATATACACACATACATATATAAATCGAGAACTATAAAAATATAAGCAGTCAATTGCTGATACCCCATCAATCAGCTAAGTAACAAATCTTTTGTATTAATTATATATATATATATATATATATATATATATATATATATATATATATATATATATATAAAGTTTGTCATTTAGCTGATTGCTATTACCTTCAGCATCCCGACTCAAGAATTTCGTAGACGGATCCTCCAGCAATCACTCCGTCCACTCGTTAGGGGATATTTTTTAAAACTTTATTTTTAGATTGGAGATGAATCCTTTGTAGATATAGGCAGCGTGGACATATGAATCAACACTGGATTGTGTTTGTCAGTTTCATGTTGTAAGCGATCTTCAGAATATGACTGACGCAACACGTCAAATCTTTTTATAAGTATGCTACATTTTAACACTATTCTTTCCAAGACGCAACTTTATTTTAATCATTTCACCCCAAGCAAGGCGATAAAGTCATTAAGATGCTAGGCGTTACTGAAATTGAAGGAAACTGAGAAAATTTTACTGAGGAGAAAGGACAATAAAAATATGACAATTGATGGTGCATTTAAATGTTTGAAGATTTTAGTTGACAGGGGAGCTGAAAGAGAGTTATTTGGAAATGATATATATATACAGATGTAAACATCGAAGGTCTTTTTTGGATTGTTCTGTCATACTAAAAATATTCCTTATAAGAAAATAAATATATAGAATTTGAGAATTGTGGTGATATCCTTGGAGTGCTAAGTAATCTCTTATCATTTTTCTAGGAAATTTTTATGAAAATAATCAAATTCGCTCTCACATTGTCATGATTTGCCCCGACAGACAGATTCTTCTCTGTTGACTCATGTCAAAGTTAATGATGATGTAACAGCTTTGTAGAGTTAGTACTGTGTGTGTCTGTGGTCGTTTCTTAAGCATGTGGCTTGCCCAAGTTTTTATTCACACATTCTCTTCTCCGTCAACTGTCGTGGTATTACCAAAGATAAAAGATTTTTATCATGATATCTAGCGTTGTGACGGAGAGCAGGGATGTGTATTCAAAACTTTCTCAATGATATTAGTCAGTACTAACTGAACGTAAACAGCCTCAAACCGAATTCGAACACTGTTTATTAATACCACATTTTCAGTATTGAGAACCGTTACGCTATCTCGCAATGTCGTCGTCTTTATGTGACACGCAAAAGGTGTTGAAAAGTTCCTCAAACAAATATCAGATTCTTTTGTGGAGGAATAAGTCTTAGTGGTCAGGTTGAGAACATTTTATCATATCCTTGTACGTTTAAATTAAACTGCAATACACGCACACGCACGCATACACAGTGGTGTGCGTGGGGTGTACTTGAACAACATTTTTATTATGCACAATTCTTTCTTCAAATCTAAATAGGATCTTTGTTTCGTTTTCTAAACATTAGCACGTATTTTTGAATGTGATTGTTCGGGTGATATTTTATGCACATGGATGGGAGGGAAGAAAGCTGACTGGAGATATGTTACTATATATATATATATATATATATATATATATATATATATATACAGGGTATGTCGGGTAAGTTGTCGCCATTTTATATTTTTAATTTTGTGCATGCGCGTTGTATTATATTTTGTCCATTGCACAATATAGTAGGATTAGTTGGGCACCGTCCGTGAGAAAAGGCGCACCATGACGCAATTCACTCCACCAGAAATTTGGAAACGGCATGCTGTACTGCTTGGAATTCGCGCCGGAAGCTCCAATACGAACATTTCAGAATGTTTGGTTGTCAATCTGAAGATTCAGAAAGAGTTGGATGAGCCTAATGGTGATTACGAAGGTGTTCGGAGTGATCATTGGTGATGGCGACATTATAACACATTCATCTGCCCACAGGGCCTCAGACTCAACACGGAGGCCTACATCAAGTGCGTTGAGGAGGTAGTGCCGCCCTCAGTCAAGAGGGTGGCTGCCGGAAGATCCTATGTCTGGCAATATGACTCTGCACCATGCCACACAAGCAGGAGGACCCAGAATAATTGACCATATCAACCTTTACATCTGGCCACTTCCCAAACTGCAACCCGCTTGATTATTATGTGTGGAGCGCATTTGAGCGAGAGACCAACAAAACACCTTGTAACACCAAAGATAAACTGAAGGCAAGGATTATGGCAGTATTCACCAAATTAAAGAAGGAGACCGTCCAGAAGAGATGCAGGAGATTCCGAAATCGTCTGGAGGCCGTGGTTGAAAGGCGATTTTATTGAATAAATTTACGCTTTAGTATTTCAAGATATTTTTGTGGAGGACACAAAGTGCCATAATTCAAAATCTGGCAAAAAAGTAAGCGAGTGATATTCAAGAAATATGCATATATATATATATATATATATATATATATATATATATATATATATATATATATATATATATATTGAAGGTTACGTTTAAGCATGAAACAGACTATTGCCGTTGGGTGTTGACCTCATTGACCACGGCTGATTTGTCAGGAAGTAGACTTCCTGATGTTATTGGCCTGGAGTGGCCGGTCCCAAATTTGGAAAATGCCTGAAAACCATACCACGGGTTGACCCAAGCCTTTTGAGTGTAATTGGGTAGACGGAACCCTTGGGAGCCGTCGATGAGCTGTGCTAGCACAAAGTCACAAGTCATCGTGACCAAGAGCTTGAGTGTGCTGGCCTTGTTCATATTGTTGATCACGCTAGATAATACGCTCTCCAGAAACTGAAAAGGTCTGCTCGGCATAGTTGCAGTATAAACCACGGGTTGGCTCTGTGGGTGTTGAACAAATATAAATGTGCCTGGGCGAGCGCCTGCAATAGGGATTGGCCAGCCGCCCTAACAGACGGTTATCCTCGAATACGAATAACCAGCTATTATATATAATGATATAAGATAACGATATATATTTTTAGATATCAAGAACAGTATTGTGGAAATTGTAAGACAAATTGGAAACGCGTCACAAATAAACTTTGAATATTTTGTCTTACCTTATATATATATATATATATATATATATATATATATATATATATATGTATATATATATATATATATATAGTGTGTGTGTACATCCAGAATTATACATTCACATAAAAGTATATGATTAAGTTAGATTCAAGGTGTGATTCTATTTAATTAATCCCTTTATGTACACATGCGCACAAGGGTATACGTATATGTGTGAGTGTATGTGTATGGGGAGAGACATGTTGCCGTTTCTGGTGAAAGTTATTCGTCCCTACTGCAGTGAGTTCAATTGTCGTTGGGTGCTTCTCACTTGTGGCTTCGTACCATACTTAACTAAGCTTGTGTGTGCGTGTCTATCTTTACGCATGCGCCTGAATGCATTTGAGAGAGAGAAAAGGAATGCGAATTAAGAAATGTAAGAAAGGGAAAAAGTGTTTCATATGAAGGTGTTCTTCATCGTACATACAATAAATCGTAACTCGGTGTTAAGCTTAGTTCAGTAATACGTGTACATGACCAGAGTAATTAATGTCTTCTCTTAATGAACATTAGTTCTCCAGGTGCAAGGTTATATTGGTAATGTCTGAGAACACAAGACTAAATATTTCATACATAAAATTATGGTTTATTCTCTTCTGTATCCAACGTCAGCCATATCGGTGTGTGGGTTTCGACGACTTTCTTTTAAAATTGACTTCTAAAATCATACACGTTTTTAAGGATGCCTAAATAATTACAGTGCTGCATTTATTAAAGATTATTATTCCTACAGATTCCAAAATGTTAGTTAAATTAACAAAGATAAAGAATGAAAATTTTACTTGATCAACATGTCAGTGATCTTTAGGAAATTTTTTTAAAAAAGCAGATGTTTATCGGCTTTCCTGTTTAAAAATAAAATTGCAACAATCTCAGTAATTTTCAAGTGATAAATATTCAATAAACAGAAAAAGCAGAATAGTATCAGTAATTACACAATGACTGGTCTTAAACTGCTTTATCAATTCTGTTAAATGCGTGAATCAGTTTTCCATTTTCGCTTTTATTATATTAAAAATGTAATTACAATACTTAACTATCATATTACAATCTTTCTTAGGTTAATATCTAGAGTAAGAATGATTGATGTGCACTCCTAACATTACCCTTGTGGCTAAATTATATGTATTTACGAAATATAAAATGGATTTCATATTTGAAACAAATCGCAGTTTTGTCATAAGAATACTTGAACTCAATTTCAATAAACTTGGGAGACATAATTATGAATGATGTGCTTGAAATTTGGACTTGTCAGTTTCAGTTAGTTTTATTGAAATAACATTAACTAAACGTGTAAGATCTGTCATTTTATATTAAACGTTACGTACTCCTAAATAATACAAAAAGTTCAAGTCCTATTTATTTTGTTATGGTCTAACGCAAGCACATTCTATCAAATCTTTAGAGCTAAACATCTGGAGACAAATAAGTAATTTTTGTCTTTATAGCTCAGTTTGTAATTAAATTATGATTACAGAGATGCATTTCTGTGGATCGCAAAAACAAGGTGTCTTCCTCATGTCCTTAGAATTGGTTTATATGGGCCGAGTGGTTAGGACGTTCGCATCTTTCCCAGAAACTGTAACTAAGGTTTGCTCAGCATAGTTGCAGTATAAATCACAGGCAGGTTGGCACTGTGGGTGTTGAATAAACATAAATGCGCCTGAGCAAGCATCTGCA
Organism: Acanthosepion esculentum; assembly: GCA_964036315.1. Lineage (NCBI taxonomy): Eukaryota > Metazoa > Mollusca > Cephalopoda > Sepiida > Sepiidae > Acanthosepion > Acanthosepion esculentum. The sequence continues at coordinate 25,169,511 of OZ038483.1, read as the reverse complement.
AAAGGAATTGGTTAGTCGCCCTAGTAGACGGTTATCCTCGAATACGAGTGGCCAGCTATACAGAATTGGTTTATCAGTGAGAGTCCTGTTTTTATTTCTTATTATTATTGTTACTTGTAGCAAAAACTCCGACAATATGTTCTTTCGAAATTAATCTAGGAATGTTCGGATTGGAAAATATCTCGTGAGTGGGGAAAAATGTGAGTTGAATCAACATAAACGAGAATTCAATATGTGGATGTTTCAAGTCGTTATTGCAAAATTACGGAATACTTAGTAACACGCCTTGTTGAAAGGTTCTCCCACATTCAACTAAACTGATGTAACAATTGCATCCGAAAAAAAAACAGTAAATAACCCTCAATTCAGTAAGCTACCTCTTCTTTCTCTATCGTTCCCCTTCCTCTGAAAACTGTGGTGTACTCGATAGCATTTCCGATAATATAGACAAGGACATTTCTTTACATCAGTTTGCACACATATTCGTGTTCGGTGGCTTTAACGCCCACCATACCATTTGACTTAAACACTCTGTAACTGACCTCGCTGGCATCAAAACCCTTAACTTTTCAATCACTAAATCACTCACGCAAGTTGTTGACGTTCCTACTCGTTTCCCAGTAGCCCTGAAGGGAACGCTTCCCGTCTCGATCCCTGTTTTACCTTCATCGCTGACTCTTGTCGCGCTCCGCAGCTCTGCCCTCTTAGCACCGATGATCACGCCGTAGTGTCTATTAACATCTCCTTCCACTCGATCTCCAGTCAAGAACCTCCTACTAACAGAATATATTTCTGTTATCAACGCACAGACTGGGACTAGTTCCATGATTTCCTTTGCGACTTCCCTTGGAATGTGGTTTTTAATCATCGCGTTCAAAAATGTGTGTCAGAGGTCTCCTCCTGGGTAAAAGCCGGCATCGAGGCTTTCATCTCAGCCAGAAAATACAAAGTTAAATCGCGTTTATCACCTTGGTTCTCAACTGCTAGCTTAGCTGCTATAGCCCATAGGAATCACTTCTTCCGTCTGTATCGGAGCGACATGTCTGATTGAAACAGACGTCTCTTTGTCTCTGCTCGTAATGAGTGCAAGCCCGTCCTCAATGAAGCGAAGTTACTATTTGCTGATAGAATGAAACAACGTATTGCATCTCGCAAGTTTGGTTCTAAAAAGTGTGCTGAACAACAACAAATCCACAATCCCTCCTCTATTCAATCAATTCGAAGTCCTAACTTCTACAGCTGAATGCTTTGCTCGGAAATTTCTCATCCAACTCAACACTAGACTCGTCCGCAGTACCCACACCTGATTTTGCTCCCTAGAACTGAGGCTCTATTGAGTGAAGTGAGCATAACCCCGTCAATGGTATGGAACATCATCTCTAAATTAGACTCTCATAAAGTAAGTGGTGGTGACAGGACACCAGCCGTAGTCCTAAAGAAATGTGCTCCTGAGCTGGTTCCAGTTCTCTCCAAATTATATAACTATTGCCTCGCTGACTATTGCTTGGGTGACTTCATCTGTTGTCCCTGTTTTTTAAGAACTCTGGAGACCCTTCTGATCCAACTAACTACCGTCCTATCCGTCTCTTACCAATCTTCGCCAAAGTTTTCGAGACTTCAATCAATGCCAAAGTGCTTAAGCGCCTTATCACCCATGATCTACTATCTGACAAACAATATGGTTTCCGCTTTGCCTGATCTACCGCTGACGTGCTTACGGCCATAACTGAATTTGTATACCAAGATCTTGATAATAACGGTGTAGCTCGAACTGTGGCTCTATATATCTCTAAGGCGTTTGATAGGGTTTGGCATGCCGGCCTTCAGGGATACGGTATTACAGGACGATTATTTGACTTAATCTAATCATTCCTGTCAAACCGTGAAATGAAGGTTGTCCTAAGCGGGTTTTCCTACGCTGGTGTTCCCCAAGGCTCTATTCAGGGTCCTACACTGTTTCTGATCTTCATCAACGATCTTCCTGACGTCATCAGTTCTCAAGTCGGCATCTACACAGACGACACTACCATTTACTCCTGTCTCAATAGTAAATCCGACATTGCTGACAAAGTTAACTTGATCATTGGTCTGGAAAAGGACCGCCAATCTGTGGTTGACTGGGTCAGGAAATGGCTTGTAAATTTTAATGCCTCCAAAAAGAAACCTCCCTGCCTCCTATCATCATGGCTGATGCTCAACTTAACAAGAGCGTCTTTCTGCGCCTTCTTTGTCCCACGCTTTCCACTAACCAGAGTTAGAACAACTACATTGAATTAATAGTTACATCTATCGCAAGGAAAGTTGGTTCTCTGTATCACGCCAGAAGGTTTTGCTCGTCCCAGTCCATCCTTCAAATATACAAATCTACTATTAGTTCTTGCATTGAATACTGTTACCATATATGGTCTGGTGCCACCGCTGTTCCTCGCGAGGTTCTCGACAAAATCCAAAGACGGATATACAATGTGATAGGTCCCGACACCAGTCACTTTCTCACAGACGTAATGTGGCTTCCCTCTGTCTTTTCTACAAATATTTTCATGGCAACTGCTCTGACGAGATATTTTCACTGGTGTCCCAACTGCATGAATTTAAGCATTCTACTAGATTGGCATCTCGGTCCCACCCTTTTACTGTCGAAACAGGTAAATGTAACAGCCTCTTCTACTCCAACAGCTTTTTCTCTCGCACTTCCCGACAGTGGAACTCCCTTCCTCTTACTTGCTTCCCTGATAACTATAATCTTCAAAAATGTAATGTCAATCAACATCTCCTGATGCCTTCATATTGATCCCCATCTTCCTGTTTATCCTTTCCTCAAACGCACACTATTTTATCTTACTTTCACTCTCTGTAACTCTTTGCGTTGCGTACTAGTGGCACTCGCGACTTGCTTGGGGTGAAATGCTTAAAAATAATTAAATGTGATAAAAGTATTATAAAAAGAAGGGAAAAGAGAATAAGAGGCCTTATTTCAAATTTATAATGGAATGAAAAATATCAGATCAAAAGAAAAAAATTACAAAAACGCGGATGGGATACCCCCCCATATATATATATATATATATATATATATATATATATATATATATATATATATATAGGTAGGTAGGTAGGTTTTACATTTTTTCATCATTTACTGGATGTATGAAGAGGGTGCATTTTTTTTATCTTTCTTCATTTCTATCCAATGCGATAACCAATTTTGGCCGCATTGTCTGAACTTCTGCCTTAATTTTTAAATTATTTTAAAAATAGCAACAAACATATGCATTATTTACTACAATGAATAAATTCTAATCACAAAAAATTAAGAATGTCCATATTAAAATCTATTAGTGGATTTTGTGTTCAGATCAGCCTACACATGCAGCGTTCGTAAAGGTTAGCATGGAAATTTTTACAGATTTTTATCTCTAGATGTGTGATGAACATTTGCATTTGTATATGCAAGTACATGATCTCTTCCACCAACATTACATACATATATGTATATATACATATATATATAATTGACGTATATTTACACAAACACACACGTATGAATTCCTCTCGCCTGTTTCTCTCTCACTCTCTCTCGCTCCATATATATATATATATATATATATATATATATATATATGAAAGATGCAAAGGAACACCAATAAGCTCTTGACAAAAAGCCATTTCAAAAACAATTTATGGCGAATTGCAGTATATATATATATATATATATATATATATATATATATTTGTGTGTATTTTAACATGTAGTGTGTATATATATATACATACATACATATGTATGTGTGTGTGTGTGTATCTTTTAGTGTGTAGTATATATATATATATTTGTGTGTGTATTTTAACATGTAGTGTGTATATATATATACATACATATATATGTGTGTGTGTGTGTATCTTTTAGTGTGTAGTATATATATATATTTGTGTGTGTATTTTAACATGTAGTGTGTATATACATACATACATATATATGTGTGTGTGTATCTTTTAGTGTGTAGTATATATATATATATGTGTGTGTATCTTTTAGCATGTAGTATATGTATATATATATGTGTGTGTGTGTGTGTGTGCGTGCTATTGTGCGTCTGTAAAACTGTATACAGAAGGGCCGGGAAATACCTCTAATTCCATGTACGTCAGAAAGCCGCGACGATTCATGTTAATGTGAACTGCAATCAGGCATAATTTACAACTCATAAAAACGTAAAATAAAAAATTAATAAATGTACAAATGACATTAGCTGTAAAGTAATGGGTCATTGAACAAACAGGGTGCAATCTGATTGGAATTCACAGATAGATATTTATTTATTCTGCTTAAATATTGCATAATTTACAAATAACGTACCTATTGGGATTATTGTGTTGCGCTTATTTCTTCAATAAATAGAATCTATGTAAAACTTCATTCGAAATATTTGTTGTTATCAAAACTCGAACACCGTTGTAAGTAAATATGCAATCCTCTCAGCCACTAAACAAACCCAAAGATAAATGATAGATTGTAATATTTTTTGTAATATTTTGACGCACATAGACTTAACAGAAATGTCTTGACGTGCAGCCAACATACTTCCACATATCAATAGTTGAACCGAAACAGGTTTTTACCGCTAAAAAAATATTAACTTGAACGTAACTAAAATATTCTAAACACTTACCTAAAATAGATTTAATGAAAACACGAATATACTACATGGAATAAAACAATAAGATTGTCTAGAGTTAATCTTCTGAATTTGGAGAGTAATCTTGCCAGTGTTTGAATTATCAGATTATTGCTCTGGTCTTGAACACTAACCGGTGGTATAAGACAATGTCAATACGGTTTCAGCCACTTAGTAAACCCGAATAGATAGAGACTGAGATAGAGAGATCGATTCACTAATTGAGATTATCTATGTATAATTGATATAAAAGAAAGAAAGAAAGAAAGAAAGAGAAAACTTACCGAAAGTATACATCGATCCAAGGGTCATATGTACCATCATCCCACCCAGGGTAATTACATAGCCACGCCACTTTAATTTCTCCTTAATAGCTTTTTTTGTGTTTTCCATATTCCACTTTTCACCGTGATTGATAAAATAATTCCTCCTGTTCTATGGAAATGCTTGTATGTCAATTTGTTTTAAATATATAAATATGTGTGTATATATTGATATCTTTACATAGCATGTATACAATTTTCTCTTTTTTTTCTGAGCTGTTTTATGAATTCAAAAGCCTCGAATTTAATTTAATTCTTACAATAAAATAATAAAAATCTGTTTTAAAATTCTTTTCCTTTGGTTTTGCTGTTTTCTGTATTTTTCTTGGGTATATGAATTTTTCTTCTTTTTTTTTTACATTGTCAATATTACATTTCTTTCTGGTTGTCTATTTTTTTTTAAACAAAATAAAAAAAAAACTTTTCTCTGTTATTTTTTTTAAGAAAATAAAAAAATCCTTGTGTGATCCCAAAATACCAATCAGACTATTTCCCTTTGCAAGATAGTAGAGGGGGTAGCTAGTATCTTCAGAGCTTAAAAAAGCCCTCCCTAGCAACCCCCTTCTCTCATATTATAGTCTTTTTCTATTATGTTCTCTCTCTCTCTCTCCTCACTCACACTTTTCCTTTTCCTCCTACAATATTTGCCTCTACCTATCCTCCTTATTTAGTTTCTTTCACTTTTTTCTTTAAAAGTATATTTCTACCCGCCTCCTTTCCCTCATATGCATGCGTATCCATAATGTTTCTTCTTTTTTCTTTTCTTCTTTAGACATTGGGAACTTAATATATTTTCTTTCTTCTTTTCTTTTCCTGTCTTTCTACTTGTATTCTTTTGCATTTGTGCGTGAACGAATCACTGCAGGAATTTTGTACAGAATCCCTTGGCGAATAACGTTTTCTCTTTTTTCTTTTTCTTTAACTGTATTGATTCCATGTATTCAATATCAAATTTTCAAGTCATTATTTATAATTCAGTTTTAAACATTTTCCGTTATTCCGTTATTTATTTGGCCGTTTTGACAAAAGGAGTGTGTTTTTTTCCTTCAAAATTTTTACATAACATTCCTTCTATCAATACTTTAATTTCAGTCATTTTCTTCCTTTTGTATGCCTTTTATCTCTTCCGTCTTTTTCTGTCTTTTCGTTTTCCTTCTTTTTCTGTTCGCATTTCCTTCTTTCTGTTTTGCTTTTAGACAATTTTACGTTTCAATAACATTTTAACATTTCCTTAAGTATTTCTGAACATTTACTTTCCATGAGTCCCCTTTCTTTCTTTCTTTCTTTCTTTTTTCTTTCTTTTTTCTTTCTTTCTTTTCTTTTCTTTCTTTCTTTCGTCTCCTCAGCTGATGTCCGAATCTATATACTGCCAACTAGACTTAAACGCTCCGTCTGCTTTTACCCAAATATGAAAAATAAGTCCTTTTCTTTAATATAACGCGTTTTCCCCCTTTCTTTTCATTTTTCTCCCCATCCTTTCATCCTACCTATTACTCATTCATTAATTCGTCACACTCACGGCACAACTTTTCCTTCTTTATTTTCTTTTTAACTACTAAATCCCTTCCTTTGACACCCCCACTCCTTCTCACACACTTTCTATACACACACACACACACACACATATATATATATAATTTGTTTTTGTTTACTTTATATTTCTCTCTTCACTGATTTCTAACCAACCACTCACTCATTTTTTCATATCCAATAAACTACATTTTCCCCACTCATATTGAAATATCTTTAATTTTCCTTGCTTTGTGGTTACCTGTATTCGCACCTGACTATCAACGAAAACCCAAATAAACAAATAAAAAATCATTTACTGACTTTTTGTGAAACAGGCGAGCAAAATATTTCAGTTACCACCACTATCACTAGTAGTAGTAGTAATGGTAGTAGGAGCACAAATGAAGTTTTTAGTAGTAGTACTGTGATTTCCTGTGGTATCATTATGAGTAGCAATAAAGAATAGTAGTAAACAATAAGATACAATTATTATTATTACCATCACATCATTATTAATAGTCATGGCAATAGAAAACTTCATATGTGACTGGCATTACTATTATTATTGTTATTATTATTATTCTATATAATGTGATTAGTAATAATACTGTCTTTTTTAATTACTATTGTTCATTAGCTTCATATTTTTTATTTTTTATCTTCGTTTTTTTTTCCAAATTACTATTCAAAATTCCTTTGTTACACACTAGTAGTATCTGGTGGTCACTTTGACAATCTCTTCTTCTTCTTCTTCTTCTTCTTCTTATTATTATTATTATTATTATTATTATTATTATTATTATTATATATCCCTTTCTTCCTTAGACGATATGTATGATTCACGCTTGGGTGATCATGTCTATTTTCTATTCAGGATTAACTTGATAGAGGAATTCCCGCAGTAGGCTACCGTTACTTTCTGCGGTAGACTGTTTGCCAGTCAATGTTATAAGACCCAATCTGTCCTGCTAATTAACCCATAGGCGGGTCTTATTATTATTAGTGGGTGAGAGAGCAGCACACCAACAAAGTGACACTAAAGTACAAAATTACAAAGCCCAATATAACAATTCATAACAATGAAACTCATTGGGCATACCAAGCACATGCATCACAGTCAAATTGGCACGATATGGTGACAGGTTTTGATAAAAGTAGCAAATAACGTTACAGTTAGCGCTGAGTTAGAGGGGTAAGCCATACGGTCTATGACTGAGGGTGCTGAATATCTAGATGTTACTCTCAGGTCACAGTGGCTGCTTCATCCTTTTTTATTTCCTCCAACAGCCCTTTTTGCTTGGCTCTTCAGAAGCCTTCCAGGTGCGCCAATAATAATGGGCAGAAATGTCCTCTTCATTTTAAACTCCTTTTTTTATTTCTCTGGTTAGGTTCAGATATATTTCTCAGCTTTTCACTTTCTTTCAATTCTATTCTTTCCTTTGCTGGAACAGCAACATTCGTTCTTTGACAATATTTATTTAATATGGTTATAGCACGTCTTTTTGACTAGTCTGCCAACCGCTTGCATAGTCCCCATTGGTTCATCCTCATATCCATTAATGCCTATTTTTGTCCTTATGGGCCAAATTGTTGCATTCGCTTGTTTGATTAGTGGTCTCAGCCCTTACCTCTGCATAGCTTATATTTACGTTGTGCCTGTTCATCTTGGCTTAATTATATTGGTACTCATATAAATTCTTTCAGTTGCCATTAAAAGGAATTTGATTTCTCTGTTCAAATCCGTGAAAAATATGCATATCGTCGTATCTTCAGTTACTTTTGTTTGCTTCTTGAAATGTCCATTTTTGTTTTCTTGTTTCAAAGCTTTTTTGACCCTGTATTTGTACTTCAGTCAGTTCTACTTCAACCTTTAATTATGAAAATTAATCATAATTCATAATTAATCATATCGTAATTAATATTGTATCTTGTGTAGTTATCAAGTCTATCAAGTTAATAGCAGTGTCAGAACCATTCTCAATTCTAATGACTTCTCTCCAAAAGTTTCACGAACCACTACTTTTTGAAACTGACTCCCATGTGGATGCTTCTCTCATCACTACAATCTTAACCTGTTCAAGTTTAGGGTTGACAGTTATCTTCACCACATATCATCATAAAGTGTACCCCTTACCTCTTACTCAGTAACCATCTAGCACGAGTGTATCTTGGGCATCGTACAAGGTGAACATTATTGTAAAAAAATGTAACCTTGCCGTTTATATCCTAAAAGTTCAAATTTTGTATTATCTGATCAAATAACCGTGTAACATTATCGTTGTAAAGACTTATGAGAACACGAGGCCAAATCTTTCATACATAAAATTATTATATATTTCATTGGCGTAAGGGAGTGTGGCTTTGAGATCTTTCTTCGAATGTGATTCTCTGTGTGTATGTGTGTGTGTGTTTGTGTGTGTGTGCGCCCGTGTTTCTAACGTTATTGTTGCAAAGACTAATAAGAACAAAAAAATGACAATATTAATAATAGATGTGTGGCTTTGAGTTCTTAATTCGAACGCGGAACTATGTATATGTATGTATGTGTGTGTGTGTGTGTGTGTGACGTATCGTAACATTATCGCGGCAAAGACTAATAAGAACACGTGACTAAATCACTCATACGCAAATTTGTTGTTTATTTACTTTTGGATTTCTCCAATATCGGAGTGAGGATGTATGGATTAGGGTGTTTTCAAACGTGGATCTCTTTCTCGTGATGATGTAAGAGACTGCCTTTTTCCTCTTGATCGGGAAGCTTATATATCTTCATATCATCCAGCTGTCCTTACATGTCGGAGGTAGCACCTAATAACTATGAGGACAACTTCCAGATCAACCCTCTGATGCCTCTAGCTCCTTTGACGCTCTGAGTGTAAAGTCTAATTTGTTATTTCTTAAGGTGAGCTCAGTACATATTGGGTAACCACAGATCAACTCCTCTTAGAACAAATTTTCCTAGCTGACATTAAATTCAGTTCAGACTAGTTGGTATTTCATGGTGTGAATCTAACCCTACAATTCTATTCTAATAATCATTCGATTGATTCAAAAACTTTTTAACGCGTGCTAAACGAACTATTTTATGTGTTTTCTAAAGTAATGTTTTTGTTTTGTTTTTTTTGTTTTGTTTTTTTTGCATGTTTGGGCAATCTTTGTCGGATGAATGTTCTTAATGAAAATGTGCATATCTGTTCCAGCCTCCGACAGATCTATCTGGATATTACATTCACTCGATCTGGGGTTGATTGAAAATTCGTTCGAGATTTTAGTCAGTCCTTATATTGAAATATTCCTCGTTAACATCGCGATCTTGTAAGCGTAGTTAAACAATGGAATGAGGCTATGTCGCTTGCTAATTTTCTTAAAGCCTTAATTTCTTTGTCAGGCTCTCTGAACAATCTCTGGTTTTTAACATGATTTGAAAAATGAATGAATGCGTAATTTTAAAAATAAATTTCTTTAAGCCTTATAAAGTGATGTTGAGTATCACAACATGTGGGAGAATGTATCAATTTAGTGCCAATTTTATTTTTTAATTGAAGTTGAATGCTGTTATTCTTACTAATTGTAGTAATATTAATTCTCTCTAATCAAATTAAACTCGTTTACCCTTGCCAATTGACGAGATAAATGCCAGTTAATAGAAATTGGGGTGAATAATGAGAAAAAATAAGAAAATAATCTTAGGGCCAAATACTTTTGTGTACAAGTGTATTTATCAATTTTTTTCCTGACATTTTCTTTCATTTCATGAATCTTGCTTATTTGATTCTGTTTCGATCATTTTTTACCCTTGTAATTCTCTTTCCAGGTCAACGTCGTAATAATGTTCTAATTGGACAGTTCAGTTTGGTCTATGAATATTAAGTCATTTATTCCTCTATTTATATTCTGTTGTTCTTCATGTAGAAACCATCGACTATCTAACGAGTAGTATATTTGTTTTGTAAGTTCTCATGTGAATACTTTCAGGCTATAGGCAGGCACATTATAGGTCTGTAATTACTTTCAAGTGAAAAAAGTTGTTTATTCTCTTTATCATTTACTCGGAGATTCTTGCTGCCATTAGGTATCTGTGTAATTATTGGGCGAGTCTTGAATTTGAACCCATGGATTCCATCGTTGCCTGACGCCCACCAAAGTTCTTCATTTCTTTTTAATATATATTTTTTATCTCAAATTCATATCCGCCTTTGACTGTATAACTAGTGATTAAAGTTAACCAACCACCCTGTCATTCTGTTGTGTTTCTTCCTGCACCTTATAACGTACTTAAAAAAATTGTCTCAGTTATATCCGGTTGTCTTTTATTTCTCTTTTTTTTCTCTATTTTCCTATTTGTAGAAATTTCTTTATTATTATCATTATTATTTACCCTGATTGTTGTTATGATAGTAATATCGATATTTTTTGCTTTTCTGTGTTTATTCTTATTTTGCTTAGCAATAACAAGAGTGCATTAATTATCAGTAAGACAAATTTAATCTTTGTGTCAAAGTCGCCTTGGTTGTGCCACGTTACCACTCTTTCAGCTATTCCATCACAACATGGGGATTTACGAACCATTAAACCAACTTATGACAATGTTGAAATCTTTTGTTGAAACTATATTGATGTTGATGGGAGATAGAGTTAGCGGGAGTTACCAGGCATATAAAATTCATTTTTCTACTTTCTAAAAATACACTGCTAGCCAAAAATTTAAGGTCGATAAAAAATTAAGAAAAATATACCTTTTGCTTTGTTAGACTCAACGACTTACTTGAGTAGAGCTTCGAAGAATGAAAATAAGAAAAGAAAAATTAAAATTAAAATCTTTTTTGTATTTAATAGGGAAAATTTGAATAATGGGAAATTAGGCTAAATACTAGCTGGTCAAAGTTTAAGACCTTACCTAAAAGAAGTCATAAACACAGTAGGTAATGCCCAACAAGACATCTCAGTAGTGAGCTGCACATTGTGAATAACTTCAAAAATTCAATTTGGCATGGTCAATATAAACGTCTACAGAAGGCTGGCTGGAATGTTATTCCAAGTGGTAAAGATGGCTTCACGAAGATCATGCACTGTTTGGAATTCACTATTAAATGCTAAAAAAGTTTTAATCTTAAAGTTTCTTATTTTTATTTTTTGAAGCTCTTTTCAAATAAGTGGTTGAGTTTAACAACGCAAAAGGTGTATTTTTTCTTTCTTTTCATTGGCCTTAAAATTTTGACCAGCATTGTGTATGTATATATATATATATATATATATATATATATATATATTTGCTTTTAGCGAAATTATTTATATACATATTCAAATCTGGCAAATAACCAAAGGGTTTTAAAAATCACTATCAGTGTTATTAATCGAAATTACTCAAATAATATCTCTACTCTCTAAGAATAGCAAAAACTAAAAACTAATGAAAAACAAATCTGCAGGAAACCCTCGTAATTTATTCTGAATTCTGAAAACAAGACTTTTTGGAGATGACGAATTCTTCTCACTGCATGTGGAGTATAAAGCCACAGTGTCGCCATGCTAGTGCCACAGCTTCAACACACTAGTATTTTATTATGATTTCCGTATCAAGTTTGTTTATTTTTCAGTTGCCCAACTTGTTATGAATTCAGAATTATCCTTCTTTTAGACAAGCTGCCAACGAAAGCTAAGGTGCCTTGTCTGTCTTGCTATTTAACCCGTAGTTAGGTGGGAGAATAAGTGGTTTCATGCCTTTCCTGGGGATATTTTCATGAAAGTGAACGCAGCACCCTCTATTTGAATTTAGGCTCGGCACGTATTCTGTGACGATAATACCAGCGTTACACGCACGTCCTTGTAGATACAGAGTGGATACAAAAAGCCTAAAAACCAGAAATATATAGTTTTGCCAAGAATGTCTGTGTTCATCTTGTAAATACAAAGTTTAAGCTTCATTTTTTTAAAAATATATTTAATTCATATTGACGTAAATTTTGAAAGTGTACATATTTTAGGGTTGGATTGCTGGGTGTTTTGAGAACCTTCAAATAAATTTACGATAAAAAGTCTGTTAACCAGTCGAGCATATTGCCAGATTTTAAAATTTCCTCGGAAATCACTGCAGACTATGGACCTTGACCTTCGATAAAATGTTTCCTATGTAAATGAATTGATTCTCCGATTTAAATCATTCGGGTCAGTCGCTGATGAGGGATTAGGATAACTGTCTTCACAGAAAATCATCTGGACACCCCCGTGATAATGATGTAAAATAATTTTAGTGAGCAAATTCTTACCCGCGTCCTCCTGACTTAAAGGCGGTCCCAACCCCACTCAAAACACTCTGGTAACGAGTCTGTATGTCTCAATGTAAAAACGAAATGGCATATCCGAAAATCAAGAGATAAATGTGACTACTTTTGGCTCCGACAACCTTGTCGCCTCCTTCCTCCATCTTTTATCTTTCCTTTGGAGCCTCGTTCTTTCATTCGCTTGTCAATAGAGAAAAAAGAAGAGTGAAACGGGTGCGGGAAATATTTTAACCTTTTTTTGCTTGTTTTTTTCTTTCTTTCGCGTGTTCATTGTTTACAGAGGCAACTGAAATCGGTGTGTGGGAAGAAGACTGGTGAATGCTAAGGAGTGTATTGCTGTCACCTCACTTGGCGACACGAAAGGCGCAAGATTTTGTTTTACATACAATAACAGCAGCTTGGTTGAAACTTATTTATTTATGCCAACATAATACCACCGCCATGACGAGTAACCATTAATAATTAAATGCCTATAGATAACAATAAGGACTGCAACTATTACTACAACTGCAACATTTACCTTTGCTTAACCAATTACAGAACAAATTAAACAGTTAATACTATAAATTTGCACATTACGATTACAACAGCCACGTATAAAATAATAAAAATGACTACAGCGACTAATAATAAGAGAACAAGGTTCATTTAATTAGATTCACAATGTATTAGCTTAATTCGTCTGTCACTTGTTATAATAAACTACTTATATAAAACGTACATCTATATATAGAGAGATGTACATATACAGACGGAAAATAAAATTGCAACACACTGAACATGTGATTCAATTTATTCAAGATTGAACATAATGGTTTTATGACTGGAGAACAATCAATAATCACATATACAGATCAATACATGCATGAGTTCACAAATAAGGGATATATCAACAGTAGGCAAACATTAATACATAGGAATACCAGGTGTTGTAAGCTTGGATGTGTGGGTGGTGTAGCGGATAATGTTTCGGAATTGTTAATCGAAGAGCTGAGTTCCAATTCACGTTAGGTTCATTATAATCACTTACGCGCAAATACCATTGGGAAATGTATGAATCCACCACTTCTCCCCCAGCTATGGGTTAATTAGTAAGCCTTATATCAATAAACAACTATTATTTTCAAAATAGATTCTTACAATATAAAAATATTTTCTGCCTTTAAATAACCTGCAAATACCTGGTATTTTCACACACACACACACACACACACACACACACACAGTTCCGTGTTCGAAGAAAGAACTCAAAGCCACATTATTAATATTGTAATTTTAAGTATGAAAGATTTAGTTTTTTTTTCTTATTAGTCTTTGCAACAGTAACGTTAGATACACGCAAACACACACACACATACACCATAAGCCGTAGAAAACGTATCAATCAATCCATATTAATACATTACATATCTTCCCTAGGCTTTAATATGGGTCTTTACTCTTGCATGTATATGGCCATACAGATGATGAATATCACCCCGTGAGATATTGTCCCACGCTGCTGTTCACACAATCCATCAAGATTGACACCCCAATTTCCCATTCCAAGCCACTATCCCTTACACCAATCGCACATACAATCCAGCAAGAAGTTATCGAATATCTTGTACAGCATGTAGAAAAGTACGAGCAAGAAGTAGGCACATATTCTTGCTGAAGGACTGGCTGTAAAACGGGTTGCACAATGTTCTGGGCGTATATGCTGCTGTTCAATGTCCTCTGCAGAGACATCAAAGACAAGCGAGTGGTGTGATTTATGGCACCCAACGACATGATGCCACTTGTTGGATCTGTATGCCATAGGCGATTACATATTGAAAGATGATGATGCCTACGTTTAAGTTGCACACACAAACGACTTTATTGTATCAAAGCAAATTGAACATTACAAAGTGCCATTCAGTTCCCAAAATGACACTTTCTTGAAAACACTAGAGATATGAGTGACAGTATTGAGACGTAAATAAAAGTCTATCTAGATGCACGCGTAGCTGCAGTCATGTTGCACGTAAACTATTCCAAATTCTTGGCGCCACATCTGTTCTTATCTGTACCGTGGGTGTTGTGCGCTGTCAGTACTACGCTTACAAAGCGAAAAGCGGCCATCCAATTTTACGAGTTTAGGAATGTTACTTTGATCACTGTTGCCAACATCGAATCACCAACATGTCAACACGCGCAGCTGTTCTCCAAAATGGCTATCCAAATTCGCGTAGGCCCACATTCCGGCCCTTCTTGAACGACTCACATTGAAAAAATGGGCGTCTTTGTGGCATATCTCCTCTTTGCACCGAGTTCTTTCATCACACTGAAACTTATCACAGCATGTGTCACGGTCCAAACCTCAACTACAAACTGTACAGGTATGAGTGTTAGTACATTACAAGATGGCCGAAGACTTTGAAAATCAAAATGTTTACTCCTTCTAACATGCACTTATTGTACCCAGATCAACATTGGCATCATCCTTCAAAGTATTGCAGTTTTATTTTCTACTAGAGTATTTTTGTATGTAAAACTTTTTACATAGCTCAGAGATACTATACTATGATCCAAAGTCGTGAATTAACACTTTGGTCTTGGGTAGAACGCGTAGATACTCTGATCCTAGGTAAATGTACCAATCTATGCATAAATGAATCTGTCATATTTCACGTGTACTAGAAACAAAAAAAAAGAGTACTTAACTGTTATGTAATATCAGTTCTCCTATATGGCAGTGAATGCTGGAAAATCTCCTCACAGATGAAGAAGAGACTTGAAACAACAGAAATGTGGTTCTACAGAAGGATGTTGAGGATATTATGGACTGAACCTGTGAACTTAGAAAACTAGACACTCGGGACATATTGAAGACAGTGGAAAGCCACGCGTAACCTACATAACGAGCTTGTCTAAATGGTTGTCAGAACAGGGATTAGGAGAGAAAATGAAAAGACAAAATCTTCTAAGAGATACAAAGGGCAGGAAATTGCAGAGAGCCATGATCGCCCACGCCTTAAAGGGACACGGCACATAGAAGATACCAATAATAATAATATAATAATTTACGAACTGTTTTTCGATGCTTTTTGGGATTGTGTATTTCAAATACATTTTACAAAAAAAATAATAATAGAATTCTTAATTTTAAAACTACTAAACAAATTTTCAACATTTTCTACATAGTAACTCTTTTGTTAGTACTTTAGATGCAAAACCTTGCTGTCGCTTGACGTTGTTTGTTGAGACATAGGCGCAGATTGTACAGAACCAAACAATGGAAAATAAAGGAAATAATAATTATTATTATTATGTCTGTCCATCATGTATAAATTGATCACGTCTGTCCTGACGAACCGTACTTACTCTTTTTTCGAAGCAAACAACATTCTTCCACTGGAACAGAAGGGATGCAGGAGAAGTTCATATGGTTGCAAAGATCAACTATCGATAAACAAAATGATCCTGGAAAATTGCAGGAGACAATGTAGAAATTTTAGCACAGCATGGATAGATTACCGTAAAGCCTTTTATAGTGTAGATCCTTAAGAGTTAGGAACGGTACAAAGTCTTCCCTGTGATAGTAAATTTCCTTAGACACAACATGGGAATGTGGAACACCACGCTATACCAAAATCACATCAGAGACACTGCCCAACCGCCTGAATATCCGACGAGGAATGTTTCAAGGAGACTCCTTGTCACCCCTTCTTTTTTGCCTGTCCTTAATCCCCCTTACGCATGAACTAAACAACAGTAGCTATTGTTGCAAACTAAACAAGAAAGTGCTAAATCACCCACTTTACATGAATGATCTTAAACTTTTTACCAAAGACGATAATGAGTTGAAGGGTCTCCTCAATACTGTAAAATGTTTCAGTGACGACATAGGTATGGTTTTTGGATTAGATAAATGTGAAAAAGTAACATTCAAGAAAGGGAGAATTACAGAAGCACACTCAATAGATTTAGATTTTGTCACAAAGATTAGGGAGCTGGAACAAGATGAAGCCTATAAGTACCTAGGAATTAGCGAAGGAGATGGAATAGAGCATACCCAAATGAATGAGAAGGTAAGAAAGGAATACTACAAGCGTGTGCGTCTGGTACTGAATACCGTGCTGAATTCAAAAAACAGAATATCAGCCATAAATACCTTGGCTTTCCCTGTGGTGCAATATAGTTTACACATCCTTAATTGGGCCATAGCTTACATTTAGCGAATGGACTCCAAAACGAGAAAGCTTCTCACCTGCCACCGCATACATCATCCCAAAACTGATATTGAATATTGATCGTCTGTATGTGCCCAGATCCGAAAGAGGCAGAGGATTACTTCAACTCGAACTGTCTTACAAAACTACAACAATTAGCCTTCAAATATAGCTGGAAACTACTGAAGACTGGATGGTGTTATGTGTCAAAGAACATGAAAGTAGCAAGGAACTTTATTCAGTAATAAAGGAAACCAACAAGTTCAAAATGGGGTTTCAAATGGGTGAAGAAATACAAGTAATGGGTGAAGAAATACAAGTAAAGCACAATACACCGACTGAAGCTGCAAAATACTTAAAAAAGAAAGCAAGGCAAATACAACCGACCAGATACAGAATTGAAGGCAAGATAAACCGCTTCATGGTCAATACTCTGCCCGTACCAAACAAGCTGATGGAGATAAACACTGTGCCCATCAGTGGCTACGTAGTGCAGGGTTAAAAACTGAACCGAAGGTTTTATTCTTGCTGCATAGGCCAATGTTTGCTAACTCGAAATTATCAAGCACATATACTGAAAAATTGTGTTATCCCAAAATGCAGATTCTGTGTTAATTATCCAAAAATAATTGACCATTTTGTAACAGGTTACACGGTATTGTCACCCACTGAATATAAAACCTGGTATGACAAAGTGGGCCAATATCTCACTGGACAATCTGCAACTTTTACGGAAAGGAAACTGCAAGAAATTGGTATGAACAACACCCAAACTCGGTTACAGAGATAGGACCTGTAACAATGGGACTTCACAATACACACAGACAGAACAATCAAAGCTAATCGCCCAGAGATTGTGATTAGAGACCGCAAAGACAAAAAGCGCCTCCTTATTTATATGGCAGACGCTGAAGACTGCAATGTATCTTTGAAGATCTTCAAAAAGCTATCAAAATACAAGGACCTTGAAATCGAAATCTCAAAAATGTGGCACATGAGACCATCAACAGTCCCAGTTGTATTTGGAGCCTTCGGATTGATTGGAAAAGATTCCAATAGACTCATTGAAGGGATTCCTGGTAGCCCATGCCTTAAACAAATACAAAACATTGTTCTCACGGGTACAGCCCACACCTTACGAAGGTAAATTATGTAAATTATGTGGGATCTTTTTAATTGCTCAGTGGAAAATGTCATGATGCCATTTCTGACTTTAGGTCTCTGCTCGGGACCCGGAAAGAAATAAGTACACACCAGAAATCAAAGGAAATAAAATAATAATGTTATATGTGAGCACATTATATAATTGTGAGTACTCTGGAGATAATATTCCTAAACTTTCTACATTGTGTACGAGACTAACGTGCTTGAGATAAAAATATTATCTATCAATAGGCATATATAGTGAAAAAATCGAAAGCGAATAGGGTAACTGTCAATATCTTAGTCTAACCAAAAATTAGGCTTGGAAACATTAACATTTTGAGAAAACATCTACTTTCATAAAAAATTGGCGCTACACTATATTTCTACTCATGACATTGCATTGATAGTAATCTGTCTATCTTAAAAATTACAACAAAACTTATTTTGTGAATCTCTCTGTGGTCACCCATTATCGGTTTTCACCATTTGATTATCCCGGAAATAAACGTTCCCGTTTCAAATCCTAAAAACCATACCACAGCTTGACCGAAGCCTTGTGAGTGAAAATGGGTAAATGGAACCGTTCGAAAGCCACCGATAGTTGTGCTAGCACGAAGTCATCGTGACCGAGAGTTTGAGTGTACTGGCTTTGTTCAAGTGGTTGATCATGCCAGATTATGCGCTATCTTCCAGAAACTGTAACTACGGCTCGCTCAGTATAGCTGCAGTATAAACCACGGGTGTGATCTGTGGATTTGAACAAACACAAATGTAACCGAGGGGTGAGGGCGTCTACAACAGAAATTAGCTAAACGTCCCTAGGAGACAAGTGTGCTCAGAAACGAGTACGCCGCCATTGTTATTATCATATAAACATACAATGATACAGGTAGATTTTTTTTAAAAAATGTTAACAATCTATGGGAGTAGCTTTATTACAAAAGCAAAAGCGATATTATGATTTCAAACAGTCTCCACCTGTTCATTATTTTTGTCTATGCATTCTTGGAATCTTCCCCAGGTGATTCAATAAAATACTAATATTTATATCGGAGTACTTTATTAAAACAGACGGTGCTCCCATTTTTCTAATCATTCGACATATATAAAGAAAGAAAGAAAGAAAGAAAAAGAAAGAAAGAAAGAAAGAAAGAAAGCAGACGTGTGTGTGGATTCTTATTTACATGCAGGAAAAAGGGCGATAGATATGCAACCAGTTGTCTATCTACTTGTCTGTATTTGCCCTGGAAGTCAACGCTTAACTGGGGAAAGGCTCACTATTGTTGCTGCTGGACAAGGAAATTCGGGCAACCCGTCTGTATATAGGCAGGATGACGCCACCCTATTGGCTAACTTTTAGGGCGCGGGTGATAATAAAATATATAACTATATGTTTATTGACTCAGATCTTGAATTTCGTTTATTACGTAACGCGCGAAACGATTTCTTTTTATATTTCTATCTCTAGGCTTTCTCACTCTTTGTCGAATTCGCTAATCTCCTACTTTTTATTTTTTCAGTTATCTTTCTTTTTGTCTCTCTTATACAGCAGTGACATAACTACAATATATACTTACAGAGAAAACTCTCTTTGTCCGTCTTGTCAGTTTAACTGTTTTCTTTTGTTTGCTTTTACTCTCCTGCTTTTTTTCATTCTATGTGCAAACTATCACATACTGATATGCCATTGAGTTTTTCTCACTCACTTATCTATTAATTTGTATCGCATAAATAATAAGAAAATAAATTTTATCATTATCATAAAATCAATAATCAATATAATCGAAATAATTTTAATTTTTCTCTTGTCCTTTTCCTCCGATTTCTTCTTCATGCGTTTATTTTATTTTTCATCACGGATCTTTTGACTGTAGTAACCTCATCTCAGCTACCAGAATCTTACCAACGACACTGACAACACATAGTTCTTTATAAAGACTGAGATGGTCGAAAGAACTTAAACAAAACAGAATAAACCTGAACTTCGAACAGTATATCCGCAATTTCGATCCCGACATACATCGGGGTGGTAGCACCTGTTAGGGTCTCAGCTATGGGAAAATAGGGTTTTGATTTTCCTTTGGTGGTTCACTAAAAAAGTAGAAAAATATATTATGGTAAAAATACCAGCAAGATATTTATTTAAAAAAAGGCCAGCTGCAATACATGACAATCAATATAACATTAAAGCATGAAAATACATTTTTATAGTAAAATTACTAACAATAGATTTATCTACAAACTATATATCTAAACATACGTTTACCCCGAAGGTATAAAATTATGTACAAAATATCTATAGTTGAAGCCATAAAATTGCGTACAAAATATTTAGATTTCGGCATTAAATAAAGTGGTGTTAATATGCTGATAAAAAACAACCTACCAACTGATATCTTATTTGGAAATTGGAAAATAGAATAAAAAATCAAATACATTTTGTTAGTTGAATTTAATAAAACTTGTTTGAATTAATACTTACTGCCTAAACATGTGCGTGCGTGTGCGTGTGAGAGAGAGAGAGAGGTGCGTGAGGTACCAGAAAAAGCTCTATGAATGACCATAAGACGTTGGAAAGTTCTCGCCCCGACCAAGAAAGGTTTGACCTGAAACCATGGAATCCACACACTATTCGATATATTCACGACGTACACACTTGCCGCAGCATTTTTAATGTTTCTTTTGAAATACTAATTCTGTGAATATTTTCGGATCGGGAGCTTTTCAACAGTTCCACATAAAGGGGCCAAATTCCTTTCTTAGAGAAAGGAAATAAGAAGTTTTACTTCCTGGTGTAGTGATTTTTCAGGAAATATCAGGTGAGACACGGGAATCACTGGGTAACATCGAACCAAAGTATTGGTAAAACTTGCAAGTGCAACTCCACCGGCGCAAATCATGCCAAATTGAAACAACAACAGAAAATAACAGAAAAATTCTTGCATTTGCCATGATGAAGTCTCTCAGAAGACGAAACGTGTCGGCTACGATGTTTTTCCTTTTGTCTTTATTCATATTGTCTTTTACAGATAATACGCGATCTGAAATTTGTACACACACACACACACACACACACACACCGTTATTTTGCACCAAAATAACCGTTAGAACAATACAATAGACTACCCACAATGCAATACAATAGACTACCCACAATGCATCACTGATCTGCATATATAAATAGTCGAGCAAAAGCACAACACACATGGCCTGACGATTGCGTTTATCCTGAAACAGACTGTCGTCTCTGGGTGTTGACTTCAATGTTCATAATACACATATCTATATATATGTGTGTGTGCGTGTGTGTGTGTGTGTGTGTGTGTGTGTGTGTGTGTGTGTGTGTGTGCGCGCGCGCGTGCGTGTTCGTTTGTGTGTATGAGTGTTCCTATGTTTATATGTGTGTCCATATGTTTATTCGTATACGTATGTGTGAGCTCGTGCGTTTGTGAATAAATTTATAAGTTGCACTTCTTTCTATCTTCTTATTACCAAATAAATTAATGGGCATTAATAACTCTGAAGCACATTATTTATCAAATCTTGTCCAAAGATTCATAGATTTTATCTGAGGTGAACACAACTATTTTTCATTTGTGTCCTGTAATGTATTGACATTGAAGTTAAGTTCCCCGGTCATAAAGTGAATTGAATTCTGATTGCTTCCCTTTACGATTTCATCAGAAAATAAACAACAAAACGAGACAAGAAGAAAAATGTAGCGATACACTGATACGAATGCTAGTCTTCGAGATTTCTTACATTTACATATGTCTTTTCCTTTCATTTTGTTACATTTTGAAAGGTATTAATACAACGGCTTATTTACCCTTGTGCAGACTGTGTAGGAAAGCTACTGAAAGCGTTCAACACATTGTCAGTAGTTGCTCTCAGCTGTCCAAAAAGAGTACAGACAACGCCATGACAAATTAGCCTTCAGAATACATTGGGAATCATGCATGAAGTATGGCCTCGAGTGCACAGAGAAGAGGTACGTGCATTCACCACAGTCAACAATGAGCAAGTGAAGCGCATGTGGGATACGACCATCTTAACTGATAAGCGCTTGGAGAGCAATCGCTTTGACATCACACTTGTGCATAAAAGCAGCTTTGAATGGGTCCTGGTAGAAGTTGTGGCACTTTGGGATAAGAACATCGTGCTGGCGAAGCAGGGTAAAATACAAAGGTACAAAGACAGAGCAAATCAGAGAAATGGAACAAGCAGAAGCTCAAGTTGTCTCTTTTGTGGTTGGCGCACTCAGAAATATTTCCAGGAATCCTTCTGCCTCGCAAGACGCCTTGGGCATACCTGACATCATGGCAGCTCTGCTTGGAGCAGTTCATGTACTGAGTAAAGTGCTGCGTCTCTACACTGCGAGTAGGAGCTGAAATATGATCGTCATCTCTCGGCCGAATGTCGGAGAGATACCAAATAATAATAATAAATATCCTAATGCTACACCAAGCACAAGATCTGATCTTACCTGATTTACACGTACATATTTTTTCTTTGTGAATTAAAATGGGTTAAAGTAAATATCTTGCGTTCAGTTAAACAGGGTTGCTTCTCAACTGCCTAACTTTAAACAGTTAGCTATGATCCTAGAGGCTGACACGTCGTGCATGAGTGGGGGTAGTTGGAGAGTATTAAGACTGGGTGTTAGGAGAGTTATTTTTTTAAGTTTGAAGGATGAGGCAGACAAGGCCACTTGGGAGTTACATCAAGATACATGAAAACACCTTTAATTGTAGACCATGTAGACCAAATATGACTACCCTATCTGAAAGTATCTGAAAGTATATCAAACTGTTCCCCCCCTCCAAGGTTATGCACTGCTTTTATCAAAACCTGTCACTATATCGTGTATTTGACTGTAATGCAGTTTCTTACTATAAACTTATCAGATTGCATGTTTTCATGGATATACTGTGCCTAGTTTCTTTGTACTCCAGTGTCACATTGTTCGGGTGTTGCTCTCTCACTCAATAATAATAATAATAATAGTAATAATAATAATAATAATAAACAATAAATTACAATACAAACAGACAGAACAATCAATCTAATCGCTCAGACACCGGGATTAAAGACTGCAAAGACGAAATGTACCTCCTTATTGGGGTATGACAGTCCCTGCAGACTGCAATGAATTTTTTAAAATCTTTAAAAAAAAAAACTATCAAAATACAAAGACCGTAAAAGTGAAATCTCAAAAATGTGATACATGAAGACATTAACAATTCCAGTTGTAGTTGGAGCCCTCAAATTGCGATTTTATTTTTTTTCAAAACTGCTCAGTGGAAAATATCATGATACCATTTCTCAACTTATGTCTCTTGTCGGGACCCGGAAAGAAATGAGTATGAACCAGAAATCAAAACAACAACAATAATAATAATTTAAAACAAAGACGAATACTGGAAGAGGATATTGAGAGAGGTTAAAACAGAGCCAAACCTACGCCATGGACAGTTTGAGAGGAACAACAAGGCCATAACTTGACGAAAAGTGAACAGAAACGGGAATCTGAAAGCCTACTGGTAGCCGCCCGAATTAGAAGAATGTCTCCTACCATACCGAATCGGACAGTTGCAGGCTAGGTGGAATGGAGGTGGGAAATATCATCTATATCATTAGTGCTTGTGGAATGCTTGCGCAGAAAGGATACAAGCGTCGTCATGATAGTAGACTCCCATCTGCATTGATGCCTGTTTAGGAAGTATGAACTTGAAGTTAACGAGCAATGGTGTCCGAGACCGTCAAAGTCAAGATCTTGTGAAATTTCAATATTCAAACAGACCGCATCCTTGAGGCCACCAAACCAGACATCACCTTCGTTGCCTCTTCATCGATATGGCTGTTCCTGATGGGTATAATATCAAGGTCAAAGAAACTGAAAAGCTTAAAATGTTCACCGATACCTAGATTAAGGTTGGCAGAATGTGGGACGTTCAGGCCACTGCTGCCCCAGTTATCATCGGGGTGTTGGGGGTCTATACAAACGAACTTAAAAAGTTACATTAAAAAAATCTAAACAAAGCTTCGTATCCCATTGCTTAAGAAGTCTGCGTTGCTTGGCACTGCAGATATTATGAGAAAGGTGGTATCTGTTTGAGGTCGTTCGACTTGATTCAGAACACCCTTAATGCAAGATCTCCGGTTGAAAACGAAAAACTGCGCGAAAGAATATAATAATAATAATAATAATAATGGTACATGTACCTGGTATGCCCTTATCATACTGTGTGTTATGATGAGTAAACTGTAAATTTGCATCACGTTGTTGGTGTCCTACTCTTTCACTCAATAATAATAAGTGGAGCATGTGCCTGATATACCCTTATTAGACTGAGTATCATGGTGCGTATACTGGGCATCGTTTATTAGTACCCAAGTGTCACTTTGTTAACGTGCTGCTCCTTCACCCAATAATAATAATAATCCCGAGGTACTCTAAGTTCGACAACATCGAGTAAACTTATCAGTATTTCGTAAACCTGGTATCTTGTCTACCCCGACATTAATAACTCAGAAACTTATAATTTATCAAATTTTATATGACAATTTACAAACAATAAACCCAAGTTATGTAGTATTTATGCTTCATGATCAGGAGTAAAACTATTAAACTCGTTGGAGTACATGTTCTGCAGCTGTAATATTAGAAGTATTAGTAGTGGTCCTCGAACAAAATGATTTGCAGGAGCCTTCTTCAAGCTGTATTAGATGGTGCCCAGTATGAAAAGATAAAAAAATATATTCGCTGTTTAGAAATTATGGAAATTAATGACGTCATAGGTTCAGAGTTTAGGTCAGGTGTACAACGTAACGCAAAGTTGTCCGGTAAAAAAAGATTTTAAAAATATTTTGGTTTTAAAATGTTTATTTTATTAATTGCTCTCCACCAGGTAAAATTCATCTGCACGTTTCCTCACCCTGTTATTTACTTCACTTATCTCTCGACTTGAATGTTTATTCAACAATTGTCAATGTTTTATAGTGCATCACAATGTTTTGTTGTTATTTTTTCTTTGTATGTATATCTCTTTGTGTTTCATCTTCCTAAATAATTCATTAAAAGTTGAAGAGAAGAAACAAACTAAGAAATATAAGAAGACTTCTTGGTGAGTTTGTTATCGTGATAACACAACGGAAAAAAATAGTTTCCTTATTTTTTTTTTTTAATAATTTCTCTTCATGTCACCTCTTCTGCAGAGACATCATTTTACATCGACGTCCTTCTCAGTGTCAGACCTTTCTTCGGGGTAAGGATCATATGTTTCTCACCTAAACAGCAGGGATACGCCCTTAACATTATATATCTGCTCCGTATTAAAAGCCAAGGCTAAAGGCATTATCTGATGTGTGAAGTTAAGACGAAAGTATCACACGTAATTTTATGGCGATTACAGACGGATAAATATCTTTATAATGTGTTGCGTTTCGTGACTGAAATAAAAGAAAATGACCTGTACATTCCCTAATGTCTGCGGATCTCTTAAACAATTTTGAAAGATTACATGATGTTAAACCCATTTGGTACTGCTGTATCATATGGAGATATATAGTGTTAGATACGTTACTATTCTGCTCAATGCCGAGGAAAACTAACAGTTGTCTACTATATTCATAAAACGCTTCATGAGAAACGCTCTCAAAGTTGCTGATTCATAGAATATACACGTTGCAGCGAGTACTCATTGTAACAAAATTAGAATAAATAAAGTGTGTTAGTGTATATTTTCATTTTTAATAATGAATTTATTTTCGGATTACGGATTGCTGAATACATTTACTTGACCTAAGAGTGCAGAGTGATGGTGGTTAAACCATTGTTAGTTTGATCCTCACTAGGTGATCATTGAATCTATCCTGATACCGAAGAGACAAAACTCAGATATTATATCAAAATGAAAATAAGTGAGAATTGAAAACAAAACAAATGACATTAAGGAGAAAGAAAATGAAACGGCAAATGACATCATGAGTAAAAACAGTGAGCTAACTAAAAAAAAAAAAGAATAGAAACCGCAAGCATGACAGATTATGAACTGTTAGGCACTAGGAACTGTGCAAATATACTAGGATCTGATAATTACAAACAAAGAATCGGTCAAACTGTAGATGTGCTTTGTGCCAGCAGACCACAGGTTGAAGACTAAAGAAAGGAACACATTTGTTAAATAATAGAACCATACTCAAGAATTTTATTGCCAGATCTTTATAGCTATGATTTCCTATGTGACGTTCACATTTACTTTGTATTCCAACTGTAAGGAGTAATTTCAAGGTAGCACAGCGGTCGAAACGTTGTGATAACAACAAAGATGAGGAAAATAGTCCGAATGTAATTAGTGTAAGTTGTAAGTTTCACTCAGAAACTTTTTTCCCGAGAACTGCTACTTTATGAAACAAACTTCCGTGTGGGAGCTACCCTGAACGCTATAATCTTCATCTCTTCAAGTCAAGGGTCAATCACTATATATCCTCCTTATCCCCATAATCTTCACTTCCTTCTACCTTCTCTTACATTCATATCACAAACCTCATTCAGATGGAGTGGTTCTTGAATTTTGTAATTGGGTGAAATTTAGGAAAAATAACAGGGTAAAATAACGGTGTAATACAAAAGCATCATATTTGGCAATTTGAAATTTACCAAAAAATAAAAATAGAAATATTGAGAATCTCCAGATCACAACGGTTTTGGTGTCGTCCAAAATACTGGGGAGTGTGCAGAAGATTTGAGGACATCTGTTACTTAATTTCTAACGATAACCCCGAGAGATTTAGGGTAAATATGCTTGAAATATAATAACAATCCTTTGTAAGTAATTTTTCTTTTCTTATGAAAATATATCACAATTAAAATGCAACCTAAACAGAGTGTCATTTGCAATGCTCATTTGAATGAAACGAGACTTGAAAAAAGTAATTGTAAAGGTATATTAGATTTTTTAAAAAGGAGAAAAATGAAACATCGTTTTTCGATAATGATGTACGATAATTTGAAGAGCTAGTCAGTCAAAACTTCTGGAGTGGATGAAGAATATCCATTTGAGGCTATCCAAAGCCTATATACAGACAACAGTGAAGCTGATGAGATATCTAACATTCGTTTACGATGCAACCTTTGTCGTTCACTCAGAACGAAACAACAAAAAAACATAAACCATTTGATTTGGAAATCAATTTGAAAAAAACTGGAGTCATCCATCAACCTCCACCCTCCGACGAGAATACCACACACCATCCGTATCTCTCGGTTCGACTAAACTGAGCGCAGTTCAAGACTTTATTTGCGACGTGTCATATTCGTAGACGCCAACTTAGACAAAGAGGTTGACAACAGAATGACAATAGCATACCAAGCTTTCTTTAAAGTTTGCAAGTGTATATGAATCAATAAAAACATGAAGAAAGACGACAAAATAAATGAATACAGACACATCGTGCTAATCAATCTCCTATATTGTGCCGAATCTTGCTTCATCTATCGTTGTACCTTTGCCACGATTTTTTTTGTTTTTTTATGTGGTGAATGGGAGAGATTGACCCTGCTAAGTTCAACGAGAAAAATACAGTTTGATAGGGAAGGTTACCTGGAACAGGAATCTTTTCATCTATTTTGTTTCATCTATCTCTTCATAAAGAGAGAATAGTGAGTTGGATCCTCACTGGGTGGCCCTTACTTTCGGACATGTGCCACATGTAAGCTACGCTTAGAAAATCACCATTAAACTAGATAATGCATGTGAGGGCGTTCATATAAAAGCGAAATTCAAGGAGACACACACACACACACACAAAATCAAACGAACTTTTTTCCCTTACTTGTTTGTCCGGTTTCTGTTGTTTAATATTCAATGATCAGGAAATTCAAACGACTAGCGATAAAAATGATTAAATGAATACAAACGACATTTTTGAAAGAACATTTCATGAATGGATCTACGTAAACTCAAACACACGCACGCACAGAGCATATCATGAATGTTCAAACTCTCTCAGTAAAGAAGGTGGTTTTTTAACTGATAATGCTTGATGACCGACACGTGTTTGAACCCCTGGGCGATACCGAAAACATTTTTAACGTGATTTTTAGGATGCTTACTTGTATTTTTTAAAATTGTTTAAATTTAATTTTTTTCCTTCTTTACTAGTTTCAATGAAGACTGGCATGTAGGCCATTTCACAATCACTATTTTGTGTTTCATCCAAACGTGTGCATAGTACAGCATTTAATAAAGTGTTATTTTCATACTAAAACAGCTTCTACTCGAAGAAACATTTTTTGTACTTTATTCATAGATGGTTATTTCTTTGATGTAACTTCTCATCAAACGGCTTCATCTTTAAGATGTATGTTTTGACCTGTATTTTCAGTCTCACTGAGGATTGACAATTCTCGATGTACACTAATTCACCAATACAGTAATTGAAATGTTTACAAAAAGAATATTATTCACTTAAACTTAATCCATCCATACCTTTACAAATATTATAAATGACATCAGCAAACCACATAATTGACTATAAATCGACATTTTGAAACTTTATTTCTCGAACATAGCTTTTATTTCTATTTTTCCTTTAACATTCTAATTACTGACTTGATTTAGAATGAATCTAAAAAAAAACAGTGGAAAGAGGTAGATTTATAAAATTCATAGATCAACCAATATTAACGAAACTGATTCGACTTACGTGGCTAGCTTAATTTCCTTAAACGTAATGAATTTATGCTTTCTCAAAATAATGATATACATTTAGCGTCTATTTGCATAAGCCATAAATTCTGCTAAATTAGGTGATGTGGCCACTAATCTTCATTTTTCCTTTAATCGCCGATATTAAATGCTTTTTGTGCATTTTCGTAATATTCTATTAAAATTGGCATATAATATAGTACTTCATTTTAAAGAGTAATATCAAATTCCTACCATAATGCCATGAAGAATTCTGAAAGTAAGACAAATAAATTTACAGATTTACCGAATTTATTTGAATTAGCAAGAAAATGGTTTGCTATTTTATTAAGATACACATTGAACTTTTGAGATTAATTTAAAATTTGTTTTTTTTATGAACTGAAAATTAAAATTTATCTTTCTTCGGTTCAGAAACTTTTAATGAAAACAAAAAGCTTTAAATGAAACTGTGTAAACAGGGGATTTGCTCTAATTCTCTATCAACATAAAATATATTTACTTTTTATTAAATGCAAATTGAATGTGAAAATAAACTTACATGGGCTTTACATGTCAGAAGTGTGTCGTTTGTTGGATGGAAAGTAGGTTGTCTATTGGAAGTATACAATAACACAATAAACCTATTTTGCTGTCCCTGTCTCAGATCAACTCATGTGTAAAATGATCAAAGTTCAGGAGGATACCAGGAACTAAAGATGACAGGAGAAGAATTATCTCTTATGTGTTGTTTAAAAAATAATGCATTCTAAGGAACATACTCATAAATATACATACATACATATATATATATATATATATATATATATATATATATATATATATATATATATATATATATACGAGAATCATTCAATAAATAAGGTGAATTTTTCGGTATAAGGACTTCTAATACAGATAGAAGCTTACTTTCTTTTCTTTTTTTCAACGTAGTCTCCCAGCACTGTCATACACTTTTCCCATCTGTGCACAAGCTTCCGTATTCCCTCAGCGTAAACATCTTTGGACTGATGTCTCAGCCAGTCGCTCACAACACTTTTGACTTCATCGTCATTTTTAAACTTCGTGCCTCTCGTGAACGCTTTCAAGGGACCAAACAGGTGAAAGTCTGAAGGGGGGAGGTCTGGGCTGTAAGGGGGATGAGGGAGCAATTCCCAGCCCAGCTCGTTGATAGTCTGCACCGTTTGGGCTGCTGTGTGAGGCCTTGCATTGTCATGATGCAAGATGACTCCTTCTGACTAATGACCCCTGCGTTTGTCCCAACAGATAAGCTCAAAGTCCTTGCAATGTCATCCACTGTCACTCTTCTGTCAGACTGAATGAGGTCATTGACTGATTCGATCACCTCAGGAGGCCTCCCAGGCCTGTCTTCATCCTCAACACTGCTCCGTCCTTCTTTAAACAATTTAGCCCACTTGTAGACATTTTTTGGCTGAAACATGTGGCACCATACACAGTTAACATTCTCCTATGAATTTCAACTGGTTTGCACCCTTCAGCAACCAAAAACTAGATAAGTGACCGCTGTTCAATCCTGGAGCATGCTTCTTGGTCGGCCATCTTTGTTAACCGCCAAAACTCGCAAAGTTTTTTTTTTAATCTGCAAAAGAAATTAAATCCATGTGAAAAAGAAGTAAAACAAAAAAAAATTTAAAAAAAGACTTCTAAAAAAACTTCTATCTGTATTAGAAGTCCTTATACCGAAAAATTCAACTTATTTATTGAATGACCCTGGTGTATATATATATATATATATATATATATATATATATATATATATATATATATATGGGGGTATATTATACATGTTTCATTGAATTTTATAAGATTTTTATTAAGTTTTTCAAACATCAACCTTATTTTATTTAACAATACTAGGGATGTGTTTGTTGTCTTTTAGGGAGAAAGGATGCAGCCGTGATTCCTGGTTGCAATATCTGGAGGCACGGCTGCATCATTTCACACAGTTTGAGATTACTACAACATCTATACAATACACCTTAGAGCACAAATATTAAACAATGAACCCCTTGAAAATGTCTAATGAATTGACCGAAAGCACTTGGGATAATAATCATTATGTAAAGTTTCTGCACTCCCTTACTCCTTCCGAAAAGAAAATTGTTAGAACATTAAAAAAAACTAATAAAAAACAAATAAGATTTTCCTTATGTCACATTCAATAAAACATGTATAAAAGAAAGGTTGCTGCCCAAATATACTCTGTGTGTGTGTGTGTGTGTGTGTGTGTGTACACGATATCAGTATTATTGTGCAAAAAAATAAAGAATATTTGTTTAAAGAATGAAATTGCTAAAATTGCTATTAAACAACCGATGTTGGCAAACTTTTCAGTATATACTTTTATCTATATGATAAATATATAAGTGATTTTCAGATAATCTGTTTTTATAAGAAATGCTTATTTTAGTGGTGGACAATTTTATTATTCAACCCAAGGTTTGTTCATCTTATTGTAAATAAATTCATATATTATAGTTACTGATAGTTATTTTTCATTTAAAATATATAAAGGCGGCCATTGAAAGATATAACCTAAAAAAAGAAACAGGATATTGTAAAGTTATTGATTGAAAGGAACACAACATTGGAAATTGTGAAAACGTTGAACAGAAAAAAAAATCAAAAGTGAAATTGAAAAAGTCACACTTTAAAAATATCAAAAAAAGAAATTTGAAAAAATTAAGAACAAGTAACGTCGATTGACCAGCAAGAAAATATTTTAAAAGCTGATCTTGCGACTGTAAACAGAGATAAAAATGCAGAATATTAAGAACATTGGCTTTAAACATGAAAGCAACCAAACTACCTCCTTTAAATGTCACACAGACAAACGTATAAGAGGGATAAAGAAATACACGAAGACTGATTTTTCAACAGTAACTTTTAATGATTAATGTAAATAAAACTCCACTGGATCCTTTATGGAAATAGTCAACCAACACAACTGAAAATACAACAGTTGGAAAGTAGTGTAATGTTTAGGGTTTGCATTGTAAGCATCAAAATTATAATATTCTTCAAAATTGATGATGCCATGCAGAAAATTATTCTAAATTCTTAGACAATGCGTTTTTGAGTGGTACAGGTCACAACCAAAGAACTTTAAGCTATGTAGTTCATTGATGCAAGATAGTCCTCCTTCATATTTTATAAAGCTATTTCCCACTTTGCCAAAATGGGTTTAAAAGACACCGAATGCAATGACCTCTAAACTCTCCAGATATTAATCAAATAGGAGAATTGTGGTCCATCTTTAAAAGAGATGTACATGATAATCGGATTCACTATTCAAGCAAAAAAGGTCTTTTGGGGGGAGTAAAAGTTAGTCAAAACAGTAGAAAAGTTAACCAAATCAATGAGTGAAAAACTCATGAAGGTTATAGAATGTCAAGTAATCCATAGTAATATGTAAAATAGTAACTTATCGCGCTGTGTTATATTGTGCTGATTAAATATGTTTTTATAACATATATTTTGGATTTCGTTATTAATAGGAATTTATGTTGCACATTGTTCGTTTGAATAATGAAATCGCACACCCATCAAAACAAGTTATCAATATTTTTAACAAAGATAGATAAAATATTCTATATAATAACTCATATGATATATTACTCATATATATATATCTTTTAAAATGTTTCCAACATCGCTAATTAGCTAATACTAATTTTATTTCGGAAATACTGACTTACATTCTAAATCAGACATAGATGGCTAGATCTGATTTAGCTTAGCATAAACAGATAGATAAATGGATAGATAGATATTAGGTGTGTGCATAAATTTCTCGCTCTGTTCTGTGCATTTAGCATATAGTTTTCAAAAAGGATGAAAGAGAGAGGACACTATGGATTTTTGCACACATCTCATATTCGTTAAATAATTCTAAGATAAAGTACAATAATAAACATACTGCTAGGTTATCAATACTTGATTAACAAGGAAAATTCCTTGTGGATTTTATTTAATTTTCGATGTTTATTAAAAACGTCTTTGATGATGATGATGTGAATAAACATTGACATTGTATTCAATCTACATGGATAGAGACAAATTGCTCACTGGATTAAAACCTTAGTAAAAGCGCGTCTAGTTTCCCGAAAGTCATTAATTCAATCCCGAGGTTCGAAAAGACATACTCTGTTTCAATGGAAGAAATCGACAAGCGACACAAAGGGGAATAGACTAGAGAGAATTGACTGATATGAGATATGTCCGCTAAATATGAAAAGCGGAATCAGAACAATCTATCATTCGCTTACTTTTCATTCTCCAGTTTTTCCCGTTCAGCTTAGTAAAGATCTACACGTATTACATCAGTTCTATCAATTATCGGGCTTACGGCCATATCACGTTGAAACACCGGTTCCTACTCGATCACCAAAGTTAAAAATTTTTTTCACAATTTCTGGTCAGTACCTATGACCACTTGGGAATACCAGGCGCTGTAAACAAATATGTGCGAGTGAGGCAATGGATAATGGCTCGGAATTGTTAATCGGAGAGCCAAGTTCCAATTCCGGTTGATTTCGTTATATTCACTTATTCGCAAATACCGTTGGGAAAGGTATTAATCTACCTCTCCTCCCCTAGTTATGGGTTAATTAGTAAAACATAAATCATTAAATCATTATTATCTCAAAAAAATCTAAAAATATTTTCTGGCTTTAAATAAACTGCAAAAGGTTGATAAACCTTAGAAAACGAATCAATCAATGATCGGACTTTGAACGTAGAATACTGATTAAAAGTTTTTAGTGTATTTTAGTGCATATGTCAACATCGCAATGAAGACATCGTTTATAGTTTTGACCAATTTGCTGGAAATGATTTGGTATTATATGCTACCAAATGCAATAACAGAAGATTTATTTTATTATTTCGATTATCCCAGGAATAAATGAAGCAGAACTGCAATGTACTAACGCATTTTATAATTTAATATAATACTAGGCACGCCAACTTGTTCGCTGAAAAAAACAGCAAAGCGTGATGAAAAAATGCCCCAAACTTAACAAAAACATAGTTTTATCGTGAAAATGTTTATGTTCTTATTAAGAGGAAAGACCAAATTATTTTTTTATTATTTTATTAATTTTTTAATCCTTTCTAGCACGTACGAAATTTTGGTCAAAATCTTCTTTTTTTACATCAGCGGTCGACGTAATATTTACGAATAATGTTTTTGCGCCTTTTTTCAGTTGAAAAACACACTGATTTGGAAATTCTTGCAAAAATCAAATAATTATCAGATTATAATGAAACTTTCAAGACTTATTCACAAATGAATGAAATTAATTTTAGAAAATTCTTACATATTTTAGCCCCACCCCACTCCCACTTACTTAATTTCATGAAATTTCGAGAAATTAAATTGCAATCTCAAAATTTGTATTATTAGTTAAAAACAGGACTATTTGAAGAATTTAACTCTTGTTCTGTTTTGTTTTATTTTTTGTAAATCAGGACCTCCAGTTATTGAAAATCAGCTCTGGATCGCAAAATAAAAAAATGCAATAAAACTATGACATTAATTAGAAAAGCTGTTAATTGCTTTTATAAATAAGATTTGTTAAAGACATTATTGTCTTAAAAAAATCGATAAATAATGAAGTTTTACAAGAAAACAAAAAGTTGAGATTCCAATCAATATAATTTCTATTTGAAATACACCAGAGTATTTTGCTTACTGGAAATAGTCAATTTAATGATTTAGCTTTCAATTAAAGCTAAAATGAAAGCTTCAAGAATGCTTTTTTCATTTAAAAAAATCATTTTAAACCTTAGGTATCGAAACTGAATGGAGGTACCTATATAATACGCATTTTACAAGTTGTTTCGTTGATAGATGGTTCTGAATCATAATGCCAACAGCAACTGTTTGCTACAAAAACGTCTAAACTAGTTACTACTTGAAGTTA
Source organism: Acanthosepion esculentum (assembly GCA_964036315.1). Taxonomy (NCBI): domain Eukaryota; kingdom Metazoa; phylum Mollusca; class Cephalopoda; order Sepiida; family Sepiidae; genus Acanthosepion; species Acanthosepion esculentum. The sequence continues at coordinate 25,134,717 of OZ038483.1, read as the reverse complement.
TATTGTTACAAATTTGAAATATTTATCAGAGATAGAGCGTTTGTAAATATAGACAGTGCGTACATAGAAATCAACGCTGCAGGATGACTTCAATTTCATGCCTCAACGATATCAGATTGAAGATCACTTCAGGGGTGAAACTGATATTCACCATAGAGTGTTGCATTCTGTGTTCATACTGTACACTCTCCCCCCCATATATATATATATATATGTGTGTGTGTGTGTGTGTGTGTGTGTGTGTAAAAGGGGACACTGAAGTCAACCTCAAGCGGTGACAACCTGTTTCATGCTTGAACGCAATCTTCAGACTTGAGTGCCCACTTTCATATTTGCATACGCTCTTTTCTCTGATACTGAGCACTTTTCTCCATAGGTATAGCATACCTTAAAACCATTGTGTCATCATTATCTACATATGTGTGTGTGTGTGTTTAATTAAAGACGACTGATAAGGTACTGCGATTGGGCTTTTTTATTAAATTTTTCTCTATGTCCAGAAAAGAAATCAATTGTACAAATGTAAGAAAAAATGATAAAGAGTTTAACTGAAGCGTCTCTTCAGTCGTCTTCAATGAATCTTGCATAAACGAAGCATTACTGCCCAAATACATACATTACACACACACACACACATACATACATACATACATATATATATATATATATATATATATATATATATATATATATATATATATATATATATATATATATAAATATAGTTTTGAGGTGTGCTATATTTATGGGATAAAGTGCTCAATATCAGAGATTGCGTTTAGCATGAAACAGCCCGTCGCCTCTGAGTGTTGACTTTAATGTTCACTTTTATATATATATATATATATATATATATATATATATATATATATATATGTATGTGTGTGTGTGTGTGTGTGTAATGTATGTATTGTACTTGGAAAACGATAGTTCATATAAGCTTTACGAAAGCAAATAAGCGTTAATAAATATGCCTTTCACTGAAGTGTCAGAAAATTCTTTAAAAAGTCTTTGAAGACGTCGAATTGATAAACTCGTCTCATAAAACACAAATCTATACACAAAAAAGTGTCTGAAAATTGTTCTGCCTCTAAGCTTTAGTATAAATTATAAGTCAATTCCGACAATCAATAGTAAGAAGATTTCTACAAAACTTTTGAAGACAAGAACGTTGTAAAAATTATAATTTTCGATATATGATAATATTCAAATATTTGGAGTATACAAAATGTCACGATATGCTTTAAATATTTCACATTCCTACTTGTAAATTTTTTTGTTAAACGAATTTTTTAAGATAATTTAACAAATGAAGATAAATGTCAGTTCCCTATATAAAAATCTTAAAAACAAAAGGAAACGTACTTAAAAAGATGTTATTAGATTTTTTAAACTTTTACTGACTTTTGGGATAGTTTGTATGTTATTAGATATTCTTACGGACATTTAACATGTGGTAGTTGATTACAAGTGAAGATATCTTTCATCGTTTCATTAAAAAAAAACGGCAGTTAAAACTTATTCTTAATTTTATTGAGATTTCATAAAGGTTGGAATATATTTGCAATAAAGAAAACATTTTGGCTTAATAAAAAAATTAGTCACCGATGCAATCAAGTACACAAAGTTTTATTAATTTTTGATAGTTACTGAATTTCCATAGTTTTTCAAATGCGACATTCAAATTCTTTTTCTATTGATTCTCATAGAAATGTTTGTAAGAAATGAAAACAATTTAAAACAAATATGAACTTAGTTTTATATCAGAACATTTTCCAATTCTTCTTCTTTTCAATGATATAAAGTTTATGAAAACGGAAGTAATTTTTATATGCAACTTAAATAGATTTGCGTGATTGATACTACGAGTGTCAATCTCGCAAAGTCCAAAAGAATACTTATATTTGTTTATTGACAGGTATTTTGTTATTTTGCTTATTATTGTATTCTCATATGTAATATGTAGGTACCGTCATGGACTTCTTATAAAAAAAAACAACTAATTTTAAATAATTTAAATGTCTTTTTTAAAGTTAAATTTTAGTTTTATTTGAACGATAATAACGTAAAACTAATCCGTATGAAAAGATAAAAACGTATGTAAATAAAGTTTTAGGTATATTTAAAACATTGGCACCTTTACTCGTTACTCATCGCCATTATATACGTAAAATGTAAACAGCAAATTTAAAAACCTCTAAAAAAAAACAAATATTTGTCCTAGAGATGTTTTTTTCAAAGAAAATTAGTAAATTTAAGAATTAACTTGATTTTCTAAAAGTAAGGCTTACTTTTTGCTTAGAGCATAACGAAAAAACGTTTTGTTATGCAAGGTAGCCAGTGTAACATGATTTTGTGTTCTTTTGAAAAAAGTAAAAATTGTCAGATGATGGTTTTTCTCTAAATGAAAAAGACAGAAGTATCAAATACATATCAATTTTAGAATTTATTTGTTTACTTGACAAAGTGGCATCAATAAAAATTAAGGTATTAAATGCATTATCAAGGAAGTCAGTGCATAGAACGAATATTTCAGTTAAACCGCAGAATATTTTATTTACATTTTATTATGGAAAATTATGTTTTTATTGTTTATTCCTGTATATTTATGCGAGAAAGTGAGAGCGAAATATCCCATAAATCTGCTCTTTATGCTGAAATTATCTTATTTTCGATAATAATATTTCCCAGCACTCTATTTCTGTAAATTATTTAGGCAAGAGATATATTCATTTGTAACCTAAATCAGAAGGTGAAGGAAAAAAAAGCTTATCTGAACAAATATCACCCGATATTATCAGTGTCATATTTCCTCTCAGCAAATGTGTATTGAGAAATGCGATTGTTATATATATATATATATATATATATATATATATATATATATATATATATATATATATATATATATATATATATATATATAAGAAGACAGCCTGCTGTCAGAAATTGTCGATGACATTTAGTTATAAAAACAAAACTCCAAGATAGTTAAGAATCAGACATGTACTTGTATACAAATTCCTGAATTGCTTGGGTGTAATTTTAGCCTTAAACTGGGGTCGAGGAAGAGTCTGAAGACAGCTAGTTTTGAGGTTCCATTTAATTTAATTTAAAAGAGTGATTCAAACTAAAGCGCGAGTTAATATTATGAATTTTTTCATTTTGATATCTCATCATCTACTTGTTGACAATGTTTAACCTTCGTGTCTGAAAAAACGGCCTGTCAAAAAAAAAAAAAACGATTATTCCCATGACACCGCTATTACTGTATACATTTTTGACTCCCTCGGTAATGATTATTGTTTTAAAAAGCGATTATTAAAATTTTAATAAAACCGAAACATATGAAAGTGGATTTCCCTAGGCAATGTTTACTTACAGATCCGTAAATCCATAATGCTCTCCATGGACATTTTCCAAATTCTCTCAACATCAAATAATTAAAACAATAGATAATTAATATCTTAATCTGATATCTTGTCATTTACTAAACTTACTATATTTTGGGCCCAAGGACACAGATAAGAGGATCACAGTGAAGATAGAACTCAGTACTCAAGACAAACTTACTAACCATTACCTCACACTGCAGTACCCTAATTGGCTATGGTTCTTAAAGAATACTTTAGTGATTTTTTTTTCATTTTATTCACCATTATGCGTACATTTCTAAAAAGAACATGCTGAATATATAATAGAATAATGGAATCATTTTATTTTATTTTTTTTGTCCACATGATCCTATCTGCCCTTACAAACGGTAAATAAGTTTTTTCTAATTTTTACTATCATTTTCAATTTTTAAATTGAATCGTCAGGTCTCTTCTATTCTAGAATAAATAATATACATCATCAAAATTATAACCAAATATATTTATGTAATTACTAGTAATTTAAAACAAATTGCAAAAGGCAAGAAAATGTATGAAAGGCGAAGGATCGAGGAACAAGAAAAAGGAATTAACCATCAAAATCTGGTCTTTATCCAAACAAGGCGATGATGAGCATATGGTGGGATTTAAAAAAGAGTTGTTTTTTTCTGTTATAGTTCCCTTTGGGATGACCTCGCTTGTCGATGTCACTGGTGCCTCCTTTAAGGTATTCCATTTTGAATTACCGACTTCTTCCAAGCATTTATATTTGTCCTTAACTTGAACATAGGTCATATGAGTTCGTGTTAAGTGTAAGGAAAATTGTTAAACGCAAATGTCTCTCACACTAAAAATAGTTGATTTAAATCAATGATGCACAAAATAGGCTGTACCGCCCCCACGGGGTCGATGGAAAGATCCTGGGGAGAGAGACAAAAGTGGTCAGCCAGAAGTTGGCAGTGGAACGTGTGAACCATAACATACACAATGCACCCACTGTACTTCAAGTGTACTTGCCTTCATTTTAAATTGTATCCTATTTATATAATAATTATTATGAGAAATACTAAGATACTCATTTGACATGCAATATTAGTACCAAGAAAATATGTCAAGAAAATTCAATCAAATGTTGACTATACATGAAGGCGCTAGGGTTGCGTTTTGGTACGTAAGGTGTGGCAACCCCAAAATGTTTGGGAATCACTAATCTAAATGGACAGTGAAGCTGAAATAAATTCATAAATTAAGAAACTTTTGTATCAGTTGGTCACATTTCTCTTTTTCAAAATAAAACTTTCTTACCCACTTCTCTAATTGTAATTCAGTTGCACATTCCTCTAATTCTACTTAATCGTCAAAGAATTTCTAACTCTCCAGAAAATCTAAGACAGAACTCAGTGTTACTTTTGTCGAAATCTAGAACAGAACTGAGAGGATTTTTTGCCCGAATGTTGTGAGACAATGCATTCTTCTCGATATATGACTCTTGCCGACTAATTCTCTTGTCTTTCACGACAAGTCTCGTTCGGAGCTTTCATCGAGTGTTCGTTTTATTCTTTTAAAAATAGTTGACATTTTTTGATTTCTCAATAAGAATCACTCACTTTCAACCATTACAAAAAACAACGTGTTATCTTGTGGCCTCCTCAAACTGATGCGCTCACTGCATTTAATAATACTCCAATTTAATTGTTTCTCGTGGTTAAGGTCTCCCTAAATATAGATGGTCGATTTGGGGGAAAACCACCATAACATACACAATGCACCCAAAAAAATATGTCTAGCCATTCTTAAAACTATAGAACTTTTACCAAATCCTTTGAATGACTAGAAAGACCTACGAATCATACTGGACTATTTCCGGGCGATCAGACATTTTTAGATGACACTATATTAAAGACCCTGACTCAGAAGATCTTTAAAAACATATTCATTTTAAAGATAGCGAAAAATTAAGGTCAGAGCCATGACTCACAACTAAATGCTTTAGCTGGTCACCCGTGAAGCAAATCCAGGCTACTTTTTAACATTCTAATGTAGGCTTTTTTAAAAACAAAAATCATAACTATAGCTCGTAGCCCCCGGCATTCTTAATTACTGCGTCATTAACACTGCAACTTGTTATCCTCATATACAAGCACGTATATAGAGGTGTATGTAAAAAAAAACAAAAAATAGAATACCATGGAAGAGTTCAATATTTTTATCTATTTATTTCAGAAATGGAAAATTGTATATATAAGGAACGATGGGTAAATTGTCGCCATTTTATATTTTAATTTCGCGCATGTGCGTTGTTTATTTTTAATTTTGTCGACTACACAGTATAGTAGGGTCAGTTGGGAATCGACTGTGAGAAAAAGAGTATCCATGACGCAATTCACTCCGCCAAAAATTTGGAAACGGCATGCTGTACTGCTTGGCATTCGCACCGGAAGCGCCAATACGAACATTTCAGAGTGTTTGGATATCAATCAGAGGAAGTGCAGAGGATTCGGAAAGAGTTGGATGAGTATAATGATGATTACGAAGGTGCGGCAGCTCGGAAAACTCACTCTGATCGTTCTGATAAGAACAGAACTCCCACATTTGTTGGTGAGTTTCTCAAACTCAACACGGAGGCCTACATCAAATGACTTGAGGAAGTATTGCTGCCCTGGGCCAAGAAGATGAATGATGGAAGATCCTCAGTCTGGCAACAGGACTCTGCACCATGCCACGTAAACAGGAGAACCCAGTTATGGCTGTCAGACAAACCCCTTGATTATTGTGTGAGGCGCAGTTGAGCGAGACACCAAGAAAACTCCTGGTAACACCAAAGATTAAATGAAGGCAAGGATTATGGCAGCATTTACCAACTTAAACAAGGAGACCATCCAGAAGAGTTGCCGGAGTCGTCTGGGGGCTGTGGCTGAAGTCAATGGCAATTTTATTGAATACATTTACTATTTAGCATTTCAAGATATTTTTGTGTAAATATATCTGTTAAAATGAGATGCCAGTGTTATTTTCATTTTTGCGTAATTTAGACAACAATTTATCCATAGTACTCTGTATTCAAGACTCTATATGTAAAGTCAAATTTTTTGCTGTTTTTTGAGAGCGGGGGCTGCACGATGGTTAAACTTTGCTTGTTTGTCTTTGTTCATTACGTTTTATCACATCCAAAGACAACGCAACCGTTTGCCAGGAGATTTTGGAGCACTTCATACTTCTGTTTGCCGACAAGCCTTATGAAATTATTGATTTCCCTTTTCAGCATGATCTGACACATTAGTCCGACTATAAATAATGTAAATAAGGACCAGCAATACGCGAGAAGTACTAAAACGCACACAGCCGAAAACAATATATCCCAAGAGATGGACAGCGAAATAAGAACAATCTACCCTCATAGACTGAATAAAATGTTCAGTTCGAAATTTTCTGGAAGTTACTCAGATCAACAGACTCCATTTTTAATTGAATATTTCAATACTTTTTATTTCCATGAACTGTAATCATCAAAATTAAAACAAACGGAGTTAAAATATTTTCACTTTATGTAAAATTAATCTAGAATACATGGAAGTTACGCATTTTAAATTAAATTACGAAAAAATTAACTTTTCTACAATATTCTAATATTTTTGTTTTACCTCTGTGTGTGTGTGTGTGTGTGTGTGTGTGTGTGTGTGTGTGTGTGTGTGTGTGTGTGATAAAAAATATAGTTTTAAGGTATGATATATTTATGGATAAAAGTACTCAATATCAGGGATAGAGTCAATGTAAATATAAAAGGAAACAGTATGTTTCATGCTTAAACGCAATCTTCAAATCTGAAGATTGCGCTTAAGCATGAAACAGACTGTCACCTCTCAGTGTTGACCTCAGTTTCTTTTCTATTTTTTGCTTTTTTTTTCCTTAGTTTTTTACCCGCTGTTATCCTCTGCTTCTCTTGCTTTCGATGCACACCACCAGTGTTAATTTCTCCAAGCCTAGCGTTCTGATTATGTACTCTAGAAATCCAAACTTTCTCTTTCTGATTGTTAGCAATAGTGTCCTTATGGCTCATGTTCTTTTTAAATGTCCTTATTTGTCACACGCTCTGTCCATGATGTTCTCAAAATCCGTCGATAAAATCATATCTCGGTTGCTTCAAATGTTTTCTCCATTTGTAATGAATTTGTCCAGCATTCATTGTTATACATGAGATTATACATTACAAACTTTTCTTCATTTATGATGTTATTTTGGGATCCCTTAATATTTTCTTCCGTTTCTGATAAGCAGTTTTTGCAATTTCTATGTAGCCTCGAATTTCAGTGTCACGCTTTCCATTGTCTGTTACTACACAACCCAGGTAGCTGAATTTCGCACCTGCTTGATTCTGACGTCATACCTAGAGCCGTTCTTTTCGCTCAAAACCATATTTAAACGAAGACATCAGTCTGTGCTGAGGGAGTTAGGTGTTATCTACTAATAGTCTATTATAACTCCAATAATTTGAAGGCATTCTTCCTCCACTATCTAAAAGTTAAACGTCCCTATGAAACCTTTCCTAAGACGAAATGACATAAAACGGACAAACAATTACCATTAATTTATACGAGAAAATTTTGAGCTTCCCCAGACCTCAAAAATAAACTCGCGTGAAATTTTCGCGACGATTGATAATGCTGTACTACTTTCAGAAGAGTTTAACTTTATTTTGGAAAGAGGTTGCGTAGGTCTATAGGAGATTTGCAGGCTGTTTTGAGTGCCTACAAAGAGTTGTATGATAGAATGCGTGGGAATTATCAGTTACGCATACTGTTATTTCAAACAGCAGATGATAAACCACGACTTACGTCATCGAAGCAAGCAGTGAGAAAAATGTTATTTTTAGGATTTCTGGAACGCTCAACAATTTTCTTCAAATATAGACAAGCAATATAGCTTTCGTTTCTCTAGGTCAACTGCTGATGTACTGACGACAATTGCGAAATGAGTCTATCAATGTTGAGATAAGAATGGTGAAGCTCGGGCTGTTGGCTTGGACATCTCGAAACCTCCCGACAAGGTTTTCTTCACAAGTTGAAAAGTTACGGTTTCTTTTTTTTTTTTTTGAATTGATAGTCTTTCTTCTCAAATCATGAAATTGAACGGCCATTCTTCTAAACCCTTTTATACTAATACAGGTGTCACTCAGGGCTTTATCCTTGGTTCTACTTTGTTTTTGATTTTCATTAAAAACCTTCCCTATGGCATCAGCTCTCAACTTGGTATCTATGCTGATGATACAACCATTTACTCTTGACTCGATAGTAAGTTCGATATGGTCAAATTGGCAGCTGATGTAAAACGACTTTCAGTCTGTTGTTAACTGGAGCAAAGAATGGCTTGTTCATTTTAACGCCTCCAAAACTAAACTACTCACTAATCATCTGAGAGACCCCTCTCTGCCTTCCATCAGGAGAGTGACTCGTTGCGCCTTCTCGGGCTAACGTTCTCGGCTGACATAAAGTGGAAAGATTATATTGAATCCATTACTAGGTCAGCTACTAAGAAAGTTGGTTCACTGTGTTGTGTTAGACAATGTTCCTCTCCATAATCTATTTTACGTGTCTATAAGTCTACCATTCGTTCATGCTGAGAATATTGCTGCCACATATGGTCCGGTTATCCTACTATTTATCTAAAGATCCTTGATAAAATCCCAAGAAGACTCAGCAGTATAATTGTTCTGTTCTGACGCCTTCGCTTCAGTCACTTTTTCACCGCCATAAAGTTGCCTCTTTGTGCCTTTTCTACCTCCATCGTAATTGTTCGTATGAGCTCTTCGATTTGATACCTAAATTTTAGGAATTTAAGCGCAGTACTAGGCTGGCGATAATATCTCATCATTTTAGATTTGAGTTGACTAAATGTAACCGTAAGTTCTATGCAAGCAATTTCTTTTCTCGCACTTGCCGCTTGTAGAGCTCTCTTTCGGCTCCATACTTTCCAGTTAACTTTAATCTTCAAAAATGTAAATGCAATATCAATCGCTATCCTCATGATTCCTCTTCTTTTATTCTTGCTTCTTAGCAATGTTTCTGTCTTCTAATTCTTCTACACTAAGTAACAGTCCTTGTGTCTTAGTGGTTGCACTGCTTTGCTTGGGGTGAACTCGCTTAAAAAATAAATAAATTAATTAATGATAACTGCTTCTTCGATTTACGCCATTTCGTCTGATGGATGAAACCTACGTATGTAGTTATTTCATAAAAGTGAAGTGGCGTAATGGTATAACTGTATTTGGGTTTATTAAGACTGATCACAGTCAAAAGTGTTGTATAGAAAGTCAAATATCTATTCCCAACGCTTGGAATATGTACATTGCTTAGAGGAGGATTTAACCGGATCACTTTCGATTTTTCACACTGTTTTTAGTTATAAAGGGACAGGTGAAAATATAGTCACTAAAATTTTCAGTATTCGAATTCGTCAAGCCCTGGGAATCTGGAGAATCTATAATCTGACAGGTTAAAAACATGAATTCTGCGCTCCACAGGACCAAAAGCTCGCTATATTCATTTGTAAGACTGCTTACCATTTTCTCTAAAATCGTAAGTTTAATTCTTTTACTATTCGAATAACATAAAGTATTCTAATTTGTAATAGTGAATTTGATTGGTTGTTGTATATTTGTGTCTTTAATGTATTGTATATCCATATAATTTGCACGATGGTAAAGATAGAACAATTAGTCCTTTTTCAAAACTATGAATTGACTGTTTTTGAAATCTGGTTAAACAGTCGATTACATATGGTGGGAACCAAATATTTTTCAATACAAGAAAAAATATAATTACACCGTCTTTTTAGGGTAAAAAAAAAGTTTTCACTGTCGTTATAGATATTACTTGTAAAGTCTTGTTATAATCTGGGTTGAATATGTGAAAATGGATCAATACACATGTATTAGTCGAATTTTGATGTAAAATATTCACTGGATAATATCCGATCTATGTAATTGTTGTGGAGTTATTTCGCAGTGGAGACTTGTATTTGTACTAAAATCGGTCCTAAATAAGTTCGACGTACCAAACGTTAGGAACTTGATATAATAGGTATTACGCAGAGTAATCTTGTTGTGGTCGCTGACTACTTTCGTATTAGACTAACTGTCGACTAATGTCGTCCGACATCGACTGACCCTCGTTCCTCTTACTACTCCTACTTATATTAGGTGTGAGAGTCTAATAACTATAGAATAGGTGTGTTTCACCATAACACCCCCTCCTAAAACTTTACCCCGTAGGAGTAAAACAGTTTTCTTTATTTTTTATTTTTTACGGGAAATATGAAGAAAAAACAAACAAAAAAACAAACTTCATTTTTTTAGCAACATCGTAGCGTATCTCCTACGTTTTGGATCCACTTTTAAATGATCAGTTGCCTTTCTTTTTCTCCTGGATCGGCGTACCTCAGGTAAAATCGTTGCTAGCGTTGTTAGATCAAACATCGAAAATCACCTCCATTGGCGTTTCTTCCGCGGGATCGCTGTCAACCACGTATGAAGAGCGTCGTCTGATCTGGTTAATGTGCCGTCTGCACGTGAATTTTTCGCCTATCACCAAGTACATCATGTTGTCAGTCTGCTTTTCTATTTTTCCAATCTCCCAGAATGATTTATTCTGTTTATAGACCTTAAAGTATACTTTTTCACCAGGATTGTATTTTTTTACTTGAATAAATGTTTCTCTACCTGGCTTTGTCTTTTTTGGTAGTAATTTGTCGAAGACAGATCTTACCCGACGTGCAAACATCACCTCCCTCGGCTGGCGATTGTGAGGCTGGTGTTCCGTTATTTGGGGTAATTCTGTATACCTGTAGAAACTTCTGTAGGGCTTCACCTGCAGGTATTTCCCTAGCTTTCATTAGAGCTCTTTTTAGGGTGTCCAACACATTTTTCAGCTAACCCGATTGATCTTGGGTGATATGGAGCTGTGGTAACATGTTCGACGTTGTATTACTTGCAGAAATCTTTAAATTGTTCCGACGTAAATTGACTTCCGTTGTCCGTCACAATTGTGTCTACTACACCAAACCTTGCGAACAATTCCAGCAGGAAGTTTTTAGTACTTTGCGTCGTCGGTTTTCTTATCCTTTGTATCTAGGCCATTTCGAGAAACTATCCACTACTATGATGTAATGGTATCCATTCAGTGGACCTGCGAAATCCACATGTAACCTAGACCATGGTAGGTCTGTTTTGGGCCAGGGATTAAATTTTATTGGGAGTGCCTTTGCAGCTAAAGCACAGCTTTACATTTTGCCACTGCGTTCTCAATGTCCCTGTCCATATTCGGCCAATATACAAAACTTCGCATTAGGCTCTTCATCCTAGTGCTGCCCGGATGACCAGTATGAAAATCCTTTAGTATTTGCTTTTGCAGTGTGTATGGAATCACTACACGTTCTCTGTATAACAATACTGTATCGCAAAGCGAAAAAAACATTTGTTGTGTACTGGTCCCTCTTGGATATGTTTTCTTTTATTTTCAAGATATACTTGTCCCTGGTGGCTTCTTCTTTTATTTTTTCTAGAGTTACCGGAAGTTCCCGAACTGCATTACACACAATAAATTTCAGCTCTTCTTCTGAGTTCAGTGAGGCAATTACCGTGTCTTCTAATGGTTCGCTCATTTTAGGAATTAACCTGAACAGCCCATCAGCGTAGCCAAATTTTATTCGATGGTATGTACTCCATGCTGACGTTATAATTTAGCAGTATTATACCCCATCTCTGTAGTCGGTTGGCTGTATGCGTCGACAAACCCTTTTTCGATCCAAAAATCGAAATTAGGGGCTTATGATCAGTTTGTAGCTTAAAATGTCGACCGTGGACAAAACGGTGAAATTTCGCTACTGCAAATATTATTCCTAGCGCCTCTTTTTCTATCTGAGTGTAATTCTTCTCAGCCGGAAGTAGTGCTCTAGAAGCATGAACAATTGGTTTTACTTGAACATCTGTCATTTTGTGTAAGATGCATGCTCCTGCTCCGTGCACACTTGCGTCGCAAGCTACTATGATCTCTAAATCCGGGTTGTAATGAGTTAAAAATAATTCCGAGGTTATCACTTCCTTTATCTTTTTAAATGCTTTCTGGCATTCATTAGTCCATTTCCAGCGTTTTCCTTTCTTCAGTAGTTCATTTAATGGTGCCCGCAGATCATACATTTTAGGGATGTATATTTGGTAATAATTAGCTAATCCCAACAAACTTTGTAATGCGGTAATATCATTCGGAGCCGGCATGTCTTTTATAGCCGCTGCTCGCTCTGGGTCTGACTTTCTACCATTCTTATCGATGATGTGCCCCAGATATTTTACTTTCTCCATAAAAAAAACTCGCATTTGCTTTCCTTGAGTTTAAATCCCAAATCCTGTATTCTTGAAACTACTGCATTTACATGTTCAACGTGTTCTGCTATACTTGTACTTCTCATGAGGATGTCGTCCAGATACCCTACGGCAAAATCTAGACCACCCAACATCGAATCCATTACTTGTTGGAAAATGGCGGGCGCGACCTTAATCCCAAAAGGTAGTCTGTTAAATTTATACAGACCCCGATGTGTGTTTATACACAAAAGTTTTGACGTTTCTTTTTCTACCGGTATTTGCAGAGATGCGTCGCTGAGGTCTATCTTCGAAAATATTGTGCCTCCATTAAGCTTCGCAAATATTTCTTCCGCTGTTGGTAGAGGATAATTATAGTCTTTGAGTGCCGCGTTTAGACCCGTCGAGAAATCAGCACAAACACGAATTTCTTTAGACTTTTTTTTCACGTATACCGTCGGTGTTGCCCATTCACTATACTCAACTTTTTTAAGTACACCGGTTTTCTCTAATCTGTCCAATTCTTTATCTATCTGTTCAGTTCAGGCAAACGGCACATTCCTTTTCTTTTTGAATACCGCCTGAGGATTTTCTTTTAGCTGGAATTTTGCCTCCATCTTGGTACACGTTCCCAACCGTGGAGAAAAAACAGTAGGAAATGTTTCCTTAAGTTTCTTCATTAATGTTTGGGCTTCGGTGTTTAAACTTTCTACCTTGTAACAGAAAGAATTCATCGGTAGATCCCATAATTGGAATTCTGTTATCCAATTCGTACCCAGTAAGTTCGTGGTATTTTCTATGACAAATAGTTTAGCTTTTCGCGTTTTTTTATTTAATGTGACGTTTGCAACATATTCTCCAATAAATTGTATTTTTTCTCCCGTCACTGACCTCGCGATTTTCTTTGTCTTTAATAAAGTTGGTTTCCCCAACTTCTTCCACGTATGCAAATTTATGATAGATAGATCCGAACCAGTGTCAAGTTGCATTTTTATATTTTTATTACTTATTTCGACGGTAACAAATTTTCTGGTTATTCCATCTTTTACCTCGTTGGACTTTAATTTTCTTATTTTATTGTCTTTATTTTTTGACCTGCAATGCGTGCTTTTATGTCCCACTCTTTTACAGTTGAAACATTTTTATTCCTAAAATCGCAATATCTGTACCAGTGTAGTTCACCGCAAGCAAAACATGGCTTCGGGAGTTTTTGTTTATTTTTCTCTGGTATTTCACTTTTTGCTTGATAATCCGCAATTTTAGAATTCTTTTTGGTAGACTGACTTTCTTCTTTGTAGCGTATTTTCCTTATATGCGAAACGCCAGACTGTTTTATCTTTTTTGAATCTTTCTTTACGCTAACATATCTTGTGCAGTCTTCTGTCAATTTCTGTACCGTAATACTTGGATGGCTTTCCAATTTTGCCAGTACTAATTTTCTCGACTCTGCGTCTCTTTCCGCTACCAGCCCCTGAACAAACACCAAGCACTTAAAATTGTCTGCGCTTAACTCTGCCAGCTTGAATTCTTCACAATGCTTATTCACATTGGCTGCGTACATTATATAGTCTTGTTCATCATCTTTCATCAGATTCAAACATTTCCACCTCTTGTGGAACAGAGATGTCTTTTTACTAAATAATTCACTAATATATTTACTAATATATTTACCGCCTCGGTAAATGTCAACTCGCTAGTTTTTTTTCAGTAAAATGTAGTTTACCAATTTGTTATGCTCAGCAGTTCCTAATTTGCTTAAAAGAAGCCTAACCTTCTTTCCTTCAGACCACAAGTGGCAGTCCTCGTTATACACGTCCGTATATTTTTTATAATACTCCTCAAAAGTTATCTCTTCATCTGGACTGTACGTGAAAATTTCAATTGAATTCCATATTGTATTCTCTGGGAAAGAATCATTTTGTAGATTTTTCTCTTTCCTCTTCTCAGTTATTTCCAGAATTTTGTTTTGAAACTCCCTATGCATCTGTTCCATTTTTTGTTGGAATTGCATTTGTCTATTGAAAGTTTCCTCCTGTAGCTGCATCTGGAATGTTGTTTGTTGCTCTAATATTTTCGTCTGTTGTTCCGACTGGAACTTAAAGAATTCCCGGAATAGACATTTGCATTCCTCCATCTTTGCAAAAAGTTTACACAATGTCTAAATACTGTAGAGGGGTGGGGGTCCTACGAATTTGCAATTCGTGACCTATTTGAGCAAACTGTATTATCGAGAAAAATATTTTTTTTCTCGACAGATTTTTTCGTCACTAAGTTGACGTCTTAGCTTGCGACAAACTTTGCCAAGTTTTTTTTTTTTTTGTTTTTTTTTAAGTGTGAATCCGAGACGTTGTGGCGAGCGAATTTTTTCTTCCTCCGTATGAATGCGAATCCTCGTCGCCAAAGTTGTTGTGGAGTTATTTCGCAGTGGAGGCTTGTATTTGTACTAAAATCGGTCCTAAATAAGTTCGACGTACCAAACGTTAGGAACTTGATATAATAGGTATTACGTAGAGTAATGTTGTTGTGGTCGCTGACTACTTTCGTATTCGACTAACTGTCGACTACTGTCGTCCGATATCGACAGTATTTACTGCCCCCCCCCACGAGGGATAAATGTGGCACAAGGCCGAGTTTACCGTGGGTATTCCCGAGCCCGTAGGCTCGGCCAAAAAATGCCCGTAGAACCCGTATAAACGGAATCGGGTTGGTCAACCTCCCCGAACGAGACTCTGCCCTTCGGCGGAGCCTCGTCCGGGTTCCTCTCTTCTCAGAGGTAGAGAGTTCGACCGTCTAGCCGAGTCGTCCGACATCGACAGTATTTACTCCCCCCCACGAGGGATAGATGTGGCACAAGGCCGGAATTAGTGGGGTATTCCCGAGCCCGTAGGCTCGGCCAAAAATGCCCGTAGATCACGTATAAACGGGATCGGGTTGGTCAACCTCCCCGAACGAGACTCTGCACTTCGGCGGAGCATCGTCCGGGTTCCTCTCTGCACAGAGGCAGAGAGTTCGACCGTCTAACCGAGTCGTCCCACATCGACTGACCCTCGTTCCTCTTACTACTCCTACTTATATTAGGTAGGAGAGTCTAATAACTATAGAATAGTTGTGTTTCACCATAACAGTAATTAATATTCACTATTGATTTAAATATATTGACATAGAAGGATATTGTATTGAAAAATAAATATTTGAACGAAATAAATATTTCCAACATTAGGATATATCTATGTTATTAAATATTAAATAGAAAATAACAAGCCCTTGTAATCAAAAATACAGAATGATGACGTCGTAATTTAGTTTAGTAGTCCCAAATACATCCGAACCTTTTAAATGTAACTGTCTGAAATCAAAATGACTTCTATGGAATAATGGTACCATGAAAATATGAAGACTTTATATATTTATCGGCCACGTAACCTGATTTCCTCTTCTTAGTAATGAGATATGGCGTTATTAACAGAAGGTAATATTTGAAGCCAGTAAGTAAGAATGGGTGAAGTAATGGATAGCAGCTCGGATTGCGGAATCGGAGAGCTGAGTTCGAATTCCAGTCGGATACTTACACTTATCTTGGGAAAGGTATGAATCCTATTCTTCTCCCCTTGGGTAAATAACAGGACAGACCGGGTACTACAGCCTTGGATGGAAACTGGTCTACCGCAGAAAGAAATGGCAACCTAGTGCGGGAAAAATCTGCCTAGTCAGTCATGTATCGAAAGATATATGATCGCCTAAGCGAGTATTACGCATGACACATAACTGACTGAAGTAAGAATGTGTCTGATTATAATAAAAACAAGTGGCGCATATCAGGTTGCTAATATATTTCTTTTGTTTTATATTAGCTTTCTTTAAATGTTTGTACTTTTAATGAATTAAAATGCAGAATCCTTTCTTAAATGAGACAAAATAATTAAGTGTATCGGTAAAAAGATCCTAGATTATTCATACAGAAAATATAAGCAATGCGATTGCAAAATTACTTAAATTATTGATTTGTTTTACGACTTATCAAGCTTTTGTAGGTTATTTAAAGCCAGAAAATATCTTAGAATGTAAACATTTTTTAAAGATAATAATGATTTACTGATACAAGTACTACTAATTAATCCACAGCTGGGGGAGAAAAAGTGAATTCATACTTTTCCCAAGAGTATTTGCTTGTAAGTGAATATAACGATCAAGACTTGAATTGCAACTTGGCTCTCCGATTTTCAATTCTGAGCTATTATCCATTACACCAACCACACATACAAGCTTACAGCACCTGGTATTCCCAAGTGGTCACCCATTGCTTAACTTCGGGGGTCGTACGGGAAACGGTGTAGTATGAAAATGCGTTTAGAATTGTTTTAGTATCTCTTCTATTAGGATCATCATAAAGTAAGTACATATTTCACCGCCATGAATTATGAGTCAACCAATGGTAGAAAACTGCGTCAAGAATTAGTTTTTTCAGTTCTTCTAAGTTGAAAAAAACTGCCTTTCAAATTTTTTATAGCGAAAAATTCAGGTTTCTTTAAAATTGAAAATGAGCATTTGCCTTCCCGTTGTGCTGCAGCTATTGCAAATGAAGGTGATTACGTTTATGATAAATAATATTTAAATAAATTTAACTTACTGTTTGTTTCAACCTGTAAGATAAAATTACTTAAATATTTTATTCATTTTTAGACAGTTTAAGTAAACCAGTTTTAAAATAAATGTTTTACTATATGAAACGAAACACACTAAAGGCATTGTAGTGAATTATTAAGAGAAGAGACAGCGAATAAAAGAAATGTTAAAGGAAAAGTAAACAGAGAAGAAAAACATTTTAAAACGAGTATCCGGAAGATAATGAAAACGTAAGAAATATAAATGTTTACATCGGAAAAGATTTATATAAAGATTTAGAGAAGGGAAAAAGAAGTAATCAAATCAAAGTGATCGAAATATGTAGAAATATCCTAAAGAAAGAACAAATATAATAGTTGTGATTATAAACGCCCTCCGTATCGCGAGGATTAACAAATTTGTCTCGCGTGTCATTCGCTTGTTCGATCCTCAATGGATGTGTTGCATTATGCCAGATGGTCGATAGCTGAGATTAAGAACAAAGACGTTGGTTGTGATAAACGCTACTTTATTTACAAGGGGCAGCCATTAATAATACTGACCGGAAGTTGTAATTTTAAAGGAGCGATTAATGAACTAGAGATAGAAGTAAAAGAGCATTCACTTAAGCACGTATGTGTGAATCAACATGCTAATAAAAACAGGGTGCATCACTAGAATGGCTAAATGTCAAACTAAGCTAAACTTAGTAAATGAGTATAAACACTGGCCATGGAGCAATGGCAATCAATCTAACTATCATACGATTACTATGATAATAAGTTGAAATTTTTATTAGGCATCTTACACTTCTTTGTGTCGTGTCCTTTCAGGATATAGGTGATCATGGTTCTACACAACTTCCTATTTGTGTAGCTTTTAGTAATGTTTGTCTTTTTACAATCCCTCTCCTTTCCTGTTCTGCTACCCATTTACACAAACTCGTTGAGTAGGTTACTCGCTGCTTCCCCCTGTCCCTCTTGCCTTAAATATATCCTGTGACTGTCAATTCCATACTAGTGGCTTTAAATATTAATACTGATATTGCTGATAAATATTAATACTGATATTAAAGTTCGGAATAAAGTAATAAAAAGGTGAAATACAAAGTAATACAGTCATAAAAATGAAATAAAACCATGAAAAGTCGATGTTTATATATAGAAAAAGAAGGCGTCAGTTCATCTTATCGGCATCATTGCTTGATCCTCGAACCCAGATAAAAAGTCAGGATTTTGAATGCTAATTTTCAAGGCAGGCAGACTCTCCCCATTTAAATGATTGTATCTGTGCTGTAATATGTTAACCTTAGTAAATAACAGGTGGCGCATAATGTCCAATCGATTTAATATGTCATTAAGTAAGGAATGACTAAGCATAGAGTAAACAAGGCCTATTATGATTAAAAAAGAAAAGGAATTTTTAAAGTAAACCCTTACCGGTTTGCCAAGTTCACCCTCACTAATATTTCTTTGACAACTAGATTTTAAATACAGTATCACAGCATACATCTAGAAAACACTTGTTATAAGAACCAAAATTCAAAACTCATTCATTTTATCTATGATTGCATCGATGTTTTTATAATTTTATATATCATTCTGTTCAGTGGTCAAATGTTTGCCCTCGATTTTTTTATCGTTGGAAATCAACTCCTGTTGGAATCGAGTTTCCAGTACTGATTTTCAATGTCTAAAAGCCCTAGAAAATTAAAGATATGCTCTAATCAAATGGTATATCAGTATAGAGTTCCAACTGACGTCAGTAGGATATGGGTAAGGCTCAAGGTCTGACTGATAATAGTTTTGGAGTTAAGGAAATGTCCATTTCCTGAAAGTACCTCTACTCAAAAAAGTAAACGAGACAATGAATTCCCTAAGGAACGCTATTCTTCAATTTATATACATTTGATACTCTTTGTGCCAAACTGAACATTAAAAAAGCCATGTTCATTCCATACTTAGGCAATCTGTCTCATTAATATCTACAAATTAAGTCATTACTATTATTGAGTTGTTTTCTGTTGCCTTCTCTGGAGTTTTGAATTCAGTTATCATTTCCCGAGGCTAGAGAACTTGGTCTGCTCTACTATTTTACCCATAGCTGAGTGGGGAAGAGCTAGCAAAAGCATAAGCATGAAATGAACGCAACGGCATCAACCGGAATTCGAACTTGGCTTGCTGATTCCATTTTCGGTACTGATAACCTTTAGTTCATCCGCACATCCAAGCTGAAGTTAAATAGAGTAATATTCTTTTACAGGTGACTTCCTTTGTCACCTAAATCTACTTATATGTTCATAAGTATGCCTACGTGACATATTTGTTTGCAGAGTTTGGAAATAAAAGCACAAAGTTGTTTCATTATTTCCAAGGTACTTGAAGCAGACCATCCAGACATCCGCAAGTCTCAACAACGTACATCATGGGCAAAACAATTTCAAATGTAAAACAAGTCTTCAGGGCAAGTGTTCTGACGAGCTACATTCCTTGGTTCCACCCGTCCTGACCTTTGCAGTTGGGACCCTCCATATCACGTACACAAGGATGAATTTGTATTCCATTAGTAAGAAGGAAATTCCACTCGGAGAGCTTCTTCCCAAGAACTGCTGCTTTGTGCTACAGACTTCCAACATTATCTTTTCTAGATCACTACAATCTTAAACTCTTCACGTCTAGGGTTAACTGGTATATTTCCTATATAACATCATAAACAGCACTTCTTGCCTTCTCTTACGCTCATACGGTAACTCTCTACCTTGAACTCTCTTAAGCTTTGTATTGGATGAACATTAGTAAATGAATTACTTTGATATCGGTGTTTACAGAAATTAGTCTGACAAAAGAATATAAAATGTGTGGGGTATTCAGCTAATGTCGATATTTACTAAGCTTAGTTTAATGTGGCACAATGTTAAATGGAAGGAAGCAAATAAAGATTGCGTTAGGTGAATCTTTCATGTGATGACTGCCTGTCTAGAAAATCAACATTCAAAATCTTGGCTTTCACCAAATTTCGAACTTCATTCTCTGGTCAGTCAGTTAAGGGCCATACGTGATACACACTTGGACAATTCATGACTAACTAGGCAGTAGATTTTCCCGTAGTAGGTTGCCATTACTTTCTACAGTAGACTGGTTGCAAACCAAGGCTATAGAACTCAGTCGGTCCTGCTGTTTAACCCATAGATGGAGGGAGAAGAGATAGTCATACCTTTGCGCGTAATTGAACGTATTTGGTCATTAGCGCGATGACATTTGGCAAAAATGTAACGAACTCGATTGAAATTTGAATTCGGCTCTTCGACTTCTCATCCCGAGTTGATATCCATGACACCACAACACTTTCTCTGATATCGGTAGAAAATACGTAACTATTTAAATTGTTCCTCCTGGACGTCAGTTGTGGAATTATTGAAGGTCGGATTAAATAATCTTTAAAGAACATAACTATTATTTCTTTCAAAATATACGTCAAGCATATTAATAGTTCATTTCTTAATAAGAATACTTTTTTGTTATTCATTCCATGAAACATTGAGTATTCTAATGTCATTCACTTCAAGTTTAGTATCTCAAATTCATACCATGAAGTGTCGACCCAGTAATTTTATTCATGCTAGAATTGTTCGAGTTACGATCTAATTTCAACTGGACACGAGTGAATATCGTTTGCGATTAATGCACGGAAACCTTTTCTCGCAGTGTGTTAATACACTGTCGCAATTACATCTAAACGAAATTACGAGTACGACATTTAATAACAACAACATGAAGAAGTAAAAGAAGAAGAAGAAGAAGAAAGCGAAGAAAAGAACCAGAATTATTATTAACATTACTGAAAGAAAATAACAAATAACAATAGTGGAATGTAATTAGTAAAGAATTATTGTAGTTCATCCTTGACAAGTGTCGGAATTTAGTGAGTTATGTTAAACTGATAAGAAAGCAACTCGTAGATTTGATTATATTTCTCTTGCCTCTGTTCATCGTCGTCGTCGTCATCATTTTCATCATTCTCTCTTAATCTTCATTACTTTTTTCTTCTCTTTCACTCACTAATTGCTAATTTCCTTTGGTCTCTGCCAGCTTCATTGGTGTCCAATAGATATGGAATGCACTCAAGAATACGCAAATAGATCGCTTGATGGGAACGGGCTGTGCTATCTTTCTAGCTAGCTAACTACCATATATACTATACACGTGTATAAGCCGTCTTCATTTATAGTGACACCACACTTTTTTACATTAATTTTAACCCCTTTAGAAAAAATCTACCTGTGTATAGTGCGCTCCCTATATTTTGCGTAAAATAATGATCATAAAGACTCGCATTATACACGAGTATAAACAGTAGCTTGCTAGAAATAAAGAACGAAAGAAAGACACACACACACACACACACACACACACACACACATATATATATATATATATATATATATATATATCAACAAAATTACATTCCAAACCAGTCACAACATATTACAATTGAGGTATATTACGATTGAGGTATCCGCCCTATCGCTGTTGGTAACATTTTTCGTCGACTCGCGGCAAAAATTGCTTGTAGAGTTGTTATGAAGGAGATATGACATGAATTGCGACCTGTCCAGCTCGGAGTAGGCATACAGGGTGGATGTGAAGCCGCGGTTCATGCCACAAGATCATTTTTCGAGAATACATCACCTGTTTCCACCAGTATCTTATTAAAATTGGATATGAAAAACGCTTTCAATAGCATCAGAAGAGATCATGCCCTGGGCTCCTTCCATATTTAAATTGGCTCATCTTTCGTATAGTCATCCAAGTTTGTTGATCGCCTCCGATAATATTATCTCTTCTGCTACTGGAATCCAGCAAGGTGATCCACTTGGCCCGCTACTTTTTGCGATGGCTATTGACGCGGTAGCTCGTTCCATCGCTTCTCCTTTCAATATATGGTATCTCGACGATGCAACGCTGGGAGGATCTGTTGAGACCGTAGCTGCTGACCTCCGACGAATTATCCCTGCTTTATCGCTGCTTGGACTTGAGATTAACTCGTCCAAGTCAGAGATAATAAACTTGAATTATAGTTCAGATGATTTCGAGAGTGCTATCCGGGATATCAGACTCATCCTTGAAGATATAAAAATAACACCTAAGGAGGAATTACACATTATTGGTTCTCCAGTATTTCCAATGGCCATTCGAGAGTGTTTGGATATTAAACATGTCATTTTAACAAGAATAACTGAGAAATTGCAACTAATTGATGCACATCCTGCCCTCTTCCTCTTGAAGAACAGTTTTTCGCTACCGAGTTTCCTCTACACTCTCCGAAGTGCCCCTTGCTACCTCGAACAGGATTTCTTAAATGAGATAGATATCACAATTAAGGGATGTGCAGAGCTAATTTGCAACGTCAATTTCGACGACACAAGCTGGAGGCAGGCAAAGCTCCCTTAAAGTTTCGGAGGTCTGGGCCTTCGATCAGCGGTAGATTTGACCCTTCCAGTATATCTTTTTTCACTTTCGTCCAGTCGCAAATTAATTGATGAGATACTCAGTGGATCGTTTCAGTGTTTCTCGGATAGTTCTTTCGAACAAGCTTGCAGCGTCTGGACCCAAGAATTACTTTCTATCCCACTAGACACATCAAAACAAAAAAGCTGGGATAAAATAAAATGCGAGGCCAATTTTACTAATTTGAGGCTCTCTCTGGATCAGCACTCTGGTCGGAGTCGCGATCCGTCTTGGACTCAAATTATGTGAGCGTCACAGATGCAGATGTGGAGCCTCCATCGATGAGTTTGGTTTGCATCCTCTCTCCTGTCGTCGTAGTGCCGGTCGCTTTCCACGGCATGCAGCAATTAACGACATCATCAAAAGAGGTTTGGATGCAGCTGGGTTCCCTTCCCAAATCGAACCCGTAGGCCTCGACCATAGTGATGGAAAGCGGCCGGATGGCATTACCATCTTCCCTTTTAAAATGGGTAAGTCGTTGATTTGGGATGCGACCTGTGCAGATACATTTTCGGCCGGTAATTTGATCAGGTCCGCGGTTGAGCCGGGGTTCGTCGCCTGAGACGCAGAGATAAAAAAAAAATAGCTAAATATTCTTCTCTTGCTGATAGATTTTTTTTACTCCTCTGGCAGTGGAGACTGCAGGGGTTATTGGCCCTCGTTCGATGGTGTTCCTTCGGAGGATTGGCGCGATTGCGTCTCGATTAAGGAACGAGCCTAGCGAAACGGAGTGGCTCTTGCAGCGTGTCTCACTGGCGACGGTTCGTGGTAATGCTTTCTCCATCATAGCGGCTGGCAGAGGATAGAAAAAATTGTTTATAGTTACGTTGTTCTGGAATTGTCATCATTTGTCGACTGAACTTGCTTTGTTTCAATGACTTTCATTTTGTTATTATTAGTTACTTTGTACATATTGCAATGCATTTAAACACATCTGATCATGTACGACGTCATAGAACCGCATTACGAATTTACGACCTGTGTAACCGTTATTGTCGCATAGCAAACTTCTATGTAAACATAACAGGATGTCATCTTTGATGGTGAACATGTCTGTTATAATGGCCATATAACCACTCTGATGATGGCTCTTGTGAGCCGAAAGCTTAGATTCAGAAATATCATAATAAAAATATATCCAAATGTTTGACAGTTTTTGTCTTTATTTTCTCTCGAAATTAAAGCCACTACTTAGAACGGCTCATGATCAAACATAATAGTCGTTGTCTGTTATATTTAACAGTGTGTGTGTGTGTGTGTGTGTGTGTGTGTGTGTGTGTGATTAAGCTATTCTCGTGGGTGTGGGTGTGGGTGTATTCGTACTTAACTGATCTATTTTTCTCACTTTTTGTTACAATAAATATATTTATATATTGAACTGATTTACTTTTTAGAAAACATGTATATCCCAGTCCAGCAAGTGACCCCAAAGTTATATTGTGCCCTAAACAAACAAAAAGTATAATTTTTCTTTTTGTATTTTGTATTAAAGGTAATTATGTAAACCACGATAGAATTCAGAAGACAAATTCCCATTACTAACAGGACAGTTATACTTGTTCTGTGTTTTTCTTTCTTCTAACTTATTTTACTTAACACAATTCTACACAACACTGTTTCTCAGATGAACCAATCGAATTTGTAACTTAATAGTACAGTTTAGCAAGATCAAACATTCTATCTAACACGTTTCTGAATTCACTCAGGTAACAAAGAAGTCTTTCCTTCTGCTCAGAGGCAACTATTAGTGTGCTCGGAAAATTGTATATTTCACTGCTATGAATTATGGGACAACCAAACAACCACGTTTAATAGTATGAAATTGCGTTTAAAATTAGTCTATCGTCTCTCCTATTAGGGTGTTTGGAAAGTAATTATGTTGCATTAAATGTTAGAGAGTGACTCATATTTAAAGCAAATCCAGGATAAAAATTTTATACGTGCGAAGCAATTCGTTTATTCTTTGGGAATAACTGAAATAGTAAATAGAAAAAATTTTGGTGACGGGAAAAGGTCAATCATTTTTCATCCAAAATGGTACTCGGATCCGTATCTAGATAAATATATGAGACAACCGGCGATTCATTATTTGATACACTTTTATTAACAGTTATCATCTCGGGGGCTTGCAGGGTGGAATTTCTGCACAACAAATGCGTATGAATCCCCTGTTGCCACCTCAGGTACATATTAACATATTTTAATATAACGTTCACCTTTAACACATAATATGTAATTCTCTCAAACGTCTGACAGGACAGTTTTGAGTAAAGATTCGGAATCATTGAACTCGATTTAGTCAATTATACAGCGTCAATTATCTAAGTATTCCTCTATTTGTAATACCTTTTAAGGATGGTTGGCGATCATGGCTCTCTACAATTTTCTGTCCTTTGTAGCTCTTATTGAGTTTTGTCTTTTTGCTACCTCTCCTAATATCTGTTCTGCCAACTATTTAAGCCCGTTATGCGCTGTTTTCCTCTTGCCTTTCAGTATGTCCTGTTGTGACAGTGGTCATGTCACCAAGTTGTGACTCCCTTCCGGTCGATCGGCGGTCGTCGCTACCTGGCGGGATACTTTGGTCAGGGTGCCAAATGGTCGGTTCTAACGGCTTCACACCAGATGCAACCAGTTCGACACCAGCTCCGTCGTTCTCAGTTCGCTTCCAATAACTGGTTACTGAAGTAACTATCTTGATCTCAAGTCAAACCTACCCACGTTGTGACTTTGATTTTAGGTCGACGAGGTCAATCAGACACCGGGGCCGTAGTGCAAGATGAGTCTAAACTGGAGGTGACGTCGCACAAACAAAAAGAAATAAATGAAAACCACAAAGGTTCAGGTATGTTGAAAAAAGCAAATCAACTTTTATCAGTCTGCTCTATACAGAAGTATGTGTTTTTCCCAACCCATTTCTTCTGAGAGTGACACTTTTATATTTCTAAGCAAGTTCTAGTCTTCTAAGTCAACTGGTTTAGTTTTTAGGTACTGACTGAGCTTCGTTCGTCAGTATAACTTGCTGTATTATAGAAAGGCGAGGTCGGAGGCCGGAATCGTGGAATCTTTCTATCAGCTCTCTCCAACTGCAAAACGCAACTGGCTGGCTCCTGCGCGCGAACTAGCGAACTGCCCGAGGGCGCTCGCTTATATGGACTTCGACCAAAAGCCGGTGCGGGGTTAGACGCAGCCTTGAGTTTTCGGTAATTCTCCGATTCCTACAAGGGTCCCTTTTTCGTCTGGCTAAGAAAATTAATTACTTCCCATTTTTGGAAAATTAATTACTTCCTATTTCTGGGAGGATCCCTTCGTCCATGAGGAGAGGTTGCAAGATAGCTATCCTCCTAAACTCCCTCCTCTCCACATTGGTACCTCACACCAATTCCAATTCCTTTCGGTGAGCGTTAGTAACTTCTCCATCTCTCTTACTATTTTACCTCTGCCTATCACCACTGCTACCACCCGACCAATAGCGTCTCGATCGTGCTGGTGTGGCTGAGCTTGCTTCATCAATTAACTCTTTGACATCATTGCTTATTCAGGATTTCTTATCCAGGCAATTTAGAATTATCAACTAGAACTTTGTTTACGTAAATCCTTTCTCGTCCTGCCAAAATTCTTACAATTAACACATGGCCCTATTGCCTGGTCAATTCCTAATATCTTTGCACTGTCGGACGATATCTTCATCGAGTCTGCTTATTTTGTGTTTTCTTACCCAGCACTTTTACAATCATCATTAATCAATTGTCAATGATCGCCACATGGCTTTCCTGTGAATTTATCGGTGACGCAATCCTTTGGTTTCTTGAGGAAACATACTTTTTGGGAAATAAAATAATTCTTTTTCATATAGAATATCCTTTTCGGGATATCCTTTTAACCCTTCTTTTCTATTTTCAACATTCTCCGTTCAGTTTTTAAGGTTAATTAATTACCATAGCTAAATAGTGTCACACTGTGAGTGTCAAATTTTCCAGGCCCTCTTTCCTTATGCGCCCTATAAATTTCAACTGTCTCTTTATGATGTTAAATATAAGTACCCATTTTGCTTCCATTTTCTTTAAAACTTCGTCGTTGCTCACATCTTCAGTTCATGATATTCTCAGTATCTTTTTGTAGAACCACATTTTTGTTACCTCAAGTTGTTTTCTTCATCTATGAGGAGATTGTCCAGCATTCACTGCCATATAGGTATTTTCCCCTTTTTCAGTGTCATTACTACAAGACAAATTCTCCTCAATCATGTATCAGTGCATAACAATCTTTTGACGTGTGTGAACAATTTTGAGTACGGGTTTGAACTCAGCAGACACGATTTAGTAAAAAAAAAAAAAGAAACGCTTATAAATAATAAAACATTTGTTACCTAATGTTATTCAGTATAAATTATTAACATTATCAACAACTGGTCAGATGAAAATCTCAACCCGCTACGCAACATAATTTAGCATCTCATTTTTAACGAATTTTCTCATAAGAAAAGAAAAATGTGGTCAAACCAAATATGCTGACAGAAAAAAAAGAAAGATTGTTTACAGAGAGAAATACTTCATGTAAAATTTTCTGTTGCCTAATAACAGTCAATTCTATGATCACAATAATTCTTTTCGAGTTAAAGTAGACAAAGTGCATCCATTCGATTTGATCCATGGCATGTAATTTCCGCTAAATGGATCCCCTCTCTACGATTTGACTTTTCTTTCTACCGATCATTTTCGACTTCGCTTCTTTTCTTTCTCTCGTACCTCTTTCTCGTTAGTTTCCTTAAAAGGGCAAGTCACATTCTCTATACCTCGTCGACTAGAAATTCAAGTTACCTTTTTGAATAAATTTACTTCCAACAGTATAATTGTTTGGCTACAATATATATTATAATGACCTCAAACTAATTTTACTTCCAATAACCTTCGGTGACCGCCTCATTCGAATGTAGCTTGATCTACTTTAACATTTGTGTGAACGAAATATTACTTTTGCTTCCTCTCAGTCCATTTTGCTAAGAATTGCTTCATTTTGGCTAGAAATAACAGTGTACTTTTTAATGGCTTCTGGCGACATCGAATTACCTCCGCGATCAACTTCACATAGCTTCATTTATTGTTTGGAAGTTTTACGGTTGTTCATACAAAAATATGGATCTCCGTAATTTTTCGCCCGGTCGTGATGTTCGAACATAAAAATGCACACACACAAACCTCCGCATGAAAGTAGCAGGTATAGATTTGTACAAGTCCCAATGAGAGATGTGCGTTGTTTTTAAATAGATAATTTGAACTTTGTTTTATCAAGATGGTCGCCCGTAACTAAATTAATAACGGCACTCTTCGGTTATAAGATTTGTTACCCTGGTAGAAAAAGAACTACAAGTTCAACTCCTGTCGATAGACACAATTTTTCTTTCTAGGTCTTCTAGGTCGGTTATTAATTTCAATCTTTATGAAAAAAGGATAGCAACTCAAACATGCGTACCCACTAAAAATAACGTTTATAGTAATAAGATTGTGTGTATATATATATATATATATATATATATATATATATATATATATATATATATATATATACTGGAAGTCAATGACACTTTATTACAACTTCTCTTTCTTTTTTTCTCTCTTTTTCTTTTTTTCTTTTTATGCGTTTGGTAGATCCCCCTGCCATATCAAGATATAACTTCCGTTAACAGATTTAAAGTGTCACTGTCTAGATTTCAACGAAAATTTAAATTTGAAACAATAGAAATGTTACATCTAACTCAATGCTGTCTCTCTACCCCCTACACTGCCCCCACTTCGTTAATTTCCTTATTATTGCCTGTCGTAAATGTGTAAATTTATTCTCATTTTTTCATTTCAACATTTGGAAATAAATCTGATGATCTACTGTCCTTTGAAAGGGCTGTGGTGAAATAATTTATTATATGGAACCTTAAAGTAATCTGATTTTATTTAAAAAATATATTTATATATATTTATATATAAATATATATATAAATATAAAAGTGAACATAGAAGTCAACACTTAGAGGCGACAGTCTGTTTCATGCTAGATGCAATCGTCAGGCCTGGCGATTGCATCTAGCATGAAACAGACTGTCGCCTCTAAGTGTTGACTTCTATGTTCACTTTTATATTTACACGCGCTCTATCTCTGATATTGAGCACTTTATCCCATAAATATAGCACACTTTAAGACTATATTTCTTCATATATATATATATATATATTTATATATGTATGTATTTTTTTAGAATCGTCAAATTTTTATGTCATGGGGTGCGTTTTTTAGGTTCCCTGAGCGTATGCGATATTGTGGTATATGGAGGATTGACTGGTGACGTATGAGTTCTTTTGGTGAATGTGAAAATTGTAATGAGTAATTGGGTCGTGAATCGGATTAGTTAGGTATAAGATAGTCAGTGAAGACCAGCCTCAACCCATTCCCCCTTCTCGGCCTTGTGCCATAATTGTATTTTATACAATAAAACTCAATACTCTCAATTCTTTGATTTTAGTTGTGTTTCTTGTAGTTGTTGTGTTAGTGTTCCCCAAAGTGTTATTTGTTTGGGTGGACGTGTCTTTGTGGTCAAGTCCTAGTCACGGCGACCAAATGTAAACCTCCTATCCTTCTTCTAGCTATTGAAAAAACTCCACATTTCTCGCCGCTCTCTATGGAGGCGGAAGTCATTTTTACGTAGGCCTTTAAGGTGTTTGCTTAACAAATTTGCCAGGTTTACTACATGTCAATTTTCTAAATACGGCGCGGCGTAGAAGTAGGTACCTATTATGTTATTGTTGACATTAATAGCCGTAGGGTCGCGAAACTCACAAATTGCCTCTTTTAACCGTTGTGCCATGGATTTAAAAAATTGTGGCGGGTCAATTATTTCAAGATAATCTACTCTTGTCACGAGAAGAGATAAGAAATCAGAGACCGGAAGTTCGCCTAAAGAAAAATCAACTTGTTAATTCAGCAATTATATCAAGTCACTGTGTCGTGTGAGGCAATTTTTCTCTCCAGAATTGATCTAGCATATCTATAAGTCCATACTTAGAATATTGTTGCCCCTGCTATTTACCTTGAGCTCCTTGATAAAATACAAAGAAAAGTCAATAATATTATTGGTCCTGATCTGGCAGCTCGGCTTCAGTTACTTTCCCACCACCGTAAGGTTGTCTCACTATGTCTTTTCTCTAAATACTTTCATGGTAATTGTTCAGGTGACCTCTTCGCTATGGTACCTAGAGTTTTTTAATATAAGCGCAGTACTAGACTGGCATCAAGATCTCATCAATTTACAGTTGAGCTGGCTAAATATAGCCGTAAGCTCTATGCTAACAGTTTCTTTTCTCGAACTTCTCACTTGTGGAACTCCCTTCCCGCTCCATGCTTTCCAGACAATTGTAATCTGCAAACATTTAAATGCAATGTCAATCGCTACCTACTGTCCTCCTGATTACTCTTTTCTCTTCTCGATAATCATTAATGTTTCTGTTCCTAATTCTTCGCTGCAACCCTGTAACCCCTTGTGTCTTAATGGCTTTACTGATTTTCATGGTGTGGTGCCAATTAAAAAAAGAAAAGAAAATGAGGTTAACTAAAAGTTTCTTTTGAGTTGGGATGTGGGTTGTACTGAGTGCATTTTCTTGTAAATCAACAAACTGTACAGGTTTGTACAAATGATCCTCGTTTGTATTTCAGTTTTAGCATTTGTATGAAATCACGATAAAAAAAAACTTGAATTTCGACATCATTGCTGAGCTCTTTTTGTGGAACACGCGTATACAATCCATCTCTAAAGATACAGGGCAAATTGTTGGTTTCCTATACCGCTCCAGTAGGTACCTGGCTCTTCCTAGTATGCTGTAACTTTCTAAGAGCCAGATCAGGCCAAAAACTGAGTACTTCTACCATATCTGGGTTAAAGCTGCCCATTCTTCACTTTTTAATCTTGAAAAAGTTCAAAAATGTTTACGCGGCCTTGTGGGTTATGAATTATTTTCTACCTTACAACTACTTTCCCACGGACAAAACGTTGCAAGCTTCTCGCTATTCTATCGCCATTTCATTGGAAAATGTCCAGATAAGCTAC
The DNA here is from genome assembly GCA_964036315.1 of Acanthosepion esculentum. Classification (NCBI taxonomy): domain Eukaryota; kingdom Metazoa; phylum Mollusca; class Cephalopoda; order Sepiida; family Sepiidae; genus Acanthosepion; species Acanthosepion esculentum. The sequence continues at coordinate 25,103,793 of OZ038483.1, read as the reverse complement.
ATCATTCATTAGCTCCGCCAACTCTAACCCTCACAGCTAAGACGCGCCATGCTGCGTACAATGAGGCGAACCACCTTCATTCCCTTCGTATTCCACTAGTGAGAAGTTTCACTTGAATAGCTTCTTCCCATGAACCACTACTTTGTGGAACCGACTCACAAGAGGACACTTTCCTGACCACTACAAAAGCTTAACGTGTTCAAGTCTAAAGTTAACCGTTATCTTTACCACATATCCTCATAGAACTGCCTCTCTTACTTCTTACTCTTACCACTCAAACAACCTCCTTAGTAACCATATATCTTGAGTGGTTCTTGCGGCTTGTATAGGGTGAACATTAGTAAAAAAAACATATATAGTCTAAAAACCACTATACACGCTTGTGAATATATCGATCTGGGCCATTTATTATTCACCTACGCTCGATCGGAATCTTTTCTTTCCCAAGCCGGGGTGTATCAGCAATCAGGCAGCAGGATGACCTTTTCATTCATTAATTTCCTTCCTTATTAATATCTTATTCTACAGGAAATTACTCGAAATCCTGGTTTAATGATTTTTCAATATACTTTAATTATTTAGAAATATTGTTCAAATGTTGATTTTTATAGGTGTTATAGACACAACGTTTCGATCAGTTACCCTCTCACCATCATCAGGTGTCCATAATTTGGCTGATATGGGATATCCGTTGATCATTGTGCTATTTGTCACTTTGATGCCAGTTATAGTTCATACCTGCTGTACCAGCCTTTCACTCTTGATCGAGGAATGAACTCACAACCACTAGATGACAGTTACACGCGTTTAACCAACTCTTATATCTATTACACCTCCATCCTTCGGTGATGTAGTGAATATAGGTGGCAAAGTACATTGGCTTTCTCTTCAACCTGCCACAATACGTGTATATGCCGAGAAATTTTCGCAGTATGTCCGCACCTCGTTCTTTAATTATGCACCTTAACATTTATTAATATTTATGCTTCTTAATATTGTTAAATTTTAGTGTCATTTTTGCACAATATTACAGAAACCTTAGTCATGTCTTCAATGCCTGTCCAGCTCTTTATTGCTTGTACAGGAAATCAGCTGTAATATAGTATTTACAAGACTTAGAGAACTTATTCAGGAGCTAGGAAAATACGCCCACGGAAAAAATATCGGCTCGTGATTGAACAATTGTCTTTCTCCCCTTGGTTAAAACAATAAATTAACAAGAAAATATTAATATTTTTTAAAATACTTCTATGCCTTTCGGTTCGCATGTAAATGCAATTGTTATATACGATATTGTTATTATGTGCGATATTTTTTCGTTTAATCATTCAATCCTTATTCATAATGTCCCAAGACCAACTTGTATCAGTCGATGTGCCTTGATAATTTATATGCTATATTATATTTTACAAGTAACAGAAAGGAATATTCACAAAAAGAGGAATCTTTTCCTATCAATGGGCCTTAGGATACTACGCCAACTGTATCCCCTAAAAAGGAGTAAGGCACCCCAAGGGAGTCACCTTCCGAGAGAATACTTGCTGGTTAATACAAAGAGCGGATCAATGTCTACAGTTTGAACTCTGATATTAACCAGATCTATGTCTATCGAGCTATTCATTCATTGTGATTCATGTAAGACATATATTCGACATTAACCCAGTGATGCTCACCGTGGGCCGGAGAAATTTTAAAAAGGCTGGAGTTCACCTTCTTGAACTGAAAGTGAACAAATTATTGAATGGGAGAATTGAAAGGGAAGGATTTTGATTGGATGACTGAAAGTAAAAATCTTCCCATCCTTTGCTCTTAGAAAAGGTTTTGACATTTTTACTTGATTTTCCTGCCACCTGGTTGGTTGAGGTATGATTTTCTGTAGCAAATAATGTACTCACAAAGAAACGTAATTTATTGTGGATTGAAAAGAAAGGAGACTTACACATGAACTCGTGTTCGAGCATTGCCATTGCTTGAATACCCGTAAAAGAGCTCGTCGATGAGCTGCTCTTTAGTCCAGCTAAAGACATACATTCTTTGGTACGGCTGTTGCAGACATGAACATCTCTGGCAACAGTTCCTACAACGTTGTTGTTGTTGTGTATTTTAACATGTCGTTTTAATCCTGCTGCACTTTTTCACCCTTTCCCACACTCATTACATATGTTGTATTATCAATTAACGCGTAATCGACTCTCAGGTGGCATTGATGCGTTCTCACGTGACTTTTCAGGCCAGCAAGGGCCAAAGCAGGAATTGAGTTAACGTCCTATGCTTGCATGAAAATACAAAAGACCTCATATTCAAATAAATTTCTCAATAAATAGATGAATAAATAAGAGGGGTAGACTAAATTCACTTCAATTAAAATGAAAAATTTTGAAAACAAAAAGAATTACTAATAGCAAACAAAAGAAAAAAAAATGAAGTGTAGGTACATAAAATGACTTAGAATGAAATTCAAAGACATGCATAAAAGTCAGACGGGAACTAAAATTCACGTGGTTACTTAGACGAAAGTAAAGCTAGAAGTGACATTTTTTTTTCTTTTGTTGGCCATATACTACGTCCCCACCTTTTTTTTAAAATCCCAGGACCGAGCGAGGCAGTACTCAATTCCTGGTTTACAGTCGCAGAGCGTTATGACTTCTTTACGAAGTAAATGGTCATATTAGTACTGCCCCACCCTTTGAATTTCATTCTAAATCATTTTATGTAACTATTTTTTTCTCTTTTTTTCCTTTTGTTTGCTGTTAATAATTCTTTTTGTTTTTAAAATTTTTCATTTTAATGGAAGTGAATTTTGTCTACCTCTCTTTTTTATTTATTTTTGAGCACTTTGTTTGAATATGAGCTCTTTTGAATTTCCATACAAGCATAGGACGTTAATTCAATTCATGGTTCACAGTCGCGGAGCATTTTGACTTCATTACGAAGTAAATGGTCACATTAGCACTACCCCACTCCCTCGGTCTTGAGATTAAAATCGAACTGATTTTATTTTCAGACCTGTCAGGTTAATTTATAAATTTAAAATGTTCGTCAAACACGCGTATATATCGTGTGTAATCTGGCTTACTTCGTGATTTGGTAACCAATGTAAGTAAAAGAATTGCTCGATAACCGCATATTGTTTTAATAGTGGACAATTTAACTTATACTAAACTAAAACTTTTTAAAAAATCATTTTGTTCTATTCCCACACATTACTAACTCTGTGTGTACCAGTTTTTTTTAACAAACCGACTAGAGCCGGGTAACTTGTGTGTGTGTGTGTGTGTGTGTGTGTGTGTGTGTGTGTGTGTGTGTGTGTGTGTGTGTGTGTGTGTGTGTGTGTGTGTGTGTATGTATATATATATATATATATTCTATCCAGGCCTGAGGCAATGGGATGTCTAGCTACACTGATGAGCTGTGAAACAGCGAAACAGTCTGTCTGTGTATGACAATTTGTCGGCGACTAAACCGACTACCCAAGTGAGGCGGCTTGTTAGCGAGCCATTATGCCGAAAAATAAGATCTAACAAAGGGCGGAAGAACTCTCTGAGTCAACGACCAGCTAACTACCATAAACTACCGTGGAGAAGGCAACGGGAACCCACTCCACTATTAATCCAAAGATATATCATGGCTAATAATAATAACAATATGAAACCTAACGGCGTGAAGGGGGTTAAGTCTATGGGAATTAACTCGTCGCCCGGTAAGGACATACATATTCAACAATTGTCACCTGACCGTCATCCAGCGACTGCTAGCATAAACAGCATAAAGGGGATAAAATTCCTCGGAACCTATCCCTCGCCCGGAAAGGAACGACATGAGCGACAGGTGTCACCGGATCGTTATCTTGCGACTACTCGCATCAAACAAAAAACAACTCTCGGGACATGGAACGTTTGGACGCTGAACAACTGCAGCCAGATAGATATTGTGAAACAAGAGATGCGCAGGGTAAAATTCAATATCTTAGGCGTATGTGAAACCAGATGGCCAAACAACGGAGATTTTTGTCAGCGACTAGCACAGGATTATTTATGCAGGCGAAGAGAAAAACGAAAAAAAGAGTAGAATTGATACTAGATAAAGTATTTAAGAAATGCGTTCTGGGATGCTAGCAACTATCCGAAAGAATTCTGGTAGTCAAGCTGAAAGGAAAGCCGTTCAACATAGCCATCATAATAGTGTACGCATCGACAGCGCAAAGAAGAAGAAATCGAATCTTTCTACTCCATGCTAGACAATGCCAGGGCTCTCTGCAAATCACAAGAAGTCATAATTTTCATGGGAGACCTAAACCCCAAAGTAGGCAGGGGATATAACCGGAAAATTTTGACTAGAAACCCGCAACGAACGTGGAAAAAAATGGATCCAATGGTGCACATCCAATGACCAGGTAATAGCCAACACATGGTTCCAAGAACACCCGAGGCGATTATGAAACTAAAAACTAAAATGGATCCAATGGTGCACATCCAATGACCAGGTAATAGCCAACACATGGTTCCAAGAACACCCGAGGCGATTATGAAACTAAAAACCAAATTGACTTCATACCTATCAACAAAAGATTCAGGAATGCAATGGTTCACTGCAAAACCTACCCAAGTACCAACTGCGGAAGCGATCATCGCCATGTTATATGTAAACTAAGAGTGAAACTACAAAAACTGAAGAAGCCTAACGTAGAACCCAAATTGCAATACAACAAACTCCTGAGCGGCCCATACCTGAAAGAAAATATATGGACAATGTAAAAAGAAGACATGAGAGACACAATGGACACACGAAATGAGACGCACTAAGAGACACTTTAGTGACATCAGCAAACGATATCATCCCAAATGAGAATGGACCAAGAAAAAACAAATGGATGACTGATGAGATTATCGACATAATGCAAAGGAGACATAAAATTCTGCCAAGATATGGAACGGAATACAGAAAATTACACAATGAAATAAGGACCAAATGCAGGCAGGTTAAAGAAGAGTGGCTAACCAAAAAACTGTGCCGAAATAGAGAGATTGAGTATCACTAAAAAAGATATGCATAAACAAATAAGCAACTAACAGCACAGAAGGCATGCTCGTCAACAGGTTGCATAAAATCAAAGGATGGAACGCTTATATTACAGAAGGAAAAAATCCTTCAGCGCTGGAGCGAGTATATTGGAGAAATATTCGAAAAAGAACACCCAGCAATAAACAGAACTACCGACGGGCCTGAAATTCTAAAAACTGATGCAGAAGCTGCACTGGCCAAATTGAACAGAAACAAGGCGGCAGGGCCAGACGGAATTTTAACAGAAATGCTGACAGCCTTAGATGATTTGGGCATAGACAAGATCACTGAAATGATAAATTAAATCTACAACAGTGGGGCTATACCGGAAGATCTCAGCAGATCTATTTTCATAGCACTGCATAAGAAACCAAGCGCAAACGAATGTGAACTCCACTGAACAATCAGCCTAATGAGCCACGTAATAAAACTCATCATCCGTATTCTGATGAATAGAGCGCGCAGCAGAATCAGGCCAGAAACAGGACAAGAACAATGCGGGTTCTTTAAAGACCCCGGAAAAAGGAACGCGATATTCATGCTCAGAATGTTATCAGAAAGAACAATAGAAATGCAGAAGAACATGTACCTATGTTTTATAGGCTACGCAAAAGCGTTCGACAAAGTACGCCACAGATCTGTTGGAACTGCCCAGCAACCTTGATATATTTGGGAAAGATATTAGAATAATCAAGAGCCTATACTGGCAGCAAACGGCATGCATGTGCATAGAGAATGAATTCAGCAGATATACAAAACTAGAAAGGGACGTAAGGCAATATGTCTTCTCACAGGACTTATTCAACCTATACAACGAGGCAATTCTGAGAGAATTGGAAGTCCTTTCGGGATCTGTCATTGGCGGTCACAATCTTAACAACATAAGATACGCAGAATGCACAGTACAGATAGCAGACACGGAAAATAAATTACAAAACCTCCTACAAGAAGGGGAGCGAGTGGAAGGGACTAAGCATAAACTACAAGAAGACAGAATTCATGATCATCAGTAAATGGATGAGCCCGAAATGCGATTTACAGGTCGTGGACACTAAAATCAAGCAGGTGTGTAAATTTAAATATCTGGGAAGTGTTTTGACAAAGGATGACAAGTCCGACGCTGAGATCTCTAAACGCATTGAGATGGCTAAAGACGCATTCCAAAAGCTAAGCAGAGTATTACAAGACAGGAGGATTTCTTTGGTAACAAAAAAAAAAGTACTGAGCTGCTATGTGACATCTGTCCTCCTTTACGGCAGCAAATGTTAGACGGTCTCCTCAAAGATGAAGAAGAGACGTTGAAGGTATGGTTCTGCAGAAGGACGCTAAGGGTATCATGGACCGAGCGTATGAGCAACGATAAGGTTTTGAAGAGGATGCAAACACGGAGGAAGCTTATACTTAACATCAAGAAGAGGCAGCTGAAATTTCTGGGACATGTAATGAGAAAGGAGGGCTTAGAGAATCTGATACTCACAGGTCGATAAAAGGGAAAGAGACCAGGGAAAGCAACGCATGACATACCTAGCGGACATAAGCAAGTGGATGACAGAACAGGGCCTGGGGGAAGTAGCAAAGAGACAAAACTTATTGAGAGCGACAAAGGATAGGGGGAAGTGGAGAGCCATGATCGCCTACGTCCTGGAGTGACACGGCACATAAAAAGAAAAGAAAGGAAGGGTCAAACAGTGTCGGTCACATATAACACGGTTGAAACCAGCCTGATTACCCATCTCGTCTTTCGCTTCATTTACGTAACCCTTCCGGACATCTCTCTTAAGCTTTTCATGTTCAACACGTTCTTTCTCAAACAAATTATTTCTTGCATGAACCTCTCTCTTCCACTTTCTCCAATCCAATGTTTTGCTCTCCCAGGCTAGAACATCAATACCACACTTCTTTAAAGATGTTTTCAAACAATCCTTGTACCTAATTTTCGGTTTCTGAGCCGGTCGCTTTCCTCCAACGAGTTCGCCATACAGGAGTTGCTTGGGCAGCCGTTCGTCCTCTATTCTGACTAAATACCCGCTCCATCTTAATCGATGCTGAAAGATGATGGATTCTATGCTTTGACGCCGGGCTTGTTGTAATGTCTCAATGTCACTAAGGTACATTTGCCAGCGAACACCAAGGATTCTCCTTAGACATTTCCGGTGGAAGCGTTCAAGACGCTTTATGTGCTTTCTGTACGTGGTGCAAGTTTCACAGGCATACAGAAGAGCAGATAGCACGCATGCATAATAGACCTTTACCTTTGTTTCTAAACAGATCCCGCGTCGACTACAGAGCCGTTTTTCCAGTTTTCCAAAAGCGTCATCAAGAGTTCCAGTCATGTTTAGTGTGCTGCCTAAGTACACAAACTTCTTGACCACTTTCAGTTTCTGACCATATACGTAGATGTTGGGTTCTCGATAGGGCTTCGCAGGTGCTGGCTGGTATATAACAACTGTCTTCTTAAGACTAATTGTCAGTCCCACCGCTGTGTACGAAGTTTCAAAGGCACACATCAAGAGCTGCATACTGGCCTCTGTATGAGCTACAAGATCACAATCCTCAACATAAAGCAGATCCCTTTGTGTTTGCACTTAGATAACTGATGTTAAATAGCTTTCCGGAAGCTCTACAACGCATGTATACACCATCAGAACAATCGTTGAAGGCCATCTTAAACACCATAGCAAAATACAAAGCAAATAATGTTGGTACCGGTATATACCCTTGTTTCACACGACTTTCCACTGTAATTGGTTCTGCCAGTTTCCCCTCCCCCGAAATTCACAACAGCATTCATATCCTCATGGAAGAGTCTCAGTACAGATACGAATGTGTCAGGACAGTCAAGTTTCTTCAAAATCTCCCAAAGAACTGCTCTATTAGATCAATAAACACTTGATACAAAACTATTCGCTGTTCTACACATTTCTCCTGCAACTGTCAAAACCATATCTACTGTTCCACACCCACTTCTGAATCCACACTGAGACTCCGGTAGAACGTCATCAGCAATGTGTTTCAGCATTCTGTCCAACATAATTCTACATAACACTTTCCTGACGATAGACAGTAATGCAATGCAATGACAATACCCGCAATCGACTTTTGAACCCTTTCCTTTGTACAACACAACCATTAATGCATCTCGCCAGTCGTGTGGAACACACTCATTACTCATGAGCAGTAAATCAGTAAGACGTTTCACCATGTTAGGCCCAGCACACTTGAAAAGTTCCGCCTGAACTCCATCGATACTATGTGACTTTCCCATATTCAGTTTTTCGACAGCAGCTTCAACCTCCTCGAGAGAGGGAGCAGCTGCCAGAACTTCTTTAACCAGACTACTGGAGATTGGCTCGATGAACTCTAGATCGACGTCAGATTGTCTATTCAATAGCTCATCAAAGGGCTCTCTCCATCTGCGGAGAATATCCACAGGATCTCGAAAAAGCTCCTTACCATCATTTGAGAGCAAAGGCGTGATAGGAAAACATGATGATCCATACACTTCATGCAGAAGGTAGTACAGCAATTTTGTGTCGGAGACAAGCTGTATTTCATCAGCCTTATTCCTCCACCAAGAGTCTTGCATGTTACGTAGTTTTCGCTGCACATCAGCTTTGATGGCTTCGAACTCGGTCATCAATCTTTCACGTTCATCAGGTGTTTGTTCACCTTTCAGCACTGCACCTAAGGCTTTCGATTTAGCATCCAGTAAGAGCCGAATCTCAGTGTCATTATCATCAAACCAGTCTTGATGTTTACGCTCACAGTGCCCTAACACCTTCTCACAGGCTTCATAAACAGATGTCTTGAAAGCATCCCATGTGTTTTCACAAAGAATGCCTTCCATCGCCGTTACAAGTTCTTCTTTCACCATCTCATCCTTCAGACGACCTACATTCAACCGCTTAGAAATAGTGACACCACCATCCCTCATTTTCGGTTCAACCACAAATCAAACTTTTGCTCAAATCAACCAGTGGTCAGTCCAGTATTCGGCACAAGGCATAGTGCGAACACCACAGATATCCTTCATGCCACGTTTCCTTACCAAGACATAATCAATATGCCGTTGCTTCGAGCCAGGATGCATCCAAGTGTTCTTGAATTTGTCCTTCTGACGAAACATGGTACTACTGATCTGGAAACCCATCTCCGAGCAGAACTGCATCAGTAGAGAAGCATTGCTATTGCACTTTACTACTCCATGTCTTCCCATTACAGTTCAAGTTTCAAAATCTTTCCCTACCCTAGCGTTAACGTCACCAAGAATGACAACCTTGTCTGCTGAGGGTATTCTTCAAACCACTTCACATAATGCCAAATAGAAAGCGACCCTGTCTCCCTCGCAAGAATCCATAGTCGGAATATACATGCTCACGAGTCACAAAACGGTCTTTGATCAAAGGGAACCTCATCATCATGATCCGATCACTAACTCCACATGGAAGTTCTTCTAGACTTGCAATAAGGAATGTCTTCATGATTCCCTTTTGCACCCATATCCTCTACCATTCCAGAAAATGATGTAGCCACCAGACAACTCAGTATACTGACACTCATTAGAAAGTCTTGTCTCAGATAGTGCCACTATGCTCATTTCATATCTTTGAAGCTCCTTCTCTACGAGAGCAGACCTGCGCTCAGAACGTGAGACAGATGACTGCAAGTCCAACAACGTCCGAACATTCCAACAACCGATGTTCATTGGCTTACATTTTTTCTCGGTAACAGGATGACGACCGAGCTCAGGCTGCGGCGCCCTGGGACACCTGCCAGGCCAGACCCTTTCAAAACTAGTACCAGAGCCCTTATTGCCATTGATGCTAATATTATTAGAAGTTTTCATTGAAACAGTTTGCCTTTTTTTGGCTACGGCCAGCCTCTGTGTTAAGACAGTAACATCCTGAAGTTGTCAAGCAATGCCTGTGCGTGAAGTTTTTTAAGTGAGGAAAAGCTTTGCACGAAATAATTCCAACTCTCTGAGTGACTGCTACCTTGACCCAAAAAGAACAAGTTTACATCATTGGGGACAACAGACACCGCAATAGACACCGCATATATATATGATAAGAAGACAGAGACTTTAATTATCCATTTCGTTAAAGTCTCCAGCTTCTTATTAACATTATAATGCTCTGGCCGTAACCAAAAAAGGCAAACCTTTTCAATGAAGGCTTCTAATAATATTGAGTTCTCTCAAGATTTATATACTCCTCGGAATTATCCCTTCCAGTCACAAGCTGGTAAGACGAATAATTATATATGAAAGCAAGAGGAAAACTATTCTTAGCCGACGCGTTTCGTCCTCTGAGAGACTTTATCAAGGCAGTGTAGAATTTATTTTGTTGCCCGTGTTTATATACAAAAGCGAGAAAGTCATTGGTTTATCAAGGCTTTTAAATTTGAGAACGTTCATGAATGTTCATCAGGTCAGTGAAAACGTGTGGAAGACACAAAGTTTCTTAATTCAAAGTCTGATAAAAAGTAAGCGAGTAATATTCAAGAAATATTTTAAAATGAATACTGTTTAAATTGTGATAAGATTGTTATGGTATGGGATAGGCGTATGTGCTGTATATCTTTAAAAAAAATTGAAGTAATGGATTTAACCGTTTCATTTGATTTTTCAACATATTTGTGGTAGCGTATGCTGGCTTGAATATATATATATATATATATATATATATATATATATATATATATATATATATATACCGTTTGGTTTCATTTAGGTGGTTTCTTTTTCCAAAAAAAATGTGTTAGTAACATTCTAATTAGTTTTCAATGCAATTCATTATTAACATTTTTAATAAACAGTTTCTGTATTAATTTTTACACAGTTCCAATATTTTAATTGTTATATTTGCGTGCAATTTTAATATCGCTTTTATTAAAATATTTTTTTATAATACACCTCGTCATCAATAAAAAAAGTATTGCGAAAAATATCCCTTTCTAGATTGCCTTTCTGTTCGTCATAAAGACTCGAGTATATTAAAATAAATGAACGCCGGCGCTCACTCGCATGCGTGCGTGAGTGCATTGATATCTCAGAACATGGAGCACGCCTTCAGCTATTATTATATAAGGTAAACAAAAAAGTATTTGCCGTTTTTACGACGTGTGAGATGTGATCAGTGATACGGAAATGAGGGCGTTACGTGCCGGAAAAGCGGTGAGGTATGAATATTGCTCTTGACCAATGCAGGTGCGTTGCACAAACACATCAGAATACGTCAAACTTTTGGAGATAATGCTATGAGTGAACGCATTGGTTCGAGAAGTTCAGGTGCAGAGATCTATCCCTTTGTGCTGAACCCTGCAGTTGCCGGCCAGGGGTCCTGGATGATGAGGCCCTGAAGGCGGCCATAGAGGAGGACAACATCCGAGCCTGTTGTAAGTTTGCCGAACGTTTCCAGGTTTCTGATAAAATAGTCAGACTTCATTTGCACCGAACAGGGAAGGCGTACAATTTGAGCAAGTGGGTTCCACACACACTTTCGGAAGCCAAGAAGCAACAATGAGTGATAGCATGTTTCTCATTGCTTTCTCAGCATCGCAACGTACCGATATTTGATCGGGTGCTTACCAGTGGCGAAAAGTAAACCCTGTATGACACTCCCAAGCGCGCCAGACCACGAGACCCTATGCCACACACCACAAAACTGCCTCGACATCCATGCAAGACCATGCTCTGTATCTGGTGGAATATTCGACAAGTGGTGTACTATGAGTTGTTACCAATTACCCTGTACTCGCATTAGCATTGATTAATCGAAAGAGTGTACTGTTCCTCCAAGACAATGCCAGGCTTCCTGTGGCGCCGGTGAACAGGGATACAATACGGTGACTTAACTAGGAGACATATGGCCATCCACCTTACTCCCTGGACCTTGCGCAACAGATGACCACCTTTTCCATTCGCTGGACAACCACCTTCGTGGGAAATCCTTCACAAATGAGACAGACTTGTGGCAGGCTCTCACAGACTTCTTTGTGTCTGATACCTAATTTCTACTGCGCATTTGGAGGTACGTTGGCAAAATTTTCTGGATGCCAATGGGGGTTACTTTGGAGAATAAAGGTATGTCAAATTTGCTGTATACCTTTCTTTTTCTAATAAATCAAAAACGGCAAAGACTTTTTTTGGTTATCTTGTATATTAATAACTAAAATTTACACTTCCGGAAAATAACATCACTTAAGATTAGATTCTAGTTATATTAAGAATTCAACCCTCAGCGTTTTTTTATACTGAAAATATTTTGCCTTGTTAGCAGAATTCGAACTCACAAAGTGTCTAATCAGTATGCAACAAAGTTGAATATTTCGTAATTTTATCCAATAAAAATGTGGAACGCCCTGAAAAGTTCATGACCCGTCCACCTTCCAAAATCAAACTAAATAACCAAGCATCTGTTTGTTTCTGAAAGGTCGTAAATTTTCAACAGTACCTCGTATTATTGCAAAATATTTGTTGTGCCAACAGCTTTTCTCGTATATATATA
>OZ038483.1:24583724-25086224 GCA_964036315.1 Acanthosepion esculentum | reverse complement strand
GTGGGAACGGGATGCCAGCCTCGTAGGACGTTTAAATTCATGAGGCCTAGGAACCAGCGAAAGCAGCTCATCGGAGCAATTACCGTGAAAGTATTTGTAAAAAAGACAGAGCGAGGCAACGTCGCGTCTGTGAGAGAGCGACTGCAGACGAGATGACAGATCAGGGCCAATTACATTGCATATCCGTCTCTGGATCTTATCAAGAACCCTGAGGCAAACAGCAGGGGCTCCAGACCATATATGGCAGCAATACTCCATGCAAGGGCGAATGGTCGATTTATAGATTTGGAGGATCGATTCCGGGGAGAAAAATTTCCGGGCTCGGTACAGGGAGCCAACTTTCCTTGCGGTGGATGATGCAATTGACTCGATGTATTTGTTCTATCTCAGATCAGCGGACAGCGTGAGACCGAGCAGCCGCAGAGAGGAGCTCTCGAGAAGTTGGTCTTCAGACATTCTAATGGGATGCAGGGATGGATCCCTTTTTGAGTGATTCATTTGTTTTTTTGTTTTGTTTTGTTTTTTTACGGCTTATCAAACGGCGAGTTATTTAAAGAGTTATTTTTAGAGTGTTAGAATTTTTTTAGATAATAACGATTTACTGATACAAGTCTTACTAATTAATCCATAGCTGGGAGAAGGGATGAATTCATACCTTTCCCAAGGCGCCTAAGTGAATATAACGAACCCGGTTGGAATTGGAACTCTGCTCTCTGATATCCAATTCCAAACCGTTATCTATTACACCAACCGCACATCCAAGCTTACAGCACCTAGTATTCCTAAGCAGACAAACATCTAAGTACTGACCAGGCTCGACGCTACTTAAAGTCGATGATCATATGAGAACCCGTGTTTCAACAATGAAAGACGAAAAGACGAAAAAGCAGTAGAGAAGTCAGTAGCAATGGATATTAGAGAGGATGAAGAGAATTGTCACAATAGACAGTATTTACATTAGTCGGACTATTGTCCTCATCTTTGTCGCCATTTTTGTCACAACGTTTCGGCCGTTGTACGCTCCGGCCTTCTCCACTGCCTGAACCGGGTATTGAACTCACACTCTTTGGGTCTGTCACTGGATCTAACCAACGCCTTTATCCACTGTGTCATGTGTCCTTGAGGACATCTGGGTATGAATTTCTGAGTATTATAAACCTAATTTTTCAGCAACCATTTTTTTACCAGTACTCATATTGCCGGTTCAGGCAGTGGAGAACTTTCAGAGGGAAAATTAGCAGGAGATAACTGATAACTGACATCCATCAAACATGGCTCGTGGAACTAGAACAGTCTACCCCAGTGATCGAAATAAAGGGTTCGGTTCGAAATTCCAACCACCTGAAGAAGGCCGGAGCGTACAACGGCCGAAACGTTGTGACAAAAATGGCGACAAAAATGGCGACAAAAATGAGGACAATAGTCCGACTAATGTAAATACTGTACATAATACCTCATCTCAGAAATATAGACAGACTTTGTCACAATAGATTAAAATAAACGTCCAGTTGTCAGTTTACTTAACATTTACTTTCAGATTAGTGTCAAATTTTCATCCTTTGTTTAATTCATATATCTAGAGATTGGACTCACCACAGACGAAACAGTGGGTTTGTTAATTCGTTTTTCTTTAATGAAGTTATCTTACTTCTGTTCTGAAATTCGTTCAGTTAGCAGAAAGAACGGTCGAAACACTGAGCGATGAGAGAATAAGTGTCAGGCTTATTACCACGAGCTAGCTGATGATGAAAGAAGTTCTAATAGCACTGATTTCTTGTCTGGTATTTGCGTTGTCAAAGATAGCTAGCTACTTGACAGAGATAACAAGGCAAGCGGTTTTAATAGCCCATCAACAGCGCCACTTTCCCCACGTCTTTCCTCGACGTATGACAGATATCTATATGTCAGTCTCCTTGGGTTGACATTTGAATATGGTATCAGTTTCTCGAAGGGTAGAGCGATGACATTTGACAAAGAAAACAAAAAGCAACAGTAAAAGAAGGTGACGCTAAACATTGGCCAGCATATTATAACCTTGGGTCGAACACTGAATCCGATTTGGTAAAAGTAGTGTTTATTTAAAGAATCGGCTCTAATTCTGTTGATAAGATCAAGTATTAAACATCTATATACCCCGGGCCCGAGGTGCACAGAAATCAGTTTGATATTTGTAAACTCTAAATAAATAAAAATATATCTGTAGCCCTGGTTCAAAATCTTTGGCTAACCTGGTAAAAGCACCGATTTTTTTAATTATTTAAGAAGCAGAAAAAATATCCTTCTAAACAAAGAAAAGACTAATGAATTGTTATGTAGTATCAGTCCTCCTATATTGCAGTGAATGCTGGACAATCGCTTCACAGATGAAGAAGAGACTTGAAAAAACAGAAATATGGTCATACAGAAGGATGCTGAGAATACCATGGACCAAACATGTGAGCAACGACGAAGTTCTAGCGACAATGGCGACAGAGACACATGCTTAATATCAGGAAAAGACAGTTTAAATTTATGGGCACATAATGAGGAAAGGGGGCTTGCAAAATTTGATACACACGGGACAGATTGAAAGCAAAAGGGCTTCAGAAAAGCAACGCAGAACCTACCTGGCGACCCTGAGCGAATGGAATGACAAATTTCAGACATTAATGATGATACACGCACGTACAGATATGCACTTATGTACCAAAATCATAGAATAAGTACCTAGTTCTCAAGTTAAAGAAGTGCAGCAACACAACGTGACATTGATTCCACTATTTTGGGACTGATATTTGTAAGTACAAGATCTTGAGTGCAAACGGAACTCTCTCACAACGTTCACATCCAGTAAATGTAGTGTCCACACTATTCTTCGGAAGTTCCCAATATGCTCCTCAAACAAATTGGGTCCGATGACATAGTGGTTTATCCTGTTAGAATAACCTAGCGTTTTCATTAATGTGGAACATTTATATACGATGCTAATAATACTGAATAGACGGTAAAACATAGCAATATTTAAGTATAATAAACCAAATGTAATTGTCCGTAGAGGGTGGACCATTATATACTAATAAAATTATGGCTATAAAATTGTAATACGTAATTCTGTTTTATAAAAAAATATCTATATTTTAAGGTAAAAGAGGTTACAAGTTCTAGTTTTTTTTAATATTTTCCATTTTACCGTAGGGGCTTTATTAACTTCTTTTGCGTTCCAAAAATATTTAAAAATGAACGTCCTATTTCTGAACAGGCATAGATATCGAGATATGAACAAGAATAGATAGAAAGAAAGAACGATATAAACAAACATAGATAGATTTGAACAAGTATAGATGGATTGATAGAAAAATATGAACACACATAGATAGATAGATATGAACATGCATAGGAAGATTGAGAGATATAAAGAAGCATGGATACATAGATAGATATGAATAGGCATAGACATGAACAAGCATAGATGGACAGCTAGATATGAACAAGCACAGATATGAACAAGTATAGATATATAGATAGATTTATAGACATGAACAAACACCGATAGATATATACAAGCAACGATAGATAGATAGATAGGAAAAGGCATAGAGTGAAAGAGATAGATATAAACAATAATAGATAGATAGATATATAGATAGATAGATAGATATGAACAATGAACATGCATATATACATAAATATGAACAAGCATAGATAAATAGATAAATATGTACAAGCCTCGATAGAGTGCTATGAACAAGTATAGATATATAGATAGATTTATAGATAGGAACAAGCACCGATAAATAGATATATAGAAGCAATGATAGATAGACAGACAGACATACATAAACAATGAACAATGAATATGCATATATACATAGATATGAACAAGCATATATATATATATATATATATATATATATATATATATATATATACAAGCATCGATAGATAGATATTTAGATGTATGCCTAGATAGATAGATAGATAGATATAAACAAGCATAGTTAGATATAAACAAGCATAAATAGATTGATATGAACAAGAATCGATAGTTGGAGAGACAAATAGATATGAACAAGCATAAATAGATATGAACAAAGATTTTAGTTTTGAAGATGCATCGATAGATAAATAGATAGATAGATACATACATACATACATAAGAACAAACTAATATAGACGCATTCTTATGACTCAATCTAATATATTAATACTATTGTTCCATCACCTTACGTAGCCCGAGCTGACAAATGAAATTGCCATACTCTGAATATGTGTTTCAATTTCGACCAAACCTCTTATGTGTTTACACACTTTTAAATTGAGAAACGTATATCATGGTTCATCCTAGATTTAATTGGTTTCACAATATATTAACCTATTTTTGTCAATTGTTATAACAAACAACATAAATAAAGCTTATATACATTATGCTTATATATATATATATTATTTACTGACCGGAAATGAAATTGCAACAGCCTAAATTTATGTTTCATTTTACTTAAGATGGAACGTACTTGTAATATAAACGCATTAGAACCAACGATTATATGCGAAGGTCAATACGTGCACAGGTTCAGAAATAAGGAGTAAATCAACAGTACTCAGAATATATATTAATACACTGTATATCCTTTAGTGTTAACACAGTTCTGTACTCTCGCATACGATTGACACACTCGACCAGCAATGCTTTATTCCATGCCTCTAGCACTTTCTGGTACAGCAGTAGTTGTAGGTGTTAACTGAACTAGTCAGGCATCTTACCATCATGCCTCATGTATTTCCAATGGGGAGAACAGATCTAGCAGCCGCGCTATCCAAGCAAGTTGCAGGACCTCTTGCAGAGCATTGTGAATAGAATCAAGCGATTCAAAGACTCATGGTGAACCGTTTTGGCACAGTTGCAAGCATTAGGAAGTATCCCAGTAAAGAGTGTCACGCCATTTATGAGAAGCAACTTTTCATGCACGTTCTCCTGTTGTCAATTTTCTCATAAGCTAGAAAAAAGAACCAAAAATCTAGACTAAACTTTGTATATGAGCATGTAATCTGGACTTATGAAAATTGGCCAAGAGTACTCTTCATCGATTAAAATAAGTTTAATTTGATTAACTCTAACTGCAAGCACAATATCAGACAGTGTAAATGTAAGTTTCTCAAATGTGTGAAAAAAAACATCAGTTAATTTCAGAGGTTGGTGTTCTCTGGTGTTGGCCCATTCATTTCATTAAATAGCAATGTAAATACTTCAGTGTATAAGACTATCATTAAACAGTATGTTGTTTCTTCTATAAAAGCATCTCTTTTTTCCTTGGACTGACCTTATGCAATATAATGCCCCTTGTCATTCTGGAAAAATGGTAAATCAGTTCTTTGCTGTTGAAAAATGTAGAGGTTATGGCATGGCACACCCAACGTCCAGATTTAAGTCCAATTAAAAATCTTTGGAAGATCATCAGTGATAATGTTAGGACAAGAAAACTAACAACTGTAGCTGATTTGTGGCAAAAACTGCAGACGAAATGTAATAAAAGGGCACATCTGAGCAATATAATAGATTAGTGAAGCCCCCTGGTGTCGAAGATTGTAATTAAAAGCAATCGACAGTAAATATCTAATTAATATTCTGTATCAATATTAATTCAATAGCGTTTTTTTATTTAATTTGTATGTATGTTTCTTTGCTAAATTTAGTTGCTAACTTTTCCTTTGTACTCTTTCTTTGTCTTTGGTTCTTCTAAAGCAAATGATGGTTGAATCTGTAGAACTGAAAAAGTTTTATTATTATTTTAAAACCTTCATTCCGTAATATCATATGCTAATATATATATATATGTGTGTGTGTGTGTGTTTAAGCTAATGGAAATCAAACTTAAGACATTATAAGGTTTGAATCAAAAGACATTAATATTCCTTTCGAAGTAGGTCACCTTCAAATGCACCTTCGTATTGTATTATAACGTGCAAACACAACTTGCACGTTTTGTGAAAGACGTGAACACGTGAGAGGACAAAGGACAAAGAATAACCGAAACCTATTGAACGTTTAACGTCATCTCATATTCAAACAATAATATAATATGCACAATACGTGCCGCAGCGAATATTAACGAAGGTTCTTCACAAGTGGCAGATATAGGTTTATGTGCTAAAATAATTGTATAAATAATTACATAAGATACTATTATCTAAGATACAATAAAGCAACAAAATATCTCTCCCCTTTCACACACACTCTCACCCTCTCCCTCTCAGTTTCGTTTCCAAACCTATAGTAATTTCTAAAGAAGTGATGGGTCTTTGTTAATCCGACAAAATTTATTAATTTAAACGTTATTTTTAGTGGATACTCATATTTGAGTGACATCTCCGTAACAGTATATTTATTTATTTTCGTCTACAGGCCTGAATATTCGAGAAATTTTATCAAAAAAATAATTGTTCTCCGGCAGCAGATGAATCTGCGCCCCCCTTGGCAGGAGAAATTGACATTAGATCCGACGTGCTTTAGACCGTCTTAACCACGAAGTACGGCGATGATCAAGTTGAATAGTGTTTTATAAACGCAAATCTTTCTCAGGTTCTTGAAACATTCATATCTGCTCGGGTTCGTATCCTAACGTAAACAAACAATTTCTAAAGAAGTGATATATTTTTTTATTTATTAATCCGGTATATTTTATTACTGAAACATTATTTTTAGTGGACACCCAAATTTTACTTGATGCTTCTTTAAAACAGTATATTTATTTATTTTCGTCCACCGGTTTGAATATTCGAGAAATCTTATTAAAGAAAAATATGCGTTAAGAGAAATCAAAACTTTAATGCAGCAGTCACGCAATACCCATGCTCATTTAATGGCATTTTTCTTCTGATTGAATAACACCCGCCCAGTAATGCTACTACTGATTGATTTCCATGATATATCAATACTGTGCAACCGATTTTCTAGATGTTCAAACTGGTATGTTCCAAACAGACTTCAGATAAAGAGATTTTCATTATCAGTCTCATGTGTGGTCTTAGTTCCTTCTACATATCTGGGTTGGAAGCCGATAAGGCATTCATTCATGTGTAGCATGTCTTGGGGAAGTAGACCTAGCGGATACCATTCTCTCCAGGTCAAACTACAGTCGATGATTTTTTGAATGTTCTCTTTGGTCACGGACATGTGGTAACTGCTTCCATTGGGGGAACCCTTCACAAGGATTTTTGAGTATTGTGATATTTGCATATTTTTGCTGTTAAATCATGTTTTACGTCAGTAGCTTCGCTGATTTCAGGGACCGTCTGTTATTCTTGTATTTTTCCTGGTTCCCTTTGGATATTACTGCAGCTTCGTACATTTAGTTGTTTTGCAAGCAGTTACCATTTAGTGGGTTTTCGAATTTTCTATAATTTCAGGTAGAGTCTGTGGGTATTTGGGTGTACTGGTGATTTTTCTGTTGTGTTTTTTTTATGATTTCTTGCATATTTTCAGTGCAACTATTGTTAAATTTTAAAATGTTTCTGTTGAAATCCCACAACCCATTAACCATAGATTATCTCAAAACTCCTAAGACTAAAAGATCATCATCAGAGTTGTTTTGACTTGAAACCACAGTGTAATTCTGATCTTATCCGTGGCTGCTCGTTTCCAAACATATCCATCTGCTCAGGCCCATTTCTGTTTTTTAGACACCCACAGAGCCAACTATGCTTAGCGAAACTTAGTTAGGTCAAGTATGTGCCCCACTAGCGACACATATGGTTTTGAATTCATAGTTGTCCCTCCCCTATACAGATTGCCAACCACGGCTAGAGAGTCCAGTCTGTTACATTATTTAACCCATAGCTAAGAGGAGAATAGATTAATTCGTACCTTTCCCAAAAGTATTTGTGCGAAATGAATACAACGATCTCAATCGGAATTCGAACTCGGCTCGCCGATTTCTCATTCCGAGCCTTTAACTGTTGGACCAACTACACATTCTAAAACATCTTCAACAAACCAAAAACTTGATTATGAAACAGCACTAAAAAAAGTGATCTTACGGCAAAATTAACATTCACGCCAACAAAATGCAGCAGAAAAAGTAACATAAAATGGTTCAACCCGCTGTACAATAAAAATATTTTTAAAAAATATGGGTAAAATATTCATCAAACTTATCGACAAACACCTCCCTAATCAAGCAAAATATTCAATAGAAATACTCTAAAACTTCGCTATACTTACAAGGGAAAATATGCTATAAATCATTAGAAAAGAAAAACCACACGTGCAACATAAAAATCACCAGTAAACCAAAAGAAACATAAGACCAACTTGTAACTGCAAAACAGAACCCAAATACCCGCTAAAAAGTTTATCGCGCCACAAAAGACAGTATGATTAAATTGCGGGCTACCTAGGTAGTTAAACATCAACAAATTGTAAAAGACGTCGACATTCATGAGGAATATATTGTTACCAACAGCTGAAGAGTGTTTAGCACTCACCAGAAATGATTTGATAACGAAAGAACTGTATACCAGGGCAAGCATCGAAGCTTTATACGAGGCCTCGAGCTATGTTCTATGAAAAATTTAGCCGCATATTTTATGCAATATAGCAACATTGTAGATGGGGGGTGGGGGCGACATGATGTTGGATCGATAAGCCTTCTCTTCCGTCCCCAACTGTTTGGGCGTATAAGAACGTAAACTGCCGGTCATTGTAATTGGCTGAAAACCAACTTATTGCAAGGGTGGAGAAACTGGTCATCTTTCCACCTTTTGCCCAGAGAAGATGGCCAAAATTAGCAAAATGCTTACTTGGCTGTGGCTTCTAGTTTCGTCGTGCCTGTTGAGGGTCAGAGTTGTAAAATTCACGGTTTGGCTCCATCTTGGATATCCATCTCTCATGACCCCTTTGCTTGCCACTAGTGAGGAAGTGGAGAATGGTGAGAATAATTGACTGGTTCTGGGCAGGACTAAGGGAGAAGATCCAAATAGCAGGATCTCTGTCCCCTGAAGTTCCTATGAACAGTGCCAAAAGGAACTAAATTAACTAACGGAAGTAAAGCCAGTAAATAAAGTAACAACAGAAAGTTAATTTGACGTTGGTGGTGGTTTCCCAATCATCCTCTGTCCCGTCTTCCGCTACCATTAAAAAAAAAGATAGGATCCTTACTTTTACTCGATTTACCGCTCTATCTATCCCCCCTATCACACCCAATTCAATTTTGTCGCTCAACTGGTCGTAATTTCCAATGGACAAATCTGAATCATTCTGTTCAAGAAGAATCCGTGCTTTTGTTCATTTCTTCCTATATAGAGCTTTCTATTCATTTGGGACCATGACGGGACCATAAAATCAGAAATCGGCCAAAGTTTACGGAGACAGGCGATCGTGTCCATGCCCCGGCTATGTTCAGTTTAGAGATTTAACTAGCTTGTTCAACTAAGCACTCGAGTGTCCATAGGCTGAAGTTGGATTTTCGTATGGCAAGACTTGTAAACGATATTCAGTGCCTCGAAGTGGATATATGTTATATTCAAGAGATCCATCTTACTGCAAGCGACTATAAAGATATCCTGTCAAAGAGACTTGTCTTTTTCACAGCTAATGGCCTCTCCAGAAGTGTTTAAAGGCAATATGCATCCTTGACTTCACAGATCCGGTGAGCAGACTTTGGGATAATGGTGTTTTGCTTCATTGGGTTTTATGCACTCAATAACACTAAGGAGTAGTTTAACTTATTTCGGCGAATCGATCCGTTCGTGACGTTTCAACGGACAGTTTCAGCGGGTGATTGGAATATCGTACTT
This sequence comes from Acanthosepion esculentum, assembly GCA_964036315.1. Taxonomy (NCBI): domain Eukaryota; kingdom Metazoa; phylum Mollusca; class Cephalopoda; order Sepiida; family Sepiidae; genus Acanthosepion; species Acanthosepion esculentum. The sequence goes on along the minus strand of OZ038483.1, from coordinate 25,076,450 downwards.
GATCCTCATATAGATCATCAAGAAGTATAGGTTTCGTACTAAATGCCCGGACATGAATCTATTTTGAAACTTTACTAATAGGCTTGCTCTGGTCGATAAGTTTAGAAATGGGCACCGCCGGGATGTTGTGTGGACTTGGACTAATATGGTTAGCTCGGATTTGGTGTTGAGTTTTAGTTAAGAAAGTTGACATATGGCTGTTAGGTTGTCCAAGTTTTCATAGTATAGTTTATATGGACTAGGGCACTTCGAGGTGGTGTAATGGTTAGCAAGTTTGTCTCGTTAGAACAATTACGACTGAGTAGTGAGTTCGATTCTCACTGGGTGCCCCCTCTAATTTCGGCTTTGTGTCGCATCTAAGCTATGCTTGGAAAATCACTAGTTTATATGGACCATAGGCTTGCCAGGGTTCGTATAAACTTAGACAAGTCTAGGATTAGGCTGACCAGATACTGGATTTCCATGACCAGCTTTTACTAAAACTCTAAAGCGGGAATTGACGGATGGTTTGGAATAAGTGGTAGGGCCACATTAAATATTCGATTAGTTTGTTTGCTACTGTCTTTAGTTGTAGGCACAAACAGTGAGTGAATCTAGAGTAGAAAGTGTTGTCAATTTGAGAGATAGTAGGGAAGCAGTCATAACTATGACACAGATTACCTCCTCGCTTATGGAAAATTGCCAACCTTTTGTATTTTGGGCTAAGTTAAAAAATAATAATTCTTCAAAGGCAATGAACAATTCATGCAGAGAAACAAATTGGCATATAGCCAGCGTCACATTGCAGGATAGATGACAAGAGACTATAAATGAAGCCATATGCGAAGTTTATCAACGTTACTTTCATAAGCTTTTTATAAGTGAACCAGATCTAAGCACTGTTCAGTTCAACATCTATTTAGTAGACTTTTTTCAGCTGAAGTGGCGGGACGAGAGAGGTATGGGAAACGCGGAAACTTGTTGGTTGAGACAAAACTACAAGAATAGAGGGAGACTGATCGACAAAGTCGGTCTGATGAAACAAAAGTATCACTCTCTTTGACCTTGGGTGCCAGGATTGAAATAACGATGAGGTATCACTCACTTGAAAAATGCCCTATGGGTAGGCAAAAAGCTTTCTTCAGCGGGTCTGGTAATTTCACCAAAATGCGTGTGCGGTGTTGATTGGAAGGAGTCCATTGGACGTGAATTCTTTTACTACTGCTTCGTACCCCCATTGAGTAAGCGAGTTGAAGACTGCTAAGAAGAAATGTCTTTATTCTGGAGACTAGTTCTGTGTGTAGAAACGTAGTATGACAACTTGACAAGAATGTACACTAAATTTTATTTTGCTTAATCGACGTTATAAAAATTGGACGACACAACAGAAGGAATTTCATGGGGCTAAAAAGTGTTCCTCTTCCCCACTAATTTTGTTCTTTATGCATCAGTTTAAAGTCTAAATTAGCGCGTAAAGGAGACGGCTCCCTTCAATGAAATTTGGTGAAAGGTGGGCATCTGTTGTATGTGTGAAAGGGGCATTTGGATATCAACTAGGATTCGGCGAATCTGAATTGTGCCTAATTATTTGAATTTTATGAAAAAAGAAATCTGTGGTCTGATGATTGCGTAAGGCGTGAAGCAGACTGTCACCCATGCAGTGCTGATTTCTGTGTCCACACTATTTATATCCCCAATGTAAGCATTCTTTTTTTTTTTAATCATTTCACAACTAAACGGTGATAAAGCCACTAAGATACAAGGGGTTACTGAGAAAACGTTGAGAAGAGAGGGGCATTAAAAGAACTGGATTCAAGGAGAAAGAAAATGACGATTGATGCTGCATTTACATTTTTTAAATGTTGTAGTTGTCAGCAAATCAAGAAGCTGAAAGGGAGTTCTATAAGCGAGAAGTTCGAGAGAAGAAACAATTAGCATAGAACTTACGATTACCTTTAGCCATTTCAACTGTAAAATGATGAGACCTAGCTGCCAACGTAGTACTGCACTTAAATTCGTGACGTGGAGATACCAAAAAGGAAAGCTCATCAGAACAATTACCATAAAAAATATTTATAGAAATGATACAGGGAAGCTACGTTACGGCGGTGGGAAAGTGACTGATGCCAAGATGCCAGGTTAGGACCAATAACGTTGCAAATTCTTCTTTTGATTTTGTCCAGAATCACTAGATACATAGTAAAAGCACCAAACTAGATGTGCCAACAATATTCGATACACGGGATAATGGTAGCAATAAAAACTTTTCTAGCACGACACAGTGAATCAACTTTCCTGGCAATTGATTCAATATAATCGTTCTAATTAATGTCATTGGAAAACGTTAGAGCGAGAAGGCACAATGGGTTAGTCTCCTCGGGGTTAGCATCAACCAAGCTGATAAAAGAGAACTTTTTCATTTTGGAGGCATTAAAATTAACAGGCAATTTCGTACCCCAGTGAACACTGAAGGTCATTTTCGAGATCAGCTGCTAATTTAATTTTACAGAACCTATCAAACTTACCATTAAGACAGAAGTCTTGTGTCATCCGCATATACATAGAGTCGAGAACTAATGACATCGTAAATATTATTAATATCACTTCGCGTGAATGATATTGGAAAAGTCAGGAATTCATTTTCCTCCAACTATGGGTTAAATAGCAGGGCAAACTGTGTTCTTTTGCCTTAGTGACAGTCAGTTTATGACGTGGAAAACTCTGATTTCAAACCTGAAGAACGTTTGGATACGTTGTAGCACACTGTGCACCATTTCTTTCAAAAAAGTTTAACTGGTTTTACACAGACTTTCACCACTATGATCAAAACATATGTATGGGTACACTAGTAGTTCAGTTCTAAAACTGAAGTTTTGGGCAATTTTTATTTATTGATTTATTATGGTCCCGCATATCCACACGTGACTACGCGAAATGTGATAAGAGCCAATACGTGATATTTAAAAATTTAAACTGATGAATTGCAACAATAATCATGCTTGAAAACGGCTAATGGTATTAGCCGAAATTACTCAAAAACACAGGAAATTTCATATCCCAATGCGAACTGGAAATCAGAAAAAATTATTAGAAGTGTTGAAACAAACAAAAAAATAAACAAAACATTTCCTGGTTTTACATATATATATTACACAAACAAGACAAATCTATTATGCCACAAACAAGGGACTGCTGAGGCAATTAACGTATTTTATAAATTTAGCCCTGTTATAAAAAAAAACTATTCAATATCAAACATTGACGAAAACAGTAGGATCAGCGGGAAAATTTATTTTTATATATATAATTATAAAAGTTATTGGAGAGAGTTAAATTAGACCAGGAAACAATAGTATTAAAGTGCTCAATACACATATAAAGAAAATAAAAATTTGAAGTGCAAAGCTTTTAAATTTGAAAAATTATGAGATTATTTATTAATCAAGCTTTAGGAAAGCTTTTGGCCTATATCGCCTGAGGATACCTACAGGTTGAAACCATGGTAGTATGATTGGCTGATCTCCCAATTTGTACATACACTTCGATTTTAAATGCATGCATTTTTCTGCATTTTACTTGTACTTATTTCCTCAAATAAGACCTGTAGTCTTTTTCCGCATATGAGACTTGTATAAAAGTTTAAGAAGCTAATGTTTCGGAAAAAGAAACTTTTCTAATTGATTTTAAAAATTAATGACAATGATACAAATGAGACAGCTGAGTTCAGTGGCATTGTCATAAAGTGAGGTCAAGAGGATAATTTTATTTCTCGGTCCCAGCAAAAAGAGGGATGAGGACTAAAGACCCCTTCCCCCCAGAACCTCTTAAGCGTCGTGGAGGGAGGGGGCAGTTACTATATTTTTCTGTCATTAAAATACGCATAATACCGTGTGTGTGTGTGTGTTTTGCCTTTAAATCACCAAGGCTATTCCAAAATTTATTCAGCAGATACGCCTTATTGCCGAATTTAGAAGTTTAATCACTTTTGCTTCTCACACACGAAAAATATTCTTACGCGAGAGTAATTACTTTATTCAATTACACCTAACTTGGTGCTATGTAAAGATTTGTTTAATTCCCCTACTTTGAATTTTTTTTTATCATTAACGGAACGTGTGTGGAGTTATAAATCTGTCGTTCAACACATTCACTGTATAATTTCCAATCTATATGATTTTTAATTAATGCCAAAATGGATAGATGTTAAGTTCACTGAAGATTCTGTTGAAAATAAATTGTTGTATAAAATAAAACCCGTCCCCGATTAGATTAGTATACGAACTTTAGTGATGCAGCTACGCAAATAGAGAAAGCTTTTCCAAAAATTAAATGTATGTTCATAACTTATTTTAAGTAAAACTCGACAAGAGAGATCTAGCCATTAATGACAAAGGAGGTTACAAATTCTTGTATCGGATCAAGGTTAGATTGTATTTTTTTTTTTAGGTATCACCAAGCCAAAATGGACACTATTTTTCATTTTCTGCAATGAAAGCAAAAAATTGACACCAATCGGGGGGGGGGGATCAAAGAGTTATCCGATTCAAACGAAATTTTCAGGATATATTCATAAATGAATGAATAAATATTTTACTGAATAAGTTATTTAAAAAAAAAAAAAACAAACATGGTAACATAATTTTGTGGGTAGAATTCATACTCCACTTTCCGATACCTTGTGTGTATTTTAAATGGGAAAGGGAGTTCCTCCAAATTTTTTAACACTAAAGAAATCTTTGAAGATATTATTTCAGTAAAAAAAAAAAAAAATGTAATCTCGAGTGTGAACATGCGGAAAATTCGGCCCGCATCTTGCCAAAAACAATTCACTAGAACTCAAGAAATATTTTTGAGACTGGGTGATTGTATAATTTAATTAAACACGTTATTTTCTTTCCGATGCGACAGAAAGAAATCTAAGCTTATTTTTAAATTACTTTAGTTTTCAGTTCAGTTTTAAAATTAAGCCCGTTGCTGTTCGTCACAAAAGAGTTTATTTATTTTTAAACAGGGTACCCTAGTATTTATCCACACTCCTAGTCAAACGGATTATGCCACAAGGTCGTGTTTAAAGTGAGAGTCCCAAATGTATATGAAACCAGGACAAAAAAAATGTATCGTTCCATCGGCATTTCCTTGGGAGCTTCTAGTGCACCACATTTTCTTTTTTATTAATTATGTGCTACCTGTGGATACAGCCTCTTAAAAAATGGACATTATTAAATCCAGGTCAAAAGTTAAAGTCAGTAGTAGATAACACTGAGTCAATTGTGGAGTAAAAATGTGTTTTGTGCAGACATACCATGAAAGAGAAAATCTTTTCGGAATTCTAAAATATAAACAGCCATTTTTTTTTTTTTAATGTTATTTCAAATGAAGGGAGATAATTAAGTGCATTGTACACATGCGCAGTGGAAATCGTCTGCTTCAGTCAATTTTAAACGATAAACAAATTTAAAATCTTGCTTAAAATGATAAAAGACATAACAGTGAACTGAAGAAGCATCTACAGGTAGGTCAGTAATTATAAAAATTATTTCTCAAGCAATTATTTCTTTTAACTTGTAATGGTATTTGGGGAAAATACGTACAAGCCAAAAACATTAACTCACATATGTGGGACCATCTTTCCGATATACTTATCTGATAACTACAACCTCAGTCAAATGCAGAAAAAATTGAATTTCTAATTTCAGAGAAGGCACCTTGATCTTATAAGGAAAGCTCACTAGATGATTACCCCCAACAATTAACTTGGTGCCTTAAAAAAAAAAACCTAAAGTTTAAAATGCATTTCAAAAAATGAAAAATCTTTCTTGAAGTTCTTATTTTAATTCCAAGCCAATAGATTCAGTTTAATATTTCCTCATTAATTTGAATACTAATTATCCCCCAATCATGAATACAATAGTTTTCCGCCTTCCTCTTGGGAGTGTGCATTTAGTTCTTTTGACACAAACTTAAAAAAAAAATAAAAATAAATGTTTATTCATTATTGTATAACATTAAGCAAAATTCACATCTATTTATGTTTTTTTTTTTTTATTTTCCCAAATATGCACAAGGAAATTTATTTGCAGCAGGAAAATTTACATTGGATAAGTTTTTAATAATAAAATAAAAATTTTCATAAATCCTATACATTTTTTTTTTTTTTTTTTTTTGCACACAGTGAGTTAGTTTTTTTAAGTTTGTTGAAATTTATAACAATTCACATTTTTTTTATTTTATTTTAATATTTCAAAATTTAGCACTTGATTAACAAAACTGAAATAAGAGAAAAAAAGCTTTAACAACATAGTTAAGTTAAGTTAAGTTAAGTTAAGTTAATTTTATTTTGTTTTATTTTCACTTGATTAAAACAGGACACAAAGTTTAGTATCATAAGAGTTTATTCATTTTAGAGCATTAAACTTGACACCAATGAATAACAATTGTATGAGATATTGTAATCATTACTTTGGTGAGACATGAAAGACATCCGCTATACAGTAATTCTTAAATAGCAAAGTAAGGGAGACCTGCTCTCAGGCACTCACACAGAAACATATCACATCATTCCAGTCAGTCATTAACTAAAACAGTAGGACAACCTAACTTCTGAAGATTAGACAAAAGACAATAGCAACAGAAATAAAGAATGGGAAAGGTCTACTCCAATTGAAACAAATCTGTTTGCGAAATATTTCTCATATAAATTAAATAAAATATAGACTTTCAGATAACTGGAAATTAATTTTAATGTAAATAAAATTCTAAAGATTCAACACATTAATTTTAATTAATAATATAAAAATGTCAGTTATTGGAAAGCATTTTACCTAAAACTTAATATTTCTTATAAAAAAATTAAAAATATTAAGAAAAGAAAAAGAAAAAAAAATTTCAATGAATATCAATATAGTTTAAATTGTTAACATTACAAAAAGAAATATTCATTCTATACTTTGGAATGGATCACAAAATTAACATTGTAAATCTATTACAAACCACTGTTGAATACTTATTAACAAAGTTTGATTTTGATCTATCTTTATTAAGCTACATTATCAATTGAAATAATAATTAAGAAAGGAATAAAAATAATTGCGAATAAAGATACTATTTTCTGGTATAACCATTCTCTTCTGTTGCTAATGTGAAGGCGATTGTAGTGAAGGCGACTTTTTATGGACCATAAATGCTCTCTGAACAGATCAGCTGAATATTAGGTAGCATATGTAAGGAATACAAACTGGAGTTCAGTTTGATTACTGAGCAGATCATGACAAACAAGGAAAGAGGCAAGTATTTGGGACTGCTGCTTTTTGACATAATGTTTGGAGATCATTGTTAGATGAAAGCAGATATCATTAATCTCTCATAACTTACTAGCATTCACCAAACAACTGCTGAGTGTTTAGAGTTTCTTAAATTTATCTGCAAAATAATTATAAAAATTCACACAAAATATATACAGTGATGGGGAATTTTGAAAGTGTCAAAATAAGTGAGTGTTGATTGTGAGTAGAAGTTGGTCAGAATAGAAGAGAGGCTATTTCAAAAGCAGTCTCAGGCAAGTCTTTTAATATATATATATATATATATATATATATATATATATATATATAAACACATACACACCAGTGTCTGCCAATAGTTAAAAAAATAACTCATTTGCATTACAATTCATTACAGAAACTGTAACAGAAAAAGAAATAAATACAAATTCAACTGAAATGTCATCAAATTGTCTTTTTCTGAAAAAAAAAAAGAAAATTACAGAAGTTTGCTTTTTAAAAATCTTTTAACAAAATATATGAAGTTACAAGACATTTACATTAAACTATTTTGCAATTTTTTTCTTCCATTACTCAAGTGCATTGGACACTAACTGTGCAAGGGTTCCCATAATGTGTACATAAATAATGGTATGATATATTATTACTGCAATTCTGTTTCCTTTCAGCATTCCTTGGGCTTGGTTCTTAACATTGCTTTACATACAGTTTTTTGATATTATACTAATGATTGTAAGAAATAGTTATAGGTGGGGGTTGTTTGAAAAAGAATTTATATTTTCTCTTTAAGGTTTGTTTTCGATGTTTAGAGATAAAGATTTTTTTTCTCTCTGGATGAAATCAAATATACAGACGGAATACATATAACCAAATGTAAACATTAATAAAAGAAAATCCTTAAAACAATAATTTGAGAGACTCAGACAATACACTGAAATGTACAAAAACATGAGCCAAAAATTTAACATCTTAAATAATAAACACTTTTTTAATTTGACTAAATAATGTGCCCCAAATACAATGAGCAGGGCACAAATACAAGAGAAATATAGATGAGATATGGAGGGATTTAAACAAAAGCAGCTTGGATAATGGAAGGAATATATAATAAATAGGAAAAGATCATATGAAATAGGTAAAGAAAGTTTTAAAGATCACAATATAGAAGATTTCATGGAAGGATTCTCAAAAAAAAGGAGGGTTCACTGAACTGAATTAATCCCAACAAGGAATCATAAGCTTATTTAAGTAGGTAAGGGGGGATAACACAGTAATGAGACAATTGAATGAAAACAAAAGAAATACTGGTATTGACATGTGTAGATACACATTTTTAACACTGAAAATGCCTTTTTTTCCATATTATCCAAAAAATATCAAATATATGAAAATACTTCAAAGTTCAGTCTGCCCTCTTGAGACAGTGATAACAATATCACACTATTTAGGATATTTAAAAACAGCACAGCCCAAATACTTAATGGAAGAATTATGCAAATCTGACATTTTTTTTTAATATGATCAATAGCTTTCACAAAACTAAACTTTAAGCTGTGCAATGTTGCCAGAATATTGATGTCAGAAGCTTCCTATGGTCATTAAAAAGGAGGAAACTATATATGCAAAATAACATATTTCATAATGTTCCTTCTATTCCAATAAAATGTGACATACAGCATGTCAAATCCCATCAACACAAATTAAAATGCATACATATACAGATATAACAAGTGGCACAACAAAGGGAGAAGAATGGGAAGGTATAGAATGCATATTGGCACATATTCAGACACACCCAAACATGAGTGTGATGATAGCTATATCATTAAATGTAGCACTGAAACCATGTACACAGGCTGACAACAGATAAAGGCACACAACAAGAAGACAACATAACCAAATATTTTGTTTCAGTTTATTCCAGATATTTAGTGCTTATATGAATAAGTTTTGGAGGTAAAACAAGCACAAATCCAAAGAAAAGACAACTGGTTTTACAATAAAAAATATAACTAGAATTAAGTAGCCCCTTGGATGCCATAAGCCAACCATGAAAATAATAAATAAAAAAAAAAAAATAAAAAAATGCGGACTTAGCATAAATGAAAAGAATAAATGTTTTAATTTACAAATATTTTTCTTTCTAAAAGATGTCATCAATCTCCACTTATCAAACAAATTAGCACAGAACAACAGTCTAGAGCTTTAAAAATATTTTCAAATATCTGAAGTCTTTCTCGGAGAAATACCTTAAGTAGACAATACTTCTCTAAGAAAATATTTATTGCCAATCCTTAACTAAAACAGATAGATAAATTATTATATATATATATATATATATATGTAAATAAAACAAAAATGTCAGATTAAATAAGCTATTGGAAATGTTTGACATTTGTGAATTGCAATACTTTAAAAATGCAATGAGAAAGAAAACTTTTTAATGTGTCAACCACTTCTTAATAGTTACAATATATATTTGTAAATTACAAGATTACAAGGAAAAATTTTAAATCTACAAAGGCACGAAGTTTGCAATATAAAGTGGTACAAATATTCAAATCAAGCAATAAGAATGTTACTTCAAAGACACCCTTAATCATAATTTGAGACTGGCATTAATACAATCAAGAACAATCATGTGTTCTGCTGTATTACCTTATAGAGTAAGAGTAGTGAAGACTCATGAATCATCTGTCATCTTAAAAAGTATGACTAATTGAATAAGGGATATCTTTCCCTTCCAAAAGGAAATAGGTTTTCCCTTTTTTTGTAAATTTAGAAAGACTGGTGGATGGATGATTAAGTAAATTAAGACTGTTCACTAGAGGTAAGAATCCTTATATTTAGGTAGATATTGCATATAAAATTTACATACACACACCTCCATGTCAAATATGACTATATATTGGTCTATTGTTTCTTAATATTCCAGTTGCTAGGTAATTTTTTATATTCCTTTTTCTTCTTTCATCTGTCTTTGCCTGTTTTTCCTCACATATATCTTGCACTTGATAAGTAAGAAAATCATATCACTAAGCATTATCAGTCATAATGATGCAATCAGTATTTCTCTTGGCTTTCATTTCCTCACTCTATTGCCATCACTGTATTGATGGCAGCAGCAACAGCAGCAGCAACAATAGCATCACAAGGTAAGGAGGACAGAAATAAGTGAGAGGGACCAGGTGGAAGAACATGGTGCTGGTAACACGGTGAAGGAGAAAAACATATGTGAGAGGTAGGAAGAATAACAAAAATTCTTAAATTTTGTTAAATAAAACAAAAAACAAATTTTTTAAAATCTTTCTATTCTTTCATGAATTTGGCCACTAAAATTAAGTTGTTGCTTTTCTTTAATTTTTTTTCTTATTTTATTCAATTTATTCTTTTCTACAATTCTCCTCTCCTTGTCAGAATTTAAATACATCCCTACACCTCCTCTCCCACAAAAATGGCTATAGATAATTTCTGTTTCAATGTTTGATGTCAGATCAAATGATGGGGAAGGGGATTAGTTGTAACCTTTGGACTGGTCAGAGACAATCTGGTGCCATTGTTTAAAGTGCAAAGTAAGAAAACCTCACATATAGGTAATGTTAAATGATGGATGGAGTGTGAAACTGAACTTTTACGCAAGTAGTCCCCTTACATACAAACCGATTCAAAAACCCCAATCCATTAACTGTTTAGACTAGGAGGAGAGAGTGCTATTTTTACACTCAGACATGGGCCATAGCTGACATCAGAAGCACCAGTGATCTGTTCCTTATGACAGCTTAAAGAGCTGTAAAAGGACATAATAAGAAAGCCAAAATAGGATAGGTAAGTAAGCTGTGATCAAAACATGAAAGGTTGATTTAACAAGAAACAAAAATTGATCTATCTAAAAAATGGACACGTCCAAGAAAAGAAAAAGAGCTTAGCGATTTTTAAAGCAAATATGGAAACAAAGGAGTAAACTAAAACATTTCAGTGAAGATGAAACCCTAAGCACCAATTAAGAATGGAATGACAGTAAAAAAAATAACAGCCTTCTCTCTTCTAATCTGATGTTTAGCATGTGTAAGAAATCACTTAATCTTTGATAGATTTTTTGCATTCTCACTTTAAAATTGCAAAGATGCTTTGGTTTTTAATATCTACAAAGAATTTTTGAAAAAGTAAAAAGTTAAAAATTGTACAGTCAAAAATACTTAAAAGAGAACCAAATTTAATGAGACAAAAAAAAAAGAATAAAAACAAAAATATAAAACTAAAAAAAAATCTTATGAATAATAAAAGGTCCAATGAGAATTATCAAGTAGGTTCATTTTTAAAGAAATCACGAAGAACAATTAACATTACAAAGAAATGGCAAAATGCTAGAATATAAATTAAAATATTAATAAGCAAATTTGAAACATTTTTGAAACAGAAAAATCTAAATCAAATTATTGTTCCTGATAAAGATTTGGGAAAATTTATTTTTGTGTTGGATATTATTTAGAATGATGATAATAATAATAATAATAATAATTTACAGAGTGGATATCTAATTGCATATCTACAAACTTCTTACAAGAAAACACTAATATGTATTGGTTTTATTTCCCATATAAAATAAACCCATAAAATTTACAAGGAAATAAGGTGTTTATTTCACTTTATGAAACCTTTCTTTTCTGAGTCATTATTTCTAATTGTTCAGTGACTAAAGACAATTTATATAATTTAGCTAAGTAAATCTTAAAATAGATAAATTAGAATAACTTGAGTGTGCAGCAGAAGTTATTACAGCAAATACTCTTTCCATTAATCAAAAAAATAAACCTGTTTAATGAATTGATGAATGTTAAGTCTGTTCTTGAGATATTTATAACCATCTTGTTTGTACTGATTTAAAACAGATCAATTTCCCCAGAATGATTACTATCGATAAACTCAATTGCCATCATCAGTAAAAAGAAAAAAAAATTATTATAATTTGAAATAATGTTTGTTTATATATTGCACTCCATGCACCAACAGTTAAGAAAACTGCTTCATTTCAGCACACAAATTAGTAGAATAAATTGACAGTCAGTTTTCAGTGGTAAATTAGTACAGTAGAAGAATTATATTTCAGATAGTTAAAAAAGTATGCCATTATCATTTTCTGGATAGAAATGGTCTAACAAATACTGTGAACATTTTTTTTTTTTTTTTAACATGCATTTAGCATTTTTGTAATTTGTCTTACCTTTATTACATGGCATGCTCTACTACAAGCCTACTCATAGTGCAAGTAAGGCCCAGAACTGTGGGTTTATTTCAAAAGCTTCTTGTTCCACTGGATACATTTTAGTTTCAGAGTCAGTTTGTTATAGTTTGCTGATTTATCAGCTTAAGAAATTCAAAGAAACTTTGGCTTTTATACTTGGAATAATTTCATCTTATTTAATTTCTTTTGGACTTTCTATATTATTTTATATCGCAAAAACAAACTTTTTGTGTGCAAAATTCTCAAAAAATGTAATTTAGGAATCTTGGTCTTGTTACTTGGAAGTTTATTTAACATTTTCACTTAATATTCTTCTATATGAAATTTTTATTCACAAAAAGCAAATAAACTTTTTTTTCTTAATCTGTATCTCTAATCGGTAAAAAAAGTATGTTGAATTTTTATCACACTTCTTATACTACGTGATTTAAAGAAATAATTTATTAATCCAATTTTTCCTAGTACTTATAACTTATAAACACTCAAAGTTAATTTTAATAATGATATATGTTTAATTTTTAATGGATTTTCTTCCAAAACCATTTTTCCTCAATTGTTTTTACATTTCAAAATCAATTTAAAATACCATTAAAGTTAATATTTTTCTCTTATATTGTTATGAACAAGACATATATTGATATAAAATTTGGGTAATTTGTGTTTTTCTTTCTAAAAAGGTTTTTATTTTTTTTAAATAAAATAAACATGTTGAATTTTATTTTACGTTACTATTAAAAAACATTTTTACACTAAAAATTAAAGAAGGGGCATTTAATAAGAATGTTGCTTAACTTTTCTCCCAAAATTTCTGAAATTCAAACATTTTGAAATAGGTCTCCAGTTCCAGCTCTTAGTTGCACCATAAGTAGGCTTGTAGTATAGAACTCTAAGCTTTATTAATAACTATTTACTTGAAACATATTTGATGAATAAATAAACTATATCTATTTATATTCAAGTGACATCAGACAAATGTCCACTTTTCAAAATTAAAGGCTATTCTAGTTTTAACCTTGTAATAAGGTATATAATTCTTCAACTGTCCACTATGGTATGAAATGTAATCAAATGTACACAAAAGGTGGCAGCAAATATAGGAACACAGCTTGTACTGACAGGGATAGAGTTTAAGGTGTTTTCATACAATTGACTAGATGGCAGTAGAAAATATTAGAATGCTACAACAACAATAGTATTATTTGCTGGTGAAGCATGATGAATATGCATTGTAGTTGCATACAATTCATAAGTCATTGACTGGTGCACAAATATTTACATAATTTAATAATGTAGGCATTCAAATCAGTGAAATCAACTAATTTAAAACAAAGTGTTGATTTCGCATAAAAATGCTGAAAATAAATCTGTGCAGTTCATTTCAGGCCAGTAATGGTCATAAAAATGTGGCCCCAGTGTATAATGGTAACAGTATAAAGAATTCTCAAATAATGAATGAATGGTTTCTCTAGAAGACATCTACTATAGATTAAAAGTAACATTACAGCCAACTCTTATTCATTTTATTTCTCTGGATGCATGTTTTATTGAATGTATTACTGCCAACCAAATACTGGGTTACAAATTCAAAATTAAGTTTTCTCTCAACCTGACTCAGTGCTACTTTTTCTATTCAATTACAGATTTTTTTTAAATGCATTGTAAATTGGCAATCAGCAGTATAAGCACAATTTTCTCTGTAATTCAACAAACTTCCCTAACAAATATTAGTATTATTTGAAATGCACATATATACAGATTTTCACATAAAAATGTACAACTTGCACACACACTGTCATTCTGCAAACATGACTTTATGGAATGTTAAACAAGATATTTTAATGTGTTTCTACAATGAAAGATGATTATGTATGAATGAACCTATGATTATTTTCTATTCATTTATGATTTATCATACAAGTAAATGCTTACAATTATATATACATAAACATGCGCACATACACACAATTATAAACAATGAACTTTCATATGAAAGTGAATAAATAAAAATTTATATTTTCGTGAGATTAACAAGTTGTTCAATGCATGATTTATTACCAAATTTTAAAGATTAGTTATCATAAATGCCTGAATATTCTTTATTGTGAAAATTGTACTCACATGCAGACTCATTAATTCACACAAGACAATAACAATTTCACATTTCAGAGAGGCACTAAAGAGTTTGACAATCTAGAAATACACGTACGTACACTACTTTCGGAATTTGATGTCCATATTGTGACCAGTGTAAACTGAATCCCTGCCAGCATGCTGTAATGCCTGTAAGTGACAAACTGAGCAAGAAATTGGTCTGTTGACAAGCATTCAATTTTATTTTAATATAAGGCAGTAAATTGGTATTTAGAAGTTCAGATATAGAAAAAAAAATACCTTCTGTTTTGTCTTTTTTAATTTTATGCTGCCAAATAAACCATGTAGCAAAGTATACTACTGCACAGTTAAAAAAAAAAAAAAAAAAAAAGCAATAGTAAGTTGGATAAAAAATTTATCTTCAAATTTCCTTGAATTTATCCAAAGTGGTTATTTGTTTTTAGGAAATGAACCAACCAAAACATTTCAAAGAAACCAACTGTAAAAATTCTTGTCATGGATTACTACAAAAGTGATACTGTGGCTATTCAGGCCAAGCTTATATAAAAATCTTTATGTTGGTTGATGACTGAAAGTATAAAATTCAAGTGAGAAAGAATATTTAATCTAAAGCAGGTAAATAATTCGAGGTACCCTGAGAGGTACATCGGGCATAACATTTGTAGAACTTATATATATTAAGATGCCACCAATATCTTAACATCTGTAACTTACAAATAGTAAAATGTTAATCCCCGTATCTTCCTACATATCAACAGGTTCTTCTTAATTTCTTTTCAATTTTAATTCTGATTGCCTTTACAAAAAAAAAGTATTCACTGGTAAAATCAAATTCAAATGCTGAAATATGAGCCAATCTTAATGTGAAGAAATAACTGCCATGACTTGAAAAATGGTGCATTAATACTAAGAAAAATATTCCTTAAAGTGAGAAAAGAATTTAACTTACAAAACTATACTATTATTTCTATATTGCAGAAAAATAGATATATCACTGGTATTTTGAACAGTTTCAAATGTTTATAAAAGCTCAAGGAGAAATGGAAGACAAACTTTTTTTTTTTTTACAAATTTATCCCAAGATGGGTATAAATAAAAATTACTTTGTACATTAGGCTGAACACTTGTCAAACAGATAGAGGTGGGGTACCACATATTAGTGAGGCAAAATAAAGTCATACATCCCTCCCTCTTTATTCTTTCTCCTTAGGTCACAAAGGTAAGCTGACTGCCATCTTGTTGCCTCAGTCCAGTGAAATAGGGTGCTGATATCAGGCCAACAGAGTCATGATTGTACTTACAACTGCTCACCAGTAAGGAAAGATGGGTAAACCCATCTGCTCTGATGCAGTCAAAAATAGTACCAACATGACAAAAACACAGGCAATCTCCCCTAGCAACTGGCCTAATTGTCATACCACGGCCTGCTTGGTGCTGCTGGTAGAGGCCACCAATGAAGACACGGTGAGAGCGACTTTAGCCAGACCTTTCTCTTCCAATATATCATGGGCTGAGCAGATACGACCCTGCAAAAATAAAAACAATCATAAAACAAATGACCTATCATCAAAAATAGATAAATAAAAAAAATAAAAATATTTCTGAATAAAAAAAAAAAAAATTGATCAATACTTTCCTCTGTATATTTTAAGTCAAGAAATCTATATTTTATTAAATATACCAGCTGATGAGTCTACTAATCCATCATCTAAGGTAGTGAAATGTAATAGAACATCATTTGATACAAGATAACTGACCTAATATGACTTAAGTTATCTAGTAAAACACATTTTATAAACTTAATTTACAAGTGCTGAAAAGTTCTCAACCAAACCAAGAAGCAACTTAACAAAAAAAATAAAAAAGATATTTGCTCAGGTTTTGTGAAGTTGGGCCAAAAACCTTTTTATCACATCTAATGAAAATACTAAGAAAATCTAAATACTAGAAATGGAGATAAAAATAAATACATAATATACAAAATATGTACAAACAATTAAACTAAGATAATAAGTTGATAAAAAAAAATAAAAAAGTCACACACTACTTAAAAATATCAATGTAGAAAACAGAGTTCTTCACCCACCTACTCACTACAAAGCCCTAAAGGACAAAACCAGCAGATAGAAGATACCACTGGAACTTGCAGTTTAAAACCTGCATGTAGGTGGCCAAAGTGGTCACATGCTACATATCTAGGTTGACAAATGCATCACTTGGTAATGAAGAAGTTCTTTCTGTAGACAGTACTACTTAATTCACACCGAGAACAGCTTAAAAAAGATTGCCTAAAGAAAGCTTGTCTCCTACTCACACCAATTGATTTATCACAACCAATGGGCAACTTCTCAAGTTTCTCACAAAACAAAAACATCAATTCAGACTAAAAAGAAACCTTTCAAACTTGAATGTGAGAATGGGAAAACAATGATACACAAATCAAAAGAGCAGAAATTCACTCCACTCTAATTATGCTAGAACCTTACACAACAATATGACTGCTATCTGTGATATCTGCTTTCCAGACGAAGACAAACTGAATGAACTCAAAGCAAGTGACACCTATGTTGGTTGAGCAAGCTTCAATCAGATAAGCTCATCAACATACCTGCCAGTCATCACAACTGCATCATTAACATGTGCCTTCCACTAAATAACATCCTTCAATATGTACACTTCAAGCAGGCCCAGCAAAGCAGTGAAAATTCTATCCTGACCTGTCATGTCCTAACAAATAACAGTTATTGTTCAAGGCAACTTCAATACTATGGTAAACAAAACTATGATACATGGAAAGGCTTTTCTAGGAAACATGCAGTAAGAAAGACAAATGACAAATAGACAGCTCCTACAATTTTATATAGAAAAACTGTACATCAATACATTATTACAACAAAAAGATATGCTAAAGACCCTGTAGCAGCACCCTTGACACCTCATACTCTGTTCATATATGACAAAGAAATAAAAAATAACATCCTCCAAACCAAGATGATACCTCATGTAGAATGTCATGTCAACTGTCACCTTGTTTACTGTAAAGTTAACTTTTATTTTTTTTTTAAGTCAAGAAAGAGCAAAACTCCAAAAACTTTCAATTACAGGCAAAATCCCTGTAAGAGTATTAATAAACAGTTTAGTAACTCACATCATCTCTGTAAGAGCCAATACAGTTTCAGAGCATTCAATGACATGACCAATATGTTCTAAGGTAGATACAAGAGAAATGCTACACAAAGTAGTATTGTATATCACTTTTATCAAAGCAACAAAAAGGTGTTTGACATTGTAAGCAGGTCAAAACTGATTCAATTTGGAAAAATTGGGTTGCCCATGATGCAGTGTCTACCAACTCCACAAGATGCAGCATAGACAAGTCAGATGTGGAAGCAACTTCTCTGAACCCTTCCAAATCAGAAACTGCATCAAGCCAGGCTGTGTGCAATATACTCTAGCACTATGCTGAAATAGGACACAGAGGAGATGGACAACAAATACAACATGTACATCATACAAAAAACACAACTTCAATATAGTGCAAGTTTTTTGTTTGTGCGGGCCTACTGTGGGCCCCACACAAACAAAAAAAAACTCAGAACAGTTGGTGAAAGAGCTCTTGTTCACAAATAACATCCTATATTATAAAGGCCATAAAATTATTTAGTAACCTATGCCAAACTAAAGGTATTACCCACCTTATGTCTCCATTGACTCAATAAAGCTAAAAGTGATCTAGGGTTACCTATCTAAGCAGTATCATATCCTTTGATAAGAGAAATAGCCAATATTGACTAAAGCTAATGAAACCTTTGATAGACTACACAAACATATTTGGAGCAACAAAAGCCTCATCAAAGACATGGAAAAAAATAAGTCTACAGCCATCATGCCATCCACCCTTCTATATGGTGGAGTCTTGAGTTATATATCAACTTCACTCATGCCTTCTCAAGTGATTCCATCAGTGATGTCTCTACACTATACTAGGTTTCTAATACTAACAATCAACATTTGTTTTTGTTTTTTTTGTATATTTTGGTCATTATAAATATTAAAGTTATTATTCTCCCATATTCAAAAATCATACATAGAAGACTAGTTAAGGCTTCAAAGAGAAAATGTGGAATTATGGTGTCTGCAGTACAAATGCTATGTACAAAGGTGGTCTGTTGGTGAAAGGATAAATATCCGAGTGAATGCATTAGTGATTGTGACTAGTTAGGTTAAAAGATAGGACAGAGAAAACCAGTCCTCAGTTTTAGGTCATGTCACATTTTTTTGTATCATACAAAAATATCCACTATACTAAAAGTGCAGGGTCATAAGTGTTGAAGACATGCTACAATAGGCTGGTTATGTATCAAGGATGACAGACAATCCCATTCAGGGAACTAATTTGGCCAACAGAAGTGGAGGCCCCACTAAAAAGAGTTTGAAAAGGACCCTTGTCTCCTGTAGATTCAATCACCATCAGTGAGAAACAATAGAAGCTGACAGAGTGAAATTGAGGCACCAACAACCTCCCTCACAAACAAAAAAAAAAAGAAGTGAGATGCAGTGCCATAAGGTTGGAGCCTTCACCAACTGCCAGACCCTCTGCTACAATCAATGCATGACTCCAGTATCTTCATTTGCTAAGCAAAGCTATAAAAAGTATTGTTTAACAAAGAGAATATGTTATGGGGAGACAGGATTAGTTTTAAATAAAACACATGATTACTACATAATGAAATATTTTTCAGTTAAAAGTAAACTTCATTTTTTGCTGAAAAGAGCATAGCATGATGAAAACAAAGTCTTATCAAAATGTTTGTTATTATTAAAAGGAAAAATCAAAGCATATTTTTCCTTTCTAGCATGTTCTAAATTTTGGTTAAAAATCTTGTTTTTCTTGCATCAGCAGTGGGTCAAAGATTACTATGGTAAATTACTATGCAGTAAACAACACATTTTGGAAATTCTTTCAAAAAGTCAAATAATTGTTGGATTTTCATAAAATTATTCACAAATGAAATCTTTTGGGGGGAAAAAAATTTTTAATGTTAAAACTTACCCACACCCACTTAATTTTGTGAAATTTCAAGAAATTAAAATTTGATCCACTTAAAAGCACAACTCCTTGGAGAATGTAAATCAATTTTTTTCCAAACTCTGGCTCATTTACTGAAAATCTGCTCCAAATTGTAAAATAATAAATGCAATAAAACTATGACAGTTAATCAGAAAAGCGTTTAATTGCTTTCATAAATAAGATATATTAAGGACATTTGTCTTAAGTTTTAAATCTTAAAATTCTGTTTTCATTTCAGCCTTTTAGATGATATTAAATGAAAACTATATTTATTAGTCATAAATGGAAAAGCTTAATACAAATCATCAAGCACTCATATTTTTAAAAGAATTTTGAATTTTTTTTATGTATAAACATTTTTGTAAGTATGGCCAACATTATCAGAAAATAAGAGCAATGACTATAGTAAATTTAAAAATCAATATTTCTAAAATTCAATAAAGTATTAGATTACAGCGAATATTTAACTTTTTAAGATTACTGAGTACTTAAATATTATATAAAAAAGGCACTCATGTCATCTTAAATTATGTTTTACAGATAAAGTCTCTGTAGAGCAACATTAAACCAGTCATCAGGCTGTTACAATACATCAAAACAGCTACTGATAGGTTAAAAATACAGCTACTGTCAGGCTAAAATGCATTTCTGTGATATTTTAAACTTAAAGTAAATAATATTTGTTTCAAACCAGATTAATTATATTTTAAATCAGTTAAAATTCCTCAAATAAAGTTTCAGAAAAGTATATTTTATTTTTGGAAGATTTTTTTAATAAAGAGAATTACATTGCAATGAAAGACAATTAAAAAAGGGGTGCTAAGCAGCTATTTTAGCACAAACAAAAAAAAAAAAGAAAGAAAGAAAAAACTCCCTCTGGTTAATTTAAATTAGTTTTTGAAATACAGCAATGTATTTTGCTTATTGGAAATATTAAATTTAATCTGTTACCTTGAAATTAAAACTAAAATAAAAGCGTCAAGAGAGACTTCAGTTTTAAAAATTAATTTTAAACTTAAGTTTCATTTTTGTTTTTTGTGGAGGTACTGAGTTAAAAGTATGTTTCGCATTAAACAATAATCATTGTTACAAAATGATTATGTCCATCCAATTATTAAGCATAAACACATACAAAGAAAGAAAGAAAAGAAAAAAAAACACTACAAGTGCACTTGCTAAATTCACTGCAATCCAGAAGGCCATGATGTTTGGGATTCAGTATGTATTTATTTTTTTACATATTTAATAAGCTGTAACTAAAAATTATTCTTAATAAAAATTAAAAAACAGAATAAAATCTGTACATTGGGGTGCAGATATAAGTTGTTTTTTTTTACCCAACAATTACAAATTGTGCCCTGTCTCTTTCAGAGGCATGCGACTTGGTCAGATTAGTTTAGTCAAGCCTGCACAAAATAACCATTTTTGCTACACATCTTTGTTTAAACAATTAAAAAATTAAAAACAAAAACCTTTTAAAAATTCACTCACTTTTCTAATTTTCTACTTACTGCCAAAATTTCCACATTTAAGTTATGTGACAAAACCTTGAGAATTTAGGAAGTTGGGAGAGGGTTGTGATGTAATTTCTAAAACTAGCAAACTATATACTATTTACCAAGTAAAATAGAGACATTTTTAGCATGTTACTAACCAAATCACACTTCATTGAAGAAACTGTATAATTGATTATATACTGCTCACTGTATATTCAAATATCTTCATACTCAATCTTTGAACAGAATTTTCAAATTTAAGAAAAATAATTCATGCTAAATGCAATAAAATGATCACTTTTTCTTAGATAAAAATAACAATTAAATCTAATTACAAATTTTGTATGTGAAGGAACTGGATTTTAATATAAACTGTAAAATGGAAACAGTTTTAAAGAGCATAACTTTAAAAGCTACATTTAAAAAAATTGACTCATGCCTTTAAAAGTTTGACAAAAATCTTTTGAAAGACTGTATATAAAAAAAAGTATAGGCACATTAACAACCTTTTGATGCTAGTTATTTTATAAATATATTGAAAATTTAAATGTTTGGGAGAAATAAAAGAAACAAACAGTATGGGGGGGCAGGGGGGAGAAGAGATAAGCTTTAATTTGGATAAAATTTGATTAGTTCCCCTCCATATTTTCATGTAGGAAAACTATTTTCTTATATATTTCACAAAAGTGTCATTTAATGCATATAGAATTTAGAAGTTGAATTTGCAAGAAATTTACATTACATTCAGTCAGTTAAGTGCTATATATGATACATGCATGGGTGATCATGTCTCTTTCGATTCAGGACCGACTAGGCAAAAGATTTTCCCATATTAGTTTGCAGTTTCTATGGTAGACTGGTTGCCACTCAACACTATAGGACCCAGTCTGTCCTGCTATTCAACCCATAGCTAGGAGGGAGAGATGAATTCATTCATACCCTTCAAGGTTATTTGCACATAGATGAATGTAATGAAGCTGACTGGAATTCAAACTTAGCTCTCCAATTTCCCATTCTGAGCCATTATCCATTACACCACATCATACATCCAAATGTTACACTAATAAATGAAAATCTTACAAAATATAAATTTTAAAAACTTTATAAAATCATAAAACTTTAGAATTTTAAATAATTAAGATGTTAATATTTTAAAATAGTATTCAACTCGATTTCACTGAGTTACTATTTAATAAAGTCAATATAATTGCTTATCAAAACAGTATATCATTGAAATATTTTAAGAAAGTGTAACCAGAAAAGAAAGTAAAGTATTGAAACACCTGAATGTTTAAAGTAACTTATAGCCAAAGTACTTTTCAATTTTTAACTAAAAGCAAAAAAAAATATAAAATATGCATCTACTAATTGTTATTCTTCAATTAAAGAAAAAAAATTATATATATATATATATATATATATATATATATATATATATATATACACAAACAAAACAAAAGTGTCTATAGGATCATATGAGAAAAATTCAAAATGCAAGTTAAAATGGAGGAGGGAAATTTCAAGTGAATAAGAGATGGCATTAAGCTGTGTTCTTTCCTACCTGAAAGAGTCATCCAGAGAAAACTTACATTTTACATGATCATGTGGATGAGGAGAGCAGCTGCCTGAAACTAAACTAAATTATACCAATAGTACCTACAGTTTTCAGAAAATTTTCTGATGATAAATTTGTAACAATAAAATAAAAATGTAAATTTGAATTTAATCTGATTTATACACCCATGAACTGTTGTTGGTAATGTATCTTTCCCCAACTCTGCCTTGTCTGAGAACTGAAGATTCGCATAACATGATTATATTTCTCAAATGCAACTTTCAAGTATTCATTATCTCTAACATAATAGAATATTTTACACTTCAGTAAAGTAAAATCAACACAAAGAAACATTTTACAAATATAAACATGAAAGTTTTTTTTTTTAAGTGCATTTTAATTATTAAAATGCTATTTATGAAAAAGTTTTAGCAATAAAAAAAATTCCCCCCCACATTTATCATAAACATTAAAAAGAATAAACAAGCAGAAAGCTGAATTTTAGGGATTCTTTTCTCCAAAATTTAATATACAATTATTTGACAGATACAAAAGAAAAAATATAGATAGAGAAAAAAAAAATACAATAAAACTTGTTAAAGACTTCATCAAGCACACATCATCCAATCTCAAATAATTTACAGTTGGTTAAAAGACATTAGAGAGAACAGGGCTATTGATATATATATATGTTCAGAGCCCTAATAATGATGGAAGAAGACAAAAAAAATAATAAAAGAAACACCACACTGACAAACATGCTATCAGTCACTTGTGGTTTTATTATGTTACATTTAGACATCAGTTTATTACAAAATTTTAATTTCGATTAGTGCCGAAAAAAAATATGGAAAAAGTATTTTTAAAAATTAGGGAGACAGATGTTCATTGGAGTAGATAATCAACAATTTAAAATGCTACATTAAACAGTATTCTTCAAAAAATAATTATTTAGTACAAAAGGATCATATTTTGAAATATGACTAGCATATCATCAAAAAGAAAAGTTTGTGCTTTTAGTTTTACTTTTTAATATAAAGTCTGCAATGTAAAATTGGTTGATTAGCCAATAGATATTTGTCCAACACAAAAACAATTTTGAAAATTTGAAGACACCAGTAGCCAACATACAGCACAATAAAATAATTAATGAATTTACATTAATTTGTTTTCATTACAATTCAATACAAATGCATAAAAAGTCTTTGAAATAAGAAAAAAAAATAAGCCCTTCTTCTATCTACATTTTTCCTTATTTTTTTATTTTTCAAATTAGCTAACTAGAAAAATTAAGTTTGTTGACAAAGAATATTTCCCCTTTTCATATAAATCTATTTTTTAAAATTCAATTTAACAAAGAATTAAGCAACAGAGGAAATATTTTATCAAAGCCTTCTTTCAAATAAGGTCCATTTGGACAATTGCTAACACTTGTTCTAAAATGTTTGGAAACAAAGTTTTAAAGTTCATCTGTCATTGTTCTTCCCTCTTAAGGAACAATTGTTCCCATTAATTAGTAAATACTATGAAAATTAAATTTTTCAAGCGTTTCCTTAACCTAATTATAGTTTTAAGTAGTAACTCACACAATTTTAACCTACTAACCTTAAGTTAAAGTTAATATAACAATAAAACATTTTAAATAAAAATTAAATCAATGTACGTATAGCAATCAGTATTTTTTGTCACTAGCACATTTTTATAAATATTTAACAATTACAACAAGAACTTTCAGATTATCACATAGATGAGAACTCATGAGAGAAATTCCTGTCAAGTTTCAAGTATGTTTATGTTGGTTGCATACTTACACAAATAATTTTACATTTGAAAAACAATTTTTTACATCATTAAAAAGTTTTATCAAGCAAGTCGCTTTTCTATTACACCAACACATGAATTATTTAAACCCCAGAAAACTTGAACACATTGCGATCTCACTTCCTTTCTTCATAAATAAATCATTTTTCAAGATGCTCCACAAAAGGCCACCTTTACTGATTATTATTATTCTTTGTATTTGTTGTTTTAAATAAATAAATAAACTTGGGAATCAACCTTACTGAACATGTCTCATCATTTTTAATCCTACATTTAACAAGTATTAGAACTGTAAATATGGTTATTATATTACATCAAATTTATACTTTTGAACTAATCTTATTTTTACATTGGTGTTGACTTTACTGTTATGTAAATGTGGCTATAATAGTATATCCATCCTTATAATTAAAATTTTCAATTTTTGTATTTAACATGAAAATTGTTTTTTCTTCACTCAAGTCACTCTGAATACTATTATGTTTGAATAAGATTCATCATTATTTAGGAATTGTAAATATTAAAAGAAAAACGTTTACTACTACTACTACTTTTTATTTTTAATTGTAAAAATTCATGTCAGTTATTTTTCTAAGTTCTTATTTTCAAAATTCGTTAAAAATTAAAAGTGAAATCATTATTTTCAATATTAAAAATTTTAAATCTACAAGAACAATATATCCTTAATACAATTAGTATTATGAGTAATAAACTATAATGCTAAACAGAAATGGCATAGTTAAACTAGCAGTGAGGTCAGTGATTTTGCAAGTTAAAAAATAAAATTTTGTAGAAAATCATTTAAAAATGTAAATATGAAACTGTCAAAAGTTTCTGTAATTATAGAATATAAATTTACAAAAATATGCTACAAAAACAAGAACTTCAAAGGCAGCAAAACTATATTATAAAAGATAATAGAAAATACAGTTTTACACAGCATCAAAATGAATGGTTTGTAAGATTCAGAACTATACATGTTTTTTTAAAACCTGCATAATTCAGCAGTAATATTCTAAGCAAGTGATTTATTAAACAACTAATTTAATAATTTCCAGTTAAGGGATTTGGTTGGGAGGGGGATTAAGAGCAAGTTTACTTAGTTTCAAAATACAGAATTTAAAAAAAAAAGAAGGGAAAAAGTACTTCATTTTTTATTTTCTGTTTTTAGAGTTAAATGAATGTAAATTAAAATTGATAAATATCAAGCAAGAATCATTTGTTACACTTGTGTAACAATGATCTAAACATCAGAAATAGGATAAAAAGATCTTGCATATGCAACCAGTAGAATGAAAGGAAGTGATATGAAAGGAGGTAAATATCTTTCTGAATGAAGCCGACACATTTTAAAACAAAAACAAATATATTTCCTTTCATTAACCAAATATTTAAATAAAAATGAAATAACTTAATATTGATAAATGTTATAACTATCATAATTGAGCAAAATAACTTAATATCTAGAGAATGCAGCTCAAATAATTAAAATAGAAAATGGAATAAAATATATTGTAGAAAAATAATACTATAACAATTTTCCAAATTTGTAAAAGTTTTGACATATTTAATTGCTAAATGGTTATCAAATAATTTTCAAATTTAAAAATCAACAATTTTAACATGAAAATATATAAGGCTTCAAAAGTTTTAATTTAAATGTATAACAAAAAACTTAAAATTGTGTTTATAAAAATTCTAATTAAAGGAATTTTTTTTTTGTTACCAAACCCCAACTGATACATGCATTAAATATTATTTTAATAATTTCATATTATCTACAACAAATTGTTCTCAAATAAAAAGCACAATTGTGCAACTTACATTTGAAATACTTTTTTGCTAAGTTCAACATGGATTCTGAGCAATATCAGATATTCTATTTTTGTAAAACTTTGCTCATGTAAAAAATATTAAGGAAATTAGCAAAGAAAACTTTTTATACATTTATAGAGATATTCACTGAATAGGACATATTTAATTTATGCAATCAACTTGGAACAATGGAGTAAAGTCTTTTCTCTGAAATTAGTTATTAAAGCTAGGAATATACACAAATTTTGAAGAGCTGCAAACATATAAAGCATTTGTGACACACACATTGAGAGAGAGTAAAAAAGAGCGTGTGAACACTGATGTCAACACGAAGCAGCGACAGTTTTATACTTGAACAAAATCTACAGGATTGCATTCAAGTACGAACCAGACTGTCACCGCTTGTTGTTCACTTTTACATATGCTCTATCTCTGATAATCAGCACTTTTACCCATAAATATAGCATACTTTAAAACTGTTATATAACACACAAAACTATTAATTGTCCAATATTTGAAAATACTATGAATTTTTAGCCAATATATTCATCTACCTAATTATTTCCAATGTAACCAAAATTGCTAATCAGACATTTTGTAACAAGCAAATCATTAGAATATCTATTTTTTACTAAAAAAAAACAAACCTTAAACAAAATCCATGCAAAAAACTGGTTCAGCTCAAAAAGTGGACAACAAAATACAAAGAATGTATTAAAGCTGAAGAGAATGTTAAATATGATTCTGAAAAACCTTTTGACTTTCTTTATTCTTGCATCTTATGTTTACTTAGTTATCTTAAGCTACAAGAATATGCCATTTTACCAAATTAATGATGAGGAAAGGATCTAAATTCATTTATTTCTGTATTAAATACTAATCATTTTGTATTTAAATATAACGGAAAAGATAAAAATTCAGTTAGCTGATGTGACTCATTTCAAAATGTGATCTTTTAACTTTCAAAATTATTTAATTTTAATATCTAAAGGAACACATTTACCATAATTGTTCAAAAAGTGCACATTTCAATTACTGAACTGAAAAAGTCAATCTTCAAAATCTACTTGTGTACAAAAAGCACCAGCATTAAAATGTAACAGTTTGATAAATAGTGAAAAATAAATAACCCTAAGAGGTAGAAATATAATTGTTTTGTGTTTTTGTAATTTTACCAACAGCCACATATGGCAATTAAAAAAAAGTTACAATTTCAGGACAAGCAAATGAAGAATGACAAGCAACAGAAAATAAAATACACATTTCTGCTGAGGAAGAGGGGAAAAAAAGGATAAGGATTTTTTCATTCATAAATAACTTTTTAAAAAGAAATTTTTCACTTTAAATATAAAAATAGTAATACAGTCATAAAAATATCTGTACAAATGGTATGCTTCAATAATGGCAAAATTGTTTTGGATAATGATTAAAAGAAAAATACAAAAGGACTATAGCCATTGAAAATATGTTTTAAATAAAGATAAAAATACATTAAAAACATAGCACCACTGTTTCACAATTGCATTTTTAATTTTTGATTCTTGAAGAATTTAAATCATCAATATATTTTTGTCAAACAGAAACACCATTTACTGAGAATCTGCTCTGAATTGTAAAATAAAAAATGCAAACTAAGACATTATTTAATTAGAAAAGATTTTAATTGCTTCTATAAATAAATAAGATATATTAAGGACATTGTCTTAAAAAAATTTTGATGAATAATGAATTTAAAAAAAAAAATTTGTTTTAGAATAAGTTATAAAGTTTTAAAATCTTTTAAAATTCTGTATTAATTTCACCCTTTTAGATGATATTAAGTAAAAACTATATTTACTAATCATAAATGGAAAAGCTTAGTAAAGATCAAACACCAATATTTTTTAAAGAATTTTGCTTTTTTGATGCTGATTTTTGTAGATAGGGCCACCCATAAACAACATTATCAGAAAATACAAGCAATAACTAGAAAATTTAAAACCAAATTATCTACAATTCAATAAAACATTAGATTATAGAGGATATTTTCTTAAATTGTTAAGATTACTGAGTACTTAAAAAATTATATAAAAAAAAAGTCATTTTCTTCAAATATGTTTTACAGATAAAGTCACTGAAGAACATTTGATCTATCATAATACTGTCAGCATGTCAACACCTTAAATAAACCAGCTACTGCCAGGTTAAAAAAATAAATGTCTGCATTATTTTATACTTAAAGTAAATAATATTTGTTTAATTATACTTTAAATCAGTTAAGATTCCTCAAATAAAGTTTCAGAAAAGTATATTTTATTTTTGGAAGGTTTTTTAATAAAGAGAATTACACTGCAATAAACACAAGCTAAAAATATCACTAAAAATCAAATTTTTATCAAAAAAAAAAAAAAAAAAAAAAAAACTCCTTCCAGTCTATTTCAATTAGTTTTGAAATAGACAATGTATTTTGTTTATTGGAAATATTAAATTTAATCTATTAACTTGAAATTAAAACTAAAATAAAAGCTTCAAGAAAGGTTTTTTGTTTTGTTTTTTTCAAAAATTCATTTTAAACCTTGGGTATCACGAACCTGTGGAGGTACCTACTTTAATACCATTACTGAACTGTTAATACAAGACAACGTTAATAGCACATTTGTTAGTAAGTTTATATTTCAAGCCAATTCCCTAAAACAGTTTTATTCTTACTGGATGCAAAACCATGTAATGGATTTTACTAAAGTGATTAATATTTCCAAAATAACCAATAATTTAAGAAATAAATTATTTCAGCTTTCCAAGCTAAGAAAAAATAACAATAACTTAAAGACAGAAAAAATTACTTCTCAAAGAGTAAAAAAAAATCTGTGTAAAACAAATATTTCTAATTGGATTAAATTTTTGATTAAAGATTTATTAAGCATTAGCTATCAACCATTAGTATCATACTAGACAATTTCTATAAATTTCAGAACCTCATCAACTTTTACTACAATTCCTGAGCAAGCATTCTTTCCTACTTGATAGAGATTCCTCACTAAATTAATTTTATATATAACAATCACTACACTTATCTTTTTTTCAGCTTTAAATTTTTATTTAATTCTTCTATAGTCATAAAAATCCAGTGTTGTTTCTTAAAAGATATTTAATAAAAAGCTGCTAATTGCAAACTTTATCAATTCAGTTTATATTCAATATATATATATATATATATATATATATATATTAGTAAGCAAAAACATTTCTGTAAGCAAAAGTGTACTTTCATCCCAATTAGTACAAACTTAAATTTAAAATAAGAAATTAATTTCTATTCAAATTACAAATTTTGAATAGCAAATAACAAAATTGTAATTATTTTAATTTGAAATGTCAGTAAAAAAAAAAAAAAAAAAAAAAAAATTAAAATACTGATTATAGAAGCAACTCTAGTATTATTACCAAAATAAGTAATATTAAATAAAATTACACTGCCAGTAATTGAAAAAACTGAATCTTAAGGTTAACTTCATTTTGTCCGTTTCATTTGTCAAAAAAAACTAGAAAATAAAAAAGTATTTTTTTACTATATATTCAAAATTTTAAATCAGAAACTGAAATAGTTATCAGATTTGTTATAATATTAAAAATACTTTTAAAAAGTCAAAGAAAAAAATTCTGATTTAAAAAGCTATGCCTAATAAATGAAACTTTACTAAACACGATTACCAAAAAGAAAATAATGAAGATATCAGTCTTTCTGGTTACAAGACTAACCACAAGGAAGGCTTTTTGTTTTTTTGCTCCAGAAATAAATTTCTTTTTCAAGTTTTATGGTAATGATTATTTACCTCAAATTTAGTATAATTTATATTTGAATAATACCTCAATCTAACAAAGCACTTAAAATTTGAAACTTGTTATAAGCAACAAAATAAACATTGCATTTCTTTTGAAAGTAAATATATTAATATTTTTTTCTAAATTTACAGTCCTTTAGCTAAAACAAATGGTATTTTACATAGTTATATCTTAATTGTATACAGGAGATTAAAATTTTCAATTTATACTGTTAGATTCAACTCCATTGTATTGTTGTTTAGAGTTAACTTATATTCATAAGTGTAGTGAGATCAAAAAAAAAAAAAAAAAAAAAAAAAACGAGGATAATAGGCATAATTGGTTATAACTAATATTTGCAGAAAGAGGTTAAGCAAAGTTATAAATGCTAGAGTCTTTGTGGGGATTGTAAAATGGTAATTCCATAATTTCATGCAAGCCAAGATGCAAAGATATTAGACAGTGTGAGTGAGTAACAATCATCAAAAACATTTTCTTTTAGCGTGAAAATAAAATGTAACCCTTGTTCAATAATTACTTTTGGTTATTATCTATTTAACTCTTGCTTCTTGCAGTTTGATCCAATTTCAGTATTGCAGCAACAGACAAATAAGCAACAGTTTTCATAAAGATTTAATTTCCCCTTATAGATAATAACATTTTCTATAACTTATTGCAACGCTGGAGAGATGATAATGTCAGTGGTGGGCATAGGAGCAGTAGCAGCATCGGCAGTGAAGTTGAGAATAGGCAGGGGATTGAACAGCAGCAAAGCAGAGCACCAAGGGATGTTGAATACTCCACAAAAAGGTAGCTTCTAGAAAAATCCATTACTAAAAAGGTGTACAAGCTAAGTAACTTGCTCATTACAATATATGGCATTACATAAATAAGTTTATTTTGGTATTGTGTCCATTTAAATTTTGTAACAAAAAGTCCAACAAAGCAAGAAATGTAGGTGTCTCATTTAAATTTGAGAGTTTTGTCCCTCCCATTCAATATGAATTTTTTGTATTTTTTTCTTTTTGTCAGTTTTTTTTTCCTCCTTTATTTTGGATTTTACTGAAAATTTATTTTTCCTAAAGAATACTTAATTTAACAAGAGGGCAGCATTCACATCATGCATATCTTTTTTATTTTTTTATTAAATAAAAAAAAAAAAATCTTAGGGTGGTGGAAATATCCAAAGAAACAGGAAGTTGGCTATTAGTATGAGTACACATAAGTAGGTAATCAAATAGTCTTTTGTGGTTAGTCGTGGAAAAGACACCAACTGCTGGACAGTTAGTGCAACTCGTGCAGGTCGTAAGGTCTCCACTATGTCATCACATGCACAAAGGTGTTCCTGAAATGAAATGCAAAAGGTCCAAGTAGGGTGATTGTGGCCTGCAAAAGTTTTGATGTATGACAACAGGCATTGTTGTTAACAAAGCAGCAGCAGCAGAAGTAGCAAATTCTGATTTCTCATCCATAAAGCCAAAGGTGTATCAACTCTTCTCTCAAAATGGGCTTTTTATATTATATATATATATATATATATATATATATATATATATATATATACACACACACAAATTTTGCAACATTTTCTGCTTTATATCTGCACATTCAGGTACTGAATTCATAAAATTAATTCATTTTTTAGTTTTGTTATTCTAACATATCAAACTGTAACAAAGAAAATACAAAATAATGCAAATAAAATGTTTTGCTCACTAACAGCAAATCATTATTCAGGTGGATCATATCAGCTTAAGTAAAACAATACTTTAGCATTTTATAGAATAACATTTGGAAAAAAATATTGTTCAAAATATTTACAAATATTAATAGCTAAGCTTAGCAATAAACAAATTATATTCTTGAAGAGTAGGGTTACAGACAATCAATACTGGAAAAGCTTGTATGCATAAAGCCAATTATAAGAATATTTGCATGAATTTGTCTGAGATACATATTTTAGTGAGTGAAGTAAAATATGACACTGTCTGCATAAACATTTTTTCTTTCTTTGGAAAAAGATGCATCATAAAAGTTTTGAAATATAAATATTTAATATTTCCTAACAATTTTCAGTTGTTAGCATGAGTTCCAGTTAATAGGTCACTTTTCTCTTACTTGCAAAAAAGGTAGAGATCTTTTATAATTATTATAATACATTTGAACTTTGTACTGTTAAGTATACTTTTAAAAATTATCAGTCATAAGTACTGAATTTTTTTGTTTTATTTTTTACAAATAGAAAAAAAGGGTTTAAAAATTGACGTATATTATTAGGGAGTCTGAGTATAAATATTTACTGATATGAAACACAAGAAAAATTATTTGTTTATGAATATAGCCATGCAAAAACATGCAAAAATGATACTAAATTTTATAAAGAAAAAAGCACATTTCAATGTACAAAATATAGAAAAGCATTTTTACTTTCATTCTGAATGTAGAGTGGCACTTAAACTAACTAAATTTATCTTAATCAAAGGACATGTAAAAGTTAAATGTGAAAGGAAATAAAAGTACCTAATTTAAACAATTACATGAAACAAATCAGTTGTCTTATATATATATATATATATATATATATATATAAAAGGTACCTCCACTAGGTCACGTAAAAAAGCAGCATATCACAATGAAAAAAGGCCCATAACTCAACGAAAACAAAGTTTTGTTAACAAAATGTTGTTATTAATTGAAAGCTAAAGCATTAAATTTATTATTTACGGTAATTTACATATTCTGGTGTATTTCAAATAGAAATTATATAGATTGGAATGTCAAATATTTGCTCGATTTTTTTTTTTAATTTTCTTAAAAGCGGCCATTTTCTTAAATTTTAAGAAATTTGTAAACAAAAAAAATTTTTAATTTTAAACTTCCTAAAATAAATTATATATTTTTGACACGTTATTTGAGTAAAATTAGAAAATTTAAAGTTAAATTAATCTAATACTTATAGAATAAAAAAATTGTATCCAAACATTTCTTAACGATGTGTCTGAATTTTTTCATGTCTTTATTCACGTTATTGATGTTATCGAGATGTTAAGAGGTGATGACAGCTATTATGGATGATCAAATTTGACATAATTTTACAAAGTAAGTGAACGAGTTTTTTATTTTTAACAATAATTTTTAAATATTAAAATTTATTCAGCAATTGTGTAATATTTATTCTTTACTTAATTTTTTTTTAATCTGGATTTCATTTCTTAGGTTCTTAATCTTTTTATCTTATTTAACAACTTACTAACTTAAATAAAAAATTACTTCAATAAAATATGACCCAAACTAAAATAAATACCTAAAATAAAAATATTTAGTAAAAAAGTAATTCCCAAAAATTAAAACTAACTTAGAAATTTTGAAAGGACTTTTTGCAAACACATTAACGATGTGAAACAGAACTGAATATGAAAGGGAAATAATTGCAGTGCATCAGACAACAATCAAATCATGTGATCTTTTTAAGGATTATGTCATGTATAGATTCCCCATAGGTAAAAATTAGGAATGTTTTTTTTTTCCACTAAAAATTACTTTTAAAATTATTTTATAAATCATCGGGTACAAACAACTGTTATGAACTTTTCAAATTTCGATTTGTAAATTTACTTTTCCATTATAACGTTATCATTGATTTACGTGTATAAAAGCAATAAAGAATTTTAAACGATTTTTGAAGTATTAATAAGTTAATATTATATTAATAAAAAAATTTTTTAAAAATGAAAATTTTTTATAAATATTCATCAAAAAAATTTGTTTCTTCACAAAATAATGTCCTTAATATAACGTATTTACAAAAGCAAGTCAAAGCTTTTCTAATTAATTAATTAATGTCATAATTTTTTACATTTTTTTTTATAATTCAGAGTGGATTTTCTATGAAACTGCTAAATGTTAAAAAAAAAAAAAAGAAAAAAAATAACAAAGAAACTGGTGATTTACTTTCTATAAAGAATCCTGTTTTTAACTAATAAAACAAATCCCATGGTTAAAGATTTAATTTCTTGAAATTTCATGAAAACATATAAAGAGGTGGAAACGTTAAAAAAAAATATCTTTAACAAGATTTTCTATTAAAAAAAAAAAAAAATTTCCAAAATAACTTCATTCATTTCTGAATATTTCCTGAAAGTTTCATTAAAATCCGACAATTATTTGATTTTTGCAAGGATTTCCAAATCAACATGTGTTTTCCTCGGGAAAAACACAAAATAAAACAAACCATTTTTTCTC
This sequence comes from Acanthosepion esculentum, assembly GCA_964036315.1. Classification (NCBI taxonomy): domain Eukaryota; kingdom Metazoa; phylum Mollusca; class Cephalopoda; order Sepiida; family Sepiidae; genus Acanthosepion; species Acanthosepion esculentum. The sequence goes on along the minus strand of OZ038483.1, from coordinate 25,042,036 downwards.
TTTTACTGCGCTGTTGTAAAAAAAAAAAAATTTTTAACCAAAATTTTCTACTTGCTAGAAAGGAGTAAAAAATTTCAAAAAATAATAATAAAAATACTTTGGTCTTTCCTCTTAATAACAAAAAACATTTTGATGACAAAACTTTGTTTTCATTGAGTTATGGGCCTTTTTTTTTATCGTGATATGCTGCTTTTTTACACAACCTAGTGGAGGTACCTAATATATATATATATATATTATATATATATTTTTTAATTATGAAAGTTTGAATATAACCTACACCTATCTTTTATAACCTAATCTTTACAAAAGTAATATGTGAATACCTAAATGCACTAATTATTATTAAAGAAACAAGTTTGATTATTTTTGGTAAATGTTAAAGATTTTTTTCTATTCAGTTTGCAGATCTTTTCAATTTATACAGGCTTTAAATTTAAACTATTTTTTAAAATTGCGTTTTTTATAATCACAAAAACTTAAAAGAAAAAAGAAAAGAAGCACAGAACAAAAACTGTTTGAAAACTTATCCATGAAATAATTTCTACAATTAAAAACATTTTATTTTCAATCAGATTAAAACAATTATAAGTTATTTAATAATATACCAAAGAACATGCTGAAACAATTTAAGAATTATTTTTAAAAAGTGAAACGAAATGATATCAAAAAGCATTCAGAATGTTAACATAAGAGAAAAAAAAAATCAATCATAATTTAACACAAAGATTACAAGCAAAATGTAAAAATAAATTAGAAAGTAGACAGTATAAAAGTTGGTGACCAATACTAACGATATCCTCTTTATCATACAATGCTTATATTCCAAATACATTAAAACAAGGAAGATCTAGGACTAGGTTCGATCTAATCCAGTATCTTGTTACTTTCTGAAACATTTAGTCTTACCAAGTATGAAGTATACATGTCAAAATTAAAGAATGCAAAAGAAAACAAGCATTGTAAGTCTAAGCACAAACATGCAAGTTGTATTATGAAAGTGTAAAATGAATAAGTGTGTATAATTTTTAATGGAAAATTATAACAGAATCATCAAAAGAAGAGATATTGCTATTTTTTAAACTGCAGAGCAAGTGCTGGTTTAGGCAGAAAAAATGATTTTTGATTTTAAAAGCAATTTCAAACAATAACTAATTTTTGGCAATTAAGTACTTATTCAGATGAACAGGTATTAAAAGAAATATTCATATAGAATTTTAAAATAGCTCTTAAAGTCTAAATAATATAGTTCAAGTTATAAAGTATTTTTTTTCCTGAATCCCATACATATTTGAAAGTAGTGAATCTATAAAATAAATTTAAAAAAAACACTATGTAATAAATTCTATCATATCTTTATTGAAAAGAAAAATAAGGGAGCAAGTGAGAAAAATGAAAGGCAAGCAAAATAAACACTGATCAGAAAGGAAAAGGCACACAATATGAAGATAATTTTTCTGGTCATAAAGTATTATAGTGAAACAAAGTACTTACTTGATGGTTAGAAAAATATCAAATATTAACAAGTTTAGAAAGCATATAAAAATCAAACTCATTGAATTATATCAATGGTAAATTACAGAAATAATTATATAATTTTAATATATAAAAATGCAAACATTCCAATTAATGTTCTTAATTATAACACTAAATAGTAAAATTGCATTAAATATAGAGAAAAATTTATCCAAGATGAATAAATAAATAAATGAAATTAAGAAACAAAAACTTCCAAGTTTTTCCAGGTTAACATTTCTAATTTATATTTAAAAATACAGCATTAACTAATAATTGATAGAAGCATAATATTCAGATTTTAAACTATTTTTTTAAAGTTTTCCCCCAATAGAAAAATGTTTCATGCAATTTTAAAAAAAAAATAAAATTAACATTAAAAATGACAAAATCAAAGTGCCAAACAAATGTATCAGATATTTACAAATCAACCAATTACTTTGAAAAGAAAACAAAGATAACATAAGCAGCTTAGTATTAATCTACTTTGTGATATTCAAATCCCTTCAAAAATGTAACAATTGTTAAGTTACCAATTCATATATTCTTCATCTAAAAGATGTTAATGATTAATGACACATACTACGAAACTAAAGTTAGTATATGGCCAGAGATAAATTTATGAGAAAAAATTAAAACTGAAAAAAATCTTTCATACATTTATTTCATTGTAATGAGGAAATGATTCCTATATTTATAAGAAAAATTACAAAAACTATGTTCAAATTTTTTTCAAGAAAAATTTTAGCTAGAAAATATTTTAATTCTGAAATGGAATTTTGTCTTGAAAAATTATATTATAATATTATAACACATTCGTTTTGTAGCCATTGAATTAATAAATTTAAATTCCAAAATAATTTAAACTAGATGTTTCTAATAAATGTTGTTATAAGAGCAGCTTAACCTGTGCAAGTAAGACTTGAAAAGGTAAAATTAATACTAAAGTAACAGTTAAATGGATTTACTTTTATTTTGGTGAGATAAGAAAACTTTGCAAAATCCACATTACAGTAATTTAATAAAATTTGATTGCTTATTTTCATTTACCATCTTATCCTGTGAACATTTTAAATTCATGATCAATAAAATACATTGACACTTACAAAGTGTATTAAATTTCAAGTGCATGAAAATCAAATAAATTAGAATGAAATGATTATGAGCACCTGATTGAAATAAGAAAATTTGTGTTAGCATCTCAAAATTATATTTTCAAAGTAAATTTTGATCTTGGAATAGGTATTTCCAGAAAAATTCTAAGTGTTTTATTTCATTGATAGCATTGGACAGGAAAATCATTAACATTATCTTTGTAAAATATCAAAATTGTAGCTAAAAGCCCAGACATCCCCCGACCTAATTAGAAATGGCTAGTTTCCTTAAACTAATATTGTAAAAGCATTAAAGTTCATTTTGTTTTTTATATCAATTAGAAATTCTATAGAAAGGAGATATGTGCAAAGTTGAAACATCTGAGGAGAACAAAAGCACACAAAAGCAATATGGAAATGAATAAAAGTTTGAAAAAGATTATTATCTTTAAATAATTGAGAAAAAAACTCATAAGCTATCAAAATCGTAATTTATTGAGAAAAAAGGAATTTATAGAGCATGCAAAATGATCACAGAAAAACATGCAACAAGCTTTGTACCAAAGATAAATGAAAAACATGCATTTTATATCAAAAGTATTCTAACAAAGGAGAGCGCTCTGAGGCTTGAAGCAATGCAACATAAAATTAAAATAAGCATGTGGTGTGTGTCATGTTTAAAAATTTTGAGAGATAAAGATTAGTCCAGAAGTAAACATTTTTTAAACTATATAAATATTAAACTACAATATTAATAATTGCCTCATAGTAAAAATTAAGTTTGTTTTTTTTTAACTTTAAGAAAAAAGTAAATGTACAAATATGAAAAGGATTCAAGGTTAGTGGTAAAAAAATATTTAAGTTGAACATTTTATAGGTACGGTTCCACTATAAACAAAAATACAATCTTGACAAGCACCAACATCACCCTGGGAATGTCTTATATATTCATACATTCTATATGTTATTACAAGTTGCACCTACAAAGCATTAATATTCTCTGATGACAGGTTTACAATTTGAAAAATAAATTCAACAAAAGTAGTCAAATATCATCATAAAAGACCCATTTTACACCAATACACTATCTTCCTCATGTTGGGGTATATTCCCCCAAAATCTTCTATTGTCATTCCAATTTAGGTTACATCTACTAACATTTTGTTTTTTTAACAAAAGTAAACTTTTTAATTTTTTAAACCTCTTTTCTGGTATCACAGTGAGAATGTTAAGACAATGAATAAAAGAAAAAAATTGGCTATTTTCATAGGCGAATGAAAAGTGATCTAACAAGCTGTTACTTGCCAGAAACATACAGTCAAAATTTACAAAGAGCTAACAGTATTTTTTTCAATATTGATTTTAATTCTCTGTAATTCATTTTTTATCAAATAAATATATTATTACAATGCAAGTACAGTATTAAACTTTCATATCCAATCAGAGCATTTTATGGCACAAGGATTCAGTATTTATTTTCTATAGTCTCTTATATGTGCTTCTAAAAGGAACTTGACATTTCAAGATTTATTGAAACTTCATTTAATTTTTTTCAAATCATGAAAAAAAATTGTTTCAGTAAATTTCCTTTTTTATAAATTATGCGGTAGTGAATTGTAAAAAGTGAAACAGCTATTTTAGAAAGAAAATTACAAAGACGTAACAACCTAGAAGTGACCAATGAAAATTAGAATGAAAGGCAATGCATTTTTTTATTTTCTTGAAACAAAGTAGTTTTGCAAATCACAACCACCTGTTGCAACAAAAGAAAATGCATCTGATTGCATCAAGCAATACATGAAGTGTTACAGGTATTAAAAGAATGTCAGGTGTAGTCTCTGTATAACAAGTTGACTGCAGGGAAAAAAATAAGTCCTTTTTTTTCTTTTTTAAATTAACAAACGTGACATTGGTATGGAGAAATTTTCTAAAAAAAGTCAAGAGAAAATAATTATAAGACAATACAGAAAATGTGTTAAAAACAATTACTTCAAAATCACCAAAATTAAAATGCTGTTATATTCAGCTTTATCAAATAATTTTTATAGATATATATATATATATAAAAAAAAAATCAGTTCAGTAAATATTTTCAAAGTAAAACATTCAAATTAGGTAATGTTAACTGTTTATATTGATGAAAGAGTATTCTGCTTCTTTTTACAACAAAACTTTTGCAATAAAAATCAAAAAGATAATGTAATTATTGCTGTAAGCCTCAAAAAGACTTGTATGTGATTTTAAATTACAAATGATTCCTAAATTAGATTAGAATAACTAAGATAACAGTACTAGTAACAGATTTTTTTTTACTGTGAAAACAGATATATTTCAATAAACCTATGACAAGCAGGTAAAATTTCAAGAGTCTTCAGTTCAACAATCATAGGCAGTAGACACTAATTGTGCGATTATTTCAAGTAAATGGATACAACTAGAAATATTTGAACAGATAGCTGATCAGTTTTTATGTCCAGGAAAAAATAAAAGGAAATAAAGGAGTGAAGTATAAATTAATTTTATAAATTAACATACAATTTTCTCCACTTAAAAAATAACATCTAAAATTAACATACTAAATTTTGTTCAGACATTTGGAAGATAGAGAATATAACTTTGAATTAAATATTTCTAGTGTGATATACAATATTTAGCACAAACTTTAATCAGCTCTATCCACTGAAGTTTGTGTTAAATGTACTGGCATGAACCAATGTTTTATTAAAAGGAAAGAGGAATTAAAAAATATTAAACAAAATATCAGATAAGTGTTCACAATTACTTTAAATCCAAAGACAAATTATTTGGTTTGAAAATTAAAATGAGAAAAGTCTTTAAAGTTACAATCTCTGAATAACATACATATTTCCACTAATATCACAAATATTAATATTCATATTTATCAAATAATAATAATAGTTTTACCTATTCACATTAAACTTTAATATGAAATTATATTATTAGGGGATATTTTTGCAATATATAAAAATAACATTTAGAAAAATCATAAAATTTGATAGATTTACAAGGAAAATTGTAAATAGCTATATGTTCATAAGTATTCATACACATAAGTAAAAAAACAAAACAAAAAAACTATTTTTATTTCCATGCTATCTTAAAAACTTAGATATATTTTGGGGTGAATTGAAAGACAATAACTATAAAAAAATACGAATATCTCCTTACATGAATTTTTTTTAATATAAATTATGTATTTTGCATAATATGACAAAAAACATTACCATATTCAACATTTGGGATAATATAAAACTGAATGATTGCAATAATTTAATTAATTTAGTAGGGTATAGTTGAATATATAAAAATATGTTATATACCAGATATTATACAATCTAAAAGGAAAAAAAAAAGATCTAAGAAACATACTTGATCAGCTCAATACTAACATTAAAAAAAATGTATAATCACTGTTTAGCCATTAATTCCATAAATTGTTCTGGTTTTTCAAGTAATTGAATATCAAGAAAACTACTGATATCAAAACTTATATATGCATAGAAGAAATCAAATGAAATATAAGAAATATTTCAAATGAGTCACATCTGCTTTATAAACCAATATATAGAAAACAAAATACTAAAACAGAAGTATTCAAAACCAAGGCAGAAATGATAGACAATTTTCCCCACCCACCTGCTAATAAAGAAAAAGCAGTAGCAGCAAGAAACAATACAGTATCAATAAGTGTCACAAATGAACACTTCAAGTATAAAATTGATTTATCTTTAATCCTGCATGGAATCATGCAGGCTGAAAAAGGTTGTTCAAATGAGTATAATAAGCCAGTACATTGTAAATTAAATAAAAAGTAGACTTGATATGTGGTAAAATATGTAAATATATATATATATATATATATATATATATATATATATATATATATATATAGCAAAAGAAAAGGAGAAGCTAAGAAGAAAGGTAGAAAATGACAATGAAAAACAAAGTAACATTGCAGTAAACTGAAAGGAGAAAACTGATTTGTAAGTGGAAAAAATCAGTATGATTGGTTGACTATCACAAATAAACAATCAAGCATGCAGATCAGGTGAGACACTTAGATTTGAACAGGTTTTCTCAAATACATTGCAAGAAATCTGGCCACCACCTGAGATTAGCATTCAAAATTAACTGCACAAATCTATGCAGGATGTTAGCTTTTCTTCTCACAATAGCAAATGATAACATTCCTACAACCAGTAGCTGGTAGCCAACAAAGCTCACTGTTTATTTTGACAGCTGGATATTTTGTTTAGTTTTTATTCTTAATCATAAAAGGAAATTGTGCTATTATAAACACTGAATTTTCTTTTTCTTTCAGGATGAGTAAATGCAATAAAGTTGTAAAGTCATTCTAAAATCAAATTAGAGAATATAATTTCACTTTGAAATTAGATTTCTAATTTGGGTATTTATTTCAATACAGAAGTTCTAATTTCATATTTAACAAGAAAGCAAACAAATTTTTACCAAATATCCAAAACAAATAATGATGCTAACAGATTTAACTTCTTGTGGGTTCTACTTCGTAGCTCATTATACTTTGTATATTTTTTAATCTTTAACGTACAATGGAAGATAAAATTTTAATTGGTGACATTTGAACCTTCAAAGGAGCTATTTACTGAATAAAAAACATGCAAAGCTGAAAATTAAAATTGAGGTCTCAGAAGAAAATCTTTTAAATAAGGTGAACCAGTCTGAAATAGTTGCTAAATTTGCTGATGAAAATAGCCTCAGTTTATTTTTTGAAGCCCTAGAATAAAAATCATCATTATTCCACTTATTTTTTTTTTAATCTTGATTATATGCTGCATTCAAGTCTTTTGAGGTAGCTAGTAAATTCTTTTACATGTGCTTGCTTGGAAAAAAGCTCAACAGAATCGGAGGTTTCATATTGATGTTAATGAGATTGGAGGATCTTCAGATATTCTTATAAAGTGATCTATATTTTACAATTTTGAAAGTCAAACAAAATATTTCATTTTAATTTACATATATAAAAAAGGATTCTATTAAAAGTAATTTTAAGTCAAGAATTCAAACTTAAGCAATATTTCTAAAATTATACCATAGAAAATATTTTAAGAGAAAGATAATATTAATTATTTACATAAAAATACACATGTACAAATAAGATTAATCAAGTTTAAGGTTTCAACATAATAGAATTTTTAATTACAAATTTTTTTACAACTATTTCTCAAACTCACTTTAATATTTGCACCAATCTTAAAATAAGAGATCTGTAAGAAAAAAGCGTTGGAACTACTTTCTAGTTAATATAACTTAAAAACCACAAAATTTCTGTTAATATATTTCCTTATTCATTTCCAAGTCCTTATTTAAAATTAAAATAAGGTGATGAAAGTATTAAATCATTAATTTAAAAAAAAATTAGTGTTTTATAAAATAAACTGGTTCTCTTAGTTTTGGCTCCAATTATTCAGATTGTAGCTGATATCAAGATGTTATTTTGTGAAGAATATTTTCAGACAAAATCAAGAGGGAGTGCAGAAAAACATTCCTACCTGATCAACACCAATTTTTCGGCATGCTTCAATGAAATGATCCACATTTCTACGACATTTTGCCATAGTCAGTTGAGGCTATAAAAAATAAATAGCAATAAAAATAATTAGTCATGTTATTTTTTGACAAGGCTATTTTGAAGTGTATTTCTAAATCTTCTGAATCATTGTATATTTTCAAATATTTCAACATAAACTAATCAGTCACATGCCATTAGAAGAATTGATAGCTCTAAATAAATTACTTCTTTATCATAGTGCATTCCAGCATTATATGCAAATCACATTCCTGAAAATTACCTTTTGGTTTAATGTATGTATTGTCAAAAATTTTCAATTAAAAGTTTAGCAGCAGTGGCATGTGCAATGTTAAGTGGTTCTGTGCAGTAATAAACAACTGGCAGCCATTTTGGTGATATCACTTTTTCACTTTATATGAGCCATAAAGCATTTTGAGAAATGAAAAGGCAAAAATTATTGAAAAGCAATTGAAGCAATTATTGAAGGAAAAGCAATAGCAGAAATGGTTAAAAGGCTTACAAGAGGCCACTGTATGATCAAGAAATTAATCTCAAACCCATGCAGTGCACATGCCAACAAAGGGAAGATACATGGATGTTCGTCACTTACTCAACAAATGGAAACCCATTTAAAGATAACAATATGTAAGCACCCACTTAAAATTGCAAAGAATGATTTACTGCTATTGGAAGCTGAAATGTATATGTAAAACCGCATGCTGAGGCATCCTGAAGTGCTTAGAAATAACCCTGAAGCCAAATCATCTTGTTAAATGTATTTCCTGGGTCAAAAAGTATTTTAAATCAGATTTTCAGTGTGTGTTAATCACACACAAGTTCAGGGCAACACTAGATGGCCCTGATGGTTGATGAACAAGATAGTGCCTGAAGGACAACACTAAGCCTCTTCAACTGAGGTGTCAACAAGGAAGCAGATGGAGCAGAGATTATTATTGATGAAGAGGACTATTAGTTTCATAATTATTATCATTTTATTGATTTGTATATAATCTTGGAAAGCAGCATATATTTAAGTGCATTTATGTAAGGATTACAATTTATTTATAATGTACATTAAATAACAATCATACATTAGGCCAACACAGGCTTGAAAAAGTTTTTTTTTCTTAATATGAAATTAAATTTTAAATATTTCTATAAGCAAAAACAGTCTGAACCACAAGAATGAAAAAATTTTAAATATACATACAAAATGGTGTCCAATTATATATTTGGAAATATATTTCAAATCTTAAAAATTAAAAGGAAAAATGAAGTGCATGAGAGTTTGAAAATCTTACCACTGCTGGGGAAGGTACATGTATTGTTGCAACAGCTCTTGGGCGAATTTGGTTTACTAAATGACAAAGCACAACACCATCTCTTAATGCTTCAGGCAAATTAGCAGGTAATGTCACCTTTAATCGGGCTTGGATTGTCTACAAGTAAAAATAGAAACCATTAGGAAAAGTAGAAAACAAAGTAATCTTACATAAAATGCTCCACAGATTATTTGTCAAATTAGAAACGTACAATTTGAAAGCATTTGGTCAAGTGTATTTCTGTTCAACTTTTCATCAATGACACAAATAAAAATTATTTGTATTGATAAACCAACAACTGCTGGTAACTACAACAGCATCAAATGTTCACATTAATAAATGAATTATTTGATATTTGAGGCAATTTCACCAAAATAAAATTAGCTTTCAGTATCTCCTTGTAAATGTATATTTAGACAGAATTCATTCAAGCCAGTTTGAATAAAATCCATTGACAAGATCTGTTTGTTTTTTATACATTTTTCCAGTTTTTGAAAGTTGTCATACATCCAGATCAAATTATAGAGAACCAGATCAAATTATAGAGAAACAGTCCAAAATTCCTAATGCTTTTGTTTGTGTTCTTTCAACCATATATCGTCTTAATCAGAAATATTATCTATATCTATAAAACAGATATGTGTGTGTGTATATGCTATTTATGCACATTCACATTTCTCAACTAATTTTGATGAAATTGTACACACATGCTGCAAATTTACCAATGTAGGCAAAGACCAACTTTTCAATCTTCATGGCCCCCTGGGTTTGGCAGAAAAATTGATAAAACTGAAGGTGAGTACAACTTTTTGCAAAAACCAAGACAAAGTTACACATGAACAAAAGTTTTACTGGATGAACTGATGTTCTTTGCACTTAATGCAAAACATAGCTCATGTTACGAGGTTTATGTAAAGTGCTTGATAGTTTTCTAGCAACATTGTGGTCATCATTGGTTGGAGGGGGTAACTGTTAGAAGATCATATGTGGCAGTAAGATTCAGTTCCCTGCAACACCTCCAGGAAGAGTCAAAATTGGTTGTCATAATTTTATGACTTCACTAGTCCCAACATATGGTCCTCTAGCTCACGTGATTGTAATCCTATGGATTATTATATGTGGAGCATGGTTGTAACACCAAGGCCAAGCTAATTGACAGAATTAAGGTGGTGTTTGAGGGTCCCCCTAGGGATGCCATGAGGGTCACGTGTGCCAGATTCCAGAGAAGCATCAAGGCTGTGGTAGATGCTGCCATATTTAAAATTTTCAGGTATCATTAAAAATATATATATCATCCCAGCCTTACAAACCTGAATTCAGAGTGAAACTCAAGTAGCAGTGATAATATACTCACTGGCCATTTAAGTATATGTGAACAAATACTCTTTACAACTTTTTAATCAGCCAATGACATATGTGAACAAATACTCTTTGCAACTTTTTAATCAGCCAATGACATTTCAACAGTTTAATGAATATAGACATTTAAACATGGTCGTGGCAACCTGCTGAATTACATTTCATTAATTAGTATGCACACAAAAAAAAAAAAAAAAAAAAAAAAACAGTAACTGAAGTGACTTTGAAGATAATGTGTCTGTTGGTGTTTGATGGTTATTTCAAAAATTGCTGATCTACTAAGATTTTCCCACCCAACCAGATCTAAAATTTACAGAAAGTTATCAGAAAAAGAAAAAATTCCAGTGAAGAGCAAATGTTAGTAGAAATCCCTTATTGATGAAAAAAGGGAAGAGAATGTCCAGGCTACTTAAAGCTGATAGGAAGGCAACAGTAGCTCAAATAACTCTTTGCAATGAAAATATACAGAAAAGCATCTCTCAAAGCACAACATGTTGAACCTGCAAATAGATGGGCTACAGTTGCAGACAACCATGCCAGGTGCTACTCTCAGATAACAAGAAAATGTGGTTGCAAAAATTGGACAATAGAAGATTGGAAAAAATCATTGCCCAGTTTGACAATTTCTGCTGCAACATTCAAATGATAGAATCAGAATTTGACAAACAACTTGAAAGTATGGATCCATCCAAACTTGTATCAATGGGTTAGGCTTATAGTGTTGGTATAATGGTTTGGCAACTATTTAGTAAGTCATTTGGCACATGAAAATTCTACCTATAAAGGATATTTAATTTTTAACAAAGAATTCAATGACAATGAAGATAAGGATTTCAATAAAGTGAAGTACTTTTTTTCTATATAGCTGTTTTACTATCATTAACCTTAAATAACATTAATTTTAATACAAGCAAATAATTTATTAGTCTTCAAAACAGAAATCTTTGAAATTATTTCATGTGTGTGGTGGTTGGAACTAAGTTTTGTTTCCTCTTCACCACAAACTTACATTCCGCAAACTTTCAACTTGTTGAATTTCGCTAACAGCCTGATCATGGTGTCTCCGAATTGTGAAATTGGGATCAGCATCTTTATATTCCTCCAACAATTTCAATGCACCTGCTGACAAGACTGAAATAGAAGAAACAAAATGTTAAACTCCATAGTGTGATAGAAATAACATTAGCCAGTATAAATATATGCCCCAAATTTATGATTTTGCTTGTCTTTTTCAGACAAATAAGTGTAAAATATAAGAGAAAAAAAAAATAAGTATTCTGTTTCTATAATACAAAAGCATAAAGGTATCAACTGAAAATGAGTGAAGAGAAATAATAGTGCTTTAAATATTTTTGCAGTGGTACAAAACACACTGTACTTGAAAAAAATCAAATATACAACTGTTACGATATTTTTGAATGCATGTAGAAAAAAAATTGCCAAAGCATATTTATATGAATAATACTTTGATTGAATTTTATACATTGACATAAATTCCTTATAGCACATGTATAAATCACTACTGCCTGAAATTTTTTTAATCAAAAAAAGAAACAAATACAACTTGATAATTTAATTTATAAAATTTGTACTATGTTTGGATTGAGAATCAAATTAAAAAAAAAAAAAATTAAAACAAAGCTTAAAAAATAAAATGGCATGCAATAAGGTGGCTAAGAGCAAATCAGAATTTTTTTTTTTTTTTTTTTTTGCACATGAGTGAAGAGAGAGAGTCAAAGAGATAAGCAAGCTTAATTATAGCAAATCTATTAACATGCAAATGACTACAATAATTTACTATTCAATGATAGAAAAATTGATTAATTTCTGTTTTCTACAGCTTAACACTTTGCAGGTTATGTATGTAAAGCCAGAAAATATTTTGTAATTGTAAAAATTTGTTTTTGGAGTTTATAATAAAAATCTGAAGAAAAATCAAACTTTAAAGTAGTTATAACAACATGGATACCTACAATATTTGCCTGTCCAGATTTATTCAACCTCTTCTAAATTATAAAAATGACTGAATCATCTCAAAGCAAAATATTTTTCCAGGTTTCATTTTATGGAAAAAATGTTATTACAATAACAAGATAAAGGTAGTGCTTATAGAATGGTGAAATCAGTCCTTCGGGTATGTTTCTATGAGTCAACAGTTTGATGGATCTTGACAAAACTAGGCAGATAAATTTCCAAAGTGAACATTGTGGTAGGTTCAATTTGGGGCATAGTTTTGTTACTGTATTTCTTAACCTTACAAAACTGAATCCTTTCTATACTAAATATTCATAATTTTAGTTTTTTCAGAAAGCAAAAATAGTCTTTCCTTTTTTAAATGCTATGGCCCTTCAGGATGTAGGTGATCATGACACTCTGTTGATTCCTTTTCCTTATTATATAGAGATTGCCATGCATTCTGAAAGATAGTGAAGTAGTTTCCTGTTGCCTTCTCCATGATTTGGAATTAAGTTTTCATTCTCTTAGATTGTCACTCAAAAGTAAGAGAACCCAGTCCACTTTGCTATTTAACTCATACTTGATGGGGAGAAGAGATGGACTCATGCCTTTCTCAAGGGCACTTGACCAGAATTTGAACTAGAGTTGCTGATTCCACTTTCCACATTGATATCCATTATACTTATCTGCACAGCCACTTAAATAGTATTCAAATTTATATAAAATTGCAGCCAATGATTTAGAAACTATAAAGATTTACATTTCATTGATTGCATGTTCTGTCACCTGAAAATTGAAATGTTGAAAATGAGAGGAAAAACTGGTTAGGTAAGGGTAGAGAAACTACTTTGAAAATGTTTTTAAAAGAATTTTCAAATTTGGAATACATGATTATTTATGTTATCTGCAGGTAAAATACTCATATTTTGAAATTCTCTTTTTATAGTCCTGTCAATTTTGGGATAATTGCTGATTCTTCATATATTACTGAATAGTTAAATCTATAAGTACATAAAATTATTATATTCCATGTGTAAATATTTACATATTTTAATGAACAGACAAACTGAAAATATTGTTAACTATTTCTCATTAATTTCATTTTTTTCTATCAAACATTGGCATTATCTTTAAGAAGTAATTTTTTTCTTTACTACAAAAAATATTTTAAACTGCCTGCATAAAAATATAGTTCTTTTGTTGATTACAATCAAGTGGACCACATCCAAATACCTAATTATTTCAAACTAGAACATGTACTACTTCTAGCAATATGAGCTAAATGTATTGCACAAATTTGCTTTGAAAGAAAATTTTGGGACAATGAAATAAAATAAACTCTTAGTTTATTTAAATTGCTAGCTTCCTTTATAAACTACTTTGTCATTTCAGAGATTTATTATCCATGTTTTTATAACTGGCTGCTTGTAAAACCAATAGTGAAAAGAGAAATGAAAAAAAAAAACAACTCAAAATTTGGGCAATATTTTCTAGGCTGATGCCTACTCATAAGTATTACATTTTCTTTACATTTTTATAAACAAATTATAAACACCTTTATATTCAGTTTCCACATATTCTTCTTAGAATAAAAAAATAAGAGATATAAACTAGTAATTTGAAAATGCATGTTTGTAAAAACTTACCCATTTTTATTTATTTAATTATTATCAATAATAATATTAATTTATCAGATGTTATTCCATACTAGTGTTTTTATAAACAGTATAGAAAAGATAATGCCCATCTGCATAAACAATGTCTGGAAATTTGCAACTTAGAAATGGTTGGAATTCCAAAGATGTTAAAGACAGGAAACAACTAAAGAAAAAGTTAGTTCAAGGGAATCAAAAGAAAGGTCAGAAAGGTAAGCGAATAAATGCACAAGAGTTAGAAAAAAGAGAAAGCTAGATGCACACTTGGCTAAAAGACAACATTAAAAGCAATAGAAAGAAAAGTAAAATAGTTGGGATTTGGAGCAAAATAAAATTGAATGTTATATATTTCATTAACTACAGCCAGATCCTTGATTTTAAAATGTGAAATAACATTTTATAAGCATATGAATTTTAAGAGCTTAAAACATGCTTAAACTTAATGACTTCTTTCCATTCAAAGAAAGATATAAACAGGAGCAAATTTCAACCAATGGCCAAAGTTAACTTGCATTAATTTTCTGAATCACCCATGTTTATTCATAAATAGCTTATACATTCTCAAAACAACTGTTTCAAATAAATGAAATCCTCAGTATTAACTAATATTAAATGATAAATGTTTGAGATTATGGATAAGAAAAAAAACGTTTTAAGTATAGACCAATGTTATTTGTGAACAACGTCAGTATTTATTAAGCTTTGTACAAAGGAGTGTTGATAAGTTCTCGGCCAGACCAAGAAGCCTTTAAAAAAAAAAATCTGATGTTTGACCCATTGTCCAGATTTTAGGAATTGGGTTTAACTCAGAATTTCACTTTTCAGCACTCCTTGTACCAATAAGCAAATAAATGTAGACTGAAGGTAACCTGCAATTAAACATTTTCCTTTTGTTTTTGCTAATCCAGAAAAAACATCTTCCACTGGAATCATATCTCAGAAGCCTTAAATTTAGTTTGACAACTAATTTAAGTTTACATGATCTGAATTATTTCAAGTAAAAGGACTATCAATTGCTACTAATGAATTTGATCAGACTACAGATGAGAATGACAAATTCTCTATTTTCCATAAAAATTAAAAAAAATTTTTTTTATATGATTTATAACTTATTTCTATTTCCTAATACTAATAATTAATTGTATATACATGAACTACACTTACATTTATGAAAGACAACCACTGATAAAACAACATTCACAGCTGATACACAAATTTGAATGAGTACAGAAAAACTTCACAATACTATTTATACATTACAACTGCAATGGAGGTTTCAGTAGTTTTGACAAAGGATTAACTGGTGATTTCAGAATAATGAGGGCATATGAAAATAATGGTAAGTCAACCATATTCAAGAAATGCTTTTTTTTAAATAAAAGAATACATTTTTTCATGTTTTTTTATAAGCATTTTCTTCAGCTTACTGCAATATTACAATCATTTCAATTTTCAAAGAAACTAATAATAAACAAGTAACTATGAATATTATGAGCAATTAATTTTTCCATATTATTCTCAAGTGAACTAAATATTCTTGATTTACAATATTATGATGTAAATATCAATGACAATTTTCTATATTATAGATAAATGTATTATAAAAATAATCATTTTTAATATTTTTTTTTTAAAGGAATGAAAATCTCTTATTATGGTAAGCATTAACTGCAGTGTAACCTAAACAGAATGGATTAAAATGGTGATTCCATATTCAAGCAATCTTCAAGATTGTTACATTTCTTTCACTTGCAAAGTAATGCTGTAGCAAATTTTAAATTGCAAATAATATACCATATATTAAAATATATTTGTATAAAAGTTGCAGCAATCATACCACTTTTGTGCTTACATTGTTTTGCCTTCTGACTCAAATTTGTGCATAATTTGCATGCTAATTTTGATGAACAATGTTGCAGCTTTGCAGTTTTGAGTGTTCATGTGATTACAACAAAAACGAATGGAAACCAAGGATTTCACTATCCGAAACAGCATTTATTTCATCATCAAATAGAATATTTGAATAATAAACACATTTAGCTTAATCATTGCCACTATAGCAAGTGCAAAGTACCAAAACTGACCTATCAGTACTAATATGGATTAGTAGAAAATATATGCAGCATGTAATTGACATTAGGTTTACAGTAAGCTAATAGAGAACTGCACATAAATATATAAGGTGGCATATATGCATATATAAATTAATGAGACTAAGAATTAAATAAACATCTATAAATCGATTTTAATGAACCTTATTAAAATATTTATTATACCCACAAATTATTTCATGAGTTCACAGAATTATTTATGGCATTCTATTGTTAATCATCCCTATGAAATCCTGAAAATGCTACTGTCCTTGTCACTCAAAAATGCATAATTAAACCAAAGCCAATCTAGTTCCTCATTTGTTAGAGTTGAACTAGAGCTGAAAAAGTTGGGCACTTGTTCATTATCTTGCCAGAAAAGTTTCTCAGAAAGCAATTCATTTTTGTAATTTATCTATAGCATTGGAACTACCACAATTTTTAAAGGATTTCACGCCCAGTTCACTTGGAATACATTCCCATACCGCTTTCATTCAGTGTACATTGTCTCAGCTTGACTTCAAACACCTCACCTTTGTTGGTTCTTTTATTTTCATACACCATCTACCTGTTCCATGTTGTTTATTTAGTAAAACATCTACAATAGAAGTAATTACTTCTTGCCTGGTTTTGTTTTCCTGTAACTTTACACAATTGTGAATGAAACCAATTCAATGGTGTGGTGTTGGCTTAAGGAGAGAGATCCAATAATTTTCATCCAAACTTATTCCAGATAAACCAATCCCTCTGTGTGAGGATAAACATGCACACCACTTAGAAATTCTTCCTCTAGCCATCAGTGAAGTATGCAAAAACTGCTATTAAATGTTGCTTTTCAGATCCAGTTATTTTATACTAACAGTGCATTTTCCTGAAAAACCCTACACGGTTATTATCAGGCATTAAAAAGAAAAGGCAGAGCTTTTTCCAATGTTAACAATTCATATGCATAATGTTTGCATTCAGGAATTGCAAAATTACAGAATTGTATCTTATGATTCAAAACTTTTGGTAATTTTTGCCCAATGTGGGTTTGCTGATGTAATGGTAGCCCATTTCTATTCATGAAACATGCCCATCATCCTCAGCTAAAGGATGAACATTATGTTTATATGTATCCATGGATATTTGTAAAGCTTTTGTTTTAAGAGCCATGCAGATGACAAGTTTAATTGCATGTAATTCACATGCCCACGTATATAAATCTTCCTTCAACTTACCTAAAGAGATGGCATATAATTTGTCAGGTTTTCTTTGATATTGTAAGGAGAGTCTTCATTGCTGCTAGTTCATTGCTAATTTTTCTGACATGCAAAACTTTCTCTCAGCAAAAGACTTTCTATGCTCATCAGCATACTCAAATAAGCTAACTTGAGGTTTTGCGTTTAATTCTCATAGGTTATTTGTTTTTTGTCATTTTTTTCTATCAGAAATAGAAGGGATATTTTTAACACTTCTACCAACAAATATGTACATAAAGGTTTTGACAGATAGGAGCAATATAACATTTGCATTATTATGTTATGTTGGACATATGATAGAGCAAGATTTAGTAGATAAGCTACATTCAGCTTCCCATGTCTTTTGTGAAAAACTGCAACCTGTCTATAAGTATATATGTTTGTTTGTTTATACATAAGAGTTAATATTTCAAAAATACATCCAAATATTCAAGACCAAGTATTTTCAAGTCTATTTTGCCTCAGTATATTAATGGGATTGGTTAAAAGGAAGGAAATAAGAGTCACAAGAAAAGTTAGAGGAGCAATCAAGCAAGCATTATGATGCAAAGTGGTGGTTGGTAGTGACTGATTACAGGAATTTTCCAATATGACCACCAGTAAATCTTCATTAAAGCAACCATCACAGGGTTAGGCAGTAACAACAGCCACAGTAGCAAGGCAGCCAAGGTTTCAAAAAAATAAATAGAATATTTTTTTTGCCTCCCCACATAAAATTTCTTTGGCATTCCTGAGGCTGACTGCACCCTGGATCAACTACAAATACATACCTTCATCACTCTGATGAGTGGCGGATGATGCTGTGGTTGATGGTGATGCTGTAGTCTTTGTGGTTCGCCGTCCGCTCGGTGGGATAATTTTGTTGCTTGCTCCAACAACCTTTCCTTTATCAAGAACAAAGGGCTTTACATTGTAGGCTAAAAATATTTATATTAAGTCAATAACAGACACAGACAGCCACTGTCAGACTAGTCAGTAGATATTACTTTCTCTACCTGGAATAACATTGTCCCCCATTTCGTTGAAATTGTATACAAAAGGGAAAAAAAAAAAAGAAATCAAAGCAATAACAACTAGCCACAACAAAAAAAATTTTATACAAGTGCTTTAGGACTGGGTGGACAAAAGTGAATAAAGATTAATCTTATATAAAAACAAATGAACAAATAGCAACTAGTGAAAACAAGAATTTCTAATTAAAAAAATAAAATAAAAACATAAAAGACAGAAAATACAAATATCAAAACAAAACTCACTAAAGCTTGTGGCATCATAAACTAAGTCAGTGCTTGGAAATAACTCAGATAAATCACAAACTATAATGACAGATGCTTATAATGTAAGGGAGGTAATTAAAAAAATCCTTTCCCAAAAAGGATTGCTGCAATTCCAAATTCAATCATTGCATTTAATAGTTTTACTGTTGAATAATGTAGGCTAAAGTTCATAAATACCACTGTTTTTGTACAGTGCTGATCATAGATTTTTTTCCCCTTATTCCTCTATTCACTTGTTTGGTGACTGCTGTCACTTATTTTTAATGTAAATTCAAATGTAATTTCACAGTCTATAATTCAAAATGTAGATTATTTTTTCTAAAATGCTAGAAAGATTAAAAGTATATACAAGTGGCCTGTCTTCTACTTAAGATAATTGGTTATTTTTCAATACTGCCAGCATTAAAGGCCAAATAAAAGTAGAAATTTCAAATGCTAATTTTCAAAACAAGTAGGCTTACCTCACTTAGAAAACTAGCACTACTCAATGTTTTAACTATTCTATTCAGTCTTGTGACAAATCTAGTATTAATATGCATTTATAAAATAATTCTTAAATTTTTATAACATTCTAGGATAATATATGTAAAAGAATTTCTATAAAAACTAAGTGAAAACTTCACTAGTTGCATAGGCAAATGATTAATTAAACTCATCATTTGCATAATAAAAGAAAATATAAAAATGAGTAAGAAGTTTATTTTGATAACAGTAAAATTAAAGGGTAAGTCAATGACAACAAAATTGACAAAAATCTAATCTCTTAAGCCTCTTTTTGCAACTAAAAGTGGAAAATAAGTTGTACATTTGTTTAATAATTATATGGATCAAGATAACCGATTTTAAAACATGGAAATTTATTAATACAAAATTATGCTTGATAATGTTGCATTTCACTTCGACTCATTTGTAGATATTAAATTTGCACAATTTTTTAAGCAACCAATCACATCAGAAAATAAAATTTTATTATCAAATCATTTTTAATGGGGCTTTATTAGCAAAAAAAGCAACATTATTTACACATGTTCAATTAATCTACTGCAGAATTCCATTCCTCTTTGGTAAAAGTAGGGTTGGCATAACTGAGAAAAGAATATTACTCAATATGAGTGGTACTTGCAATGACAACAGTGAAGCATTCAACTAACATTCCATCCAAAAAGCACATACAAAATGGAGGACATGAATTCCAATCATGATTTATATGAATAAAAATTGACAGAAATGTTGATTGCCTTAACATATGGCAATGCTGTGACATGGAAGTTACCTTATTTTTAATTTTTTTTTATAAAGTTCAGTGTGAAAGAAATGTTTAAAACCTTACCTGATTTTGTGCCTGGTTTAATGGAGCTGCTGCTACTGACTGAAGAATCTCCAGGAGAACGCTGTCAAACAAAGAGTTTCAATTACTAACAAGATTCACTATGAAGTAATAAAAACTTACCATTAAAATAATAAATCATGAAGCTGGTTTCAAAACATTAAGAATTGAAGTAATTGATGTTGTACTAAAATATTCATTTAGTAAAGAGTTAATATATCCAAATAGATTTTCACCATAAAAGCACAATGTAAACACATGCAAATTAATACAAATGTGCTAAATTTGAAATAAACTTTAACATGTTAGATAAATGTAAAAGTGTTGAACTGTTACCTTTGGTATCAGTAAATGGCTTAAAATTGGCAATACACAGAAATGGTCTCATTTGACAAAATTATATACAACTTACCCTCTGATGACAGTCTTAATACGTTAACAATGTTACTTTTGGCCTTGATTGCATTGACTAAAAGTATTGACAGATAGTGATGTCTTTGACACACATTTTTCTTTATCAATCTCCTGACAACCAACAAATTTGCTCTTCAGTCATCCTGATTTTCTTTCATCACCACCAACAAAATACCCATATTCAGAATCCAAAATTTGCAGTCTTTTTGCACAAATCATCTTACTACATTCATTTTACAGAGAGGAGAACACTCTAGTAAATGCACAAGTAAACTTTAAAATGACCTTGTTGGTACAGCCATGTCACAAAAAGTTTTCATGGGACTGCAAAATTTCTGTTAAGAATATCAAAGAATCTTAGCTAGGTAAAAGATTTTACTCTTACAAATCGAGCCCACAATAAATGACAATTCCAGTAGCACATAAGAATTATCAGGAATCTAATGTACACAAAGTTTATCAAATTAATTGGTAACCCAACTTTTTTAATAACTTCCCACCTTTTTTGAGGTTTTGCCATTGATAAGATACTAAGATATATCAATGAAGGAAACGTGACTGAATTCTGACCTTTATTTGTACAAATGAGCCTCCAATAAAATTGGTTCTGAACATACAAAAACCTTATACTTGACCAAAATTATGAAAGCGCATTTTAATAATTTCAAGTCTACTATTCACATTTCATCACTTTCTTATATATATATCTATATATATATCTCATAATTTCCAACAAACATATGCAAAATAATACTCTATTTCTACCTCTTTAAGATAAAGCATTACTGGCTGCACAGTCAATGAATGCCAAATAGTTAATATTACCATTAACTTGCAAATACTTAAAGTTCAGAATTGTCAAGTGAAGCTAAATTAAGTGAAAAAGAAATCTATTTTGAAATTAAAAAAGTTGTTGAATACATACTGATATCCAGTCAATACAAAACAAGTAGTTTTGATTACTCTAAAATCAAATTCCATATACAATTCTACAGGCATAGAGATTTATGGTTCCAAAATGAAAACAATGGATAGTCCAAGAGATACATGGCCAAGTGGATTAAAGCAGGAGTTAAAACATTTCCCTGGCAATTGTGAAGTCAATGCCTGGATTTGGCAGTACTAAAAAGTCACACCCTCTGGTTCAGTGGAAGAAACAGACAAGTGACACAAATAAGACTGGTGAGTATTAACCAATATGAAATCTAAGCATCAAAATCAGAAAAAACAATCTACCCTGTTGATTGAATAATAGTTACAAAGTATAATTAAGAACATCTCAAGAAGTCAGAGGGTATAACAACCAAAACATTAAGAGTATAACCACCAAAATGAGTATGCTGGTCTGAATAGAAAGGCAGATAATGATTATTCCACATCTCAAAAATTCCCACAAGCTGAATGGTAACAAACTTGGGACTTTGTGTTTATTTTAGATTAAAAACACTTGAAAAAAAAGAAAGTTTCCAAAAAGATTGAGTCAGCATAAGAGATGATACCGTAGTAAAGAAATCATAAATAATATTATATATATATATATATATGTGTGTGTAGAAAAAATAATGCAAACTGTTTTTCGTTTTTTTTTTTTTTGCAACTAAGTTATAGCTGATATAACCTTACCTAAAAGTAAATAAGTACAATGCATACATTTTGCTTAGTTCTTTTCAATAATAAACATCTATCTTGGAACAATTTTACCAATTAATTCTTATAGCAATCAAATTTGTACAAACTTCAAATAGAGTAGGGTTATTAATGGGATGTAAAGGGCTAAGTGATGAGTCAGTGCAGCAGCTGCTTGGCCAATGGCTTGTTCACTACACACCTTTGTGTTATTGACAGTATCCTTGACTGTAGATTTGGAGCGTTGTTCTTCAAGTCTCCGTTTCAACACCTGGGATTCATGCCTCTGTTGGTTGAGAATGGCTTCATGCTTTAAGCGGAATTCCTCTTCCTGTGAAAATGTTAGTTAGAACGGCCAGCTCCGTGTTAAGAGTCTTGGTAAACATGGTTCATCAACAAGCAATCAATGGGACAGTGTATAATGAAAAATGATGTACACATGCAAAAGTTACTGACATCAATCATGCAACACATGCACAGGAATTTTCAAGTGGTTTTTTAAAACTTTTATAGGGATTTTTTTTAAAAGGAGCAAGTATTAAGAAATTTGAGGAAAAAAGGTTTCAACATTTACAAGCCATAATTAAAATGTGTGTGCGTGTGTGTGACAGAGAATGTCATGTCAAGCTGCATTCTTTTGTGCCATGTCCTTTCAGCGTGTGAGCAACCATGACTCTCCACAACTTTCCTGTGAAAAAAAAATCAAGCTTTTCTAATATTTCAAATACCTTTTCATGTTGTACCCTATCAAATACAAAACATGGATATAGACATTTCTGTTTGTATTGCTTGCTTTGATAGTATTTGGACAATAAAAAAAGCATTTTTTGTTCCAATATCATGAACAAAGCAACATTATTCTTGCTTTATTTCCTTTCTAATTTTGTTATGAGCTCTATTCATTAAAGTCCTAATGATTAGTTATGTGGCTCATCAAGTTGATTATTCAATGGATTTTGCTTTCACTTCAGCTAGTTTCTCTAAACTACAAAAATAAAGCTACTGAGGTATTCCAGAATTTTACCACTGTCATCTATTTCCTTAAGCTGCATTTTAACTGATGGAATTTAGAGGGAAGATAATTAGAAATAAAATTAGAAAAAAATTTGCAGTTTTCTGCAGCAAAAATATAGCTTCAAATCACAGATTAGACTGGTATATAGTACAATATCTATAGATGTGTTTTAAAAATAGATATACATCTGTTAATATAATTGATATAACAGTTGTAGTTATTTTCATTACAGATTTTTTTTCACTTATTCATAAAAATAGGTTGCTAAAAAATTGTCATAACATGATGAAAAAAATGCTCCAAACTTAATAAAAAATACAAATTTTATTGTGAAAACCATTGTTATTATAAAGGGGGAAAAGACCAAAGAATTTGATGATCATTAAATTATATTTTTTAATCCTTTTTAGAACATTTGAAATTTTGGTTAAAAAACTTGTTTTTATTGCAGGGGACCAAAGATTAGTAATAGGATATTTTAGCATCATTTGATTTGTAAATTCTTGCAAATAATTGTTGGATTTTAATGAAACTTTCAGGACTTATTCACAAATGAATTAAATTTTTTTTTTTTTTTTTATTGAATTTTAAGAGATTTTCTTTTTATAAAACCAACACCAGTTACCAAAAATCTGCCCTGAATCATAAAATAAAAAATGCAATAAAACTAAGATATTTAATTAGAAAAGCTTTTAAATGTTTTTATGAATAACATTATGGACATTATTGTCTTACAAAAAAAAATTTTTTTTCAATGAATAATGGATTTTTAACAGAAATTGTTTTCATTTTTTTTTTTTTTAATTAGAATAATTCATAAAGTTTCAAATCATTTAAATTTCTGCATTACTTTGTCTCCATCGGGTGATACTGTTAAGTAAAAACTATATTTACTAATCATAAATGGAAAAACTTAGTACAAATCATCAAAAAACAATACTTTAAAGAGAAACATTAAATAAACTTCTGTCATTTAAACATTAAGTATCGCATTTTCTGTGAAGGTACCTAGACATAAACAGTTCATAGTTTAATTTTTTAAATTTAATTAAAAGTTAAGAAAAAATATCACATTAAATGTAGTTTACAGAGATAAAAAAAAAAAAAGAATTGCAGTTAAAAAAGTTATAAAGGGTACAATATGGTGAGACTTGTATTAAGTAGTAAAATTTCTGCTTTGGGAAAATCAAATTTTGCATAAAAATTTAAAATTTCTTTTAAACACCATGTTCCTTCAGACATTGGCAATCAAAGCTCTCAACAGATCCCTTCTCTTTATTATATCTGAACTGCCAGACATTCTTGGGAAATATAGTGTAGTTTCCCACTGCCTCTTCCATGATTTTAAAATTCAGTGTTTCCCTTCTCTTAGACTGGTTGCTACCCAAGGCTATAGAGCCCAGTCTACTCTGCTATTTTACCCATCACTGAAGAAGAGACAGATTCATGCCTTTCCCATGGTGATTTGAAAAAAGTGAATACAACAATATCAGCTGTGCTGATGACCACTATACAACATGCACACATGACAATATTGATCAATAATAAAACAGTGTTATTAATAATAAACTTCCTATCAGAGGGCCAGTTTAAAAACACATTCTCAATGTCAAATAGACAGAGCTACTACAATAGTAAAAACAAATTGGAATCTTATTATAAACGAATATGGAATAACCCATGATCATTTAGTTTGGGGGGGGGGGTAAATGGCAGAGTAGCTAGTTGATCTCAGGCCTAAACTTGGAAATTAATTCCAACTAGTCTGTTCAGTCGGGGGATTACTAAAAATGCATAACTTTTCTTCCAGGCATAATCCAGACTGCCCTACATCTAGCTTTCATCTCCTACAAACATGTAGAAAACATTGCAATGGTGTACTGTCTTTTTTCAAATTTCTTTATAAAATGGTAAATAATAAATATTACATTGCACAGAAGGTCCTCAGGTTATGTTGGACCTTACACTTAGGAATCATAACGATGGGCAAAAAGTTCCCAAAAAACCAACACAAACAAGAGATAGCAAAGGCAGCACAATCCTATATGGCATACAGCTGGTGAAGAAACAATACCATCATCCTCATATAGTGTCACATGACGATGTATTATGGGAGATGGTACCATAACTATGAAACGCTGTACACCAGGTCCAACATACTGGTGTTTAACTATCTTTGTAATTTTCTTAAATTTATGTGTACATCTGCCATTACACCCCTGATGACCACTAAGCTATTATCACAATATAACCAGATATCTCCCTTAACTACTTTTGTTAATTTAGTAGGTAGTAACAGATTTCTACGCCATTGAAAACCTACATAGTGATATCAAAGCAATCACAATTGCCATTCTTGATCCACATGACTTCATTGTGAAATAATATTGACTTTTAACAGTACTTGATTTCTAACTGCTTATCATTTCTGTTTGTGTGCAGTTTGGCCATATCCATGGCTTTAAATATTTCTTCACTAATTAAAAGGAGAGAAATATTTGCTTTGCTTGTATGTGACACTATTAAACTAATTGATAAGAGCTTTGGTATTTTTACATTGACTGATTTCACATAATATACCACTTTTTTTCTTTTTTATTGATTTTTTCATAAATGACTTTGTGCAGGTTTAAAATATATACTGACTTATCATGAAAGTTTTTGATCGCAAAATCTTTTTCATATTTAATTAAGCATTTCCCAAATTATCTTTAAAAAAACCAAGGGTGTACCAAGAAGCATAAAATATGAGAGAACGCAATAAAATTTCAGTGTAATATAAAGCAGCAAAAAATTGCTCAGAAGCTTAATAAGTACTAACACACACTATGGATAGTACCTTTACACCTCCTCCAACAGCAACATACAGAGAGTAATCCACCAACAAGATATAAAATATAATAGATGACATTTGTCCATTATCTTTACCAAAATTTGTATGAATGTACATATATCACACACATGTTTTTCCTCATTGCAAATGATGAGGTGGAGGAAAGGAAGCTATCTTGAAGAGAAATATTTCCATTCAATAAAATATTCAACATTAAATGCAAACAAAATATAAATTAGATAAAGTTTTCCAAAAAGTGGGTGACTTAAACTCAATCATTGGTTTCTTTGTTATAAACCAAAAATGAATAAATCTATTTCACAGGAAGTAATCAAAAACTAACTGGACAATGTCCCCTTATAATTTCTAGAGGGTTCTAGCAAGTCAGTTCAGGTTAACAAGTGTTTGAATATCTAAATGAATAGAAGCTTGTTAAACCACAGTGAAAAAGTGAAATTAAAATACCAAAACAAACATGCTTACAATGGATAACAAAAGTTTATCAAGTCTTACTTTGTTTTTTATAAGGAAGAAATTTTACAAAAAATAATTATGGACTTGAGTAACTTCAAACTAGAATTGGGCTGTATTTACATTTTTACCATTTACTGAAATAAAAACCCTACATCTCAAAATTAAAAAGAACATTAACCTGGTTGATGCTAATGGATTTCCATACATACTAAATTAAAATCATATAACAAAATAAAATCTTTGAAAATTAACCTGCAAAATATTTTATAACCATATGATAGATTATTCACCAACGTTATTAAATAAGAAATCTTCATTCTAAAAATTAAAACAAAAGAATAAAACAAGAACTTAAATGAATTATCAAATTATTAGAATATTCTTGGAAAACATCTTTAAAAAAAAAATAAATAAATAAAAAATAATAAATAAATCTCAAATGCCTATTTTTTCTTTACAAACAAACCTAAAGTATAATTTCACAAACAAAACTAAACAATTGTTAAAACAGTTTGCTATTTTCCAGTTTATTTTAAATTTTCAATGTAAGACATCTGTACTATTCATCTAGCTATTTTTCTGTGATCAAAGCAGACATAATTTATTTCTCCAGGGAAGGGGAAAAAATATCATTTAAAAGTGCAAATAATTTTAATTTTAAATTGGAGAGAGGATATATACATTCAACATATTTTCATCAAAATTTTTTTTCTTTATAAAGAAGTTTTAATAAATTCAATCACTGATGAAATAAGTATAGTAAGTTTTACTGAAATTCTATAACTATTTAAATTTCCATAGATCTTTAAATTGCAGTGTCATCAAGCATTAAGATTTTCCTACCGATTTTCATTTTTACAAGTGCAAAACATTTCTTCTAAACATCTCTAGTTTTGTAGAATGCATACAAATAATTGTTATATGAATGAGATTTATTCTCATCCTTTGAGCATGAAAGAACCAATTCGAGAAGAGCAGTCTATGAAAAAACATCCTTCAAAAACACCAGAAGATGAGTAGGAGAGACAAAATGAGCCCAAAGAAAAGCCAGAGCTCTCCATCCCCTGAACCCTCCTGTTCTACCATGGCTGCGGACATCTCTTTAGATCCAACATAGGGTTCATTTTGCACAAAAGGAAAATTCAATGAGCACCCCAATACTCAGCAACAAATTCTGCCAACAATGACAGTTCTTATCAGAATCATGCCAATTTATTTCATTAAACATACCTATAAAACAAAAATTAAGTAAAAAGTATTCTTTTAAATAAATATTTCCATATATTGGCTTAAAAAAAGAACCAAAAAAAAAACAAAAAAAAACTTATAATCAATCTCAATGTTGAACAAAGAAATTATCAATACCTAGCGTTTTTGTTTTGTTTTATATGCTATTGTTCAGCCAATACAAGTTTTAAGAGTCACTCATGGAAGAGGGTTACTGAATGAGGTTGTTGTAAAGTCATAAACAGAGGAAGTAAGAAGTGTATAAGGATATGTAGGATAGATAAAAGTTGACGCTAGGCTTGAAGATGTTAAAATCATAGTGATCAGAGAAGCAACCTCGAGGGAGTCTGTTCCACAAAGTATCAGTTCTGGAGAAGTTGTCCAAGTAGAGCTTCCTCCTTACCAATGAAATACAAAGGGCATGCCACAAAAATAGTGATAGAGTAATGAGAAGCTAGTAACATTACATCTATGGGAAGGGGGTCATAGAATAAAGAATAATTCATCACCCACAAGGTTGCATAAAGACTTTTGAACTGTCGTGGTTAGAATATGAAAACTGGGCGGCTCCAGCCCAGATATGGCAGCAATACAACATTTTTGGTCTGATCCAACACTTGTTAAAATAGACCATGGCAAAAGAAGTTAGGTACTTTGTTGAACAGTACAAGGAACGAATCATTTTTTTTCAGCATCTTTAGCAATGGTACAAATATACAAGTGCCACTTAGGTGTAGGATGAGCTTTAGTCCCAATACACTCCAAGGCAAGGAGCCTCATTTAAAGTACAACTGTTCATCAGGACTGCAATAAATTTAGGGCTTGCTTGGTAGTGATGAAACATTTTTATTTTGAAGGTGCTGAATGATACAAGCTAGTCTAAAGACCCCTGAACTGTGAGAGTTAGGTCAAAGAAGAGGTCAGCTGCATATATATATATTTACTAATGATCTGAGAATATTCTTAAGCATGAATGGTAGGACTTAGGAGAGAGACTTGGGAGATGCCTGCATTAATTTCAAGTGCTTCAGAGAACTGGCCATTAATGACAATCCTTATGAACCTACCTGAGTGGAAGGACTTAATTAAGACTTTTCTAGAGATGCCATAGCTGGAGAGTTTTGTGTAGTAAGCCCCTATGCCACAAACTATCAAAGTTACCTATAATCTCATAAAATGTACAGCAATGAACATAGGAAAATATGAAATGCAACTCCTTGCAAAAATGTACTAGATCAAAAAGAGTTGTCAACTAATGAAACAAGAGAGCTAAATTGAATTCAATGTGGACAACAATTATATAATAAAAGCTAAACAAGTTTCACAAAATGTTGAGGATATGTTGTTTTTTTCCTCCTTTGGTCTTATTTCCATCAATTTGATGTTTCTAGAAAGAAATTATGTGTACAGTTACCAAAGGAAAGAGAGGAGAAAAGCAACAAAATATTTTTTTTATAATCTTATGTCTGAATGAAAAAATATTTTTCCAAACAATTAAACATATTCAAAAATCTCTCTAAAAAATGTTATTCAAAATATCAAATAAAAGCATGCATTACACTAAAAAAAATATTAACTAGTTTTGATTAGTATAACTATTTTGTTCATAATGCACACAATTTTTTATGTTGACAAATAATTATTTCATAAATTAGCTATTTTTTTTTTACATAAATTACACATAAAATTAGCAAATGGTTACAGAATGCATATATGCCAAAAGGTAACTACAGAAAGTAATGTTTTGAAAATTAAGCTATTCACCAATTGACCTGTATAATTTTTAGATATTTTTAAAAGCAAATCAGTTTCTCCAATCTGTTTGTTCAATAAGAACAAGATAAAGAAAAAAAGGGTAAAAATACTGGACAACCATTTGAGGCCATTTTAAAGTCAAAATTACTTTGCTGCTGTTATCTATTTAAACAAACATTTAAAGCAGAACTTTTTCAAGAACAAGTCATAGTTTTCCTCACAGAAATTACTCACAGGTGTTAAATGATTGGATTTTGTTCCAGTTGTATGTGATTTGCCAGTTGTAACTGCTATTTTGGAATTGGTAGCAGAAGCTGGTCCTGTCCTATCTGAGGCAGTGGATGGCTTGGTTCGGCGGACCACATTTGACGTAGAGGTGGAGGTCTTATCCAAACGCAATCGACTGCCAGACAAAGATTTTGTAGTTGTTCGTTCATTCGTATTATGAATTGAGCTAGTTGAAGAACTTCGACTTGGAGCATTTGAAGATACAGGAGATGGGTTCATGTTTTCATCAGGAATACCACTGCAAAATTAAAGGCAACTCAATGACAATTACATTCTGGCTGAAATCAATAATAATTAGTTATTTGTAAACAAGATGCATAATTATACATCATATCAGTACACTTGACTCAACAAACCTCCAGCCTGGAGATCAGTTTTGTAGAAATGCAAAACAATGCATCAGTGAAAAAAAAACACACAACTTTAGTTAAAGTTCAAACTTAAATCAGTAATTCTTTAAAAAAATAAATAAATAAAATAAATAAATATAAACAAAAATAAAAATTTAAAAAAAAATGTAACTTTATTTTTGAATTTTCTGAAACAAGAATCTCAAATAGCACTTTTGATTTGATAGAATTTATAAGCAGGAAATGAAACCAAATAGCCTACATCTGATAATATAAGACTCCTGTACTTAGATGGTAGGTATAATTATTGCTAAAATAGAAAACTGCAAAATTTAAGATCAAAGGAATTAGAAATAATTTAAATTTCAGATTTAATTTACATGCCTCAAAATACCAATGAATTTCAACCTACTTCTTTTGCACATGGTTTGAAGCTGAAGGAACTGTTGATTCTGATGAAGGTTTCCTCATCTTCACAGCATCTGGACGACGATATGTACTTGTCGTACCAAGTTTTTTGTCATCCTTTATACCACGTGGTCCTAAAGCGTATTTCCTAAGGAAGGAAGAATTTTCATTACTTAAAGATCAATTACAGAAATAAAAAAAATTTCATAAAATAACTCTAATCATTACATAACACAAAAGGAAATATTCCTATATAAACCCAACGCTAATAACTGATGCTAAAAATTACCAACACTTTTCTGCATTCTTAAGCAGGTTTTTCACCAGAAATTTTTCTGATTTGATAATGTTCATTACACAATGTCAGATTTTATTATGCAAGTCAAAGTTTTATATAAGATGGATCCAATAGCCGGGTTAGAGATTGGATCCTTCGTTGAAATAGTCAACCAAAATAACTTAAGGTAGAAACAGTCATGTCATGGACAAGTATTATAAGCAGTAGGTCACTTCAAAAGTTGATGGTTAAAGACAAATGCAGAGTATTATTCTAAATTCTTGGGTAGGATATTATTTGAGGGTGCAAGTTATAAACAAGAAGTTTTAAGCTAAAATGTATATTCATGCAAGACAATATTACTTCACATTTGAAAATCGGACTATTGCTCATCCTGACAAAATAAAAGGTTTCAAAAACCAAATTAATGAAATGGTCCGTAATCTCTTCAGAAAAGAGAACAGAAAAGATTGAAAGACTGATGAAGATTATAGAATGTTAACAAGACCATATTAAGGTGGAGAACTATAAAATAATTTATTCAAGTATATAGGATATTGTGGTTAAATATTTCTGTTGTCTATCTTTGTAAGTATAATTGTCTTTTTATAAATAAATATGTATGACGTAAGTTGTTTGCATAATAGAAATTGATACCTGCAAAACAAGTTATGAATATATTTTTAAAAGAAAACAATATTCAAACAAGGAAGATTATTACACCAACCAACAAAAAATCTTTTTTTTAAATAGCACAGGATATCAGAACATTTTAGTGTAAATCAGGGTTGCCAAGTTCAAAAATGTACTTAATACTGTTGAATTAACTCTACTCTCCAAACATGCTAGATTTGCTCTCTACTTGTTGCATTGTTTATGTTGGGGGAGATAACTACCCAAGAAAGAGAATTCTTCACTTTGAGTACAGAATATTACTTCCTGACAGGGAGAAAAAAAAGGTGGTTGCTGTTTAAAGACACACAGATTGATTTTAGTCCTTTCTCATCCAGCTGCATCAAGTAAAGTGAGACAAAATATAAATATTGTATTTAAAATACAATTGCTCTTTTATTTTATATTCATTGTTTATCCTATTAGCCTGGGATAGGACAGATTCTTTAAAATTGTATAATTCTTCAGATATTAAAGGAGAAACTCTTAATATTATTGTTCTTGTGACATATATGAATGACTGTACAGAAGCTCTAGCCAATTTGATGCTACCAGGCTTGCAGACAGAATTTGTGTATCAGGTTCTGTCAGTGTCAAATATACTAAACTTTAAACATGAATTTTAAGCGTAAATGTTGCCACAACGACCCTGACATTTTCTGCTACATATGTGGTGAATATACTGTAAAAGAGCATCATTTCAATGTTCAAGATTTCACCAAAAGAGCATATCAAGCTTAATTTGGTGTGAAGATTGGTGATCAAGGTAAGTCATGGGCTCCTCACAATGTTTGTAAAAATTGTAATGAAACCCTTCACTTGGGGACCAATAAAGTCAAGTCAATGAAGTTTGAGGTATCAATAGTGTAGCAAGAGCCCCCAAATCATAACAATTGCTATTTCTGTATGGTGAACATGTCAGGATAGACCCAACACAAGAAGTCATGGCACTATCCCGATATTGAATCTGCAAGATGGCCAGTTCCACATTATAGTGGTGTTCCATACCAGTTTTTACTTCCTTGCCTGATTTTGATCAAGATGTTGACAATATGAATATTGCAGAAGCAATGCATGAAGTTTCCAACAATAGCAGCAACAGCAGTAGTAGAAGTTATCATTTGTATTTGGGAGATTTTCAGACTGCAGAAGTGAAGCTTTTCACATAAGGAGAGCTGAATGACTTGGTTAGAGACTCTGAAGCTAAAATAACATTTTACTATAACAGAGACAAAGAACGTGTTTGTTATTTTAGTGAAGATGACAACTGTTTTTGCAACATCCAAGACTTCTTTTAGCAATTGAACTGCCTAAGTACAATCCATCTGAGTGGCATTTATTTATTGACAGCTCTAAACGAAATTTGAAGTATGTATTGTTGCACAATGGTGGCAAGTTTGCATGTATCCCAATTGGACATTCAGTGATCTTGAAGGTGCACTACAAAGAACTAAAAGATTGTTCTACAAAAACTGTGTTATAATGAATGTAAGTGGATGATATGTGTGGATTTTAAAATGGTTAAATTTTGTTAAGGCAGCAAGGTGGTTTTACCAAGTACCCAGGTTTCCTTTGTCTATGAGACAGCAGAGCCAATAATCAGCACTGAGAAAATAAGGATTGGCCTATTCGTGACAAGCTTGTTGCTGGGACGAAAAATGTAATAAATGAGCTGCTGGTTAACCATGATCACATCATCCTGCACCCACTACATATCAAGTTGGGTCTAATGAATCAATTTGTCAAGGTATTAGATCCAGATGGTGTATGCTTCAGTTATATCTGTGCAAAATTTCCTGGTCTAGTAATGAGAAACTGAAGGCAGGAATTTTTGATGGGACACAAATATTAACAATGAAAATTTTGTCTCCGATATGACTGACATTGAGGTTTCTGTGTGTATTTCTTTGGTCACAGTTGTGAAAGGCTTCCTAGGCAAAAAAGAAAGCAGGTAACTACCAGGAACTAGTTGAAGTTATGCTAAAAAGAACTTCTGAGTTCATGAGTATCAAAATCCGCTACCTGTTTAGCCATTTAGACAGATTCCCTGAAAACATTGGTGATGTAAGCAAAGAACAGGAAGAACATTTCCATCAAGACTATGAAGGGGCAATACCAAGGCTGATGAAACACCCAAATGATGTCCAATTACCGCTGGAGTCTTATGTGTGATTGCACTCATAAAACTCACAAAGTCATACAAGAGAAGCTTCCTACAGTTGAAGATGCAATGATTTGGACAGCTTGTGATATTGGGTTTGTAAGATAGTATGTTGAATAGCTTAAATTACATATTTTGCTAGTTTACTTTTGGTGTGAAATTTGATTGGAAATCATTTCTATTTTAGAATTTGTCATTAATCTCTTGTAATAAATGAGGATACTTCTGGACAATGTTCTGGCTCTTTGTTCAGGGTTAAAACAGTAGCATGCTGTAAGTAAATATCACATTTTAATTATTCATATACAATCAGAAAACATGATATATTTATTCAACCTTGTTTATTACCAATTAATAGCCTAAATATCATAATAAATGTGGTTTTGTTGAAATAGTCATGCACCAGTAACACAGTAATCCAATTAGTATAATTGTGTACAGATTTGCAGGCAAAAACATTACTGTAATATCTTAAAAACTAGAGCCAATTTGGACAAAACCAATAGCTCCTCAAATTCAGCAACCCCCAATATACCCCAAAAACAGTCTCACCTAATATGCCAAAAAAATTTGTTGGCCAGTGAAGCTAAAATTTATACTATATTACTCATGAAAATTTTAACCCTGTTTGCCTAATACCAATCTTATTATGAAACTACTAACTTAAAATAGGTCATTGTAGAATACTCTCAAAAGATCTTATTACCCATAACATATTTGAAAGCTATTAGGAACTTAAAAAGTGAAATCACAGAGTAGAAACTGCAAGCAATAAATAGCATCCAAAGACAATATGTTCTGTAATAAAAAATAAAAAAACTCACAAAGATGTTCAAATTGACATGGCATTTTCTTATGAAAAAGTATTGATAAGAACAATTTTACCAAAATATCTACTTGTTTTTAATGTGCCAAAGAAAATAAAGCCATCATTAATTATTTAAGATCTCCAGTTTCAAACTTGTTAATCAACAAAAAAAAAAAAAAAAAGTTACTCAAAATTATTTTTGAAGTTGTTTTATACGATGTTATAATTCAAGTTTAATGGTATAATTCAAGAACATACAGGCAGGAGACGAGACAGAAATAATCTGATGATAAACAAGTCTATTTTCGTTTTTAAAATGTCAAAAGTAAAGTAAATTTGTAAAAATTGATTTTTAAAAAAAAGATACTTATGTAGCATGTCAAACTTTGGTGTTCCTAACAATGTTGCTCTAGTCAAAAATAGCCTCTTAAAGCAGACTTGAGACCAATATTGAATTCCTTATTAGCAGTTTATTTTTATAATAATTTAAGTAGAACTTTCAATCTGTTTCTTTCATATTTTACTTTAGGAAAAAACATTTTTTATAAATCATGATGAAATGTTACCTTTAGATAGT
The DNA here is from genome assembly GCA_964036315.1 of Acanthosepion esculentum. Lineage (NCBI taxonomy): Eukaryota > Metazoa > Mollusca > Cephalopoda > Sepiida > Sepiidae > Acanthosepion > Acanthosepion esculentum. Next base: position 25,006,743 of record OZ038483.1, on the reverse strand, counting down.
TATTAAAAAATAAAAAACATTTAACTGAAAATTAAAAAAAAGAAAAATAGGATATAACAAAATTTCAGTGAGGAAAGCAAAAATTAAGAGAGAAGAACTCATGAAACACTTGAGGTGAAGTTCTTCTCATCATAGAAACCAGGATGGTTATGTTAAAATTAGATAATTTGTATATTTCTTCATGTACAAAAATTCTAATTGCATGTAACAAATTTATTAGATCTATACTAAAAGTTCAACCTACCCAAGTGTAATATATTTAATTAAAAACTTGTTTGTTTACTTAAATATAAACATAAATCCTCTTGATATTATTTCATAATTATGACTGAAATTTACAAAAGAACCAGTTATGTAATTAAAAATACTTCCAAAAGAAGTTGTTGATTCCAATCCAATAAGAATAACTGCTACAAACATCCCCTGACTACCAAATTTATAGACAAATTGTACAGATGCATGCTGAGATTTCTTCCTAACCAATAAAATGGATTACTACTCAGTTACATCTGCCATATTTCCGTATGTTCTTGTCAAAACACCACAACCACTTGGCTATATCCCTTTTACGTATGAATACCATTCATATTTTGTGAATTTTCTGCCTTGTTACTTTGCTTAGTTTTGCCATATATATATATATATATATATATTATATATACAAGGTAACCAAAAAAGTTCTGTCCGTTTTTAAAGGAAAAAAATAAAACACAGTATGTGTAACTTATATTTAGTCTTCGAAGTAATCGCCATCGGCATCCAGCACCTTCTGTCAATGTGTCTCCAGCTGTTCAATGCCCTTGCGGTAAAACTCAGGGGGTTTTGACACAAAGAAGTCCATGAGGGCTTTGCACAAGTCTGCTTCATTAGTGAAGGATTTCCCACGAAGATGATTATCCAGGGAGTGGAAGAGGTGGTAATCGGATGGCGCAAGATCAGGTGAATAAGGTGGATGGCACAAAGTCTCCCACCCAAGTTGCTGGATGGTATCCCTGACCACTCGCGCGACATGTAGCCTGGCGTTGTCATGGAGGAAAAGCACACCTTTGCAATTCACCAGTGCTGGCTCCTTCTGGCGCAATGCCTGTTGCATCTGTTTCAATTGCTGCGAGTATAGGTCTCCAGTGACCGTTTGGCCCATTGGTAGCAGTTCATAGACCTGTCCACCAGGCACAAAGCATAATCTTGCGTGGGTGCATAGGCGGTCTTGCGGTGTGAGGGACAGCATCCTGAGGAGACAACCAATGTCTGGAACACTTGGGAGTTTCGTACAGAACCCACTTTTCATCACTGGTAAGCACTTGATTGAATAAGGATGCGGTACGGTGGCGAGAAAACAGCAATACGCAGACTGCCACTCGCTGTCCCTTGTGGACCTCCAACAGCGTTTGTAGAACCCACTTGCTCAGTTTGTACGTCTTACCTAGGCGGTGCAGATGAAGTCTAACTGTTTCATCGGAAACATTGAACTGTCTTGCAAGTTCACCACACGTTAGACTACTGTCCTCTTCAATGGCTGCCTTCAGGACTCCATCATTCAAGACCCGTGGTCGTCCACTGCGAGGCTCATCATGGAGAGACAATCTCTCAACTTGAATTTTCGAAACCAAAGCCTTGCAGTACATTCATCCACAGCACTATCCCCAAACGCTTGACATATGCAGCGACTTGATGCAGCTACTGATAAGCCCACTTTGAAGTCGTAAAGCAAAGAGCCCCGAACAAGATCTCTAGACACTTCCATCCTTCTCACAGCTGTCCAGCTTATAACTGATAGCCATGCACGGTGCGCGTGTTTTTTATAATGTCTGATGTTCCTACTTCCGGCTGTCCGAATTTGAAAACTATTGCTACACGCATTTCGTATATATTTCAACTTCATTCAATGACTAATCAAAAACGGACAGAACTTTTTTGGTTACCTTGTATGTGTGTGTGTGTGTGTGTATATATATATATATATATATATATATATATATATATATATATATTGGGGGGGGGTAGTATTATTTTGTCCTGCTCTTTTTCTTTTTTTTTCTTAGAAACTCCAATTCCACTTGCTGCGCATGTTTTGCCAATTACACCTAACCATGGCCAATTACTCTATAGAAGCAAACAAAATAGGTTTTATAACCGACTAACTCTGTTTACACAAGATCTTAGATAAAACATTAGTATGGTCAGTTCAAAATGACTATACAGGAATCCCTCAGTTAGTGCACATTTGATTAATGTGTTTTCAATTAGTCTGCTAAAACTTTTATACACCAAAATTCAATTAGTGTATACATAATACTTGATTAGTGCAGTAAAACATTCTTCAGTTTAACAATAGTAATTGAAAATTGATTTTTTTTTTACCAATGTACACATTAACCACACTAATTGAGGGATTCCTGTATATGAATATGTGGGTAAATATTTTTTTTAAAAAGCAAATATATAGAATTGTGACAAGTTTCCTGTCATGAAACATTATTCAATCTTATTATGGCTGACATATACCAAAACAAATAAGAAAAGAAAAAAAAAAACAAAGCATTTAAGCAAAAAAATTAGTATGTAATACCTATGATATTTCAAACAATATTTTTTAATACAAAATACTGCAAATAAAAATATATTTTGAAAATATAAAGACTAAATAAATTTATATAAGACATTCATATCAAATTATATTGCAACATGAATTTGATTCTAGATTTATAAATAAAAAATAAATGCCAATTGATATTAAAAAAAGTCACAAAATAAAACAAACCAGGAAAATGAGCCAAGGAGAACACATGGATGAAACTATAAAAATAAAAACTACAACAAACACATTGGAGAGACATCAAAGAAAAACTGCATTATGGTTTTAACATCAATTTTGCATGCTGATAAGAATACTGAATAAATAAGTATGTTGGTAAGTATGTAACGGTTAACAACATGGGTGCCATGGTGTGCAGGTAATCCTTAGCAAGATTGTCTGATTGACCATTATTATTGTGTAGGGAGTTCAATCCTCACTGGATACCCCATATTTGTCTAAGCTAAGCTTAGAAAATAAATAACTTGATATAGATACCATAGATGTAGGTTGTCAGGAAGAAAGAAGAGAATGTAAGTTAAAATTAAAGTATTGGTGAGTGACATGCATAATTAGGAAAAAACAAATATGAAAACTAATAATCAGCAATGCACTGGTAAGCATTTTTAAGCAAGGAGGAAGAGTAAATTATCAAAATGGGACAACAAATTATGGAAACAAAAGCATAAATGTCTATGATAAAGACATTTACAATGGAAAGAAAGGAAAACTGAATCAAGTGCAGATAGCTTCTCAGATTACCAAGTTAAAAATAGAGTTCTTAGTTAAGAGGAAGCGAAAATATAAATAGTGAAACTTTCTCAAATCACTTCTATTCTCCTTTTGGTTTTATTTTTTGTATCTATCATCAACCTTGAGTTTTTCAGATTCCAAATGATTTCAGCCTTACTTTGAAAATTTTATTTCCCCTTTCCATCAATTTACCTTGAATTTGTTTAGCAGTTAAATGTTTTGGTAAGTAGTTATTTCATCTAGATTTAATCATTTTCCTATATTGCTTCCCAAACAAAATCCTTAGCATTTTAAAACCAATTTAAAATAATCTATCAATATCTTTCAAACTTTTAAAACTGCATATTTTTTGTAATACATCTTCCTTAAAAATGGCAAAAAAAAGCTATCATTTATCAACTGCTCTCAGAAAGTTTGCTGACTTTTACAATTGTTAATGAGATTTCCTCAAAATTCACCAAAATGTGTATGGTTTTGGTTTCTCATTTTGTGATAACCACTATATTTTTCATTTCTTGTTGACATGAAAAATCCAGTTTTTCATCACACGTAAGAATTGTAACAATGCAATACAAAAATGAAAGGTTAACATTCTTGGTTAAAAACTTGAAGATGGTAGGACTTTGTGTTTGGCTCTCAAATGAAATCTTGTGAGGAACCAAAATTCCCTCTTTGCAATTTTCCACCAATTAAACTCTGAAATGCACTATCAACAAGATGATAATACTAAACAGTTTCATACAATTCAAACTTCATTCTTCCTTGATTGACTCATAATTCATAGCAGTGATATACATAATTCTGAAAAAGTTGATGTTTTTTAAATCCTTAGCTTCTAAATCTGGTCTATTTTAGGTAAGTCTTTAAAACAAGGCAAATTCAAACAGGCATACATCTCATATGCAAAATGACAAGTTAACTATGTAGCAGCCAGTTAAATAAACATTTTCATTAACTAAGAAGGTACAGATCTAAGTGTCATTAGCTGATGAAAGAAAAATGGAAAATGTTAATCTAACTTTACATTCAGAAATATTAGTTGAACAGCATACAGAAAATGATTTGAACAAGAGAGATTTCATGGGTTGTAATGCATAAAGGTACAATTTTAGAACTTGTTTTATAGACTGTCTGGCCAGATTATAACATATTTTAAATATTTTTATTTATTCACAGTAATTGAATGATTAATTCATATTAACCTAACTGCAACTTAAGACTATTACTTTACTAAACACTTCTTTTATTAATATTTCTTTATACAATTTGCAAATTTAGAATTATTTTTAAGTAAATTCTTAACCGGAATTCACTGACAAAGTAAAAAATAAATTGACAGTTTGCAAATTGCTGATGAGATTCTTCCTTTCAATTTAAGAAATCAAGATAACAGTATTAATAGTAAAAGTAAAAAGAATGACTAAGTGCCTGAATGTGTGTGCATAACAATATGATTATTTAACATTTTTTAATATCAATTCTACATCCCAGTACCAGGGTAGAAAAACATTTACTGGGATAATTTGGGAAAACTAGTCACAACTCTGGAAATGCCCATTTCCACTCCTAGCACTTATTCGCTAGAATGGTTAATATTTTTCAGTGACAATTGTTTTCAAATTATAACTCATTTGCTTAAAATGAGAAAACTGATCAAAGATAAAAAGCAACCAATTAATAAAATGTTATAATTAGCAGTGCATTGTGATTTGCAAAGAGATTTTTTTGGCTCATAACAAAGTAAAAAATATTTCCTAGATAAAAAAAAAGTTGGAAAATTTGAAACAGTTTGCTAGGCTAAATAAAGCATAGAATGGAGCTGAATAGCGATGAAGCAAGGATACTATGCTACAAACTATAGGGAAACAACTGTACCAACTGTATTAGTAATCGTACCTATAAAGCATGCTGGAGGAAGAGTCCATGCTTTCGTAGTCATATTCGGTACAGTTTTCATAGAAATCCGTCAAAGGCAGATGTACAAAGCTGGAAAAAATGTAGGCAGAGGAGATTCATGCAGTATCTCACTAAGAGAGAACAGGTGATGGTAAAGAGAAAGAGAATGACATTTGAGAAAAAAATAGCAACAAAATAATTGTGGGATAGACAGTGAAAGAAGACAACCCAATTTCATCAGAGATCACTTCATATAACTGCAAAGAGGAATTAAATAAGACAAGTTATTAATAAGTTGTCCATAAAGATAAAATATCAAAAGGGAAAAACTCAAAAATTATTTTTAAAATGGGACAAGAACTAATTACAATTCTTAAAAGGATTTGTCCCCACCAAAAATTAGGTCAGGAAAAAAGGGTTTAATTTGAGAAATTAAATCATTTAGCATTTGACAAGTTGTTGTTTTTTTTTTTTTTAAACATAAAAATTTCAAATGTACCCAGTGAAGAAACATTATTCAAACAGGCCAAATTAATAATTTCAATAGCAAGCCTGAAAAAATTTCAAGTATTCAAAATATTTTTTACTTGCTCATATAAAATACTAGATTTGAATATGTACATTATAAAAATTTAAGTGACTTTCTTTTACATTTTATATTTTCTTGAGAGTTGAAAGAAATCCAATAAGTCAGTTTTTCATTATGTATATATTTCCATTTGCAAATAGAAATATGAAATGGGTGAAATTAAAAATGCTTGTAAGATTTTTCTTAGAAATGACAATCAAACTATCAGGAAAACAACAATTTTTAGAACTGTTAAACCGGATCTTATAGTGCAAGTCATTCGGTATTTGATAAAATAATTGATAATTTATTTTTCAACAAAGAATTTAATGTACAGTAAACCTGCATTTTGAAACCTTTTTATGCATTTAATATTATAAAAATGAGATAGGTTCTGAAGGAAAAAAACAATAATTTTATTTGATATTCAAGTTTATAAACTTTCAATGTCAGTCTATTTATCTTATAAACCCACAAAAGCAATTTTTTTTTAAATCATGCATATTAATGAGCAAAGGAAAAAATAAAATATATCAGATAGTGCTATTAAAATCAAATGTGTTATTAAAACACGCAAATTAAAAATAAATTAACATGATAAAACAAGATAGGAGTCAACTGGAAGGTGGGATTGTTGTCAGCCAGATGCAAGATCTGAAACTTAAATTCACCAATACAATCCAAATTTTAAAAGCTACTATGTTACAAGTCAAATTTGTAACAATTATGCTGAGATTGTACAATGAAAATAAATTGTTGATCATTAAATTTTATTTCTTCATTTTTACAAAAAAAAATAATTATTTTACAAAAAAGAATAATTATTTTTATAATTATTTCTAATTGGACACATTTTTTCTGTCCATTTTTTATTTCCTATTGAGACTAACCAAGTGAATATTTAAATTAATCTAACAACAACAAACCAGGCATTATTAAAAATGAAAGATTTTAATGCCGAAATAGTTTTCAGAACATTGAAACAAAATTTCATTTTACAAATGACTTAAAATCAAGAAATAATAAACACTTAGTTTTCTCTGATAATCAAACTAATTATTTCCTACATTGTTTAAATATTTTTAGAATATGTCTGCATTTTAAAAAAAAAAAAAATTCATTTTGGTTATTATAACCTAAAGACTTTATGAAATTGATGGGAAAAAAGTATAAACAGGGATTCTCTAATTACAAGGCACCATGATAAACAGATCTCAAAGGATTTGTAAAATTAAAGAATTTCATACAATCTGTAGCTTGTGACCTCTAATCAAAACTCATTTGAGTACAATAAAGAAGTGACTAATTCAATTAGAAATAGGATTTTATTGGTACATATCTGCGACTATTAAAAGTATATCCATAAAATGTAACTGTTTACCCAAGTTTCGTTTATAAATTAAAAGGGAGAAAGCTATACAGGACGACTTCATTAAACAGGTACAAAATGTGTGGGTAGTAAAACATTGATGTGGATATGCAAATAGCACCATTAGCTAATGGAAAAGACATTCTTATAGCTGAATGCTAAAAGATTAATCAACAGTTAAAAAAGGTAAATAAAATAGAAATCTCAAAACAACATGTTTGTAAAAAATTTAAATATAAATCCTGAAAGAGAACATTTGCAGTGAGTGCAAGACTGATCAGTATATTTTTAAATTGAATACAAATATTAGAAACACAAAACTAGGCCAAAAATATTAAGGTGATATTAGTGCCTCAAATAAGCATTTGCAACAGTTTTCATTTAATTCTAATGATCATAAATTAATCCACAGCATATTCAGTGGATCAACAGTTGAAGATTATAAAAATATTTTAAATGAAACATTTTAAGAAAAACAATTATACCAAATAAACTATCATTTTAAAATGCCCAACTACCACATTTTTAAGAAACTTATTAAAAGATGGGATGTGCACGTAGTGCAATGGTTCTGAAAATGGAAAGGGGGACAGGTGAGTGGAGTTCAAATCTTAGCCTATTTTGTTGCATTCACTTCACATTGATGCCTTTGGGAAAGACATGAATGCATTTCTTCTCTTAACCAGTGACAATTTAAATAGCAAAGCAGACGACCAGACTAGAAGGACAGCTCTAATTTAAAAACTGGCATAGATAACAAAAAACTACTCCATTAACTTTCCCAAGAATTAATGATAATTCACAGACAAACAAACAGAATTTGTGGAGAACCATGATAATGTACATCCTGAATGGACATGGCATTTAAAAAAAAAAGTTATAAAAGGAGTGTTCTTGTGTCTAAATAAAATTGACAATGTGTAACATGATCTCTATTTTGACTAACTGATAAAACTTGTAAGTCATTTCAATTGTTAATGTGGAAAAATAACAGAATATTGCAAAAGGATATTTTTAAAATTTTGGACTGTTTGTCTTGGACAAAAACATCATAGTATATAACATAAAAATAACTATAACTGGAGTAAGATTTTTTTTTTTTTTTTTTTTTTAAATTTCAGTTCTATAGAACTTGAACAAGTTATAAGATTACATAACTAACAGACAAATGTTCAAAGAAGTTATTTTCTTTACCTACAAGCAGTTTAGTTTCTCATAAGTAAAGAACCTGATCATAAAATAAGAATAATTCAGGACTGTAAACAATCTATGTTTTTATCTTAGTAAAATCTTTAAAAGTTCTTTTGCTTTTATTTTGCATAAGCTATTTCCACTAGTTGCTTTGCAGAATAAGTTATCAGAAACAAATTAATAATCACTGGTAGTCTCAGAAAAACTCAAAACCAAATGTACCAATCTGACAGCCAGATTATATTAATACTGTGATAAAGCAAATCAAAAAAGTTCACAAGGGCATTTGAAAAGAAATACGTTATGATTTGTGTTATTGGCTTATTGAGAGAAAAGAAGAGCTAAATTAAAATTCTTACCCATCATTTTCACTGAATAAATAGCGTTTTTAGTTTTCATTTCAAAATTAAGACCACTGAATCAATATGCACAATAGATGCAAGAATGGATTAATCGACTGAGGGAAATTATATAAGCTCATTTCTACATAACAGCATTAATTGGAACACATCTGTGGTTATTGAGAACAATCAGATTAGAAGGTAAAACAAAAAAATTACAAACACAAAAAAAATCAGTTAAATATTTTAAAAAAAAAAAAAAAAAAATAGTTTGTAAAAGAACCAATCAGAGGTGAGCAAGATTCATGGATGCTATTAAAAAATTGAAGGAGCTTGAAATGAAGCAACCAGCAGACATTACACAATACCTGAGGCAGTTATCTACAGGAGTCCGCTTCAGCTTTGATGTTTCTTTGTTGGTTCTTGTAGAAGGAAAATAATTGTGCCAGAAAATAAATATGCAGAGTAATAACAAGGAAATTATTTCTTCTTTTGAGGGTTTTGTGCATGTGTGTATATGCTTTTATCATAACAATAAGTCTAATCATTGAAAGACAGAATTTTAATTACTGCAGAAATAATATAATAATGTAAAAAATCAGTAAAATCATTTTTCATATTGATAGTTTTAGATATTTTAATTCAAAATTAAAGTTAATATTTAAAACAGATTTAATGCTATTTGAAATACCTATATAAAAAAATAACACTAGAAATATTTTTCTATTGAATTTTCTTAAAATTCTATGCCTGTTTTTGCTGATACAATCCAAAGACAATTCTATCCCTAGAAATACTCAAGTTGTTCAGAGAGGAAATATTTCATCTTTTATTGATTTCTTTTTTTAACCTATTCATCTTTGGACATTAAAGTAGATAGTGTGAAATCAGATTCTATTGTTTTATATCAATACTGCTAAAACATTTCATACAATTTTTTTTCTCTGTATAAAAGGAATTTAGAACATTTTAAACCATTTAAAAGAGAAATTAAAAGAAACAAAATTAACTTTAATCCATGTCCTGAGACTCAAAGCAAGAACAGTATTATATAGAGTTTTTGAAAATAGTAATACTGAACAAACTTTTCCTGTTTCCCAGCCAATTAGACAACAACATTTTTTTTTTTAATTTTATGAACTTTCTGTAACACATTGAAATAATATTCTTTTAATTTATTTTACCTATGAAAATGTAGAGTAACACGTTAACCTATTTTAAGGTCTCTTCAATTTTAAGAACAATATTCATCAAGAGGTGAAACTAGATCAGCAATAAAATTACTAACAATTTTGATCATCAACACTGTTGATAAGAATATCTAATGATAGTTGTATAAAAGTGTAAAAAGAAAAATATATGAGTTTTTAGCCCTACATGCAATAATGTCAATTATTCCTAATAGTCATTACAGTAATTTATAATCATCTTTTGGTCAGAGCTTTTAAGGCATTAAAAAAAAATTTTAATTAAAATTTCTACAATGAGCGTGAATGTAGATAAAATGATTAGAGAGAAAAAATAAATTAAGAAACAATACATACTTATTATCTGCTTTACTTTTGGTTATTGATTCTTCTTTCTCTTTCTTGATGATCTCTTGTTTCTTTTCTTCATCCTGCTTCAACTTTGCAGCCTCTTCTCGCTTTTTAGCTTCTTCCATTTCACGTTCTTGTTGCTCCAATCTCTTCTGGCGCTCAGCCTCTTCCTCCATTTCCTCCTTCTCTTCTTGCTCCCGTTGTCGAGCTGCTTCTTGCTCTCGTTGCCGCTCAATCTGAGCTCGCTTCTCTTGCAGTTTGATAGCAGCCCGTCGTGTCTCTTCACGCTCTCTTTCTTCACGCTCTTCTTCTTCTTGCTTCATTCGAAGCAGTTCTGCATGCTTTTTCCGTCGCTCATAATCTGATTTTTGTCTTTGTAATTCCTATTTTAAATAGTAAGAATAGCAAGAAGAAAAAAAAGAGAAACAATTAGAATTAAAATACACCCTTTTTAATCTTCTTGCTAAATTATGTAAAAGAGAAAACTACTGCACAAGCATTGAAGAATCGTTAATGTGTACATTTGGAAATAATTTTATTATAATATTGGTTAATTTAGAAAACGTGAATTTTAAACACAGCAAAATAAGAGGAGAAAAGAAAATTTATTATCAAGATACTTTCTGCGCTGAACTAAAAGACTGCAACACCAAAATGACAAGACTCAAATCTTTGATCAAATCCACAAAATAACCATGAACAGTGAGGCTGGAGTTTTGTCAGTGAGCACCTTACCACCTTTTGGTGAGAAGAGAGAAAGGAAGAAAAAGAAACACCCAAAAGTTCTGAAAAATATTCTTGAAGGAGAAGAAAAAAAAAAGAAAAAAAAAAAAATCATGCACATAGGTGACACCAAAATTTTCAAGGGAACACTGACAGCCAAATCTGATGCTGGTAAGGAGCTAAATAGAAACAAAATATACACAGACAGAGTTTTATGATAAAGAAAAAACTGAAGCAGCTATAGTTTCTGGCTACATGTCAAGGGAGTTTGAACAATTGGGCAAGTATGTTAGTAAGATTATTATAAAATAACGAAAACAATGTTGCTTATTTATAGACAGGAAAATCACTAAAATGTCAAAGATTCCAATTACATTTCTACATTTACAGCTTGGGTTGAAATGTATATTGAGCCACTAAAGTATAATCTTATTTTCATTACAATAATTTTAATTATATAAAAATAAATGAACATATCCATTTGATCATAGCTAGATAGAACCCATTTAAACTTAAAACTAGTAACAAATATATCAAAATATATATTAACTAAAATTTTCAATTAAAATTTAGAAACATCCGAACTTTTATGATAGACAACATTTGATTGCAACTTTCAGTCTAATGTTAATAATAACTGGAATCTTAAAAAGGATAACATGGAATTTAAATGGACATTGACAACTAATATACTATTGTTATGGAGTTGTGATTCTAAACCAAAAAAAAAAGCTTTTTTCATCTGAGACTTTTTTTATCAAACATTTTACTATATATCAGCCACATCAAGATGTAACAAAGCTGTTATTTGTGATTTATAATATTCAACATATTTATATCAAGTAAGGAAATTGTATTTTTGTAAATTATCTATATTATGAGCTTTTTTTTAAGCTTATGACACAAGCATTTTCTAATACTTGCTTATCAATTAAGACGACTCATCTTACAATATGAAATTTGAAGATTTCATAGATTAAATTATGCTTGATTCAAAGTACAAGCCAATAATTTTTTTTTAGATAATCAAATATAAAGAGTATATTAAAATGAAAAAAAATTAGGTACTTCTTAGGCTTTCCAAAACTGGTATTTTGCTTGCAAAAGACTAAATGCATAGTGTCACAAAAATAACAATCACTATTCAAAAACTAGAAGAGGAACTCTACATTTCAAAAGTTGTACTTGAAGAAAATGTCATTATGAGCAAAACAAGATAATTTGTTGATTAGGCAGCATCTACCAAATTGCTTCATTGTAATAATCAAAAACAAATCAATTACACAGTCCAATAGATGACATCTTGGCATGGTATTACAGGTAAAGAGACTAAAAGATTTAAAAAGTCAATTTCTCACAATTCTAAACTATCAACTTTTCTATAGATTTATTCAGTTCTATATTTTATTCAAACAGCAACATTTGCCCACAAAAAGGTTATTTCTAAATTTGCTTTAATCCAATACCAGTTACATAAACTAAAGAGATACTTTACTAACATGCATAAACTGTTAAATTACTGTGCATATTTCTAAATGAAATCTTAATCTATAGAACAAATTCCAGCATTTTTTGAAATTATACACACTTATAAAGCTCTGTAAAACAATTTACTGCAAATGAAACAAAAATCACTCTAAGAAAAATTCATTTATTAAATGTAAAACATGTGCTTCAACTTAGTTCTGTCACTTTTGCTTTCAGTGTTAACCCATACCCATTTCATCAACAGCCTTATCAATAGGAATTGTGTGGATCTTATAAAATAAAATTAAAAAGTTTAGTGTTGTATTTTTTTAACTTGTACGATTTATGAATGAGAACACTTAGGAAATTTGACAGGTATAGTCAACACTTACAGTTTCTGTCCAGATTGTTACAAGTCAACAAAGAGAGAGAAAGCCAAAGAAATTGAAGGGTTTCACAAGCCAAACTAATTGGAATAAATGTTACTTGTATAAAATTACTCAAAGCAAAATCATATTTCACTACTGCTAGGCTTTCAATATCAATAAAAAAATTATAACAAACTCATTTTTTTCAACAATGAGATAACTAAGTTTAGCTCATTTAAAAGCATTAGAATTATTATTTATTATTAATATTTACTGAACAGTATGCAAAAAGGCAATCTGGTTCCCTATTTGAGATCAACTTGTTTGGAAGGCTATAGGAGAGCAAAGGAACAGTGGGGATGAAATCAGCTCCATACCATGTTAATAATGGCATTATTAGAGGGTTAAAATAGGCAAAAGAATGTTGCAACACAAAAGTCATGGATTAGTGAGCAGACAATGACACTGCAATACAAAAAGGGGATGAAAGTGCACAGCTAATGAACTATTCTGGATCATTTGAAAGAGAACAAAGTAGTTCAAGTTTAAGAATGTCTAGGTTGAAAACAGCAATAAATATCAGTTAAAGAAATACTGAATTGACAAGTGATAGCTGAAAAAAAAATCTGTCAGAAGCAGGTTTATACCATTTCATGAGAGAAAAATGTCCACAGAGAAACAAACACCTAAAATGTGTTGACCACAGAAAAACATGAAACAAATTTGTAGAATTGACAATATCAGCACAAGACAAAAGCAGCAACAACAAGAAAACGGAGAATAGATCAGAAAAAAACTAGCTGTAAAGAGGTGTTTTATTAAAAGAAAATGCAGATAAGGAGAAGACAAAAAGACTGTAAAAATTTACAGTTTCAAAAAAAAAATAAAATAAAATCAAACACTTTCAGAGAACCTTTAAGAATTTCAAATATTAAAAAGTGAAAGAAAAGGGAAGAAACTATCACAAAAAGGTAAAAAGGGTAAAGAACACTAAGCAAAGAATCTAATTTCATTAGTAAAAAAAAAAAAAAAAAAAATCTTTTTGCCTTCTCAAAAAGCAGAGTCTAAAAAGAAAAACTGATTATATATTACATAGCATAGGGAATTGGAGAGAAAAGACAAAGCAATGTTTACAGTGTAACCAAACTTTGCTGCACCATATTAGATATTCCACCAACTGGAATGACAATCAACAGCTGTAATCTATTTGAAGAGTCTGAACAAAGAATCACATGAGTGCAGTACAATAACAATTTAGAAAAATAGAATATTCCACTTTTTGTGAACAAAATTCATATTTCTTGTTTGAATTTCTTTAAAATTAGACAGTTTAATGAATTAGATATACATAAAGTATTTCTCCAACAAAGGTTTTCTATGAAATGTGAAATTTTCAAAATTTGAATATTGTGATAGCAAGTAACAAAAAGACAAAAATGCTGTTATTTTTTTTATCAAGACAACGTATTTATTAATGGACACAATTTTGAAGAACTGTGCTAGTAAATTAATACTTTGTTGTAGTACCGTTTACATTGATTATTTCTTTCATTCGCTATAGTAACAAACCAATTAATCTTCTGGTGTCACTGATGTCCCCACCTCAATTCTTCAAGATTTGATTAATATATTTTCTTGATCTCCTCTTAAGGATTCTCTAGAAATTTTCTTAAGGATTCTCTAGAAATTTTCTTAAGGATTCTCTAGAAATTTTCTATTGGATTTACATCTGAGCTATTTGCAGGCCAATCAAGAACAGTTAACCTCTTCTCTCTAAACCATTCTTTTATAGATTTTGCTGTACGGGGATGGAGCAAGGTCATGTTGAAAGATAAATTCATTGTTCCCAAACTTGTCCTCAATGTATGGGATACGGAAATGATATGGATATCCGGATTGACAGCAGCATTAACCAACCTTTTCAAGAAACAGATCTTTCTGGCACTGGTGACAGATATACAACCCCAAGTCATCACAGACTGAGAGAATTCACATTTCCCCCTCACCTCCATACATTTAGTATTGTATCTCTTGTATGACTTTCTCCAAATGTAGTGACCACAATTACCAGAGGAAATGCAGAATTTTGATTAATCATTGAAAATGGCCTGATTCTAGTGATCAAAAGACAAACTTTGATGGTCTTTAGCCCAATATTAAATGCTTCTATTTCTACTTAAAAGAAAGTAGTGGCTTTGAAATCAGTACTTTGCAGTCATACCCAAGTCTGATAATCTGATAATGGTTTCTCTAGAGTGTTGTCAATCAAGAAAGAGCTACAACAGCATCATTCCAAGCTTTGGAAATAAGGATCCTATTCAGCTGACGTTCATCTCTAGATGTCGTTTTGATTTTGTGAAGCTAATTTTCTTCTTATGAGTTGGATGTCCGCCAACGAAGAGGGATGGAAAAGTCAGTAGCACCGGAGTCAAACCCTCGATCACGACAAGCAGGACACAAACAAGACTTCCACATGGGAATGTCACACATACGGGATGAACACAGGCAAGACACCAGAAACCAATTCAAACCAACACTAGGTAACACAAACAGAAATCCTTGGTAGCACAAGGCGATCCCCTTATACAGCCAACACAGCAAACTGACAGACTTGCTTTCTGGAAAACATGTCTACTTTTATGGAGCCTAAGAGCTTAGCGGTTGACTAAAAAAAGGAATCATTGGCATCACTAACACCACTCAGCTCACCATCCGACTATTTCATGGGGAAAGTTGGTAGACACTTTCTTCATAACAAGATGTCCCAGGATTCACACCAGCTCTGTACCAGCAAGGCAACCATTTACTTTTTTCTGCAGAGACAGCACACTAAACACCATCTCTTTGACAGAGGTGGGTACTGTTATCAGTAGTGGTAAGCAGCTCTATCTGCATTTCATTTCAACCACACTTTAGAACTACAGTTTGACCATTTTGAACAGTTTCTTCTTGATATCTTTGAGGCAGCAAACTGATATCTCCTTTTGAGTCTGGCCAGCTTCCCACATTGTGCAAATGACAGCTTTCTGTGCCTCCAATATATCCTTAACTCTTGCCATTTACAATACTGCTATGCTAAATACCAAAAATTCCCTTTTTTTGTTTTTTTTTTGTTTTTTTAAATACAAAAAATTTGACAGTGGGAATACTCAGGAAACAGCCTCATATGTAAATGATTAAATAAATTTCAATTGTCAGGGAGGAAATTCCAGATTTACATATACCAAATTGATAATAAGTTAAGAGTAAAATATCCAGTTTTAAACAAATTGGAGCAAGAAATATGAAGACTATTCACAAAAAAATTAAATATTCTCTTTTTCTGAATTGTTGCATTTAGCAAATCTTGCATATATTCTTGTAAGATTATTGCAAAGCAAACTCAAGTTCCTAACAATTTCTGTATAAAGAGATACAAGTAGCATAAGTCAAATAATGTAATTGAAATGAAAAACTTAGAAAATGAGTAGTTGAACAATCATAACATAATTAATAATGTGATGCCCATTCTGAATAGGTAATAAAAATATGGTTCAATCAGAGATTCTTTATAATGGAATTTCACTTATTTCCTTGATTTGCAGTAAATTAAATAAGAGATTAGAAAAATAATATTCATCACATTTTGTATTAAGTATTTTTTGGTTTTACTATCTCAATAGTGTCATATGCTTTATCTATAAAATCATTTTGCAAAAGCAGAAAATTTGCAAATGATAAACATTTCTGCATGTTATCACAAGATTATCAGATCAATAAGTTACCAACTCAAATTGGACTAATAACGAAATATAAAAATCTCAAAACTACATCACAATAATATTCTCAGAAATACTTAAAGATTCATAAATTAGGGCTATTAATAGGATAGATTAGAGAAAATTTCAATTGTTTCACTAATTATATAATTAAAAAATATTACAGTAAATTTACAATATTTTTTTTTTAAATGGGCAATGTTTTGATTGTTTTTTTTTCTTTTCTCAGGCAGAGTGTAGACCAAATTGTTTGATCCTGATTGGGCTGCAGCAAAATACTAAGTAATACAAAAATATTAACAATGTAGTCCACAACAATGCCTGAAAAACGGAAATAAGGCAGCAACCAGTAAAAATATTATAAATTAAATATGTTTAGAAAAAATGCATTTGATAGAAATCAGATCTTTTTTCTAAAGAAATTTTCTATACAGTGAACAAACATCTATAATTAATAATGTTAAGTTACACCATAATAAAATAAACTTACTAATTATCTACAAAACAAAATATCTTTAATTCTCAAAATCAGAAATCAATTGACAATTATTTCAGTAAAATAAATTTCTTCATATCTGGTGTAAGTGGAACAAAACTAAAAATCTAAAACAGATATAATCTTTACTAATCTTTAATAATCAACTGACTTTAATAATAACTAAATTATCACATTGAAATAAACTAAATAATATTTAATTCATAAAATTGTAATCAGTTTTAACCTTTCTTTAGACAATATGATTAAGGTAGTGTTGAAAAATTTAGTTAATCATTGCTAAGAACTAGCAAGTGAATTATTTCAATTATAACCCAATGAGTTTTAATAAACTCATCACACATACAGTTTATTTACTATATCATCTGCATACTTGTTTCACCATATAAACATAGCCTAGTTTGCTACATTCTTATATTGAACTTAGTACTGGAAAAAGCGATGTCCTATTGACAAATTCTTAGCATCAAAATGAGAAATATGCATAAGCTAGAAATCAATACTTAATGGAAGAGCAGGTGATCAGTGATAAAATATGTAGAATAATTTCTACAATTAGCAAGAGCAGCAGTAGCAGGCTATTGATCACTTCTTGATTAGGGAAGATGATGGTGACAAGTTGGACAAACAAACAGCTGACAAACAAATGGGAACAACTGGATGGAACTAAAAGAATTAAAGATACCACTACTAGAAACATATGCGCTAACATTGTTTGCTTTCTACAAATGAAATACAAAAATAAAAAAGTATAACATTTTGTTACAGTTTTATAGTTATATGGCTAGAAAGATACAACAATAAAGCATGCACATTTTAAAGAAGAATATATGAATATATACATATATGCTTCTACAACAGGCATATATTCATTATTACATATCTTTAAATACGTTGTTATTATCAATGTTGGTCCGACATTCTAAAATACTCCTTTGAAGGATCATTTACTTTTAAAAAGGGTGGTCCAGCATGCAATCTACTTGCTTTTGTGAAATTAGAAAATAACTAAAGTTCTGTAGTATATTGATAAATATTTTTCTTGGTCTTAGAGAATCCAAAAATTGTTATATAAAAAATAATTTCCCTCTTCCCTATGCTATGCTATCAATTTTGAAAATACAAAACACTGACAC
This sequence comes from Acanthosepion esculentum, assembly GCA_964036315.1. NCBI lineage: Eukaryota > Metazoa > Mollusca > Cephalopoda > Sepiida > Sepiidae > Acanthosepion > Acanthosepion esculentum. Next base: position 24,988,564 of record OZ038483.1, on the reverse strand, counting down.
TAAACAAAAAAAAAAAAATTTTCATCAATTTAACATGTTGAATGTCAGATGGCCAAAACCAAAACATGTTTGTTTTTATACAGATTGCGCTAAGTAGATTTCAGAGATTCCAATAGTTTATACACAAATCAAAGTTTAATGTGAAATTTGACTAATTTTTAAACTACAATTGGTACTCCTGTTGACCACCAAACAATGAGGTTTGTTATTCCAAGACTAACCCTGATAATAACAATGCTTACAATACAAGTTATTTCTGTATATAAAAAATAGCTGTGGAAAGAAGACTAAAGGAGTGGAGAAAAAGGGAACATGCGAAAGTTGCGCATACATATACCTGGCCAGGTTCCTCTATCCATTGCTTGTGGCCATTAAAAGGGCTTTTCTACAATGAAAAGATGAAGTAAATGGAGGAGATGTAGGGCTACTGACACTGGAACAGAACGTGTGGGTACACTCTAAATGAATTTTTTTCCCCACAAGCCAGAAAATGAAAACAATATGTACCAATGATGTAATTCTACAACAAATATAGTGAATCATACATACAAATAAAAGTAAGATTTTATTTCAAAAATATTTTTTTGTTCTGTTCCAAAATAAAAAGTTTTCAACTTCAAAGATTAATGAAGATAACAGTTGAACTAAAGAGAGTCAAAAAAGAAAAACCTTATTAAATTTAAATTCAATGGCAAGAGCCTTTAAAACACACATTTCATAAATATTATAAGTTTTTTGTGTTCTGTTCCAGTGGGGGATGAGATATTACATGGAAGCTTCAGACTAGACAGCATCACACCCAAACATACAGAAAATCTCACAAATATAATCAGCAGAAATGTTGTTCAGATAGACACCCAGGAACGAGCTGCAACACAACTATTACTTTTTTTTAAAATTAGTACTGAAATAGGAAGCCATTTTCTTAAAATATAGAAAGCCATGAACAGTAGATTTACAATTACTGCTCTCCTTAAATGTAGCAAAAATACAGTATCCTTCCTTGACAGACTACAGGCAACAGAAACTGATCCCATCCCAATGATCATTTTACTGCAGCTATTCACTTCCTTTTATTAGTTCTTCTAGCATCACCCAAAATATCTTTGATCATCTCAACAAGTTCTATTTTACTGAGAAAGCAAAATTTTTAAAAAAATGTAGCAAAGGTTGTCTAAGTAGAAAACTTGAAAAGTTCCACAATCAGAAACATGCATTTTATTATGATTTATATGGAGAGATTTTTGAATTAATAAAAGTAATAAATTCTAAAAAGGATAACAGTTGTGTTTAAGGACAACAAAGAAACAATGCTAGCTTGAAAATCCCTTATTAAGCATAGCAAAAAGCAATCACAGCAAACAAATACATTTTCAAAAGAAACATTTCAGAAATAAATAACAGAGTTGCAGATAAATTGCACTGAGAAATGTTCAACATCCCTTCACATGAACAAATTAAGTTTGGAAATAATGACTATTCACCTTATGTGAAATCTCAACTAATGTTCCATAAAAACTCATACAATTAAACAGATACATAATTTGCAGTTTATTTTAATATCAATTCCTACTTTTAGGAAATAGTACTGAATAACAAGTTTATTTACACAGTGACTTTTATTTCAACCTCAACTATTTGAATTAAATTTTATTATCAAAGGATCAAAAGGTGATTAAATTCTTAACCATAAGCTATCATAACTGCTGACAACAAATTGCTGACAAAAAAAGCTTAAAATTACAGGAATTTTTAAAGTCATCATATGAAGCATGAGAAAGTAAAAGCAGGGAAAGAGTTACTATTTTCAAAAAGATAAACTGGATGATGACAATATTAAAAAAAATAACAAAATGAGAAATGTGCACAGTGACAGCTCACAATAAATTTTAGTAAATTTAATGTTACAAACAAGAGTTAATTTAACAAAATCCAAGAGAATCAACAAAAATGTTTTGTAAATTTCAGCTGAACCAACAAAAGCAGAAGATACGACAGCTCATCAGTTTTTTGGGTTTTTTTTTTTTTTTTTTTACTTCAAAATAGAAAAGAAAAATATGAAAATGAAAAAAAAAAAATGAATAAATCTTGTGAAATAAACACAAAAAGATTAGGAGATATTAGAAAGGCATAAGATACACTATCAATAATGTTATGAAGCTAAAGCCTTTATTCTGTAGCAAGTGTCCTATATAGTCAACATGATTTTTATTTACAATTGTATGGCAAAGTTTTAGGATAAATGCCTAGTATTGTACAATAGCACATGTAAATAAACATGAAGCAGTATAACATAGCAGTTACCAGTAAATGAGGTGGGTCAGTAGACCAAATGCATATGTTAACATACCAGGCACCATTATGAAACTCAACCAACTTGCATGGCAACTGGGGTTCATTAACTCATAGGATTTACATCCGAGCTAAACCCAAACATTAGTCTGAAACCATTAGAACCCATTCATTAGGCCATTCCATACAATGCCAGTTATTCAGAGTTGAATTAAGATCACAACCTTTAAGTGCTATGTCCAGTGCCATGATGCTAACAGGAACACCTGGATGGGTCTTCTGCTCCCATACCTCATGGAAGTTAAAGCATATTGAACTGACCTCTGGATATGCATCTGGTATCTTTTGCATTGAATGTGGATGTGATTTGAGCCAGTGCTACTTGTCTTACCATAAACAAGTCTAGCCAGACACTTCTGGTCACAATCATAACACTGGTAATTCATGGTGCTTTTTATCATGAGCAGCCTAGTCAGTGTTCATAGTCACAACAGACGTCTGAACACATGAAAAAGGCTTGGCATTTTCATAACATCAAGGTACAGTGGTGCCATATACTTTTACAAACTGCCAACCCATGATTTTTTTTCTTTCCTAAGAAAAAAAAACAAAAAAAAACTGAATACCAAGATAACTTTCCTAAGATTGATTATATCATTAGCACTGCAAACTGCTGCTGTTATACACCCAACAAAGTCAAAAAGCATCAAGAGATTTATTTACTCTGTACCTTTTTTTTTGCTAAAACTCTTTACATACAAACCAAGTTAGGAACATGTCTACTGAAAAATGTTAAGACAGACACTTCTTAAAAATTTTCAGAATTTTTCAAGTAAGATTCAAGAATAAAAACTTCAATAAACTTTTTGGCAGATTTCAAAACCTTGAAAGAAAACAAAATCAGACTGAAAAAGAAGTCTATATAAAAAAATCTATTTGAAAAAAAATCTAAGAAAAAAATGGCATTTGCTTAAAAAGAAAAAAATAAGCAACAAAGCAAGAGCTTCATACAAAGCCAGGTAGTATGTTAATACTAAGTTTCGTCAAGCCATTCATATGAGGGAGGAGCTGAAAACTTCTCAACTTGACCCATTTCCAAAAATCAGTTTGGTCATTGAAAGACCGATTTTGAGAAATGGGTCAGACCATGAAGGTTTTAGAAACCCCTCAAAAATGATTCTGAAACATGTGTATAAAACTGTTGGGTTAGTAATAATTGGGAGAAGGAAGGTGGAGTTAATGGCCTTTTATTGTCAGAAATGAAGTATAAAATAAAGCAAAAGGTTTTATATTGACAAAGGATTTCTTAATTGTTGAGGAGTGTAGGAAGTTAGGGAGACAGAGAGACTAAAGAGCAAGAGAGAATCACATACATACTGAGTACAATGAACAGACTTCAACAATTTTAATGGCAACAATAATAACTGAAAATTAAACATTCATTTACATCCAACATCAAAATTTAAATTAAAAGGGAAAAAATATTTATAGCCTCAACTATTGGAAATTAAGAACAAATCTTATTTTAAATTGCAAGTTGAAATAAAGTTTTCTATAATACAAAATTATAAAAGAGGACAAAAATGGAAACCAAATCAATGAACAAGGCTTTAAGCCTTTCTGGTTCTGGTCATAACTTATAAGCAGTAAAAACTATAATTTTTATAAAGCATTCAATCTAAAAAAAATAGTATAAGTTCTATTTTCAACTTGCATCTACTGTGAGGCAATTATCTACTAAATGTTTAGGTGCAAAGACCATCTTCAAAAACCTTTTCTAGCAGCAGAATAAAATCACAACTTTGAGAAAAGTCCTTAAAAGAAATACTTGTAAATATTAATAAATTTTAAAATTTTATACCAAAGTTTTTAAATTCATTTAAAGTTTATTATTTTCATTTAATGCATTGTATAATCACTGAGATCTGTCAACATCATCCTTGCAAGATAACATGCTAAATATAATAACCAGCAACATTCCCTTCATTTGAAAATGAAACTTCCAACACTGCTGCAGGATGCCTAACCTGTCAGAAGTTTATTAACTGGCATTATGTTATAATACACAATGCTTAGAAAAACTAGTTTCAAGAAAAACTTTTTGTTACTGCAAAAATTTGATGGGGTCTCATTTTCATCACCTAAGTAGGCTTATCAAAATTAATACAACTCTCATACAAAATATTTCAGTCAAAATACTGAGATCTCATCAACAATCACTAATTAAAGTTTTTGTAGAGAAAACTATTTTCCCTTTTTGAGAGAATTTAAAAATTTTGCCCCATATTTTTACCAAAATTACTTAAGTTGGAAAAAAAAAATAAAAAACAAAACAAAGTCATGCTGCAAAAGTTGTTTAAGCATGATAACTTTACTGACCCTTGTGAAAGCATCCTCCATATTTACTGGAGTAGGAGGTGTCTGTGCTAGCTTTGGATCAGAGTCTACTACAGGCTCTTTATGGATCTCCAGGGATACTCTTCGCTGCAACTCTTGCTCTCTTCCCTGGCGTTGCTCCTTAACAGCCTCGGCAGTTTTTAAAGCTAAACAGTTAGCTTCATCCAAGTCATTAACAACCTGTGGGAGGGGCGGGAAAAAGAGGGACAATACAAGATTAAAAGAACAAACAGGTGCAAGAAGATAACAAGGCATGCAAACTTGGTGCAACAGCATCATAGCCTGGTTAGCATGAGCAACCAGTAATGGCCAAAACAAATTCAAGGAGCATAGAGGGATAAAAGAAAAAAAAAACATCAACATGCATAAGATATTGGGCCATGCATCAATTTTTGGAAGGGTTAGTTTAAAAATTATATATATATATATATATATATATATATATATATATAAAATGAGAGAGAGAAATAAGGAAGATAAAATATACAAATCTATATATCTGACTCATATTGAGTAATCAAATGACAAAAAAAAACCTAATAAAAACACTTTGTCTGAAGTTCCTTAGGACAGAATGCATTACTTAGAATGTTTTTTTTGCCATTTGATTAATGACAAAAAAATTCTTAAATTCTTAAAAGATCAACCAACTAAAAATGAGTCTCAAAATAAATTTGCATGAAAATTCAGCAAATCTCAACCAATTTAAATAGGTTTTGTTTGTTTCCAATCCACATAACTATTTCAATTATTTCATATGCAAAACTTTTTAATCTTAGAGCACTTATGCTTACTATCAATAAAACAATAATTTCTAAGTATTTCTGGTAAGTTTTGCTATCATTGTAACCATTATCAATTATCTCAGCTATAAAATATAAACTGGTAAAATAACCTTTTTACCTCACCATATCAATTCTCTGTTTATTTTTATGAAGTAGCTGGCTATCAATAAGTTTGAATTAAAAAATTACATTCCTATAATTCCTTCCTTAATATAAAATTATCATATATTTACTCAATCAAATTTAATACAAAACTTTACTGACTTTTGTATCAAAGTATGTATGTATGTCAGCTTCATTTTCTAAGCTAAATCCATTTTATCAATAAATGACATATTCAGTATGCAGGTTTAAAAGATAATAAAATCTAATTGTTATAAAATCAACATGTCACTTAACAAGCTATAACAAGTTATATCTGCACAAAAATACTTTGAGTAGTTTACCACAGCTTATTAAATATTTTAACAGATAATAATTTTCACTTATACTACCTTGGTGTGTTTCCAGATACTAACAGCATTCTCTTTATGCTTATATCTAATTACAAAACTAAAATAACTACCATGTTAAGTGGTCAGCAGGAAGTAGGCTGGATACTTAACAAAACTGGCTGCTGTAGTTTGTCATATATAAACGGCACTAACAAAAGAATAATAAATACAATGTGTAGATGTTATGCAAGAACTAGCTTCAGAAAAGCATTAGGAGTATTCTCTTCTTTACCATTATTATTACTAAAAATGTGAAGTTAGATATTTTAAGCTGGCCAAGTCAGTAGAGTCATTTTCTCCAGTGATAAGAATGAACAGGAAATATACAGAAGAGGAAAATTGTTCTAATCATAAAATAACTGACTCACTCTAAAAAGGATAGAAAAAGCTGGCTTATAGCAGTACAGTTGCTACTTCCTTTCTCTTACAAAGTACATCTTGTTAGGATAAGGATAAATACAAAAATTTTAATTTAGGCAATTAGATATTTTAGTGAGCTCTTAATGCTTCCATGTTTTATAAGAGGAAATTAATCAGAAGATTCTCGTGTATATTTAAAAAAAAAAATGAAAAGTTATTTGCAACTTCCAAGAAATGTATTCTTTGTAGAATTGCTTGCAAACAAATGTGAATTTAAGCACAATTTGTAAGCTAGTGCTTACAAGATCTTAGAGCAAATCCCATATCAGAACAAGATTTAAACAAGGGTGCAAATAATTGTGAAGTCAAGCATAAAAACATGCAAAAACCAATGAAAAAATTTTTTTAAGAAAGTTTAGATAGATACAGATGAAATCTAACACCTGCCCCAATAGTAATTTTCCACCACCAAATTATCACTTTACCAAAGAAAATTCTCACATTCATGAGAATTGTTCATGCAAGATTTGTTAAAGAACGACAAGTTCACATTTATTGCTTATCAAATGTAAATGAAAACTTACAACGACTTGTAAGATCAGCACACTCACATACAAGTGGGTGCTTATATAAAATATTTAATGATTAAGTTCATAATGCACACAATGTATGGATTTTGAAACAAGAATCTTAGGTGAGACAAGGGAAAAATCTGTTAAGTAATCTATCTTTGTAAAAAAACATGCATTTCTATACTTATTCTGAGAAATGCTTTTAAATTGGGTTTTATATATCTGAAATATCTAGATTGATCCATTGATTTGTTTTTTTACAGCTTAACCTTTTTACTGATTATTTAAAGTCAGAAAATATTTTTAGATTGTAAGAATTTTTTGGAGATAATGATTTACTAATATAAATCCTACTAATTAACTCATAGCTGGGGGAGAAAAGATGAATTCCTACTTTCCCCCAAAAGTATTTGCATTTAAGTGAATATAATAAATCTGACTCCAATTTTCAAATCCAAGCAGTTACCTATTACACCACCTGCACATCCAAGCTTACAGCACTTGTTATTCCCAAGAGGCCACTATCTAGGTACTGACCAGGCTTGACATTGATTCTTATACAATCACCAAAGTTAAGCAGTGTTTCAACATATGACTGTAAAGTAAAATGCTTGAGAAAATTTTTTAATAGTAATTGTAAAAAAAAAAAAAAAAAAAACATACAAACAGGGTTTAGTATTTGGAAATTTCAATTATTTTTAAAATAGTATTTTTTACTTATGAATACAAGTAATTTTTATACTAAAATGTCTTTTTTTAATTCCTAAAATTCACTTTAAAATAAATAAGGCAATCTGACTTATGTTCTAATGTAAAATAAATTTCTAAATTTTTATATCACTCCTAATTAAACAATTAAAAATCTATCATCTCCATATTAAATTAGTTGCAAGCAACAGACATTATATTGTTACTGTTTCTCTTTGCAACATGTAATCTATAGTTTTAGTATAGTCTTGAGAATTGTTCAAGTTTCAAAAATGCAATCAGTGAAAATCTCTTCAATTAAAACATGCTATAAATCAAATTGAAATTGTCCTTGATGGAAGGATATAAGCTTTCAAAAGCAAGATGCATGACCCTTAAAGTATTTAACTCAAAATAAAATCACATATACAACAAATTCACAAAGAGAAGTGACAAGGGTTTGAACACAAAACAATTTGCTTCCTTACCTCCCATTTTATTTTTTATTTTTGTCAAGTTTAATTTCACTTCATTCTATGTACTTTGGCTCAGTAAAAATAGGCCTAGTCAAAATGTTTTGCATAACTTCATTTCAGGGTTAACAATAAGAAGGCTAATGTTTCATTTTCCTTCATAAATATGTTCTAAAAACATAAATTTAATGCCTAATCACTTGATATACAATAATGTTCTAAAGATTATGAAGTAAACACCAATGCAATTAACTCTTGTCAAAAATGGCAATCAAGATGGTCTTTAAGGACATTATTAGCAAGAAAACCAAGTAGTTTTCTTAAATAAAACAAAAATATTTTACTGAGATCAGTGTAAAAAAGAATTTAAATAAACATTTAACATAAAAAGTAGGACATGGTTGAAGTTTGCCTGAAAGGGATTTCTGTCTTAATAACACATTTTTCCTTCTCTTGTCACTTCAGATGAGAAAGAAAGATTAAACAATTCAAACAAATCTCAAGTTGTTAAAAGTTGCAAATGTTTGGTTAGCAAATAGTAAAGAAACTCTGTAAATATAAAATATTAAACATTAGTGTACCGAGTGAACAGTTATAAACAAATAGGTTTCATATAAATAAAAATTAAGTAATGAATACACAGTCATTTGTAAAATACATGCTCAATTATCAACCCACATCCAATTACAACAAACTGGAAATTAAGTTATAAAAGAAATTTAAAAAATAAAAACATCATGCAGCAAGAAGAAAAAGAAATCCATTGTTGACAGCTGCTCTGACAAGTTAAAACAAAATCCCTTTGCATCATTTCAATTATTTACAAGATATAAGCTGCAAAAAATCTTTCTATAAGTGGCAATTATTGTTCTGTAAATTTTCCACTTTCCTCCAATTTCCAATTTGAACATCTTTAATAAATTCTTATTCAGTATTTCAAGTTTCAATATTTTGAACAGCATAGAATACATCAGCTACTGTACTGAAACTTGGAAAGGAAAGATTTCTAAAACTTTATGAATGTTTACAAAATCAATTTAATTCTTATTTAAGTTTTTTTTTAAATTATATTTTATCTAACAAATATATTTACAATGATAGAAACTAAATAGCAGTAGAAATTTAGAATTTTGATACCTTAAGTGCAAAATCCAAATAATCATCTTGATAACACTGTCACTATACATATTATTTGAAGTACACCATGATGTCCATAACTTTAGCCAGTTTCTTAACACAAGATTGGTTACTGCTTATTTCAAGTTATATATATATATATATATATATATATATATATATATGTCTACAGTAGATCTGAATGAATAGGTGATACTTCATTTGCATTAATAACCTGATCCTTTTTGAAAAAAAGGAATAAAAGAATCAAGCATTCAAATTTTGGATCAGAATTATGTAAAATATTAATATTTACAAAATAAACATTACTACTAAAATTATTCAATTTTGATAGCAGTGACGGTATTTACATATATGTAAAAGTGCAACTATAACTAAATCACTACACACTAAATGAAAGTAGAAAATATTTATGTAAAATTAGTGAAGTTAATGGCTTCTGAAAAACTCAAACTAGCTGCTTGGGAAGATCAGCAAGCCGAATTAGTGTAACAAACCCACTCAAATGTTGCATTTCCATAAGCAAGGTTTGTTGGTTTTGTTGTCTAAAAAGGACTTAATATCAATGTTTCATAAGATTTAAAGAAAAATAAAGTAAAAATGGAAAATATTCAATCTTAATTTTAGTACATAGTAATAACAATTTATTATTAGTGCATGAACAATTTTTCTTTTTGTTTTTTGTTTTTTTTTACTATTGAAACATTTGAAAAATATCAATAAAGAATAGAATAAAATGGAAATCTCTCCCAATGGTTTAAATGAACCTGCAAAAAACGCTAAATAAAAATATTAATGTTCATTTATAACAATATGCTTAAATATATAACTCAAGAAACACAAGCCTTAATTTTGTCGTAAAAACATCTTGAATTTACTTTGAACCCAAAGCTTCATTTTTAAAGCAGTTAAAGGCTACCAAATAGATCAACAACAAGGATAATATATTCCAAAATTCAAATCATTTTAAAAATCAAATATAGTTACAAACTTTTTATGTATTAACATTAATAATACATATAAACAAAAGAAGTAAAACAGAAAATAACAAGTGAATTTTTATTAATTTTTTTTCTGTACTGGAGGAAAGATTTTCTTTTATATTATTATAATGATCAGGAAAAGTTGATACAACAACTTAAAACATTTCTCTATGCTTCAGAGTCAGTATCAATACTAAAGAATTTTCTTGCATAAAATTAAGATAAAATAATAGTCGGCTTAATTAAATACTTGCATGTAAATTTTTATTAAAAGATAATGAAAATTTGCTATTCAATTTATCTCTGCTTTCCAACTAGAGAGTAATTTTTCAACAATTAGAAGGAAATTTTAATTAAATTCCATAAAAGGCAATCAAGTCATTTTCAGATTATTTCATATTTAATAAATGTTGTATGTATCAGGTTCAGTAGTTATTTTTGCTATAATTTAAATTATAGGCAAAACTGTTTTGCTATTCATAGAAACTTTAATTGGGTTCATAGTTGAAAATATATCAGAATATTAATCAAACATTCAAAATTTGATTAAAAATTGTTAATGATTTTTTCAAAAACAAAAATTATTAAAAAATAATAAAAGCCAATAAAGGAAACATATCCAAGTTTCATTTAGCATACATATGTATCAAAATAATAAAGCACAAGTGAGTTGGGTTGTATGTTAACGGTCAAAGTTGAAAATAAATTAGTGGCTGAAGTTAGCCATTATTCAGGAAACAAGTACTTCTAGTGACGAAAACCATTTAAAAACAAAGCAACTCATATCAGCAAGAAATTCTGTACCAAATAACCAAAAGGATATTTATGTGGATGGGAAGGTTTTTAAAAAAGGTTTTCTTCCAGTTTTTCTTATGGAATGTACAGATCTAGCAGAATTAAATTAGTTAATGTAAAATAATAACAAAAAGGAGGGTGGAGGAGTAATAATTATAATAATGAGAAACTATAAATAAATAAAAATTTCTTCAATTTTATTAATTACTGTTACTGCCCACAACAGCTGTTTATCAAGTACAGTTCTTCAACCTTGGGTGTTTTAAAAAGAACTGTTCATTTTCATTCATTAAGAGTTTGTGCATTAATTCTATGAAGCAAGAAACTTAAAAGTATTTCATTTTTGGTACCTGTTGTTAGTCTTGCAGGGTATTGCAAATCAGTCCAATCTTTACTTGATGCCTCAGGATAATGGCCTTATTCTGAACTAAGCCAAACTTAGTAAAAAATATAATACATAGCAAGCTATTCTCACAAATTGTTTACTAGTATAGTGAATTTGATCCTAACAAGAATCAAAATTTCTGTAGTTGTGTCAGTAAAATCCAACAGCAGAATTTTTATACATCTACACCAAATAAATTGTGATTGCATCTTTTGTTAGAATTGAATTGTTTGATCATTTACATGACACTTCAAAAATAGTCTTGTGCCAAACTTTGGCTCCAGAAGTTGAAAACAGTAGGTTTTATGAGGAATGCTGCCTTGGCATTAGGTATACGTCATCTTTCAAATCCCAGAGAAATCTATCAGATTAACACTAAAGGCAATGAAACTAAAACAAATGCTGTTGTGGTTTAAAAAACTAAATGAATAAAAATAAACAGACAAAAAATACATTGAGATAGCTCTAATTACAAATTAATTTAAGATCTCAGTGAGGTCATAAGCTGTGAGCTGAGTAGATGCTGTGATACAACTTTTTTCTTTTTAAATATGAAGTAAATGTTATTTGCTTTATTAAGTTCATGCAATACATCACAAACAAGAAGTGTCTACCTCCATCCTATGTGTGTGTGTGAGCGCACGCGCAAGTGTATGTGTTGGTCAATGATGATATGGCTGTTTGCCTAATTTCCTCCACACACTGTGGAAATATGATGCTAAGAGGCACCAGAAATACATGCAGGCCATGCTTTAGGAATCTGTGTATTTACCTCAGGTAAAGACCAACTGCTCTTGTCACTGCCATCAATGTAGCCTGAATCACTGCTCACTGTGTGACGTTTCCAGCGCATTTCAGGAGACAAATTTCTAAACTCTTCCCCTGACCTACAAAATAAAAAATAATGTACTCTAATGTTTATAATGTTAAAGATATTGAATATATTAAATAAAATAAAAATTTAAAAAATAGGATTCAAACAAGTCAAATTTGCCAAGATAAGAATCAAAATGTAAAAGTTAGCTTCCATTAAAAAATAAGAGCAACTGCAATTAAACAGAATGCAAAATTCAGGGAAATGTTTTAATATATAACTCAAATGGTTTTAAAGGCAAAAATTGATGGAAAGATATCTAGCAATTTGCACAGAATTCACATTAACTATAAAATTAAAGTTGAAGACCCTAATCCATGTATTATTTTCATTTATTAAAAGATCATAAATTTTCATCAATATTTAAAATCTGCCATGTTATTAAGTCCAGCAGAGAAAAATGCAATGAAAGCAAATACTGTATAGTAACTAAAATGATTATTAAAACGCAGATGAAGTGGATAGATTTTTATTTAACTGCAGTCTTGTATGTTCTTTGATGATCAAAAGAAAAGTAGCATATCTAACATTTTGTAGTTTTTTTTTTTTTTTTTTTTTCAAAGATATGTATTCCCAGTAAGAAAAGAAAAAAAAGGGTGAAAGGATGAAACAAAGAAGTAAACCAGATATTTGGTTGATATTTGGTGAAAGCTAGTTAGTATTATGTATTGAAAAAGTGCAGAAAACATGTTGCATGTCCCTCCTCACAAACTATATGATATACAGAGTATATGAAATGAAGCTAAATATAGGTTAAATATAGGTTATAATACTTCAAAGTATTAAGGGTAGACAAGCAGAAGTGAAAGTACAGCTGATTTGATACAATTGCATTGACAGAATAATTCAGTATCGAGTAATTGATAACTCACACTACAGGCTGAGGGAAAGACTTCCGACTATTCCATTTCATTTCTGTATCATAAAGGAGAGCATTGTTCCTGTCAGCCTCTCTTTGAAGGTATTTCATGATGTGTGCTTTGCCTTTTGTACAAACCTGTCAATAAAAAACAAATGACCAGACAGCTTGATAAACATCCTTTTATTAAAACACAAGGTAAATTCAAAAATCAGTAAAAGAAAATTATTTTTAATGTTTTAAAATTCATTTTTATTTTCCTTAGACATTTCTGAATTGTTAAATAAACAATTTAATGTTTAAAAAAAAAAAAAAGTGATTTTCTTCTGGTTATCCTTGGTACATTTTAGTGTATAAGCTTCTACACAAGAAGTAAAAAAGTATTTTTTCATCATTTTTGGTCACCTACACATTAACAGTGAATTGAGATATGCCAATATCTATGCCAATTTTCATCAATCCTGATATAAACCATTTTTGATAAACTGTATAAAACTTTCTGTAAGTATGCAAAATTATTTTTCTACAACTAACTTTGTGCTATTTTCTTGCAATCAAAACCAAGATTTAATGATATTTAACTTATATTTTTAAATTCATGGAGGAACACTGCTTTTTCAGATCACTTATCTTAAAAGCTAACACTTTTTTTTATTTGAATGTAATATTTTAACATTTTCAGCATCAAGCATTCAATAAGTCTTAAGTCAATTTAAGTTACAATCTTACTTGGAAAATAATTTTGTTTTTCTAATCTTTAATTTAGAAGTCAAATTCCTCAAGATCATAACTAAAAGTGGATATTTTTTTATAAACTATGATGTAGAAACTGAGTAGAAACACTCATTTCTTCCATGTTCCAAAGTTAAGAAAAAGTTCAACTCAGCTGTTTCTCTAACAACTGCCCCTTTGTGGAACAGACTCAAACACGAATGCTTCCCTGAACACTATAATTCCAACGTTGTCAAGGCAAGGGTCAATTATTCTTATTGTCATTATCTTCAATTCCTATTACCTACTTTTTCATTGATATCACACACCTCATTCATCATTACCATTTTAATAGTAACCTACCATGTGGCTATAGAGTTTTGTATTGAGTTAATTCTAATATTATAAAAAAGAAAAAATATGACAACTGAAAAATTTGGCAAGAAAGAAAACAAAATGGTAAGCAAGCATAGCACTTTCATTTAAAATCTATTTGACTGTATTCAAATATCAAACTTTTATGAAGTTAATAGATTAAAAATGAAAATTCAGTAAAAAGGTGTCAATTTCAGTTGTTTACATAATTTCAGAGACTTCTGAACCTTTCTAGTTTTTAAAGTTGTGCTTAACAACTGAGAAAGATTAACAGAAATGATAATACTTACATGAGCAGGAGGAGTTACTAATGGATTATGGTCTAAAATCATTTCTTCCAATGTCTGCATTGATCGAAAAACAATTGGTATTGAAGATATCTTATTAGCTGAAAAATCTATCCTTCGAAGATTCAATTTTGAAATTTCTGGAAAACAAATATTAAAAATAATAATGATGATGATGATGATTACAAATGAATGTCAAAAATAAATGCTCATTACTGTTTACCCAAGAAAAAAGATTTACATAAAAAATGAAATATTAATTTTAATTAATTTTTCTTATTTTAATATATTAAACATAAAACAAAGGAACATCTTTAAAGTTAGAAAAAAGCTTCATGCATGAGAAATTTTGAATATAAAAAAAAATCTGCAAGAAGTTTGAACAAAAGCTGGGACGTTTTTGTTATACAAAACCACAACAATGAAAATAGTATAAAAAAAGCATTCATAGTATGTGTTTATTTAAAAGCAGCAACTGCAGCTATTACATCAATAACAATGCAATTGTTACAATATGAAAGCTTTCATTACTAGATAAGTTCAAGTGAAGACATGGCTCAAATCAGCCAAATAGAATATGCAAATGCAACAATCAATAAAAACTCTTCCTGCATTGAGAATGCAGGAAGATTTTAGTAGATCTATGTTCATAGCACAAAATACAACACAAATATCTATTTGAACTGTTAGGAAAAATTGATTTATTTGGGAATAATCCAGAACATTTACTAGGAACAAACTGCTAGCATGCAGATAGAAAATGAATTTAGCATGTACAAAAAATAAAATAAAAATGAGAATAAGACAAGGATGTGTTTTTTCACCAGATTTATTAACTCTATACAGCAAGGTGATCTTAAGAGACCTGGAGGTTCTTCCAGGATTTACTATTAGTGGGCACAACCTCAACAATATAAGATATGCAGACAACATTGTACTGTTGTCAAAAAAAAAACTGCAGATAATTCTAGACACGATAATAAAGAAAAGTGAGAAGGAAAAACTAACCATCAATTGTCAGAAGATAGAATATATGGTCATTAGCAAGGTAGACAGCCAAACACATGTGCTATAAATTGGGGTGGCCAAAATAAAGCAAGTACAGTAACTCTCTGGGCAGTGTTATAACAGACAATTGGATTTTCCAAGTTTTATATTATTAGTTATGGTACTGAAACGTCATGAAATTAAAAATTATATTTACAGAAGATGCACAAAGTTTACAAAGACATACTTTAAATAAAAACCTGAAAACAGTGTCAGTTGTAAAATGTCATGATATCATATGTGGATGGGCATGTGGCTTGAAAGGGTGTTTGATGATCATTGTCATTGTCATTGTTCCATGTTGGTCCAGTCAGTTGTGTCACTACATTGGTTTACACAACTTTCTTGAAACAAATACACTAAAATTGCCCAGTCTACCTCTTACTGAAAAATCAAATTAACTGTTTTTTTTCACTAGGAGAAAGTCTTTTTTTCTTTCTTTCTTTTTTTTTCCCTCTCTCTCTCTCTCTCTCTCAATGTGCTAAACACCACAATGTGTATGGTTTGTACTAACTGCTTTTACTATCCATAGTAGGGAAATTTTATCATCTACTTGTCAGTGAAGTAGAGAAAGGCAGTAAGAGACGATGCCTAGCAGTTTCAGGCCCATGTTTACTATGGGGTCAAAATTCTGACTGAAAATCCTTTTACAATTAATTCCTCTCACTAATTGATAATTCATTAATTAATGGTCAAATGAAAAAGCACTCAAACCCAACACAGCCATCCTCTATTTTATGAACTGGAACTTACAATATAACACCCAAGTGTAGCTGACCAGATATTGTTTTTTTTCTTCTTCTTCTAATGAAGATTTTGCACATTTGCAAATCTTTTGAACTCTAGGGTATCAGATGCTCATATATCCTATTTTAGAAACACAATGTCAACACATGGTACTGCTTACAAGTTTTGATTTTTTTTTCTTCCCTAGTCCCTAAAATTAACTTATTCTCTACTTCACTCACACACACACACACACAAAATATTACAAGTGCAATAGCAACAAATTTATAGACAAAATTAATGTAAAATGTACAGTCCATATTCTAAAACTATTTTGAGAAATCATTCATCCATTGATTTTGCAAGTAGTTATATTTCTTCATATGAAACATTGCATAGCATATGATGGTGTATTATTATGTAAAAAAAAAAAAAACTATAGATATCTGAGCTATTGTCTTAACACCATGTGAAACTTGTCATAAGCCCACCACCACCACCTGAAATTCCACCCAAAAACATTCCACCACCTACATTTTGTTGATATCCCAACCTGTGATATCTTAAAGAAGGCCAAATGATTCATCTCATTTTTTCTTTTGATTTCGACATTAGTATTCAAGAGGCATTAGCACTCAATTTTTCCAAAGCACTTAGTGTAACAGGTCCCTACTGCATATGGTGATGCATCACAGTTGACCTTGAGTGGAAGGCCAGCATCATAACGGCTCAATATCCCAGCATTTTTTTTTCATTTTCCAAAAAGCATCTTCTGCCATTACTCAAGGACCATAAGTTTGGCATAATTTTAATCAAAAGAATTTTTATCCATTTAAGTTGATAGCCATTACCTGCTTTCACTAAGTAAATAAATGTAAAAGCTTATCCCAAACTAGATTATATAAGTTGAATAAACAAATATTTAGCATTAATTAAAAAAGAAGAAAAAGAAAGTCAAAATATTCCGCAACACTTTGATAAAACAAATCACAACAATTCAATCAATTTTGTCTTCAAGTAGTCCAACAATTACAGACATTACTTTGAATAGTTTACAACATACCAACAACAGTAAAGGATAATTGACTCATCAAAGCTTCTACTCTATCAAATGACTTTATTTAGGATTTCAAGTTATCAATTAAAACAACAATGTCAACTAGCTGATGATCTCAAGAAGAGAGAACAGATTAAGTGAGAAGATGAAGGAAGCATAGCAAAAGCCTGCCATTATTTCCTTTAAAATTGCTTGATGCATGTGATGAAACAAAATACGACTAAGTAGTACATGAATAAGTAACTCAAAGATTTTTTTCCTTCTATATGTATTTCATTAAAATGTCATCATCATGGAATAATAGAAATAAAAAGTCAGAATAAAAATCAAAACAGAAATGTCAATTACAGGGGACAATTAATAATTTAAATAAAGTGGTGGAAACAGTTACATAATTATAATCATTCTTGGCAGATACAGAATTTAACTTTTGATCATGGATCATAAATCAGGTTCTTTATTAAATTTTAAGGAAGGTATCAAATTATAAAACAAACTTGTAAAAAATCTATAACACATTTATGTGTATATAATTTAAAAGAAATTACTGTATATTTCCACATATAAGACAACCTTTAAATCCCCAAAATCATCTTTAAAATCTGGAGGTCATCTTATACTACAATTCTAAAAAAGAGTGATGCTTGTCAGTAGGATAACCTCAACCTCAGTGCAATAACCAATAACATACAGGAAAAGATTCACATTATCAAATAAACTGATAACAAAAGTAATAAAACCATTTCTACATTATATATTGCTGGCATAACTTCATAATAAATTGCCTATTTGAAGAATAATTCCATATCAATGAAATCAACTTGTATCCATGCAAGCTCAGCTGAGAAAATGTAAACAGTTATGATTGTATTCACAGCAGTGGAATGTATGATTATCATACATTATCGTACTGTTATTAGTGGCATTTTGTGATTGTCAAAGTATAAGTAAATGTCCATTAATACACCAGACTGTTTAGATATAGGAAAAAAAGAGGAAGAAGACTCAGTATTCGCAAGAGATCACATGATGAAATGTAAACAAAACAATGGTTTCCCTTTTAGCAGATGTGTGTAGGAAAAAAATGATATAGAATCTGTTTTGTTATTTCATTTATTTTGAATTTCTAAAGTTACAGTAGCAACATTTCCAACAACATTATCTTTATATAATCAATAAGCAGTTGTCTTATACTACAGGTATAGGATAAATTCATGAAAAGTTGCTATAATTTTTGATCTTGTCTTATCTAAAGGTCACCTTATACATGGAAATATATGGTATTTTAGTTTTAAGAAATTATCTCAAGCTAAATTTAAAACTGGGGGGGGGGGTCTGTTACAGACTGACATGAAAACAGAAGCCATTTTGCAGATTCATAAATCCTAAAAACAATAAGTATATACAGTGCAAGTGTGTGTGTGTGTGTGTGTATATATATATATATATATATATATATATATATATATATATACACACACACACACACACATATATATTACATACACATATCTTAAGATTAAATTTGTATAAGTGTATTCTTTAGTATAATAAAAGAATGTAATTAGACAATGTTCTTCCAATGTCCTTTGGTAGCTTGACTATAATCACTTTCCTTCCATGACTTTTAATAATAATTTCACACAAACAATTATATAATGATTATGTAATATAAAACATTCTTTTTAGCATCTTTTAGCCTAATTCAGTAATCATAATTTTTTAATATCTCCAATGATTTCATTTCATATGAAAGATTTTAAACTCTTTTAATCTACTTGTATGTCAGAGAAGAGTTCACAGGTTTTTTTTTTAAGGACAACATGTAGCACCTAAAAGAAGCAGTCAACATCTTGATCTATTTTACTTGTTCCAAAAGGATTATCAAGAGGATTACTTCATGTGTCCTGAATAAACACCCAGCCAAACTTTGGAAAGACTCAGCTGATACAATCAAATGGTTCCGAGAGATCCCCAACAAAGAAAGAGCCACTTTCATCCAATTTGACATCTTGGATTTTTACCCTTCTATTTCGGAGGAGCTTCTAATCAACAGCCTCAATTTTGCTAGGGGATATACCAAAATAACGGATAGTGATCTAGAAATTATTTTGGCGTCAAGAAGATCCATCTTGAAATACAATGACGCTAATTGGGTGAAGAAGTATAATGAAAGTTTCGATGTACCTATGGGAGATTTCGATTCCGCCCAAATTGCAGATGTAGTGGGCATATATATCCTAGATACCTTAAGTAGAATAGTTAACCTCAACCAAGTCAGGCTTTATAGAGATGACGGTCTGATCTTCGTCCCTAGTAGTAATGGCCCCATAACTTCCAGCTTACATAAGAAGGTCGTCAGAGCCTTCAAATACCTAGGCCTTAAAATTGAAATATCTTCCAACCTTAAAATTGTTAACTTTTTGGACATTACGCTTAACCTATCAAATGATACATTTAGACCTTTCCATAAACTGGATCAGACACCCCTATATATCAACATCCACTCTAACCCCCCTAAATCTGTGATAGACCACATCCCCAAAACCGTGAATACTAGAATAAACAAGCTATCTTCTAATCATAGAATTTTTGAAGAGAATAAATTTACATATAACCAGGCCCTCAGGAATAGTGGTTTTAGACAAGAATTAAAATTTAACAGAGAACTAACAAATCAAAATATTAAGAATAGAACGAAATACAGAAAGAGGAAAGTAATATGGTTTAACACACCATATTGCAAGCTCTCTAAAATTGATATAGGTAGTTTCTTCCTTAGATTAGTAGATAAACACTTTCATAGTAAACACCCATTACATAAAATTTTTAATAGGAAAACACTGAAAATTAGTTACTCGTGCTTGAATAATATAGAGAAAATTATATCTTCCCATAATTGTAGAATACTTAAAAACTACCACAATAACGTAACTCAAACGAGTGACCCCCACCTGCAGTTGTAGGAATAAAGATCTTTGCCCTATCGGGGGTAAGTGCATGTATAAAAACGTAGTGTACGAGGCAGCTATCTTCCCCGAAGAAAACAGAAACGAGAAGAAAAGATACATAGGTATATCCGCTGGTGATTGGAAGCAACGTCTATATGGCCATAAGCACTCCTTCAGACACAGATACCTCAGAAACCAAATGTCCCTATCCAAACACTACTGGGATCTGGTGGATAGGGGTCTAACCCCACTTTTCGAATGGAGATACTTGTCAAGAGCTAGCACACCTAATAACTTCCGTGATAGGTGTAATCTGTGCATCGCCGAAAAGATCTTTATTATCAGAGATGAAAATCAGGATGAACTGTTAAACCTTCGGAGTGAGATCCTCTCCAAATGTAGACACATAAAACAGTTCAAAACATGAACACCGTTTTGTAACACGTTGTTGGGTGTGACACTTCCACCTTAGCCCAGTAACATTGGGCATGACTTTCTGTGTATTGAATTTTACTTGTATGTATTATTGTGTATGGTTATGTGAGGCGCCATGTATTCCAATTTTTTTTCTTCTTTTTTAGGCTTCATTCATGTAATGCGCCATGTATTTCTAATTTTTGTAATTTTGGTTTTTCTTTATTCACGTGGTGATACACGTGTGAGTGGTTAAGTAGGTAAACATTTCCCCTAACTGATTTGCAAAATCAGATAGCATTATAATAGTTAGACACCTAGGTATACATTCTAACATTAGGGATAGATACACGCTACTCACCCAGCGGTTTTAGAATATTATATATTTTTTAATTGGCCTTTGATTTGGTTTAAATATAGAAATGGATATGTGCGTTCATATGGGTGTATGCGTGTGTGTGTGTAGATGTGTATGTATAAGTATACGCATAAATATATGTATATATATGTGTATGTGGGTAAGTATATAAATATGTGTGTGTGTGTGTGTGTACACCTACATGTATGGACGTATGGATACGTAGGTAGAGATGTATATGCAGATGTGGTTATGTGTGTGGGTGTATATTTAGATATATATGTAGACATATAGCTGTATATGGGTGTAGATGTACGCAGGTATGCATAATCAACCAGAAGTCCGAAGAGTGAAAATGGAATTTTGTCTGTAGTTTTTCATCTGTCTTTTATCTTGTCAGCGGGATTTCTCCAGAATTCCTCGTGTTGGTCAGACAGTCTCGTTTGGGTTGTTATTTGGGATGAGGGCGGGATGAAGACGGGCCACTCGAGAATCGTTTGGCCAGTCCGATAATTTTATGGGGGCCTCTGCTGTTGGTGGGAGTGGGCGCGCATGTGTTTTTGGTCCTTGAATAGGGAGTGAGTAGGGTATGCGTGAGCATGTATACTGAGGTGGGTGTGTGTGATCACTTGACTCATTAAAGAGTGTATATGAGATGATGTGCGTACGTGAATAGATCCGTGTGGGTGAGGGTAGGTAAATTGTGGCTTGCAGGGTTATATATTAGAACTATCTATATTGTTAGTTTATGACTTGGCCCGGCTAGACAATATGTTTCCGAGCGCCGTCTCCACTTAACTTCAAGGAATCCTAAAATTTTTCTAATGTCATCTTATCTAAACCTTTCCTTTATCTCATTATAACGAATTTAGCATTGGTTTTGAAATCGGCTGTCCTAGGCATGCAGATGTAGATGTATAGATATATATAGATATAGATGTGTGTGTATTGTGTGTGTATGTATGCGTTGTAGGGGTCTGGGCGGGAGTATAAGATTTTATCGCCTATGGGGTGTGTGTGCCGCCAAGAAATGTACACTCTTCCAGTATATCTTTGGACGTTTGAAAATACGCACCCTTTTCTCACTGAAACCCCTCTTTAAATCTTCCCTCTGTTAGATTTTAATGCCCTCTCCACCTTCGGACCTCCCAGTTTCTCTCGTCTGTTACCCCTCTATATAGATCACAGGTCTCTCCACACTCTCACACATACTCTCACCAATTTTTCCCGGAGTTGTTCTGATTTCTTTTTGAATCTGTAGGTCTGATGAATTGGATCGTTCTTACGATTCCAATGGAATAAATTATGACCATGGAATATTAGTGTTTAAGTCTTTTTATTATATCCTTACTCTGTCCTGGACATCGAGTTCTACCTGGATCATATCCTCTTGGAATTATTTTTATACATATATGTATTATGTGTATATTCACCACTAATATTGCCTATATATATATATATATATATATATATATATATATATATATATATATATGCTCTTATATCTGGTCATTCTTTCATTATCTCTATTATATTCACAAAACAAACAGAATACACATCATGAGTCAACTAACTTTAAAGTGTCTCAACATTTCACATTGAGTGAATGAGAACTAAAGATTTTTAACCTAGTTCCAAATGACTGATACATTTACTACAGCAGATTTATTCTTTTTAAAGACACCAAGCAAAGTTAATTTTGCTTTTAATCTAAGAGGAATTTAAAATTATAATTCAGTATTTAATTATTACAGATTGTTTTGTTAAGTGTAACAAATTCATTGCTAAAGACATTTCAAAATAACTCATTAAAAATTCACTGTACTACACAATAAGGGAAGAAAGAAGAGAAAAATATTTTACATTACTGGATGCTGTGCACCACTGAAGGAATCTACAGAACTCACCTTTTTTAAAAATGTAAGTTAGAAAGGCAAGAGTATTAGTCAAAATGTCAATCATTAAACTTTATTGAAAAGTTGACTCCTTCAGGTATTCTGTTTGAAATGAGTTTAATAAAATTAAAAATCAACAAATCATAATTCAGTATCTGTCTATTTTCTGAGATGAGGTGTTATGTATACTATTTACATTATTCGGACTATTGTCCTAATCTTTGTTGCCATATTCATCACAGCGTTTCAGCCATTGTATGCTCTGGCCTTCTTCAGGTAGTTGGAATGTCAAACTGAACCCTTTATTTCGCTCACTGGGGTAGACTGTTCTAGTTCCACATGCCATGAACAATGGATGTCAGTTATCAGTTATCTCCTGTTAATTCCCCTCTCCAAGTTCTCAACTGCCTTAACCGGATATTGAACTCACACTCTTTGGGTCCTGTCACTGGATCTAACTAACGTCTTTATACACTGTGCCATGTGACTTGAGGACACATGGCACAGTAGATAAAGCAGATGATATCTTTCACACAATCGCAAAAATTTACACTACTATGATAAATAACAGTTTTAATAGCACTAATGGTAGTACAACAACCATCATCATCATCAGGATGGCATAAGTTACCACAAATCAATTGTGTTATTTGAAAAGTTGAAAAGACAACTTCTAAACTTACCAAATAACATTTTTATTCTGGGAAGAGAAAACACAATATTGGCTTTTGTTGGAATTGGATTAATTCATGATTTGATTTCAAAATCTAATTCAGAACTATGAAGAGGCTTCACATTCACAAATAACTCAAAATATCTACATAGTCAATTGTTATATACATAGTGTTTAACTGTAAAAAAAAAAAAATCATAGGGTTAGAATTCTAAAAGCAGTTATCTCATAGCAACAACTTCCCAACTGTATTTTTTTAATTTTCTTTTTAAAATTAAATTCATCTAAGCAACCAAGGTGAAGCTAGAAGTCATTGTATTTACAAATTTCTATTCTGATCTCAATTCAGCACTAAAATAGATATCCATGTATTTAATTCTTATCAATTTTTTTTTATTCTTATTAGATACTCTTGACAGTAAACCCAAAAGTGCTTGAATAAGTTTTTATTCTATATTAGCGAAAAGCTCAGTTTGAACACATACCACAAATAAAATGCTGTACAGCATTAAAATAAACCATTCATATAAATGAAATATCTGGAATAAATTCCAAGCAATGCTGTTTTGGACTATAGCCATTCTTTCATTTTGTACAATTAAGTAAATAATATCAATATTTTCCCTTTTCATTCATTTTTGGTTAGTTTTATTTTCATCTTCCATTTCAATTTTCTAAGCCAGATACTCTCTGATTATTTAAGTAGTGTGAAGCAGAATGAAATGTAATTTCCAACAAGACAAATTTGCAGCCAATGTTGCAAGGATTTGTTTTTCCTGTACTAATTCCACCATGAAAGCTTACGTATACCTAGACAGACACAAATCTATAGTCATTAGGTTTTTTTTACTACCTCAATGTTCTTGATATCTGAGAATGTATTTTTATTCTTAATTTTAGGCTAAGCCATTTCTCATTTTATTGTTGTCTTTATAACTATCAATATCCTCTATCAAAGTAAAAACAATATGACATGAACACAAAGTAGGATAACAATATGAGTATAGATTTGTACCAAATCAAACCATAAGTTTCCACAGTGGAATTGGTTAAATTACTGTCTATAAAAGACAAGCTCCTAGAATATGCAATATAAGTTAAAGTATTACTGGAAGCTACTACATCCATACTTCATACGACTTATTTTAACAATCCTCTTGAATTTTACTTTATAATAAAAGCAACAATTGTGTTAAGAAAGAGCTAGTCAAAAACTGACAATAAAATACTTCATCTCAAAATTCAAGTAAGTTCATTTTTAAATCACAATTAAACTGTCATTAAAAAACTTAGATATATGGTCTCAATATAAACTTCATCACATTTAATTACAAATATAATTAAATGGAGATATGTAAATGCAACTGTATCAAGAAATTAAGAGAATGATTTAATTAAAAAATCTAAGCATTCATAAATTTATTTTTTTCACTTATGATTCAACTTTAAATAAATCCTTAACTAGTTTTAAATTTAAAACTCAAAATGCAACATGTCAAACAGTGGTCAGTTAATAAACTTTAGTTAAAAATTTTTTTTTTAAATTGAATAACTAAAATGAAAGAAAATGTACAAATGCATATTAACAACATGGTGGTGACTGGTAGGATAAACACTGGTCAAATCTAACAGATGATTGCTATACAAGTGGCAAGAATCTCTTGACACCATTATTATGCCTATTACAAAAGTAGGTGAATGTTCCAACATAAAATGCATTCAAACATTTAGCAACCAGGAAATCATTGACCCGAGTAACAAACTTAAGTGAACAGTTATAGTAGTATACCATGGAGGAGCAGAAATTTACTTACTGATTTCATGTTCAAATATACTTATGTAAAAGTATTTAAATATCTCAATATCAAAATATATGTTTATTAAATAAAACAATAATCCTTCTCATTAAACATTAAATAATAAGAAACAAAAAAGTCAAAGCATTAAGATTAAAATGTGGAAAGTACCTATCAATATACCAATAAGTACATATATTAAGGAGGCTAATTTGTTTTGTTTTTTTAATCTTAAAGTTTATTAGTTGCCTGGCAACAAATATAACTCACTTAAAATACTTTCTTGATCTAGATATAATAGAAAGTAAAACATGTATAACCTTTATAGGATTTGAAAAACAATATTTGCAATAATTTTACACTACAAATTGCTACAAACATATACTTCAAATACATGCAAGATAGAGAAGAAAGAAAACATCAAATTAACAGAAACAAATTAAGATGAATGTCCATGAAGCAAAGATAGATATAAATCAATTATAATTAAAACATTGTAAAAGCTGCAAAAACACAAAACAACAAAAAGGCATGCAATATTTCTTGTAATAACCAGAACAGCCTCAATATTGAGTGCATGCATGTGATGTCACAACAAAGATGGCTGCTATAATAAAACAGTAAATAAACAGATGTGAGATGTAATAAGATTTTTGCATGTAAAAACCCAACTTTGAGTCCCAAAGAAATTGTCTGGGAGACAAGTTCCAGCATAAAGGCAGTTCTTTTCAGTTTTCAGAACAGCTAATAGATACTTTCTAGAGTATATGATCACCATTGATGAGACTTGGGTACACCACATAACATAAGGTTGATATTATGACCTTGAAGCATCCATCCTCATCTGTCCCCATAAAATTCCAACTTCAGCAGTCAGCAAAAAAAAAAATTGATGGCAAGTATGTTTTTGGGTACAAAAGTGTGCTGCTCATGGACCATCTGACTTTTAACAGTCAGATACTCCGAAACACTGGACAGAAAGAAGGTAACTGTCAAAAGAGGCCAGGACATTTGTGCAATGTGACATCCTGCTGCGTGACAAGACCACACCACCTACAACCAACCTGATGAGTGACTTTAGTGATATTGTTGCGATGCTTTAATGTATAGTCTTCACTAGTATCATCAGTTTGGGATCCTCAAACAACATTTACTTTATCCAGCAAGTGATTCCACATAGATGACACTGTGACTGTAGAGGAGGTGAAAAGGCAGCTTTAGTGACTTGACACCACATTCTTTGAAGACTGGGTTGATAGTTTTTACAAAATATCAACTCTTGACACTGCTATTCATTGCTGAAATCAATATAGGTCATTTATAATTATCTAGATGCATTTACTTGGAAGATACTGCCAGCTTTTTGGGGAGGATGGAGAATGAGCATTGGGTGTCTTACTCCATATTTAAGAGAAGCAGTCAGCTCAGGCCAAGTTCTCCAAGGAGAGTATTTATGTGCTCATGAAACCGGAAATAAGTGCATCAATCCCAATGGCAACTATGTAGAAAAGTAGCATATATATATATATATATATATATATATATATATATATGTATGTATGTATGTATGTATATGTGTGTGTGTGTATGTATGTATGTATGCGCGTGCACGCACACACACACACACACACACACACACACACACACACACACACACACACACACACTTTTCTAACATTTGTCATATTTCTAGTAATGTGTATATTAATAACAGTTAATTTTGTAGTTGGTTGCCTAAATTCTAAGCTGCATAAGATAAATGAAAATAGCAGATAGCAAGATTCTATGCAGAAAAAATGCTATCAAATGATCCCGAGACAAAAAAAAATAAAAGTATGTGTACATCTAACCTTAATAATAAAAGAAACTTATTAGTACTTATTACATCTCAAATATTCTACTTTTTAAAAAAGATGCCTTGTTTAAAGCAAAGAGTGCAATTGCAATCAGAAAAATATCAAAGCTAAATCTCATTGCTATTCAACAAATGTTAACACACAACATAACTTACCTGGAGGTATTTCTACTAATAAATTTTTCCTAACATTCAATCTCCGAAGAGAAGGCAACTTGCCAATTTCTGTTGGTAAACGAGTGATTTCATTGCAGCTAACATCCTAAAAAAAGAGTGAAAACAACACCTAGTAAAATTTAAGTGAATATTTGTCATGAAAAAATATTATGAAAAAAATGACTACTTTGTAGCCTGAATTTAAGGAAGCAATCATTATAAACAATTAATTTTGTTGTCAATTTAAAATTGTTAATCAAATAAAAATTTATCTACATCTGAGTCATAAAAAGCTTGTGACATCACAGGATATTGCTACTGTACTGTAGTGGGTACTACTTATACTTTGTAATTCCAACCCTTGTACCAGGCTATGAAGATACGTTATGTACCTGCAGTTTTGTCAAACATTTATTCGTGTCCTTACTGTGCCAGACTAAACTAAGCTTATTAAATATCTACACTTGAGCAAACAAGATCTATCATACAGACTTGACAAATTTTCAATGCATTTATGAAGTATTTTTTTTAGATAAGGTAAACTCACTCTTTTATAATTGCATTATCACACTTTTTCAATAAAACACCTAGAAACTTACTCTTTACTAAGCTTAGCTTGGATTGGTATGGTACAAGATTACAAGTATGGAAAATCCAGTGAGAATTGGACTCTTTATTAAATAGTAATGATCAATTTGGCTAGCTTTTATTATCCAATGCCGAGTTGCCCAAGAATAAGAAACGCATATGAAACAAAATGATGGTTGAAAATTTTGCTTATAGCTACATAAACTAACAAAGCTTTTTACCATTACAGGAAAGCAACAAAAGACAAAATCATGAAGATGTTGAGAAAATGAACAGAGGAAAAATTTCTATGATTAAATAGAAATTTAGTCAAACTTATGACAAACTATTCCAATTCACAAAAATGGACAAATTTTAATATACTAGCTTTAAGATCAGTTCTTTCAATGCTCAGTAGGTAATTTCAATTATTGCCATGGGACATTACAAAGCTACCTACCACATTCATTATTTACTTTTGATCATGGAAAACATTTCTTGCAATCATGAATAGATCAATTGAATTAAAATGTACCTTCATAGACCCTAGAAAATTGGGTAGCAGCAATCTGATGAATGAACTAAGCTATCATATATTTGAATTGATAATAAAATGAATGCTTAATATTGCTTTTGCATATACTCTAATAAAAAGCACTGAATTCATGATGAATAATCACAGAACATGAACTTTCTATAAAATTTTAATATCAGTTCATTCTATCAATTCAAAAATTGCCAACATCATTAATACAAATAAAATTTTTAAAAATAATTGAAAATTAGCTGTCAATTTTGAGAAAAAAACCCAGTTCATTTTAATATTAAGAGCTACAAATATAATTTGATTTCATCAATCAATAACAATTTATACAAATATGTTTAAAAACATTACTTGTAGCATATTCTTATCCCAAACAATGAGAAGAAAGTGGTGAATGGTTTTATTAAAGAAACTATCATAAAGATTGAAACAAAAACAATAAAATAAAATTTAAACTGGTAACAATACGATCACATTAATAGAACTGAGGGAGATTAGTAACAACTGAAGTGAAAGGTTAGGAGTTGTAATGTTTAGCACAAAAAGCAATGGTAAAAGATAAATGTAGAAAAACATACCCTGCAAAATGACATAGGCAATGTACTTAAAGTGTACTCTAGATACTAAACATCTATACTGAGCACAGATGCTCAATATCCAGAATACACTTTAAGTACATAAAAATAATTGTTGACAAGAATTATAACAGAAGTAATGCTTAGATGTTATCAACAAGAATATATTGGCAAAATGATAACAGTATTCTGCTGGCTTTTGCATACATTTCTAAGCTCTTCTTTTTTTTTTTTTAATGATGATAATTATAGATTATTAACAAGGTTTAAGTTTAATCATGCTATTCTATATACAGGATTTATCAATCATATAATATATTTGAATCATGATAATAGTCTAGACTTGGAAACTTAACATTTGGTTTAAAAATAAGTAAAAAAATTTAATTATACCTTCAACTTTTAAACTGAAAGTCATATTGTGTGTGTGTGTGTCTGTGTGTGTGTGAGTGAGAGAGAGAGAGAAAATTACATAAATTTTTTATATGTAGCAGAACAGTGTGCAGAAAAAAATTATCACAATATGGAATACTTAACAAAAGTGATAAAAACAAAAAGAAACTAACTGAAACTGGCTAGATAATATACCCAAACATTAAAAAAAAAAATTGAGTTTAAAATTTCAACAGCTCCTCCTCTTCATGCACATGTGTAGCTACATCTGTGTGTGTGTGTGTGTGTGTGTGTGTCCAATAATTTATGTGGAAAGTAAGTTCAGTAGGTTGTAATAGATGGAAAATATTTCCCTTGTGTGTATTAACCAAATGGTTGAATGAATACAAGATAAAACCAGCAATTCTATTTAGATCTTTTATAGATTCCCAACTACCTTGTCAACAGCCAAACAACAAGCAGAGAATATTCTAAGATTGCCTTCATCTATAGATAGCTGAATTATACAAAAGAAATTTAATTCTATTTATAGCAAACTTATTACTCAGCATTTGCAAGAAAAAAATTAATTTGAATCTGAATTAAAAAAAAAAAAAAAATTGGTAGCAAGAAAATATCAACACTTTACAAGGTATTATACATTGAACAAATACATCAAAACATTAGACAACATTGAGCTAATACATCAAAACATTACAGCAATCACTTCTATTGATAATTCAATCAATACATTCCCAGAATAGACTCAAGTAGTGTGGGCACATAATTATTATAAATCACATGCAATTATTCAAAGAAATATCAATGTCTCCACTGTCACTTTTTTGCAAGAACTATCTTGACATTAGAAAGATTTTCATATTTTTCCTAAACTAATTTATAAAGTCTACTACCACCACCACTCAGTGACAGCACATTCAAATTGAATAAATAAGTTATCAAGACATTACATGTGTTTATGTGCCCCTGGAGATAAAGATTTGTAAAAATAAAGACAAACTGGCAGATTTTTAGACTTATTTACTCTAAATTTTCAACTCTTAGTTCGGCCAGTGGTTATTTTTATAGTCTTATCACACACACTATTTAAAATATTTTATTTAAGCTAATATCCTAACATTTAGAAGCCTTTCCCCTGAGCCCAATCAAAAACTCTAAAGAGATGATACATGATTGCGATTGCTACATCCTACAACCATAGCTTGAAGATTAGTTCCAGATTAAAGTTTTTCCTTTTAAGAGAAAAAAAATAGTAAAAACAGTCACTGACTGGATCATTAATACAGCAGCAGGAGAAGGAGGTAGAGGAGGAAAATGGGGGGGAGTTAAATGTGAATCAGCAGCCAGATTCAGTGATCCCCACCCTCAACAGATGGAGAGAAAAAAATATTTTCACAAATCTCAAAGCACCTCACCTGCAGAAGAATGGGAAATAATCTTGCAAATATTCTGATCTTTGTTCAATGACCCTTAACTAAACAAAGAGTTTGCGCTGTGATCTTTAATGCATATGCATAAAGAAAAAGCCATATTAGTCTTCTGAAAACCAGTTAATTTCCAGACATTGGTAATGTTGAGTAGTGATAATTGAATAAACTACAGAGTTGGCAAAAATAATATAAGAATAAAAAATACATTATGGACAGATTCCTTTTTATATTCTGTTATCAACATCTGATCAGTCAACCTTGAAGGAATTATTTGGTGAATTATTTCAATATATGCTCAATACTTTCACACCTCAATAAACCAAACAAAAGCATCTTGAAAGTAAACTTTCTCTATTATCATTCCCTTAGCAAGTCTATACCCAAGAGAATATTTTTGGTTCAGTTTAGTAAGAAAAATGTACAATATTTGAATAATATAAAAGTGTTCATATCCTGGAGAGAGAAAATACTCACATAAAGGTCATTATCTTTTGAGATGAACACTCATTGTTAAAACTGTTCCCACCCTAACCATAACTATGTGAATATTATACTTATTATATATTATTCTTATTTAGAACAAGAAAACCCATAAAATTATCATTTAACAATGTGACTTGGATGCAGTGATTAGTAGAAAATTTAAATACCCTATTTGATGGCATATAAAACACATTATACACATTTAATATTACAGGATTATGGAGTTGGTCATGGTATAAGTAATCTACAGTATTTCACTAATATTAGCCTACCAGATACTTCAACACATTTCAAATCTCATTTTATATGCTAATAAATATAGTACCTTTAAAATTGCAATAAATAGGAAATATCTGATTATTCAGCTTATCTTAGAGTTAAACTTTGGAATAAAATTGTAATAAAAGTGTTATATAAAATGCAAAAGCATCGAATAAAACATTCTTCTTGTTCATTCTTTATGTAATAAAAATAAAAGCAGCTAATTGATTTTTTACAAAACCTCTTTTCAAGTACAATTTATGAATTTTATCTTTTTTTTTTTTGTGATTATTTCCACATACTTTCTTCAGTGATATTTTACAAGTGCAATACGTTTCAAGATTTATGTGAATTTCTGGAATGTAAAGTTAGTAACACTATTTACATGCAGACTATTGTCCTCATCTTTGTTGTTGTTATGTTTTGGTCATTTTGGCTTCTGGCCTTCATCAGGTTCATGTCAATAGTCTGCATGTAAAAAGTATAAATATTTTCTTTAATCCGACAGTCTACTTGCTAAGCTAAATGTAACATCATATGCTACCCCAAGAAAATCCACTTCTACTTAGGTTGGTATAATGGAAAAAGAAAATTGCTATTTTTCTCACTATGTTACTCTCTGGTTACAAATTCAATTAAATATAAAAATGACAGAACACAAAGCAAATTACATTTCCTTTGATAAATCCTGATGCAATAAAAGGAGATGGTGTTAATTGATTGGGCATTTAGCTTTTCTACTTTTGCTGTATCCTGCAAACTGAAGTCTATTTACATACTTCTAATATGAGCAGATATTTTATAGTAGATCAAACATACATTAAAATGTCTTCCTAAATATTAACACATGAAATAAATGGTAACACATTGTCTAAGATTTCAAGTAAGTTATTCTCTTTTCTACAAAAAAACATTCTGAGATTGATTGACAGGACTTCTGTCATGACACATTTAATCATAGCTGTGCATGTTAATTTTTTTTTCTTGCATTAATGTTAATTTTACTGGAATCTTTGTATTTAAGAATATTAAGGCATACTATTTTTAGTTGAACTTGTATATTCTTCTAAAAATATCAAACTGACAACTCATTAATAAATAATGCAAATACAGTGACCCATACTCATTAGAAAAGAATCAGAGAAGCAGGAAAACAAAGTAAATGAAATGCCAAAAAAGAATGGAATAAGTTCATTGTTTCTTGATATTATGGGAAAATTCTTCAATTCTGCTTTAATGTGAATAAAATTATACTCATATAATTATAATTTAATATAAATATAATTATACAAAACACTTATGGAATAAGAATTATATTTTTATATCCACAATATAAACATCAGCCAATCAAATGGAATTAGAAACTAAAAACAAAATGAAGAATGCCCCAAATCTATTAATGCAACATAAAATTTAAAGTAAACTGCAAGCCAAATATTAAAAAGAAAAGTAAGATGGTACTGAAGTTGTGTTAAGCACTCACTAAATTTAGTTTTTCTACATCATTTGCAAATTAATGATTCTTTCCAAGACAACTAAATCAACAATGTGATGGTGCATGTCTTCCATGGACAGCTTTTCTTGTCAATGGAAAATTATTGAATTGTTATTCTAATTGTTACTCCAATAAATGCTTTAAAACTGTCATTACCTGGTTCATTAATAATGGTAGTAACTACAATTATGCATTTTCTACTTAAACTTGGAAAAAGAGAAACAAGAAATAGTTATTTTCCAGCCAAACTGACTGATAATACAAAGACATTTTTGTCTAGACAAGATATAACCAACCAAGGTGACATTTCAAAGAACACACCACATAATTTTAAATATGCCATTAAGATAATTTATTTTTAAATAAAAAAATACAACACAGTTTAAAAGATCAAAATTAACATAGCATTTAAATTGCAAATATATTACACAAATTAGCAAAACAAATTGGTTGATACATGTCTGGTTTTTTTATTATTTATTGACACCAGAATTCACTATCAAGTAAAAACATCTATATTACTAAGTAAATTTCAAGTAACAGGTAATCAATTGAAAGCAATAAATTGTTATGGTTAACTATCAGACACAACATGCTTGAGAAGCATTTCTCTCTTATATAAATAAGTTTATCATAATTTCCAAGCCTTCGACCTATGTAATACTATGAGAGGGGAGGGTATCTTAAATTCTTTATATTTTGGTGACAGCTATTAAGTATAACTACATCTGAGACAATTTGTAGCAACCTCAGAGTGAGGATCCTTGGTTATGATACCAAATGAAATAGCTGACAGCTTTGTAACCTCCTAAACAAGAGAGACTTCAACCCTTGTGCTGGAAAGATCTGATAGTCTCAAGATTAGAGTTGAATCATCATAAGCCAGAATCAGACTTATTGCACAAAAATGAAATTGATCATTTCCTGTAACTGATCAGAGTATCGGAATAATGAAGATGACAATACTTTTAACAAGATGTAGTTTATTATAGTTATTGTGTATATAAGTGTTTTAGCTTAGCTAACATCTTTCCCTATTCCTAATGCATATTTCACAACAGTACATAAATGTAATTTGACTTGTTCATTCATAATTATAAGATGACAGAACAGCAGTCTGTGTTGGTAAGTTCATCTTTGCATAAGAGAAACTTCAGCTTATCGTAATCTGAGTAGTCTATGTTCCACTTACATTTTGCACCCGTCCTCATTTTTTTTTATGAACTGTCCACTTCATTTGGCTTGTATTGTTTATATGAGAACCCAACCCACTGTTTTGTCCCCAATGATGGATTTGCATTAATTTCACAATCCCATGACTATTAAGTACTTTAGTGGCTTCTTGATAATCAACTTTCTCAAAAACTATTCTTCTTATCAGACCACCAGCAAATATATCTTTAAACAAACTACATGACCCTTTTGGCTTTGACAGAGTTTTCTTTAGACTACAATTCATTAAATAGGTATTTATGTAAACAACTTTAGTCACAAGGAGTTTTAATTTCTGAGAAAGTAATTTATTAATTATTTTTGTTTGGCAAGTGTAGTGAATGAGTACAGAGGCATACCCAGTTGTTATCTCCAAAATTAAAATTTTATCCTATAGAACCTCTCAAAGCATCTAATTTCTCAAAATTAGATCACTTTCTTGGTTCTTCCCCCCGCCACATCTACTTCAAATAAGCATTCAATATAATCAATCCTTATCTCACTCTCCACAACTTTTATACCAAACCCTTTCAATATTTCATTTTGTTCAATTGTTATCAAACCTCCTTGGGGCACTACTCATCCAAAACAAGTGAGTTACCACTCAACTTATCACACAATGACAATTTTTATTATAGGTTTAGTTTGCTCTAATAATGTTTTTTCATGACCCAACATCCAAGCTTCAAAATTGACAAAACAACAAAAAAAACAAATACTGATACCAAAAAAGCTGAGACAGACCTCGCAAACGAGGATATGTCACCAGAATAAACCTTGCAAATAAAACCTTATTCAATCTTATTATTGAAAGATACCTTATTTGAAACAGTTTAAATAAAAGCAAACTAAGCACAACCTTGAAATTTTTTTTAATTTCAAATTATTAATTTCTACCAAAATCTTTTAGTAAAATTTAAGAATATTAAATACAGCATGTTTAAAAGATCTATACTGAAAATAAACTACTAAAAAGAAAAACTCTCATTAATTCTGTATATTGATTATCTAAAATAATTATTAGTATTATAATTCTCAATGAAAAAACTATAAATGGTATATTTATAGCTGTCATAGCAACATATATCTCACTATAATAGCTTCTCTGTGACAATTTTCTTTGATTTATATTGGAAACATTAAAACAAGAAACTTAGGGATATGTAAAATATGGATTTATATACAAATAAATAAATATGTGCTAAATAACAATTCACATCTCAAAAATAGAGCAAATAACATTTTCAAGTGTTCATTTTTAGCATTTCTACTCATGAAAATATATCTACAAATAAAAAATATTTCTGAAAATGACACAGGAACTGTAGAAATTTTCAATGGAAAAATCAATGTGAAAAGTTTAGCAGGAACCCAAATTTCCATTACCATGCCTTTTAGCAGATAATGATCATTTGCAAAGAAAAAATAATTATGCATATATATATATATATATATATATATATATATATATATATATATATATATATTACCCAGACAGACTGATTCACAGCTCATCAGTATGACTAGAAATCCGATTGCCTCAAGCCAGAATCGAAACCTGACTGAATAGGTATCAGTTGGAGAATTTACCCCTAAGCCACTGGTGCATGGCAGGGATGAAGGTGAATTTAGACATATTTATTTTTAGACAAACACACCAGTGACCGGAGAACTTAATTCATCTTAATGAAGAATCAGCAGCAGTAATAGTCACTGTTTACAAATTAACTTTTCTCTCTCTCTCTCTCTATATATATATATATATATATATATATATATATATATATATAAAAAGTAACTAAATAAAATCAATGTTTCAGGAAAGGAATCTTTCCTGATCATATTTAAAGTATTTTTTCAAAGCAAGGAACAAAAAAAATAAAAATACAAAATCCATATACACTCCTGGTCAAAATCTTAAAACCAGTTCCAAAAGGGTTAAAAAACATAAAATACTGTTACTTTAATCAAAATATATTTGTGAAACATTTACATTTAATTAGAAAATGTTTTCAGCTTTACTGGCATGCAAAAGATGTCCCAAAAGAATATGACACAAAAGTGGATGAATTATGGTCTGGGGGTTCATTTTGTACAATGGAACTCTTGAGTTAAAGGAGGTAAAATGTTGTCAAACAGCTGCTAGTTACATTAACATGTTAAGAAAGGCATTGCTAATTACTGAAGGTCCTCATTTATGTGGAGAAAACTGGATTTTCCAGCAGGACAATGCTGCAATCCACTACACTCAAAGGTTGAAGAAGTTTTTTATGGAAAACATTCAGCTTTTAAGCCATCCACTGTGCTCTCCAGATTGAAACCCAATTGAGAATGTTTGGGGATGGATGGCAAATGATGTT
Source organism: Acanthosepion esculentum (assembly GCA_964036315.1). NCBI lineage: Eukaryota > Metazoa > Mollusca > Cephalopoda > Sepiida > Sepiidae > Acanthosepion > Acanthosepion esculentum. Next base: position 24,951,850 of record OZ038483.1, on the reverse strand, counting down.
TATAAACATGGATCGTAATTTGAAACTGTTGACGCTCTTCATTCTGCAGTTTATGCATCCTGGGCGAGCATCCCAAGCACCCTCATGCAGAAGTTAATAATGGGTATGTCAAAGTGAATTTTCAAAGTAATTCACAAAAATGGAGGATATGCTGAATATTAAATTGTCATTGTGATTTATTTATTCTGTATTTTCTATTTTTATTTACATGGTTTTATCTTTGACCAACCAAAAAATACTTTTTCAATGTTTGTTTAAATTAATCAATTAAAAGCTTAAAATTTTCACTTGTTTGTTGATAAACTACATTTTCTAATTAAATGTAAATGTTTCACAAATATATTTCAATTAAAGTAACAGTATTTTATATTTTTTTAACCCTTTTGTATCTGGTCTTAAGATTTTGACCAGGAGTGTAGCAATGCAATATAATGTAAAACTGTATTCCCACTCACAATAAATCAACATTATTCAAAATAATATACTGAATGTTGTTCAAAAGCCAGTTTAATGTGTCAATAAACACAGAAGCAGAAAGATAGGTGGAAAAACAACACTTACCAAATCCATTAGCCGTTCTAACTTGCAGATTTCTGGTGGTAAAGAAATCAATTTGTTGTTGTTTGCTAATAAAACTTCTAACACTGGTAGAGAACATAGGAAAGCTGGTAATGTTGTTAGCTGATTTCGGCTGTAAAAGAAAATATTATTCAGATAAGAACACCATATTTTAATATTTTCATGCAAAAGGTAAATATTTGTTTTTAATGTCTACAAATATTAATTAACCTGTTAATATCAAACCGTAAATGTTTTAATTGATGGCACTACTTTGCAAAACCATAGATTTGATAAATATTAAATCTTTATTTAATTGAAAAATATAAAGAGAAGTAATCAATAAAATTAAATGAAGTCACCATTCATATAGTTAATCATTATCTGTAACTAGCACAATATCCCACTCTAGCCTAAGGTTATTTTTTAATATACTTTAAAATGAATACTTTAGAATAGAAATCTAAAAATGCATTTTTGCTCCTACAACATTGATATAATTACAAAACGGTTTTCTAAAATTATCATTATATTATAAAATTATCAAAAACTATGCAATTAGTTACTCAATGTTATAGAAAGTATTTTACATATATTTCTAATATATTTGTAAACAGTCATAACTTCCAATTATTACTTAAAATGCTTTTCATATTGCCAAAGTTTAGAATGTATTTTATAACTCCTTTATAAACAAAAAGAAAAATTCAAATTTTAAACAAACCACTATACAGAAAAGATACGTTGATGTGATTTTTGCTATAGTGAAATAAAATCTTGAAAAAGAGAAACATTTAAATACAAATGAAAAAAAATTATCATGGATAACAAATCTTTCTGAGAATCTTTTATAAAAAATTGGCTCATTATTTGTTTGTTTTATTATATGAAATTTTACCAAGATAAATTTTAACTAAGTTTATTGAACATGAAATTACAAATTTTGTTTTCAAACATTTTTACTGGCTTATCAAATAATTGTTAGCATATTTTGTCATTTTATTTTTTAAAGAAAATACTATTTGTTGATTTTAATTTTTTTAGGTAAATATGCAAATGCATGAACATACTCACAAATACGCATCAATAAAATTTTGAAGGTTATGATACATAAAAAAAAATCCTCCCCAAACCGCAGATATCTTACAAACTTCATTGTATTGAGTGGAACCAATTCAAATAATTTCAGTGTTATTGGAAGGGGAGATAAACAAATTCTTTTTGAACTGAATATAGAGAAAAATTTTAGAAGCCTGCATTAATCATGTTTTCCTTTCTTCTTTTTTTAGATTTAACTGCTTATGAAAATAGTAATAAATATTTGGAAATTTCCTATCTTTCCTTTTCTCTTGTTGAAAGAAAAGTTACCATGCTTTGATATTCCCCAGGATAACAAACTGGCACAAAGAGAAAAAAATCCCAATAACTATGAAGTTACTAAAGCATTACATTTAAGTTTTCTCAGAGCCATTATATGAAGTCAACAATATTATTTAACAAAAAGCTAAAAATTGTAAATTCCATGCATCAAATCTGAAAACTAATGAAGTTTTATGTATGCCCAAAGTTCTACTCAGTTCAAGTGATTGAACACTCATTCTCACATAATCTTTTCAGAGAAAGAGAAGTTTTATAACCCAACAGTTACGAATTCAAAACAAAAGTTTCTTTAAAGGCAAAAAGTGGATTTCAGTTGAAAAATAAAATCCACAGAAAGAGTTTTTCTGCAGGCATTTTACTCCAGTTATGGAAACATATCAGTATTTGCCTAAACAATCAATGAATTGGCAAAAAGAAATAAAATTCAGTAAATCCATGAGAAATAATTTCATAACACCAATGCACTCAAGCTAATCAGTGTATATAAAATAAAAAGATTAATTAAAAATTGTTTTGACAAACAAATTTGCTAAAAAATGGATAAGGCAAAAGGAAGACATAAAATATTTAATTAAAATAAATAAAATCAATAATAAAAAATATAGTCTAAATTACAAATGAAAATAAGCATTTCTTTTTTTAAATATTCATCTTCATTTGTATAAGAGAAAAAAGAAAGTTTTTTTTTTTCAAAAGGAAACTTTGAAAATAAATAATCCTTATCACTGAAGCCAAATATTGTTTTTCATCCTACACCAACAGTAGCTTGATACCATCTCTCGAAATTTAGTTCAACAAATGATATTTTACCACCAGGAAATATGATCTGCATACATAAAACCAAACAAGTGGGAGATACTTTGAAGACTGGGGGCCAATCTTCAAAGTAAGTTTGCCTTGAAAATCAGCATCCAAAAATCTCTAAGTTTTACAAGATCAAGTGGATACTGAATTTGCTTTCCTTGCTTTCCTAACCCATAGCTAATAACATAGCCAGCCTACATAAATTTACTCTAGTCTCATAGGACAGCTAAAGTATGGATGACCCATAATAATAACATCTAATATTGCCTATATATCTAACAAGAAAACAGTCCTCCATGGAGGGAGAGATAAAATTTAATTTATATAAAATCTAATGAAAATTTATGATTTTTTTTTCTTTTTTAGAAAATAGTTATGAATGAGTCTTTCTAATTAGAAAAATGTCTTTATCTAACAGATTCACAGCTGGGAGATTGCTAAAATTAGATTGACATACACTTGCACTTTACAAGCAGGTTTTCCTGTTCAACTAACATGCCTCATTAGCCATATTAATGAGTAAAATGGGACTAGATATATCTGACTGTTGTCCAATCAATTACAAGATTGCACCTCTGCACCATAACTATGCTTCTGATGCCTGCTCAAATCAAAGGCTTTTAAAATGTCTAGTGTGTGTGTGTGTGTGTGTGCATATATAGTAGCAAGAAAGATTGTGTCTCACTAAAAGATGATCAACATGGGCAATTCTGGAAGATAATGCTTCTAAAGCAAGCAATCTTTGTAGCTATAGGGTTTGATATCAAGAGATAAATTAATCATTTATAATAAATTAAATCTGTTCACTTATGACTGGAGACTTGATGATAGAGTAGGTGTAATTCTGTGAAAGAGTAGAGGCAGACAAAGACACACTAACACAAGGTGGTGATGAGACATTCTCAGCTTAATCCATTTTCTAAAATCTGATCAAAATTTGAAATTATTCTTGAAATCCCTTCTTGGTCAGGCCAAGAACTTTTCAGCTCTTTTGCGTGTTAATACTGTAATTAAATTATTCTTTCCCTTCTCTATCTAACCTTTTATCACAACCTACTTAATCCCATCTTCAATTTTTATTTCTCAAGTTTAGAATCCTAGAGATAGCCTTTACGGGATGTTATACATCTATGCTTAAAGATTTTATTTTGAGATTTCAAGCTGTTTCATCACTTGGTGATTAATTATAATTCCAATAATATAAAGACAATGAGAAAAAATGTAGACAGCTTCATTATAAATCATTCCTGAAATTGAGATATTGTTGATAAAGCCTTTTTTGTGTCATTGTTTATACACTGAATTTCCAAGGGTATTTAAGTTAACTCTTGCATATTAATGCTGTGAAAATACCAAGATCCTTTTAATTAACTATCTCAATACAGTCTATTATAATTTTCTGTAAATAAAGTTTCAAGTGTGCTTAATACCAAATGTAGAAAGAAAATTAATTTTAATATTTCCTGTCCATACATAGATGGATCATTCTTGGAATTCAATTGATTTAACAAATCATTTTAAATACTTGACTTTCTTTAAATGTATGCTCAACTCACAGATTAGAAAATTCATGTAGCTACTTTAACAAGAATAGTGCTTCTTGGAGTGCTGAACAGAATATTAAATTTAGATTTTATTAAACATCTGGGTAAGAAGGGTCTCTGGCATGGAAAGTACTAATACATAAAAAAGAAAAGATACCAGCTTAAAAAAAGATTATGCTTATTATCTTTCACAATGGCTTAAGGAGGGGGAAAAAGTTGCAAAAGACGACGTATATTTGTGAAAAGAAAAAAATTATGTGTTTGTGTGTATATGCACAATTTTTATGTATATTACTTACATATTATATATGCATGGTACTTGTTGGAAAGCGCGCAATATCAGTGATAGAGCTAACATATTTATTTGCGTTGATGTGAGTTTGTCACCCTGTGTTTCACAGACTTTCTGATGATCGCAAAGGGTGTGAAACCCAGGGTCACAAACTCATCAACACAACTAAATATATATTTTTATATGCACGGTACTGACGTATTGTCTGACGACATAGACGTCAAGAACACCCCCACCTGTTCCTTGTTAAGAGGACATTGCTACATATGTAACGTTACAGTCTCAACACCGAAATAGAATGACAATTGGCGTATATATGTATGCCCAAATGCATGGATGTGTATCTGCACCTAACCTCAGATTATTTATATGGGTGTGTTTATACAAACTAAGATGCATACACCTGTATGTATATGTATCCATGTATGTGAGAGTGCTATCCCAAACACACAGAAGAAAATCCCCCATTCCTACCACACACAAATAAGCATAAATAGATCTACTTTTTAAAAAATAAACCAGTTTGTCTGATAATAAAAAAAGCATGAAACCCAGAGTTACAAACTAATAACCATACAACTGAAATATATATATATATATATATATATATATATATATATATATATATATATATATATATATAAAACAAATGCAAGTAATTTTATTTCAACCTCCAAGATAGGACCTAATCCACAGAACTAGTGAATAAATCATTTAAGGAAAAAAAAAAAAAAAAATGAAGGCTGATTACATTTTTGAAAATTACCTAATTACATTTAAATTTATTATGGACCCATGTGCCAAAGTTTAAGTAAAACATATATTCAATTAATTTTTTATTTTATTTTACAGAATTTAAAGAACTAAAAATATATTCAGTTTCTATTTATATATTTATTTTTTTAATTTTATAATATGAATTCTGCTTGTTTTTTAAGAAAATGCATAAAAACAACAGCCGAGCCAAAAGTTTGGAGAAAATACAATAAGTACTTTATACAATTTTAATATGCATCATGAACAGAAAAAGATTTAAGATGTTTAATATCCATTGATGAAACAATTTATTAAAATGGGATTCAGCTGATATGTAGAGGTGAAAACACAGCAAACTTTTCTGCATTTTCTGAAATGGGTTGAGGAAATAGTTTGTTCTCATGAAATCTAACAAAATGTAAAATTCATAACTTGACAAAACTCAACAAATTCAGAGTAATTAAACTCAACAAAAAACATGAAGACAGTTTCTTATTCAAAATAATGCCATTATGCTTTTTATTCACAATTATATAAGATTAATACATCTAAAAAATAAAGAACAATCTATACAGATAGAATTCTATGACATTTTGTACAAGTTAAGGTTTAACAAGTAGTTTTATTGATATAAAGGTAGACACACAGAGAAACTCCACATTATTATCACCAGAAATCAAATCCACTTACGAATAGTAGTAGCTATCAGAAAGCAATTATCCTCTCATATAACAACAGACTTAACCAAGCAATGATTGGTATTTTGAAAGAAAGGATGTGACTAGAGCTGATACTAAGCAGCTTTTTTTCTATTACTTCACAAACTCACAATAAGGGAAAGAGAACAAGTCAGGAGTGTGATCTGTTGATAAACTTATTGATGCCAAGAAAAAGATCATGACTCATGACCTCTAACAGAAACAACCACCAAAAGAGAAGCAATCCATTTACAATCAAATGGCAAACATTCTAAAATGGATAATGAAATTAAACAAAAAAACTAATAATTGTTTTATCTACCAGAGTTTACTTTGCAAATTTACCAACTTAATTTATTGAGAATTTGTCAGATATAATGAAAATTCATATATTAAAAAAAAATCTAAAATTATAAAAATTTCAGAAACTTGCTCGTTTTTGTACATTGTCAAGTTACTAATAATTCTTGATTACTTACATGAATAAAAATATTATCAAAAGCAATTCCCAATGTTACACTCAACATACAATTTACTTGAGCAGAACACAAAAATATAGAGACAAAAAAAAAAAATGAAAAAAATTTTTTAAAATGTCATTAAAACCAATTGGATTTCATTCTCAGTTTTGCTCATAAAACTAATAAAAAATTCAGATGAAAAAATGAGTCATTAAGAGACTAGTTAAAGTTAACATTTTTAATATCAATTCCATTCAATGTTCATGTTTTAAATATTGAAGTTCTCAAGTAACAAATTTGAAAGTAACATATTTGAAAGGTCACTCATTTCCTTCAACAATACTAGTCAATATTTTGGAAAATTTAAAAACCCTCTGCCATAAAACAAAGGGTTAAACTGACATTCTTAAAAAAATAAGATATTGAATTTCTTGCCCCAAAATACAATCCAGTTTGTTTTAATTCATAGACAACATTGTCACTAAAATCTACTTATACTTTCTTTTATTAAAAATTAATTTTTAATTACATGAATTTATATTCAAACTGTTGTATATACAAGATTTCATTGAACTCTTTGGCCCTTTTTCAAATCTTTTGCATTTTTTGACCTCATCAGAAATTTTGAATAAAACCCTACATTTGAATCCACAGAAGTGGATTTTCTCATTCTGCTTTCCACACCTAGGATATATGCCTTATCTTTGTGTCAATTTTTGTTTTGTCCACTGAACCAAAGTACACAACTTTTCTGCATTACCTGACCCTGAGACTGAACTGCAAGAAAATTAGATATGTTTAAACCAATGTTCAACCCCACAAAGTCACATGTCTCTTGGACAATCCAGTGCTGTATTGTTGGAATTTTAAACTTAATGTCTGTGTTCAAGAAGTAGAATCTTTGAGTGTTTTTCTTTCTTAATCAGAGGCTCCTAGAAAGTATTCACTTCAAAGTTGTCAGAGCTTAACATATGCACTGTTTCTTTCAGTCATTTTATCTTTAAGTGTCGTTATCTTAACTTTATTTCATAGGGATTGATCCATACACAACCAGCCATGACTGATTTCAAGGTTTCTCCTTGACTACAACCTTTTACTGTTCCCCCACCCTTATTTCTAAGAATCAGCTGGTTTTCCTTTTCTATTCCTTACCACAAATGCATTTGCCACAGTCAGTTATGTGCTATACATGATACACGCTTAGGCGATCATGAATCATTCGATACATGACTGACGAGTCAGATTTTTTCCCGTAGTAGGTTGCCATTTCTTTCTGCGGTAGACCAGTTGCCATCCAAGACTATCAAACCCAGTCTGTCCTGCCATTTAGCCATAGCTGGGGGGAGAAGTAGAGGATTCATACCTTTCCCAAAGGTATTAGCACATAAGTGAATGTAATGAATCTGACTGGAATTCAAACTCGGCTCTCTAATTTCTCAATCTGAGCTGCTATCCATTACTCTACCGTAATGATGTTAAATGTAAAATAGCTCTTGCATGGCAAGAATTTATTGCAGAATTGAGGTGTGATTTTCAGTACAATTTGTATTTGGCTATAAACCAAATCTCACTTCTGTTTTTAAAGACAATCCTCCTACACAAGAAACTACGACACACAATATTATTCAACAAAATATAAATGCTATGAACAAATTTAGGCAAAATTTGCTTGCAGCAGAATCAAGTGAGAAAATTAGACAAGCTCTTATACAAAATCTGACTGTGTGTACTTTGTCTATGTTAATGGTGATCGAGTATATTATCAGAAAAAGAATTTCAAAGGGTGGAAAATTTCTGCAATGGTTCTAGAGTGAGATGGTCATTTAGTTTTGGTTAGTCATGAAGAAGTCTATCAGAGTTCATCCCTATCAACTTAGAAAAAAAATATTGTGAGAAAGAGACAAAGATCAGGGAGAAAGCAAGATGATGAAACTGATATAAGACTCTGAAATTTTGAGAAAGTTGCAGATTATTAAAATGATTCTGAATCTCAAATTATTCCACAGGCTATAACTGAATTGGATTCAAATGGCACCTACCAATACAGAAGGTGTTACATATAGATCAGATGACTGTGCCAAATCTGCTCATACTGAATATAAAGATTGTACTGTGAAACCAAAAAGGTGAACAACCAAAACAGTCAGGAAGATACAAGAACTGGACAAATGTACATGCTGTAGTAGAGAAGCCAGTTTGTGTCATGATAATATTGACCTTTACAGTGAATTTTCAATTTCAATACCCAGAAATTGTCATTCTTCTAAGAAATAATCAGGATTTATCACAGAAAGTTGTGCATACCAAACAAAAAGAATTTTAAAAAATTAATTGCAAATGAACATGAAGCTATTTTGAAAAGCAGGAAACAATACATTTAAAGTTTAAAAATGGAATAAGGACAGTCAAAACGTATTTAATGGTAAGAGGTTTTAAAAACATGAGCAATCTTAGGAAAGATTCTCCCGTCTGAAGCAGAATGCTTACGCTTATTTTTGATAGCTGTGGCGATATCATGGGAGTTGCAGTTAATTGATATAACTGCTGCCTTTCTAGAAGAAATTCGACACTCCAGAGATATTTAAGTTCACCATCAGATATATGTTCAAATTATATTATCTGGCATCATATATATATATATATATATATATATATATATATTTTAAATAAACGATAACATAATATAAGCATACACTTATTTTAATTACATATACATGTGTGTGTGTGTGTGTGTGTGTGTGTGTGGTACATGTGTAAGCATGCGGGAGTATGTACTATAATATATATATATATATATATATATATATATATATATATATATATATATATATATACATACACACACCCGCCAAGTATAGGAATGGCATATATGGAATAAATTCCAATAACCAAAAAATACTATTCTTAAAAGAGTGCTCAATACAGAGTAGAGCAAATATGATTTATTCAAAAATTATAACATAAACATGTTATAAAATCACTACAAAAATAACTTGAATCTTTGTGAGTGTGCATGTCTACGTCTTTATTAATGTATGTGTGTATGATTACTTATATATGCCTTTCATTGTATGTACATGTCTGATATATATATTTTTTGTCGTAGACATCTATTTCCTGTTTCATTCGTGTTTTTTCGTGTTTACATATCTAAATATGTCTACGTGTTTGTAGATTATAATCTGATTGTGTATGTATTGTCATTTGTAATATTTCGTCCTCTCCTACCCATATCATCCCTTGAAATGTATTTAAGTTGTGACAATGCTTTACATCCCCATTAGATTAACACTTGAGATTTTGGCTTTTCAATTAAAACAAAATAAATAATAAAATATGTATTTCTTTTCTCAGTTTCTTCTTTAAATAATTTTATATTTTAAACTTAATACAGGTTAAATTTAAAATTGGTAATTTTTATTTTTCAATTTTATAGTAAAATTTAATAAGCTAGAATGATTTCTATTTTAGTCTAACCCTAACATTAAAGCATTAATAATTATAACCAAGATCTGTTGTCAAGTTTTTTGAATTTTCATATACTTGTATTTTGATTGGTCATTGCACCTTATGTAACAGCATTTCCCCTATCAAGAAGTGTTGGGTTGATTTGAACATTTTAAAACTCTTTATTACATTCAACACCATCACTTGATAAAACACCAGAAGTGTTGAAACAAAATGGCTATTTTTGTAATGATTTTGTAACATGTTTGTTATAATTTCCGAATAAATTTATATATATATATATATATATATATATATATATATATATATATATATATATATATATATATATATATATATATATATATATATATATACACACGTGTGTTTATATAAAAATATATTAAAAAAAATTAAATAACTTCACCAGTTAAGCAGTAGTTTAATAACAAAGTACAAATTTAAATGTACATGTACCCATGTATGCATACTTATATACACATGCAAATAGAAGTGTATGTGTACATAAGCATATAAATACAGATATATACACATAAATTCTAACAATAATAAATAGATTTAATTATCAATCTAATCTCCTACAATAAATACCTGAAATAGTCCAGTGAACATATATAAATATGTGTGTGTGTGTGTGTGTGTGTGTGTGTGTATATATATATATATATATATATATATATATATATATATTGTATATTTTAGCAATATGTTTTCATTGAGACATTAAATAATTTAGACAAGTTTTGTCTATTTTTAATATGATCCTTTCATATTCACAGACAAGCTTCTTAGTATCCTTATTAAAGGAAGAAAGAAAGTTACTATATTGATGCCTATTCATTTATCCTGAGTACTTTCAGCATTAGCAAAATGTCATCTTCTGGGTCTTGTTTTATCTAAGACAAATAATTCTTTAAATAATCCTAAACATATTAATCTTTTATATCGCAATCAAATACATTCTAATTATAAACATATTGAAAATATCCTTAAAACTATATGAATACTAATATGTCCACCACAGATCCTAATAAAAAAAATTAAATTAATTACATACTAAATTCAATATATCCAATTTAATAATACATAATGACTCCTCCCCACCAATTTAATGCGTTGCAGAAAACCAACATTATATATAAATTTAAATGTCCCTTGGGAGATTGTATTTCCAACAGAAAAAATATTTATGTTGGTCACACTACAAATATGTTGTCTTGGAAATTGGGTTTTCATTTGAATGATGCATCTAACATTTCTAAACATTTACAACAGCATGCCTGTCCACATTCACAATTTAGAAAAATTCTTGTTGAAAATACATCTATACTTTTTTATGAAAATAATGAACATAAACTAAAAATTCTTGAAGCTATCTATATTAAAAAATTGAAACTAACCCTTAATAAAATTAATTATGAATACTGTAAAATTTTAAAATAGTAGATAGTTGAAACCTAGATATTTTTAAACTAATAGTTTTAACCTTTACCACAGTAATTTCTTTCTAGAATTGTTCCCCCTGCCACTGCATTTTTTGAGGGTGCGAAAACATGAACACCCACTGTCCTAAAATTGTTATAACTTTCTTTGTATTGTGTAGATTTTAATTTTTGTACACTAATAAAAGAATGAAAGAGTAATATTTTGATGTAATGCATTACATTTTACATGCATGTTTTGATGTTGAAAACAAAAAGGTTGAAACCCGAAATAAAAAATACATAAATAATTTAATGTACTTTAACTTTTATTACTCCTTGTGGAGTTCTGGGGGTGCAATAAGAAGCAAAAATTGCTAAAAGTGCTTTCATTTCGTCAAAAAAGTGATGTGTTTACATGAGAAGACACTAGCATTTGTTTGCTCTTTCATTCACTTGACTCATATTTATTTGTCTTGTTGATGAATAAAGTTATTATTTCGTCATTTAAAAATAGACAAAATAATTCACCTTCAGAAAGGCTATATCAGATATATCAATGGTCGCCAGTAGCTTCCATAAAATTACTCAATCATGGATGAGAGTAGCCTCTAATGGTCATTGTTGCTTTTCTCCACATCACTAGAATGTATGAAGATATGTACGCATATAATTGTGTTGGACAGAATGATTTATCTCATTGGGTGCTCTGGCATTACCCACAATCTATAAATCTATAATTCAACTAATTTACATTAATCTTAATAGGCTTGTCTAAATCGCCCATTGCTTATTAATAATATTGGACACCTGTAGTACAAAAACTATTTACTATGAATCCCAGAAAAACACACTTGTGGCTTGTATGAGAAACACCACATAGTAGGAACTGATATTAAACTACAAACAATGAAAGGTTCTAGCCATAAATAAACTCCAACCCCCAGACTGCTTCCTTTGGGATAAGATACTTTACACCCCCACCAGTCGCTAACATAAGTCCATTCTCATTAACAAGGTGTCTACCAGAGGAGGACTGATATTGAAAATAAACAATGCTCCAAGACAGACACTTAGGGGCTTATGATAGCTGCATACAGAACGGTTTGAAATAGACTATCCCATGCTGAGGTAATTTTTGTTTTTTTGCTGTATAAAAAGAAAAATAATAATGTGTGTGTGTGTGTGTGTGTGTGTGTGTGTGTGAACTTAATGAGGCACCAACATCATGGTATCAAATTGAAACAGGTGTTAGTTGATTTGGGTGGAACCATAAGTGCTTACAACATAATATTTAATAACATGATGAAAGTGGATCTCTTATTGGCATACTTGTGAGTCATGTTGATGACTTCGCCTTTTGTGGAACTAAATATTTTCAAGAAAACATTAGTTGGAAACTTAAGAAAATATTCCAGATCAACATTTGTGTTAGGGAATCATAATAGTTTAGGCCTTGAATCTTCAGACTTATGAAGAGGGACAAATCAATAAGAAATTTCATAACCCTTAAATCTCTATCAATACAGTGTTACATTGATCCACAGTCCAGCTGAATAGAAAAGGTTGCACAGTTAAATGATGTGGGTAACATCATAGACAAGACCTGTTAAGAGTTACACAGCATGTAAAAGGAGTAATGGGGGAATGCACTACTGTAAAGATGCTTCAAGAAGCCAATAAAGGACTGTTAAAAATTAAGTGTGACAGAAACTATAAAATTTCACAATTTTGATGAGCTACAAAAGTGGAAACTTATGGGCTATACAATGTTACTTATGCCAGTTTGAGAAAGATGCTTTCATAATTTTTTTTCATAATCAAAATAGGAAAATTGCCCCCTAGCAATGCAAAAAAACATTCAGTAAGGAAAAGTCCACTGGTTTCTGAAGCCCTAGTGAAGCTCCAGATATCAGTTTCCTGGTTTCTTCCTTGGTTCAGGAAATCTTTATGTTGCCTTAATTGAAACTGGTTCAATAACAAAACTTCCTTAAATGATACTCTTTGTATAGTTACTAGTGATGCAAAACTTCAAGAAATGGTTTCAAAAAGATAAAATTAAAGTTATAGACTGATTATAAAAAGCAATTTGCAGATGCCTTAACTAAATATTGTTATTCCACCTATGTCAATCTCAAAGATAAACTAATCTAAAAAACAGTTTACCTGCACATATGCATTGTTTTTATTATAAATACAGAGACAAAACTATACCAGATCACTGGTTCAGAAGCCATTTTTTTTTATTTGCTATTTAAAAATTAGTACATCCAGGAAATTGTCCTCATCTTTGTTGCCATGTTCATGATGTTTTGGCCATTGTATGCTCCAGCCTTCTTCAGGTGATTGTAATTTCAAACTGAAGTCTTTATTTTGTCCACTGGGGTAGATTATTCTAGTTCCATGTGCCATGTCTCTTATGGATGTCTCACCACTGCAGTAACCAAGTATTGAATGCACAACTCTTTGGGTCAAGTCACTGGATCCAACCAATGCTTTTATCCACTAGGCTATATGTCCTCGTGGCGATCAGTGTATGAATTTTGGGGACTTATAAACTTAATGTCTCAGTAATCATTTTTTGCCAGAGCTCATATTGCAATTTTTTGTTGTTATTATTGCTTTTCTCTAGCACTGTATTACTGGTTCACATATTGTATTCATTTTTACGCTTGGCTGGCTTAGGCAATTTTTTTGGCCTACCATATATGTTTGATTCCTTAAGTTTTCATATTTTCTAATGATGTTCTCTATTATTTCAACTTCATCCCTATGGCAAGAAAGATGAGGACAACAGTCTGAACAATGTAAATAGTGTAATTATAAAACATCATCTCAGAAATATAGACAGATACCAGGAAGATTAGTTAATCATCTCTACTCACATTTCCATAGTAAACTTATAGAGTTCCTTTGGTCCAGCAATGCTTGCATATCTTCCTGATGAGTATGAAGATGTCATCTATATTTCTAAGTCACATAGTTGATTTTAGTAATTACACTTCTACAGCAATTTCCTTGACATGTTCTATGTATATGTTAGTCATTAATGGAGATAATGACAATCACAGATCTAAGTCTTCTTCCTGTTGTAACCTAATTGGAAGTTGTTTGCACACAAAATGTTAACATCTGATTAGGACACTCTTACAATCTCTGAGAAAGGTGCCCATTCCTAATTTGTCTCAAACTACTGATAGGACCTCATCAGTAGATACCTTGGTGAATAGATTCACAATATCTAAGCTGACCATCTGGCTGGCATGAATGAGAGCATCTCTGATGGTCACAAGAAAATGGGCAGAACTCATCACCAAAGACAAAGACATTTAATGCACTGATTATATCTACAAGGAGGATGGCAGGCTACACTTTGATAAATGACTGGACATCAATGGAATACAGTCTTTGTGAATTCTATAAAAGCCAGATGTGTGGTAAATTACTGTTAACATTGGATCAGCTGTCTGTATTCATTTATCATGAAGTAATTCTTGCGAATATCTAGGATTTGTGATTGTTTTCAGAGTCAGATCCTTTTTTGCTGTAGTTACTATATTCCCAATTCAGCTAGCCAATTCTTTTGAGTATTCTAATTTATCTATAACCCCAGCTGCATGGCAGTAGAATGATTTTAGTATTATTCTGAAGGGTTTTGATAATCATTTTTCCTCTTTTGTCATCATTGATTTGTGAAGCTTGGCTATTTTCAATGTTTATCTCAATTTCCTCTCTCAACTCATAAGCCCGAGCTTCTGATACCCATAATCAGAGGTAATTAAATGGCATTTGTTGATGATAACAACTGCTTTCACAGGCTGCAAGAAAACATTGTATCTCATACTGTGATTTGAAAAACACCAGTTTCTCTATTTGGCATACCTTGACCCTTACAAGGTCAGGTTCAATTCTATTTCTATCTATTTCTGATGTTATTTGGAAGAAGGCTTAGCTAAGGAATATCCATTAATTACAAACATATATGGAATAGTTCAAGGAATTTGCTTGTTTTCAAAACCTTTTGCTACTAGACATGTTTTAACTTTCCTTATTCCATTTTTAAACTCTGTAATTATCTACCATGAAGATATTGTTTTCTGATTTTCAATGGAAGAAACAGACAAGAGACACAAAGGTGAATAAACTAGTATCCCTTAATTCATAATAAACATAAGAGGTTTAAAGTGAATAATTAGAAGATTGAATAAAGGACTTTGATCCAAGTTACCAAGTAAAAGACACTCAAAGAAAGCCAGGAAGTAATTCCTTGTTTCAAAATTTTTGACATGTATGTATGCATACACAACTATTAGTGAGAAAAACAAAAACATCATCTCAGCTTCTCAATGTTTTGGAAACATTTTTAAAAAAATGTTACCAATCCAAAAAGTATTCATAGAGAAATGGCTCTCTTTACCAATTACCTCTTCTTAAATGTTGAAGTATCTGGATAGAATCTTGAATAGGAATTGTATAACCTCTATGAATCACATGATATTGCCATCTCAGTACTGTGACCCTTATAAGAGTTCAGAATAATAATTGTGATGATGCTGCATGCAATATCACAACTCTTTAAAACAGGCAAGTATCAGATTAATTCAAATTATCATGTTTGTGATAATTTTCATCCAATGGCCAACTTTCACACTGCTTCTTCCTCCTTGTAATGATGAAATAGGTCATTGTGGTCAAGAGTAGCAATATGCACACATGACACATCCAATTTATCCTCAGTTAGGTCAGAGAAAAACCTTTCACAGTTTTATTGTTGTTCTTAAAATAACCCATAGAAAGGAGTAGTCATTTTTTTCTTTTCTAATAATCACTTTTGCCTGACAAAGTATAAAAAATTAAATCAGTTCTGCTTTAACATGTATTATTAGAGAACTTAAATCTTATCTTACAATACACTGGTCAGAAAAATAAATTCTGTATTTGCATAGATCTTTGATAATCAGTTTTATTGCAGAAAGTTTGTTCTAGTCTCTGCATTAAACTCTTACTTTCTACGACTGACATGCAATTTATCATACATTTTGTATACTATAAATGTTTAAAAATTTGAAACTACAGAATAATAAATACAATACATATCAGAATGCTCAAACACAAACAGTTCAGTTACAGAAATTTTCTCAGTTTAATGGTCTTTATCTAAATTTATATGCTTACAAAAATATCAATATAAAAAATTAACTCCAAATAATCTTTGAATAAACTTAGTGCTTAATATATAGAGCATTTGTATATCTAACCAGTATGGATATAGAAATCAGCACTGCATGGTCACTGTCAGTTTCAAGACTTAAGCAATTATCATACATTTCACTTAGAACCAGATAATATAGAAAATTATGCCCAGTAAATAATGTGTCACAGCTTTAAATGACTGCTTTCCTCTGAAGTTTTTCTTTTTCATTATAAAGCATTTTTCTTTTCAAAATTCTCTCTTCATTCCAGATTGCTTTCAAAACTTATCACAATCAACTGGATAGAGATAGATCATGACTTTACAATCATTTTTTTTAATTCAATATTTGATTGTTAATTAGTTTACTGAAGCTTCTTTTTGTTTTTGGATTATTTAGAATTACTTTGCACTCTTCAATATTATTATTTTAGTATTTATCACTTTTACAGATAGAGAAAAAACAAAAATAAAATATATTAACAAGATTGTTGAAGTTTATGAATAACTATACTCAATAAAAAAAAAACTGACATTTATCTGGAAGAGGCAAATAAAAATTAACTATACAAATTACAAGATTCATACTACAAAAGATTTCATAAGTTTGTCTATAGTCTATGATTAGCTTTATTCTATGCACTCAAAATAATTATATGACAAAGAAATAAAAGTACAAGGACAAATTTGTAGTCTTTGTCAAAAAGATTTTTTGTTACAAGGTTGACTAAATTGTTACTAAGTAAAAAATAACTAGATTTTAAAAAATTGATAAAGATGAGATGGCTTAATTATTTGTACACAATATTTCAGGAAAACCAAATTCTATGAGCATA
The DNA here is from genome assembly GCA_964036315.1 of Acanthosepion esculentum. Taxonomy (NCBI): domain Eukaryota; kingdom Metazoa; phylum Mollusca; class Cephalopoda; order Sepiida; family Sepiidae; genus Acanthosepion; species Acanthosepion esculentum. The sequence goes on along the minus strand of OZ038483.1, from coordinate 24,934,441 downwards.
AATCCTCTTAATAAACCAATGTATACTAAAACAAAAATCTACTTGGAACAATCTGCTTGCGCCAGATATTGCATAATTCAGTCACTAAATTTGTTGCTATTTATTTTTTTTTGAGAGTTGAATTCTTCCCAATCATATGTGCAAATACTCTTGGAGTAGGTATTAAAATCACCTTTTCTTTCCTTGGCTATGGGTTAATTAGTACAATTTATATCAGTAAAATTTATTATCTCTAAAAATTCATTACATTCTAAAAATATTGTCTGGGTTTAAATAACCTACAAAGGGATGATAAAATATTGTCTGGGTTTAAATAAGCTACAAAGGGATGATAAAATATTGTCTGGGTTTAAATAAGCTACAAAGGGATGATAAAATATTGTCTGGGTTTAAATAAGCTACAAAGGGATGATAAAATATTGTCTGGGTTTAAATAAGCTACAAAGGGATGATAAACCATAAAAAACTTTTTTTTTTTTTTTACTTTTCTTACAAGTTACATGTATGCAATAAAACCACAGTACAACAGAAAACATCTGTAAAACAGTTTCAAGAGTTTTACAATGAATAAATACTAAACTAGAATTGTATTTGATAAGTGAATATCAGCTGTAGCATTCATTTTTCTATTCAATATTAAAATGTTGCTTTTACTCAGACTTTTCTAGTAAAATTATTTGTCAGTTTAACATTAAATTATTCAAATTAGGACAGGTGAAATATATATCAAAACAAAAGAAAAAAATATAAAAAAAAATATAAAAATAAATCAAAGAAAAAAAGGTTGGTAATTGCAAGTACCAAACTTTTTGAAAATACATGTAAATTTTGTCACAGGCTAGTATAATGTGACCAATTTTATCACAAAATTATTATTCACTAATTGTTGTACTTTACAAGCAGTGTTTTTGGTTAAAATACATGGGGCAAACAAAATGGATCAAAGTGGAAAATAGTGGGCAGTTATTAAAGTATTAAACAGATAAGTAAGAAGATCTAACTTAACATAACATACAAATGGTTCAAAATCTCATCCATTTAGGAAATGATGTAATATTCATAGATTATATTGTTTTATTCTATTTCATAGGTTTATATAATAGACAATTTTTATTTAATTAAACATCAGATATCAAACTCCTTTAATCTTATCTGAAACTTTCAGCAGATACCATTCTTTTATTATTGGAAAATAAAAAATGATTTCAATAAAATAAGCAACAAAAGTAAATAGTGAGCAGACCAAAAATGTAAACAGTTAAGACATCCCAAATATCACTGTCACATATTTTTAACTAGATGTACTTAAACAGATAGTAGTAATTTATTGCAATATAAAATTATTTCCACTCAAACTTGTTTAGTTCAAGTCAAGATTTTCACTAACACTACAGAAATATTTTGCATTTAATCAAAAGTACATTTCCTTTCTATGCTTATTTCAATTCAAAATACAGAATTCAGAAAATGGAACACATTCATTAACTAATCTTAACAAAAGAAATTGATACTCACTTTGATGAACCTATGAAAATTGAACATTATGTTGGTATATTAGATTAACATTTTTAGTACATAAAAAGCAAAATCCTATTTTCATTCTTCAGTTTGAGTCTACTTTTAAAAGTTCATGTCAATTTCACATACTTGATTGAAAATAAATTATTATGAGAATGAACTTGGGATTGAAGCAGCCATAGGCAATTTGCAAATAAGAATTGTAAATAGATGTAAAACAACTATCAAGGTAAATACAGTGAACAGGTGCAACATATCAAACACCAAAAAATTAATACTGAAATTAATATGATTAGCAAAAACAGACAGTGGAGAGAAAAAGAGAAATAATTTGCAAAATAAAGAAATTACTTTCTTTCATATAAAAATAAATAGAAGCAGCAAATTTAAAGATTTTCAAATTCCTACCAATATGATAAAAAAAATTGTCTATTTTAACACAAAGACATGCATAAAATATCACTGGTTAAAATTGACAATTCTTTGAGAGTGTATAAAATTAACAGGCTATGTTTTATTGAACATCTTTGTCACACATCTCCAGACACTCAAATGAATCAAATTATTAAGCTCATAGCATACAACAGCACTTGTTATTACAAGTAGGAGAAAAGTATTAGTAGAAAACAAAAGTTTTCTTACCACTACAAATATTAATTGTAATAACACCTTAATGAGCAATCACTTCAGTACAAAAGAGACATTTGATAAGTATTATCAACTCACAATATAACTATAGAGTTTCTCAAATGCAAAACCACACGTAGCTTTATGCAAATGCTACCAGTGTGACATTGTTTCAAGTAACAAAACAGCTAAGTTGCCATCTGCAATCTTCTCTAAAGGAATCGGTTAAAAACAAGCTTTGGACAACATAATATTTTAAATTATTCTTTACATAAGGACTTAAATAATTAAAATATAATACACAATCTCTTACTAAAAACTTTTAGAACAAGATATTTTGGAATTCAGTACATTTTAGATTTTGCAGATTTGAAGTGAAGATTCTACGCAGTATGACTAGATGGTGCTTAGAGCACTCAATTGGAAAACAGCCAAAAAGTCAAAGATCATTTTGGTAAAAAGAAAAATTATAACTGCCAATGAAAATATTGAAGCTGAAATACTGATTTTTCTTGGAATTAAGCATTTCTAAAGTGTGTGTTACCAATGTGAATTGAGCCAGGAGAAATCTTTTGGTAAGAGAAGGTGAAATATTTCTATAGAGATTAAGATAGACATATATTACTATATGTTAAATAAAAAAAAAATTGTGTGCGTGTGTGCGTATATTTATTTTATGAAATGGATTAAAGCCGACATATTTTAATTTGCTTAAACATTTTAAATGGATACTCATATTTTAGTAAATGCTCAGTTTATTTAATTAAATAGTATTTTTATTTAATTACATTTACCAACCTGAATATTCGGAGGACACATTTTCTGAAAGCATTTACTTGAGTATGAGTATCCATCTAAAATAACATTTAAGCAAAAGCAAATTAAAATACACACACACACACACACACACACACACACACACACAAAGTGTAAAATATTGCCATTTTACATTTTTAATTTCACACATTGTTTTTGATTTTGTCAACTGCACGAGTCAGTTAGGCACTGACTGTAAGAAAAAGAGCATCATAATTCAATTCACTCTGCCAGAAATTTGGGAACAGCATGCTGTACTGCTTGACATATGCACTAGATGTCCTCAAAAGATGTACAGAGAGTGATGAAAACCAAATATACAGTCAATGGTGTTTGGAGTGATCACTAGTAATAGCAATGTTATGCCTCCATTCATTTTCCTAACAGGGCCTCAGACAACGTGGAGGCCTACATCAAGTGTCTTGAGGAAGTAGTACTGCCCTGGGTCAAGTGGGTGGCTGCTGAAAGTCCCTATGTCTGGCAACAGGACTCTGCACCATGCCACACAATCAGAAGAATTCAGAAGAACTCAAAATTGATCACTGTATTTAAGTATTGAATTAATGTTTAAGCTTGCCTTTTAAAAGTTCAGTGGTAATTCTTCTGCTGCCACTTAATTTAAAGACGATTTGATGTGCGTAGGTCCTTATTTTCTGTACAAACAATGATTTTTATTTCATGAGTGACAGAAGAGGGGACAATTTATAAGATAAAATTAATATAGTGTAAAGATGGGAAAATAGAAATTAGAATTAGTTATACATTCAGCATTTGAAGTGTTAGAGAAACACAATAGCTAATTAAGTAAAGCCTATATTATGGAATCTATCTGAATAAATGCGAAATTGGAGCACATTTATCCAACAAATGCTGGGGTTAAAAAGCCCCAACTCTACTTTATAGTAAATATTTACTCTGGCTCCAAACTGAGATGGTATGTGACATAAGGTCAGGTTTAATGTGGAGAACCCAAGCATGTACACTCAGACCAAGGACAAAAATTCCCCGACTCCTGGCAACTGTCGGTTGCACTGGTCTCAGTGTGAACACCGATCCCTCTCTCTCATGCAATGAGAGGGTGCAGCCTCAAAAAGCTGTTCCCCAGGGCTGGGCACCTCTCAGTATGATTTTCCTCATTTGCACCTCTACCATCCGATGGAGCCGCCACTGAGCACACTCTGTCCGAAGACAGAGAAGCAACTGAGAGATAATAAAAACCTACCCAGCCTGTGCCAGATAGTAACTTGTATTTACTCATCCCCACCACCACGAGGTCAGGTTGTGACACAAGGTCAGTTTAATGTGGGGAACCCAAGTGCATACACCCAGGCAAAGAACAAAAATTCCCTGATCCCAGCAATTGTTGGTTGTGCTGGCCTCTGAGTGTGCACCGATCCTTCTCTCTAGTGCAATGAGAAGGCACAGCAGGACCGGCACCTCTCAGTATAATTTTCCTCAGTTACGACTACCCCTGAGTGCACTCTGCCCAAAGACAGAGACACAACTCAGAGATGATAAATAAACATGTTACAAATTACTTTAGAGTAATTTACACATGGTATTTACTCTGTCCCCACCACTAGGACGAGATGTCCATTTTTAGGTGGGGACCCAGGTGCGTACACCCGGGACAGGAACAAAAATTCCCCACAGTCCCTGCAACCATCGGTAGCACTGGCCTCAATGCAAGCACCAATCCCTCCCACTGGTGCAATTGCAGGGCACAGCCTAAGGCAGCCATTTCCCAGGGCTGGGCACCTCTTCAGTATTATTTTCCTCAGTTGCCCCTCTGTCCTTTGACAGAGAAGCCCCTGAGCACACGCTGCCCAAAGACAGAGACGCAACTGAGAGATAAGTAGATGTGAACTTACTCAAAAAGTATTTACTAAGTATTTACTCTGTGTGCCCGCCTCACTAGGACGAGATGTGACACAAGGTCTATTTTTAGGTGGGGGACTCGGGCACGTACACCTGGGACAGGAACAAAAATTCCCCTCAGTCCCCGCACCAATCCCTACCTCTGGTGCAATGGGAGGGCGCGGTCTCAGGCAGCTGTTCCCAAGGCGGGGCACCTATAAAGTATAATTTTCTCAGTTGCCCCTCTGTCCTTTGACAGAAGTCCCTGAGCACACTCTGCCCAAAGACAGAGACACAACTGACAGTTACTGATAAGTAAACGTGTACCTACTCAAAAAGAGTAGATATTTACTCAACCCCCACAAAGTCAGGTTGTGACACAAGGTCGGTTTAATGTGGGGAGCTTCAGGCAAGGAAAAAAATTCCCTGAGCCCCCGCAATCATCAATTGCGCTGGCCTCGGTACATGCACCGATCCTTCTCTCCAGTGCAATGAGAAGGCGCGGCCTCGGGCAGCTGTTCCCCAGGGCCAGCACCTCTCAGTATAATTTTCCTCAGTTGCGACTCTGTCAAAGGACAGAGTCGCCCCTGAGTGCACACTGCCCAAAGACAGAGATGCAACTGAGGGATAAATAAACGTGTACCTACTCAAAAAGAGTAAGGTACACTATATTCATCAACACGGCCACGTGTGTCAAATGTGGCACAAGGCCTGTTTAATGTGGGCTTTCTGAGCCTGTAGGCTCGGGCAAAAATTGCCCGTAGAACCCGTATAAACGGGATCGGGGTGGTCAACCACCTCGAACGAGGCTCTGCCCTTCGGCGGAGCCTCGTCCGAGTTCCTCTCTGCCCAAAGGCAGAGAGTTCCCCTCTGCCTCAGAGGCAGAGAGTTCGACCTGATAGGTGAGACGTCCAAAAAGGACTGGATCTCACAAAAGAGTAAGGTACACACTAAGTTACATTATCTGTATTATAGATTATCTACTTCTAGGTGATATCTCTCTTCATGTTTAACTAATTTGCATATTGATTTTAAAAAAGTACATTTCATTAATTAACTGTCGTTCATCAGTGTTCTTTTATTTAAGGATTATTTTGATTTTCATATCAAAAATAGTTCAGTTTAGGAATATTGTCTTATATAGTGCAGAAAAGTGTTTGAAATTCGCATTTTACTTGGCCTTCAACAGGTTGACATCTATTTGTAAAACTTTCCTTAACTATAACAAGCCAATTTATGAATGAAATTGGCATTTAAAATTTTTGTTTCAAATATTTCATGTAGTGAATATATCTTACTTTGCAAAGCGATAACAAGCAGGCAAAGCCTGCTAGTCATATAGAAATCAGTTTTACACACCAATTTACATCACTAAGTTTTACAAGCTCAAGATATGATATAATAAAGTTCAGAAAATTTAAGGACTATTTAAGATATGATATAATAAAGTTCAGAAAATTTAAGGACTATTTAATAATCCATCAAACAGATTCAAAACCAATAATGATAACAATAGTCTGAGTGATTCAACAAACAAGAAACAATTTTAATTTTTGTTGTGTCTACTTTGTAGAAAAAAAGAAACAAAAAATTGGATAAAATCTAATAAAAAAAATACATACCAACTCATTTCTATGAAAAAGAAGTACTGGATCTATTTTTATATAAGATTGAAATCTGAGCAAGGTTAGAGAAAAATGTTATTCTTGTAATGAACATTGGTTGTAGATACACATATGGTACCAGCATCTTATTTTGATCCCTTGAGCTTTTGTTATGTTAGCATAACCTTGATTCACATTTTCCACAGCCTCTATTTCCAGAAAAAAATGAAACTTTGTACATATCAAGGTACTTCACTCCATAAATAGGAGCCTCTTGCATATATTAAATATCCTAGTGAAGCACAAATTTCATCTCTTTTTCCAAATACTATAAAATTATACTTGAACATAAGAGGCTTCCTACCACAGGACTTAACTTGCCCATTAGACAATTTAAAAAAAAATAAAAGAAAAAAAAGAAAGAAATCAGTCTTCTTGTTAATCAATATCTTATTAAAAAAATATCTTACAAACACTGAGTTATTAAAATTCAGTTTACTTTAATTTATTAATATATTACTAATCTAAAAATTATTTTGATTTTCTACCTTTCATTTATTAAGTTACAAAATTTATATAAGCAATTACATGAATACTATTTAATGTGTTTTAGAGAAAATTATTTCTGAAGAGTAACATGAAGGAATATATATTTATTAATTTTGCCCTGTTATATTGGAATTTATAAAAGAAAAAATATTAGTAAACTTCAAATTTAGTACATTTTAAATTTTTTAGTTATCAAATGACATTTAAAAAACAAAATTTATATGCTTATAGAAATTGCCATATATATTATTGTTCTGTTCAATTTTCAGCAAAAAATATACAAATGAGCAAGAAAAAAAATAAAGATATGACCCTTGTCAAACTTAATATTTCTGTTAACGATTTAATCAATATTTAAGAAAATTTCAAAGTCTCTTTTGTAGCATGCAAAATAGATAAACTGCTAGAACTGAATAAAAATGTACGCAAATGTGAAATGAAAAAAAAAAAATCTTTCCCCCAAATACTGTTGATAAAACTTAAAAATAAATCTGTGTTAACAGCAAATGTGATGAAAAATTTCTATATATATTAAATTGTACATAAACAAAAATATGAAAAAATATACGAGGTGGGGGTCAGTAGAGAAAACATAATAAAAATAGATAAATAAATCAAAGAAGTTATACCAGTTAAAGCTTAATTTCAAAAACAATACTTTCCAGTTGTAAGAACTCTTTCACAAATTATTATTAATTTGAAATAATCTTTTTACAATGAAAACTATCATGCATATAAACTGCAAGAATTTTTATTTCAGAAAATTAAAAACTAAATTCAGAAATAAACCAAACTCCATAAAACCTCATGATATCCAATTAAGTTAAAAAAATTCAAACATTATATATTGGGGAAAAATAAATTACTATTAAAATTCAAGTTTAATCATCTTGAAGAACTAAATGGAAATTATAAACTATAAATAAAATGTATGCTTCTGTCAGAGTTAAGGATGAGAAAAATCAAAAAATAAAATAACTTTTCTCACACATTCTAATAAATGTTAATAAAATCCAAGTGATGTTCATATTTTTTTCATAATTTATTAAAATATTATCATGAATTTATAATAATGCCTAAATTTAGCATTTTAGGATTCAAGTATCTATTTAATTTCATCATAATCCTAGTGAGCATATATGCAGAGATTTTTTTTTAAATCTGTTTTTGTAAAAAAAAAAAAAAAAAAAAAAGCATGCCAGCTACTACAGTGTTGAGTGAAAATAAGGATTCCTACTGTTTAAAAAGAAAATTAATCTGCTCAATTTTTACTAAGAAGACATAAATCTTCAACAGTGTACTTCCAGCAGGATCAATGGCCATTCAGATTTGTATTGCAAATTGTCACATTGACATTGAAACAGTACACGAGGAAATACAGAACTGAATACATGGTAATGTTGAAAATAGGGTTTGAGAAAGTTATACAGCACTTGACCCTCACCCAATGATCTTCACTAATTAAGATCTTTTATATGTCATGTTTCTTCAGGACATAATCACAACTCTCTACAATTACCTATCCTTTCTTTACTCTGAGCAATGTTCACCCAAGTCCCTGTGTTGCCACCAAATACATAAGCTTGTTAGGTAGATTACACATTTAAATTTCTCAAGTTAAATTGACCAAATTCAAATTGAATAGACTTTAAAGACCAACTTTTAGCATAGTAGATTTAAATTTCCTAATGAGAGGAATGAGTTTGGAAAACAACATGAAGATCATTGAAATGTCAAAGAATGAGTCAATATATAATCCACTAAGGAATTTGGAATATCTGCAACAAGTCATCCAGGAAAAGAATGCTGATTTTGGGAAAATTTTGAATAGGAAAAGCAAATAGACTATTGAAATCAGACAAAAGTGGTAAAAAAGCTAATTCTGTTGTCAGTATCCAATCCAAAAATTAACAACTCATTAAGCAAAACATGAAAGCAAAATTACGAGAGAAGTGTCAGGTCATACAACAAGAAAGCTACAGTATAGAAATGATCTATATTACATCAGATTTTATTATGCAAGTCAATGTTTTCATAAAATTCATGTAAACAAACTGATGTTGGTAAAATTTACATATATTTATGAGCAATATATTATGTGAGTTTCAGCTTATGATATCTTCCCTTTCCCATAAATACTGATAATCATTTCCCAAAAATATTGGTAACTTGTTTTGACAGTGTGAGATTTACATCATAAATTTTCATTTATAAATAAATCTGAAGGATATGTCCATAGAAACATATTTGATAAACATAATATCTGTTATACCCAAATAAATTATAATTTTACAATATGAATTCCCAAACCATTCTATAACCAGTAATCCTTCACTCAAGTGGTATAAAATAATCTGTCATTTTATATTTTTAAATGTTTTTCTTTTTTCATCATAAATATCAACATTGACTATTCAGTGGTATCAAGTGGGGGTTTGGGAAAATGTTTCTTAGTTGAGGTGCCAAACTGGCAAACAGAGACTCTGAAAGAAGTCATTATGTGGTATATTCAGCCTGGAAGCCATATTTTCTTTTTCAGATAGCTGGGCTGCTTATGCTGGAATCAAGGAAATAAACCACAGGATATATTTTCCTAATATCATTGTTCATCAACAGTATTTTATGGATCCTGTAGTACAAGAACAGTCCTGTGTTTTCAGCATTTATTTGCTGCGTAGTTCACCATTACCTGTTGTAATAATGCTGAATTGTAATAAACATATATACATTGATCTTATTGATTTTACACTGCTCATACTACTTAACTGAAGGATTAACCTATAACCTTCATCCATCTTTTCAACCATTTTCAACTTTAACATGGCTTGCAGAAGTTTTCATTGCTTTCTCGAGAACTTTTATATGAATATTTTTCTATTCTCATAATTCTTTTAATGATGGGCCACAAGTTTTCTATTGGACTAATCTGAAGAGGCTGGGAGCCATTTTTGTATCTTGAAACAATTTACCAGTTAATTATAAAAACATTGACTCAGATAATAAAAAACTATGTAAATTGATGTATAACTGAAAAATGGCAATCACTAAGCAAAAACAAACAAACAAACAAACAAGACAAAAAAATTGGCCAAAATGACATCTGTTATGGCATAATGAAAAATGGGCAACAGTGATATTTAGTGATGAATTCAGAACTAAACAACATTCTATGCAAGTAAATAAATATCAAAGAGTACAGAAAACAATCCATAAAATACAGTAAAATTCTGAGGTTAGAATAATGTTTGGGACAACATGAAAAGTAATAATGCAAGAAAGAAAAAATATCAATTACTAAAACACTAAAAAATATAATACTTTTCTAAGATACCTCCCTTACCAGATCTAGCAGATAGTGAAATATTTATTCCAACATGACAGAGCACCTTGCTAAATATTGCATGCAACAAACAAGTTTCTCAATAAAAAAAGACATTGCAATGTTACAAGATTGGCTTCCTCAACACTAACTTGAACCTATGTAGAGAGAGTTAAAAACTTATGGGTGTAAAAAGTACTTCAAACTTTGAATTTTTCAAGGGGAATAGAACTTTCCTGATGAAATGAATTTGTATTCCTCCTTCCCACATCAAACAGCTATTATAGTTCATGCCAATGGGAGCCATACTGGTAATAATTACGACTTAACATAAATATATAAGTAAATCTATGCTATTTTCCTTCTAGAGCTCATGACTTGGGTATGCCCTATTTTCAACATCACTATGCATTCAAATCTAACTCCCCCTTTGTACAGAATCACAGTAAATGCAACAATTTGCAGTACAGTTCTGAGTGACTACAGATACTGCTCCTGAAAGTACATTGAAGAGTTATAGCTTCTTAGCAAAAAAATTTTAATTTTTACTCAATGGAAATTTTTTTTTTTATTGGATTCAGTTAAAGACCAAAACAGGATTTGTGACATTAAATAGTCATGATACAAAAATAATTACTCAAAAGTCTCATTTTTTTACATCAGCCAGAAAATATAATACAAAGGGGTGCTGGAAAGTTTTCAGCATAAACAAGAATGGATTCCAAAACAATAGCTGATAAAATTCTTTGGAAGCTAATCAGAATTTTTCAGTACTCCCCTTGTATAGGTTTCTCTGTACTAGACTATATATCAAAGTCTGAACTGTCTTCTTTCAAAATTGTGAAACTGCAAAGTGTATTTGCTCTGTCTTCATAATATAGACAGAGCACTATATATCACTGTTTAGGTAGGTGTCTGTCTTTTGGTTGTTTTTCATTAGTTTGTTTCTTTTATCCTTTTTCTTCAGTCACCTGGCAGGCATTATGTTGGTTATATAAGATTTAAGAAACAGGTATTTTTATATATAGTGCTCATATTAAGAATAGAGCATTAATGATATAGGAAAAGATTACTAAACTTTTAAATATCAATTTAGAGATAAAATTGATATTTAAAAGTAATCTTTTCATATATAAGTTTTACTCAGATTTTTCATCCAGTAACCTCTTTCACCATAATGGCTTTATCCCCTTGCTGGTGAAATAATTAAAAAATATATCTTAAATTATATTGGAATTAGTTGGTTAAGGGGAAAATGATTGGAGCTCAAGAGAGAAATAATACATATACAACATGTAACTTAACAGATAATCCTACAAAAATTGGTGAAAACTTATAAGTTACCTTAAATTGAGATGTGTTAATACTTGTAATTGCACCAGGTTTTCAGGAATGGATCGAATCAAATTGTGGTAACAGATTAATCTTTCTATGCATGTGAATTCTCCAACTTCAATTGGAACTTCTGTGAAACGGTTTTTAGAAAAATCTGAAATAAAAAATATAATAGCAAATCATTTAAAAAGAATGTTAAAAGAAAACATTTTAAGGCTTTGTTTTGACTAAATATTTTATACTAAAATCATGACAGCTAGCATATAGGAAAGAAAGAATGCAAAACATGTGGCAGAATTATGAATGATGAAATATGCATATGCCCAAATGCAGCTTTGCCAGAGTTAATAAAAATAAAGATAAAAATTATTTCCATAGGCAACAGAAGATGGACTGTTCAATTATGTTGGTACATTTGTGATAATAGGCTGATCCTTTTCTCTGGATAACTAAAATTTTAGTTTTTTTTTTGTTTTTTTTAAGATTATTACATATCTTTTAAATAGTCATGGTATCTATATACAAAACTGTTCAAGATTCTCTCATATCCTTAATTTTAGGAAATTATGTATTAAAAGAGAATAAATTTTTTTTTTTAAATTAAAAACAAATGGTAAGAACATTCAATAAACTTATTTAAAATTGATCATGTTTTGTTTTATAAAAAAGAAAAATATGGTTTGCAGTTTTCCAGATATAAATATTTTTATAAAATTTTAAGAACTTTTTAGACTTGCAATATATTCCTCATTCTATGAAAATTTTATTAAAACTTTAAGTTTATTGGCTTTATGAACAAATATTGTAATGTATAATTCAACAATATAAACATTATACTGTAATTGGTTTCATTTAAAATAATCCCTTCATTTTTATTTAGCATTTATCCTACAGCCTTTCTCAGGTGTCTTTTGGGTTTTAGAATAGAATGTCTGAGAATACAGCAAAAATACTAATACCAGGAAATTAGTCCAATGAAATAAAATACAATGGTTACAAAACCTGCCTAAAATAAATTTTATTAAAAAAAAAGATATGAATTGTAAGTAGACATTACCTCACATAAAATCTTTTCAAAAAGTATATAAAATTTATGCTAAATATTTTAAAGAATAACATAAGTCAACATTTCCTCTACAAGTTAACCAAAAAAGTATATTTCAATTATATTGAATTATATTGTTTTAAATAGAGATACATTTCTTTATAGATTTAATTGGTAGTCCAGGAACTTACGGATTTGTCCTAATAAGTAAGTGAAATTAACAAAGTACATAAAATCCCATAATATCCCCAATAAGTGTATTTATACAATCTTCAATATAACATTTTCTAATATGAAAAATTAGCTTTTTGCTTTAAATGTAAAAAAAAATCTTAAAACATGCTTAACAGAATGTAGACTTACTTAAGATTTTATCTGGCAACATTGACAAAGGGGGAGGAGAACAAAGTGTATCAAGTTTAGAAATTTTAGAATTTTGTTTGAATCAGGGTATGTTATAAGCTTCAAAACATATCTTCCAGCAAATAGCTTAGACAGACAAAGAAACATGCTGCCATTTTTTTTTCTTTAAGATTAATTCTGAGTCACAATTGCATCCAAAAGTAAATAACAGGAACCTGTGCTTGATTTTCTATTATTCACCTTCAAGTATAATACATGAAAAGATCAACTTAAAATTACCTGCAATTAAATAAAAATTTTATAATCCTTCAAGGACACATGACATTAATCTTTACTTCCCTTACAATTCCAAAAAAGAAGCTTCCAAGCAAACAGAGAAAAAAAATTACATAGTTAATCTCTACAAATTAAAAAACAAGGAAAGTTCAAGTAGACTTCAGAAGCTTTTCTAAGCCACTTTCTTAGACTGTCTCTGAAAAGTCATCTGTAATTGACAGCTGAATGGATACATTAATCACCAAGTGTGCAAGAGAAATGTTAAGAAAGAAAATATGTGAAAGTGGTTCCAGTTCATATGTCCAAGTTATTTATGTGATAAATAGCACCTGCCTAAGTGGATAGGAAAAGAGTTGAATTAAATGCTTAGAGGGTTAATGCCTTAAAACACTACAGCAAATTTTTTTTTTTTTAATTATATTAAAAACTGTACTTATAAATTTCTGATCCATATAAATATCTACTCAAAACAAAACTAAAACAGATCAAGTGTGAAAACAAAACAAAACAAAAAAAAGTTTGAAGATGGAGATCTAACTTATTAATCAGTGCCTTCTCTAAAACCACCAATGGTGATTCTATAATTGCATAGTGGCATTACTAACTGCTGCAGAATATTCAAACTACTCAACTTATTAGAGATCAAATTTCAACTTGGCAACAAACTTGTTCTAGCCTACAAGCAGGTAAACGGAATTTTACATTTTTTTAAAAACATTTGTTCCACTATAGCTTCATTAAATTTATTATGAACTTTTCTTTCAGGATTTTTTAAAATTTACTGTACAAAACATGTTTATAAGTCAGATGTAATAGTGTTCACTATGCTTCAGCATTATCCAAAATTTTTAAAAAGGTCTAAATATCATCACTATCTGAAATACCTTTTGCATGATACTTTATATAAATGACTACATAATATGTAAATAGAAAGAGAAAATAACCATATGTATTATGCCTCTCAACAAGATTTTTAATATTAAATACATTTTTTTTGTATTTTCAGATTTGTATGGAAAGTGTTTTCAGATGTAATGTTATTTTGTTCACTTTTTCTATTGACTCAGTATAGCCAGTTTCTTCCTGTATTATTTATCTTTCAAACATTTTATCTACAACAATAATTAAAAAAATGGTTATATATATATATATATATATATATATATATATATATGAATGATATGATAATAATTTTAGTCTTTTCTTATTTTATTGATTGGTTTTTATTATTTATCATTTAAACTGAAATTATAATAACAGTAATTAATAATAAGTGGTAAATTTGATGACAAACTGTTTATTCAAACAGTCAATGTAAACTATATATGTTTATTTATATATGTTTTATGTGTGCATATGGTGTATTATGTTGAAACTTTAAATTTTTATTAATTTTAACTAGATTAAGTAATCAAATGTTATGCTAATATTTGATTTCAACTCTTGGGATAACCTCAAGAAGTTTTAAAATTTAGTAATTCCCCTTGGCTTTATTCAACAACCTTCCTAGAGATGGAGTCTTGATAAAAATGGCCAGCATCCTGTACTTTAAACATGTTCCTGAGTAGATAGGTTCACCTATCACTCAGTCAGTACTCCTTCCATGTTTATTGAACAGGAGTAGAGGTTTATCCCTTATTTCCAGCTTAGGATATGGTTTACCAGTTCTTACTTCTATGGCCATAATGATTTAGCTGTCTTAACATTTTGGTGATCTGGCTGATCAGTGGCTAAAACTTTTCATTATGAGGGTACTGGGCTGGCAGTTTTCTGGTTGCTGCTTCCAACTGGTAGTAAGAAGCCCAAACACTTTGGTGGCACTTAGAGGCTGTTCTGATCAATAGTCACATAATATCTGGGTATTTGCTTGTGCCATGTGCTTTTCATTAATCTAAGAAATAAAAACAGTTCTCAAAAAATAAAATTTTAATTTTTGCTGAAAAAGAAACATTTTGAAAAATACAGATGTCAGTAAAATTGTTTCTTTCAAATTTAAACATCTCTACAGTTCAACTGAACTTAGCTGCTCTCAGATTCAAAATCTGGGAAGATGCAACAGTGAGTAATCTATCAACAAATAAGTTGAATGCAAGACTTATTAGCAAGATGATTTTCTTATAAAACAAGTAGCAAACAAAAAATATTCTTTGTTTATCCTTATGCAATACAAAATGAACACAAGAGTTGAGAATACAGGAACAAAAATTTCATGGAAGGTAATAGCAATTATTGCATAAGTAATAAGTAAAAATAGAAGGATTTTTATTTTTGATAAGAACTTCAATGAATTTATTTATTTACTATTCTTGCTATCATCTTTCAAGCAAAACCATAATTCCACCCTCCTAGAAAGTTTTAGCTTTCTCAGTAAAAAGGTACCTTTTGGAACTGATTTCAGAATTCTGTAAAATAAATAATCCAAAAAATGCAATATCTATTGTATATAACAGGAAAAATGAAAATCTTTCAGTCAAGCTGCAAACAGCAAAGAAACATTTGATCTAACAATATCCTGATGGAATATACTTTTTTTCTTAATTCTGGACAGATGCTTTTCATTAATTACTATCTTTAATTATTCTAATTGGGAGAAATATTTGTTTGAATCAATTATTTGCTTCTCTGGAAGGGGCTCATAATAGAGGACTCCTTTAGAATCCCAACACATACAGAGCTTCACCTTCTTGAAGAGCAGTCTTTTGTGTGGTTAATGGTTCTTATTTGACCAATAATCTTTCATTCAACACAGCTGTAAATATCTACTTTTTATCAATTTATTTTAAAAAAAGACATTTAAGTTTCAGTAACAAATCATCCATGAAAAATGCTCCATGCATCTGTTCATATTTTTCACTTATCTGAAAGACACACTCAAAGAGACTGATATAACTAAAATAGTGCAAATAATTGTCATGGTTTTGAATTTGGATATTTTGACTATGTTGGCTATTAAACATCATGTAACATTATTCTCAAATAATGTCTTTACTTCATCATTAGCAAATTCTTGGTCTACCTGACCATGGAGCAACATTCAGAGAAAAAAAAAATCTTTGCAAACCACTTCTTTTAAGACATTTGCTCAATCACTGTACATTCTTCTAAAATTGCATAAATATCTTTATTTGAGCTTTAACTTTCAAATACAAAGGTATACATGGAAAAAAAATTGCATTTTTTTATATCTTTAATGTGGGAAAATAGAAAAAATTCACAAATTATGATTTTTTTTTCTAAGTATACACCAATATGACAGCTGTCATAATACAATAAAAAACAAGCTTTACTAACAACGTTAAAATTAAACACTCCTAATGCCATCTAACAAAAACAGAATTAACTTTTTAGGCTACCCTACATTTCTTGTAACCAATTTAAGCATTTCCTCATAATATGGTGGATGCATATTGTGTGAGACAGAGAAACTGAAAGAATGTATGATTAACGGGTCATCTCACAAAGTTTACAGTTTAATGAAGAAGCCCAAGAAAGTTTTCGCACTGGTATGCCATGTCAGTTCCTGGCTGTTATGTCTAGAGTACATACATATAGTATATGCATGTCAGATTTTAGTTTTCATGAAAGATGACAGAATACATTTGAGCAGACATTATATCAAGCTTTCCTTGTCAAGAACAATACACCACTAGTTTGACAAGCTTCCTACTCTCCCAACTTGGCACCGTCTGACTTCTAGTTCTTCCACAATTTGAAAAATCACACAATTTCCATGCAGAGTTGCTTCTGCTGCTGCACCAGCATCTTGGGGACAAATTTCACAAACACTCTCAACATGCACAAATCTGCCATTAAAAATGGAATGCACTGATCCTGTGCTTATTTCCACTTCAACTTGTGGTGGCCTGCTTGAGTGTACCTTGCTCTCCACCAAGATGTGGTGATGTTTGAAGCAGTTGTACCCCTCCTTGATCAAAGTTTTGCTCATGGCATCATCACCAAAGGCCTACTGAATTTTCTGGATGGCTTGAACATCTCCAAGAATTTTCTGGATGGTTTGAGCCTGAGTATCACCAAACTTTCAGCAAAACTTGATGCAATATCTCTGCTTGATGTGTTCACTCATCTTGCATGAAAAGAAATTTGATGAGTACACACTGTATATCTGTACTCTAGGTGTAACAGCCAGGAACTAACATGGCCTACCAGTGTGAAAATTTTCATGCATGCACAGGAAAGGTGGTGTCACCTCCCAACCAAAAGATTTTGCCTATGCACCATTAGTTTTGGGGAGAAAAAACAAAGGACACTTTTTAAATATTCCACAATCTGTAACTGAATAAAGTAAGATTTTCATTGAAATGAACCAATGTTTTTTTGTTTTTTTTTTAGTTTGCAAATGTTTGACTTTTATGAGGAAATTTAATTATAAATGTATCAAGTGCATAAAATTAAAATGTAGTTAATGATGCATCTCATAATTTATGAGAGAGATTAGGTTCTAATTAACTGCAAAACTTCACAGTAAAAAAAAGTATTAAATTAAAAATGCAGTGGAAAAAAAGAAACCACTATCTGAAAAGTTTGCATAATTTCATTTTTTGAGAGCAACAATTATAAAGTGAAAAATATTCAAACACAAAAGAATTCTACATTATTCAAAATCCCCTAATTAATTTGACTTTATTAAACTCCTTTTTCAAATTAATATTTCTAGAGATTGTGCAGAAGAGATTTAAATGAATTCCTCCATTTTCTTTGTCACAAAAAACAGACAATGTTACAGATTAGTTAGTAGTAAAGAAAAATAAATAAATGCTACAATGCTCTCATCTCATAATTTCTACTTTGTTAAAATATAATTATATAGTTTATACCAAATCTAGTAAAAAGGAGAAAGGCAGTTTTGTTTATTTAAAAAACTTTGTTCAATTTGAATAGACTATCTTTGAACACATGTAATAACAATATATGCATATTATGGTATAAGCTATATTAATTAATGCTGATCAAATAAGCACATTTTCAGGTTACATTTTAGACACAAACCAATTTTATTGATAAACTGCCAAGTATATTATAATTAAGATATTTATCCCATTCACAAAACAAGAAAACTGGTCAATAGGATTAAAGTAATATTTTGATAACTAAGTTGTAAAATCAGTTGAATGGACAAAGTCTTCAAGTTTTATGATGAATTATTGCAGCTAACTTTTTTGTAAACAATTGCAAAATATGCCAAAGAAATTCCAATTACATAATTGTAATTTCAAAATGCAAAACATTTAAAGCAATGACAAAAAAATTACAACTTGCTTGTACAAAGATTATTTGACTAATTAAAAAAAAGAAAAATGGAAAGCTTAGATTAGAAAACTGATCTCCACAACAGTTGCCTGAAGGTTTAGAATTAAAAGCACAAAATTCTTCATAAAGAAATACTGAAACTGATTATATAAAGTTAGCTTGACACTACATAGTTCAAACCTCTGTCTAATTTAAAGGAGTTAATCAATGAGTAACAAAAAATTTAAAAAAAAAAACTGTTTTAATGTTGTTACCACCATTTAATTATAAAGACACTTATAGAGCTTACTTGATTAATTTTAATAATAAGATTTGAATGAAAGACACTAAAAGGAAAGAGAAGCAGGGTAAAGTACTGTAGAAAGATACATTTTAAATTTTGATAGCTGACAATTTCATTAGCAGTTTCAGCATTTTAGTATATCTATTGTTTTGATCATTCATTTTAAAATGATGTCTATTTCAATTTAATATGCCTTAAAATATTTACAAGTTGAATTTGAATTTATATTATTTAGCAAGTATATTTTTATGGACCACTTTCAAAGCAAAAGAGTGTATAGGTATGTACCTTGCTATTATTACTATGTTACTTTTCCAGAATAGTTTCTTCCTTTATGCCTGCAGTAAAGCAAATTTCTAAAATGTTTCTATTTGATCATGTTTTAATTTAGGCAAATACACCAATATTATGTATTAGAAAGAAAAAATATATAAGTGTATAATTAAACTAATTACCTGGTGTGTTAAAATGTAATAAAAACTTAAATACACAGAAAAATGCATATGAAACAGACATCATCCATCATTTTTGAGACACAACACCAATATCTATATAAACATTGTTCTTAAAATCAAAGCAAAGACAACAATTTGGCTCTTGTTTAATAATTATAAAGATATTGTATATAGCAGATTGAGGAGTTATTTCCTCTCTAAAACAATGCTTCTTTTGAAACCCACCTTCAATTCCATAAAAAATAAGCTTTTCAACAGAGCTATGGCATATTGTAAAATGAATGACCTTATATCTAGTTCCAGCTAAAAAACAAAGACACATGCAAGAAACCACTTTATGTATAAAGAAATTATAAGACTTTATTTGGATGACAGTCTTATAAATAGCCACAAATCAACCAAATAAACAATGTTATATCAAGTAAAATGAAAAATTCTATATTTTTAAATAAATCTCCTTGTAACATAAATTTAGCCAAATTTATAGTATATTTTAATAAAACAATTTAAAAGACTTTTTACTCATTACACAAACACTGAAAGTATCATATGATGACAACTGAAATAAGAAATTTTATATACAAAATTTTGGGGATGACTTTAAAATAGAATTTTCCAAACATCTAAAAATATTAACAAAATACATGCATGCTGAAACATTTCAGTGTATATAAATCAAAATATTAAAACATCTATCAGTGTCATCTTTTTTTTATCATTGCAAGGAACTGGAGACAAAAACTAAGAAAAAGAAAACAGGAAAATTTCAACTGGTATGAAATGACTGGTAAATCCTTATTTAAAATAATCTGTTCCAGTTGTTATATTAGAATACCATCAAGACAATGGTGCTAAATCCTAGGGTGCAAAAGATTTGTGGTGCCTGTGAAGAAGAATGATAGTTGCAGCTACCAGCCCTAACAGTTCTCTTTCTTTGCCTTACCTCCCACATGAGGCCATTTATTCTCTCTTGTAAAGTTTTATGAGTAGCAGCAGCAGCCCTCTTGCCTTTCCAACTGAGTCATCATCCAATCATGTGGCAGCAATGCCACTCTACACAACTATTTTTACTCTGCTTCATCATCCACATAGATATGAACACACCGTTACTGTCACTAAACCTTTAAAATAAAGTTTTAGGACAAAAAAAAAAAAAAAAAAATAATAATAATAATAATGGAAATAACTGCATTCCAATATATTTATTAACCAAATAAAAAACAAAAACCTCAAAAGAGGAAAAATTATAAATGAAAGTATCTGGGCTAGAACAGAAAAAACAAATAAGATTTTTTTTTTTTTTTTTTAAATTCAAAAAACAAAGCAAATATGATCACACCATAATAATTTATTGAGCAAACATTTAGAAATATATGAATTAAAATTTAAATTTCCATGAAGTTAACAGAAAGAAAAACTTCATACAGAATTTTTAGGAGTACATAGGCATTTATAGCTACAACTAATACACATTAAATCTTCACACACACACACACATTTATATTATATATATATATATATATATATTACATACACACACACAAGGACAAACTGTTGGACTCATAGATTTACACCTATCGATGATATTGAGCACTTCTACCCATGTGTGTATGTGTGGGTCTCGCCTTATAACACAAAGGTCATCACTGACTGATGAACATGTGTTCTTCTAAGACTAAACAATTTATGAATTGAGCATTTTCATATAACTGCTACCACATAAAATTGTAGTGAGATAAAAGCTTTTTATTGATAATTTTGCATAAATTGTAAAAAAAAAAATTTGAACATTATTTTGCTCAATTTTCAATTCAATAAATCTCACATTCAAAATGATTACCAACCTATATGCAAATTATGTGACCTCCTTTTTAACTAGAGATTTATTACAATACTTATATGTATAAGAAAGATCTAATACATAATTATTATAAATAGGTCAGTGTAAGAAATTCAATGCCCAAAAGGTTAAACAGATACAAACTTTTCATGATAACATTTTGGGATATGTATTTAAATATCAAACATGTAAATGTTTCTTAGTTGGTCAGATTGCTCTTAATTGGAATACCATCATTTAACTTGGTGCTCAATACCATTTTACATTCTATCTAGAGGTAGGCAATGAAAAAATATTTTCAGTTGGACCTTTACATGAATGAAAGTAACCAATGTTTTTGGTTTTCTTTTTAACTATCAGATTTTTTTTTCCATAATTCTGAAATCAAAATTAGATAAGAATGTTGGCTATTCACAACAAGCATAAACAAATAAGAAAAATTCCTCACTAGCTTTCCTTCAAAAATGAGAGAGAAATGGGAGATTCAGCAAAACTTAATGCTGTTGTGAGAAAAAAAATTAAATCTTTTTACAACTTTATCCAGTAAACTTTACAAAACCTTAACTTTTAAAAAATAAATAAATATCAGGTGTTCCATATATTTTGGCATTGGTCAATTGCTCTTCCTTTCTATTTAAGCTATCAGTTTCATTTGGTGTCTTTTTTCAAATAATCTGATTATGGCACTGGTAAGTTGGGCTTTGTACTATTATCTGGGAGATTTTATCTAATTATCTGCAAGTTGGCAGCTGAAGGTCAATCTCTAACACCAATATTTAATATCGAAAATAATCAGAAATAGGAAAGGATATTTTCTTATCCAATGAGACAAGTTTGCAGAATTTGGATTTAACAAAGTAAGCAATTAATTTAAACACCTGGCAAAGCTGGTTCATGTAAAGTCAACTAATATTCACCTACAGTATAAGCACTGAAATATAAATATAGATTTAAAAAATAAAAAAAATAAGTTAGCATAGTATTTTAGTATTGAGTATTTTCTCAAATATTTAATAATTCTGAGAAATATTTGATGCTGAAAGTTGTTCTTTCCTTACTATCAAGTTCTGAAATGGATTCAACTGAACTAGTCACTTGCAAAGTTTGTGAAAAGAAAAGAGCATTTCAGCAATTTTCTTCTTTCAATTTCAAACATCTTTAACCTATACATTTCAGCTAATCTTTATTATTCCTTTATTTTTTTTTATTGTTGAATTTTTAATAAAAAAAAAAAAAAAAAAAAAAAAAAAAACACACACACAACGCAACAACAATCATACACAAAATACATTGCATGACAAAGATTTCTTCATTTATTCTGTCTTTCAATGAGAACTGGTAATTTAACATTTGGGAATATAATTCATCCTACAAGGTAAAGGAAAGGAGAGGTAAAAATTGCAAATTGAAGTATCACATCAGCTTGGTTAACATTTTTAGAAACAAAGAGAGCATGAGAGACACCTGAAATATATAAATGTTCTTAATACAGAAAGCAGAATGCCCACAATATTGGTGGGTACTAACTGAATGAGGTATAAGTTGGCTACACATCCTCAACTTGTAGCAGAAAAACACCTCAAGTGGCAGATGAAGAGATTCTTAGCATGAGCAGCAGCTAAAAACAGATGCCAATCTAAATTTACTTTTGCTCTACATCACTGTGCTGGTGAGTTAGGACAAAATTTGAACACAGAACAAATTCACTTCATTTCCAGTTCCCAGAATTAAGAAATTTATCAAACATTTTTAAGATGTAACTGTTCTCTTCATGTACTTTTGGTGTACCAAATATACAACTAAAAAGTTTAGTATTAGTAAATAATAACTCCTCATCCTAGAAATCCAGATAAACATCCCTGTCAAAGGCATTTACCAGCTATATGAATAAGGAATTTAAAATTTAAATCACAGAATGAAGGTTGCAAGAATATTATGATTGAGTCATTGGCTCAAGCACCAACATGCAATCAAGTTATCCCAGGTGCAGCAAATAAAATTTATAAAGAAAATGTTACATGTACATATAAAAGTCCCACTTAAATCTATTAGGAGATTGTACAACAGTTACTTTTATCTTTTAAGTGTTAAAAAAAAAAAAAAATTTTTTTAAATTAATAAATTCAAAAACTTTGAAATGATTTTCTTACAAAATTTTTAAGGCCAACAAAACATTTTGGGATTCAGGATTAATTTAAGATATTTTCAAATCAGTGAAATATAAAAATATGTCGTCTTAATAGAATCTTCAGTCTGACAGTAAACAAAATGTACAATTTTGCTATTTTTCTATTTTAATTTTAAAATAACTGAAACAACTTACCTGAATGAGTAGGTATAATTTTCACACACACACTATATATATATATATATATATATATATATATATATATATTCAACTCTCCCATCAAATTCAACATATGAGGGTCAAGCAGATCAGTTTCTAGAAAACTGACAGTCCGGCAACAGCACATTAGATTTAATTATAGTGGTGAAGGTTTCCTGCAGGATGTGTGTGTGTGTGTGCATGTAGGGTGCAATGGATAAAATGTTGTCTAAATTACACAAAAATGAAAACACTGACATCTCGTTTTCAGATATATTTACCAAAATTACACAAAAAAATTTTGAAATACTTAAGAGTAAATTTATTCAATAAAATCAACATTGGCTTCAACCAGTCTCCAAATTACTTCAGAATCACCTGCAACTCTTCTGGATGGTCTCCTTGTTTCAGTTGGTAAATGCTGCCATAATCCTTGCCTTCAGTTCATCTTTGATGTTACAAGAAGTTTTGTTGGTCTCTCACTCAACTGTGTCCCACACATAATAATCAAGGGAGTTGCAGTCTAGGGTGTTAGGTGGCCAGATGTAAGGGATGATATGGTCACAGAAATTGTCTGACAACCATGACTGGGTTCTTCCACTTGTGTGTCATAGTGCAGAGGCCTGTTGCCAGACATAAGGCCTTCCAGCAGCCACCCTCTTGGCCCAGGGAATCACTACCTCCTCAAGGCACTTGATGTAGGCCTGAGGCTCTCACCAACAAATTTGAAAGTTCTTTTCTTATCAGAACAATCAGAGTGAGCTTTCCAAGATGCCATACCTTCATAATCCCTATTAGACTCATCCAACTCTTTCCGAATCCTCTGCACTGTCCTTAGATTGACAACCAAACACTCTGAAATGTTTGTATTGGAGCTTCCAGTGCATATGCCAAGCAGTACAGCATCCAGTTTTCAAATTTCTAAGGGAGTGAATTGCGTTATGGTTCTCTTTTTCTGATAGTGCCCAAGTAATGCTATTGTTTAATTTATCTTGAAATATGATCAGCTTCTTGCACAGATGTGGCAATATTAGGCACCTCTTGGAGTTGTTGTTACATTAATATTTTGAACTATGATGTTTTAATCTAATCATTCTTTACCAAACTCACTGCAAGTAGAAATGCCATATAATGTGTAGTGAATGACTTCTCTCCATGTGTGTGTGGCATTTTTTTATGATTTTTGGGGACAACCCTACTTAAACAGACATAACCACAGTCATTACAGGTTATATAAAACTGTGCCAACATTCTCAGGAAGATTAACATTAAGATCCTGACAAAGATCTCTCTTGATTTGTTTTTTCATGTTCAACACAATTCTGTTCAAAATCTCTTACTATTATGCCCTGCTTTCCTCCAGAATGAACAATCAAGAACTAAGTTTTCTATAGTCATTTTGCAACATGTTGGTCTTCTCCATTGTGTTCTTGATGTAATCGTTATACTTCAGTTTCAGTTTGTGTTGGTCTTTTTCCTCTTGGCCAATACACCAGTCTCACTCCTATTGTCCTTCATTCTAACCACTCCATCATAACTAGCGAAGTATCAAAGACAATACCGGTGGTAGACTAACTGCATTAGAGGATATCAATGTCATTTATATACCCAGTATACTGTAAAGACATTATTGATGAAATTGCTCCAACCTTTTTATGTATCTTCAATAAGTGACCCATATCTCACACGTATACAACAATAAAAACAAAACAAAACAATCAAAATTTCATGGCAAGACCATAGGCATCTATCCAGTTTTCTGAAAGCATTACTGGCCTTCTTTACTTATGATTTAATCATAAAGAGTATGTCATATTTACAGTACTGCCTAAATAAATGATTTTTCCACAACCTGTAATTTCTGGCCATACACATCAATGCTTGACTTAGAGTAGACTTTATCTAGATGAGGTTGGTACATTACAGTAGGTTTTTTTCTAGCTAATCATTAGATCCAATGTACTGTCTGCCATCAAGAAGGAATCCATATGTTGCATGTCACCGAGAGTGAGCAACAAGGTGACATTCATCAGCATATAAAAAATTATGTATTAGTCATAACAATAGCTCTATTTTTTTTATACAGAAAACCAACCTAATAGATCAAAACATTAGTTAAAGCATATCTAGTTTCCTGGCAATAAGGAGTTCAATCCCTGGACAGTGCAGAAAAATCTCATTCTTGTTTATCAGAAGAAACAAACAAGTGACACAAATGCAAATATACTAGAGAGAATTAACTGATACAAGATATGCTCTAAGCATAGAAAGTAGAATGAGAACAATCTACTCTCATGGGTTGAATAAAGGTTTAAGGTCAAAATTCCAAGAAGGTCATCAAGCATGACAAACACACAAACAAAGCCAGAGTATACAACAATCAAAACATTAAGAATATAATAATCAAGAGTATGATGATCCAAGTAGAAAAGCATATAATAACTTAATCATGATGATATGAAACAATCTCAACTACATTAATTCTCCATTACAAGAAATCAAGAATAGTTTCAAGCAACAATATTCTTCACACTCAAATAATTTATTTTACACTTTCTTCAATATTCTTCACACTACAAATAATTTATTTTGCACTTTCATCCACATTAGATTTAAGTAAAGATTAAGATTTGATGTGTTATAGAGAATTCTGAAAATTTGAGCATTAAATCTAAAGTGTTTACAAAACTAATAAAAAAAAATGCTGTTAATTTACAGTATGAAATATAAACTGTCTCCCCTTCAATAAGAAACCAACAAATTTGAACTGATATTTTAATATCACTTTTGAGGTAATGCTGACTGAAAGTTCATTCAAGTTTTCAAGTGATTTTTTTCTTTATTATTCTTCTTAGTTTTTATGGAAAATATATAAAGAGGTCATTTCAACAAACAATACTGATTATAATTTATTGTTGTAGAAAGTAATAAACTATTGGAGATACAAATCTATGCTTAGAACATCAGCTTCAGGATATCATGACTACCAAACACATTCTCTCCATAAATAACATGCTACTACCAGCAATGGAAATTAATCTGATATTGACTTTGAACACCTTGTTCTGTAAAGATAAAATATGTGAACAACTAGAGATTTCCATCCTAAATTTTTTTTTTTACAAAAAAAAAAAAATTCATAAACATCAGAAATCACATAAGAATAGCAATTGTACATCTGCCCAAAATGATAATACAATGTAACTGTCAAGAGAATAAAAAGAAAAATGTGCAAAAAAATGAACTTTTTCTTTTTTTTGTTTCCTTCCAATAAAAAAGTTCCAAGATCAGCATCAATGTTTTGTTTTTTTTGTTTCAATTATCTCAACAACTAAGCAATCAAAATTACATATTATCAAAGGGATTGAATCACTAAGTCTTCATAGGAACACAAATTATTGAATTTATATCAAAGATGGAATGGTATGCTAAATTGTAACAGGTTGAGAAAATCTTATCAGAATATACTGTTTTTTTTTCTAATATGCCAATTAGAAACTGAATAAGATGAAGTTTTATTTCTAATCATTTCCATTTATTTGCAGTGTGTAATTTAAATTATCTCAGATAACATAGGTGAGAATGGGCATTATGTTAATTGCTACATTAAGGCATATTCCTAAAGAACAATACTTAAATTAAGGAATCGTTTTTAATATTTATTTACTACAGCAACTGAAAAATCTACAACAACCAGTGCATATAAAAAAGCACAATGACATTACTTTGTAATACAAATATAACTACAGATGATGTAACATTTCAGATTATATTTGTTTAAAAGGCCATGTTAAAATTCTTGATTGCAATCCAAAACAAAAAAGTTGTCCAGATAATGAAGTTTTCATAGCAATTCCATTATCCACAAAAATTAGTATGGCCTAACATTTTACTATTCCAACACATAAAATGTGTCAAACATGTTTAATTCACTCTTCTGAGTATTAACATTAAACAGGTGTGAAAATGTTTAATATTTAACAAATACTATATAGGCAATTTTTAACTGGGTTCTCTTTTGTAACTTAATCAGAATTAACTTAGAACATTCTTCTAATTGCTTATTTAGCTGTCAAACTAAAACATTTCAAGAGGAAAACAATTACTAGAACTTTCATTAATATACAAATATTACCAAGTAGCCTAATTTGTACAGGAAAAATAATGACCCAACAAATATGCAGACAACTGTATATGTAGCAAATCTAATGAAGAAATTGCTTTGTCTAACTTGAAAAGATTGACAATAATACAACAAAAAAGTGTTAAGCTAGACCAACAGTTCATAAAATGGTAACATTAGCAAATAAATGTGATTCAAGAATGTTGACATTCAGTACCTAAATTCAATGGGTAACTCTACAAACTCAAATAACATGACAAATTGATCAACAGGTGCCACAGCAGCTTGTGAACTACTATTGGCTGAGAACCAACTTAAGAGGCCATTGACAAGCAAGTGTTCAGAGAGTGACTAGGTAAACATAAATAAATAACTTAATAGTACAGCAATGCAAGAAGCTAGTTAAACAGAGCTTAAAATTATTTTATCAGGAGACATCTAAATTCACAATTAAAAAGAAATATTATAATTATGGTCTCATCCATTGTACATTTGGCACCAGTTAACTCAATCAGTGTATTTTCCACCTTAATTGGCAACCATTTTTTTTCTTTTACATTGTTAGTGGACATTACCTGAGAAAAGATAAATGACACACACCTCTTTTCATATTGTACATCTGAAGAAGGCTATAGAATGGCCCAGCAAAAACATTGTGGTAACAATACGAACAATAAACATAATGACATTTATGGCCCAAACAACTCCTTGGAATAAAATAAAAAGTTACTTAAAGTATGACAGAGCAAAATTTAAGTTTGGCAAAAATTCAGCATTAATTAGAAAGGAACCTCCTATTCACAAGACTTTACTACAATCTAAATGGCATCTTGAATAAAGTCACAGAGTGAATTCCAACCAGTATGCTGGTAATATTACCATTTGAGATACCACTTAGATTAATATTTTTAACTCTCCTATTGAGTACTGTACAAGAGGTTTTTTCTGTCATAAAGCCAGCATTGATGCTTTTGTACCTTCTCATAAGTACCAGATGAAACCACAATCTTCTCCCGGTTTCTCACCAGCCTTTCAGCTCCTATAGCCGACAGGAATCAGTTTTTCCAAATGTACCAGCATGATAGTTCTGATCAGAGCAAATGCTTATTTGTGACTGCTCACAATAATTGTAAACATGCCCTCAAAGAGGACAAGTCTTTGTTTGCTAATACAATGAGACACCACATAGCCACTAACAAGTTAGGTCCATGTGACAACTAGTGGCTCTGTAATAGTTTGTTAAAGTAAATCTTCTATTCCTCCTCTCATCATTCAATTTGAGGTGTTAACATCTGCTGATAAAGCAGAATGTTTTGCTTAGAAATTCTTTTCATATTGTACTCAACTCATCTGGGAGTACCTTTGCCTGACTTTCCACTTAGAACAGATTCTCTATTGAGTTTATATATATATATATATATATATATATATATATATATATATATATATAGAGAGAGAGAGAGAGAGAGAGAGAGAGAGAGAGAGAGATTATGAAATGGACAAAGTCCGGCAATTATTTAAAGACATTTTTATGTTTAACATTCTTTTTAGAGATACAAGTATTTAAGTAAATCCTTTGCAAAAATGAAAACTGCAGAAGGAAATAAGCAAAAGAAACTGTTCTTATGACTTAAACCTATAACCTCAAAATAGAATTGTGACAGCAAAATACATTGGTTAACAAAAACTTTAAAGGAAAAGAAAAAAACTCAGAATCATTAGAGTAATAATCATTTTAGGAGCCTTATATCAACTATTTAGCTAAATTATATAATTTGAAGCACAAAAAAATAAAACTACTGAAAAATAAAATACATGACAAATGAAAAAAAAAAACTAACAAAATTAAACCAGAAGAATATTTTATAATTAACACAACTTTAATTGCTAAACAAATATTGAATTATTCATTCACAACCAGTTAATTATTCAAAGTTTATTACAGATGAAGAAAATTATATTGAAAATATATTTTTAGATGCTAAGCAAATGAAAAATAACAAGCACCACTTGCTCAATACAGAAGTTATTTTTGACAAGAATATTTTGACAAAAGTTTTGGCCCATACCAACATTGGCTCTCACCTACTGACTAGCAAAACAAGATAAGCAAGAGAAAAATTTTGGTATAATTTCTTTCCCTTCCAGTCAAAAAGCTAACTTCAGGCTAAAATCTGAAGATAATTTTTAAAACCTTTGTTTAGTCAACTTATAAATTAGTTTAGAAAGAGTAATTTACACCCAGAGACTTTTCAATAAAGAGCCATAAATTATACAGGATTTCTATGCATTATTTAATATTACCACTCAATAATAAAAGCAACTGAACCAGAACATGCCTCCAGACTAGAAAATAAAATTTTAAATAAATAATGCCCATAATTTGATTACACTGATGGTGAAGGTTTTCTTAGGAAAGTAAGGAGAAACATTTTTTTGTGTTTATGTACCAAAAGATTCCAGCAGAGTTTGAGTTTCACTAAAGAATAGGAAATTTTAGTATTTTAAACCAATTTTTTTTATGTTCAGGAAATCAGAGAAATACTGCCTAGAATCTAATCCTTTGTAAACCATAACCAACCAGAATCAAATCTCGAATGTGCTTTTTCTTAGTCTCAAATAGGTGTCATGTAATCCAACAGAGATTATATACATACCATATTTATATGTAGGTAAATACATGTGTTTATGTAACTCACACAAAACTTATTTCCATTCAGGTTTCAGAAAATATTGAACATTTTTCTAAAAGCATAAAGTTCTTTAACACAATATTTTGGAAAGTAATATTTTTTCTTTTAAGACAGAATATATCTTAATATTTGCTATATTTATAGGGTAAGAGTTATAAATATCAGAGAGTGCATTTATAAATATAGGCAGTGTGTGCCAAAAAATAAATAAAAGACCATACCCATCAAAATACAGTATAAGCGATTTATGTTTTGTGCCACTTTTCCTCAATTTCTAGTTTCCATGACAGAAAACTCTCAATGTACAATTATCGCATATGCTACCAAAGATAAAAAAACTAATTCCAAGTCAAAGCAGGAATTATTTAGACACAAAATAATGTGTCATGGCAAAGGCAACTAACAATACAGAAAGTTCTTGTAAAAATTAAATATCAAGCAACCAACTATTTATTTCAATAACATTACAAGGACATTTTAAAATGAAAAAAGGAAGATGAATTCTCAGATCAAAATACTTTTTATGCAAGTCATTTCAGGCAAAATAGTTGAGTAGACATTTTTATCATCTTGTTTTTTCTATTCTGAATAACAAAATTTAAACTCAAATCTTATAACAAGAAGTTTTATAGAGAAACATTTACATCTATTATATGAACATTGCAGATGTTAATTTAACAAATGACCAATACAGAACTAGTTTCAACACAAACCAACAAAATCTTTTAGAAAAATTAAAATATAGTAGAAATTACATTTGTCTTGCTTTTAATACAGCTTAACATCTAATGCATCTAAACCAGGAGTGTTCAAATCTTTTTTAAAGAGGGCTAGATTTGATTAGGTGAATATGCATGAGGGCCAACCATTCTACTTGGCATTCTTTCAATCATTAAAATTAAATGCAAATCTTATGAAAATTTTATTGCAAATGGCATATTTTCATTTCTTCACATGGGTGACAAATAAATTTAAACAAGTCTTACCAAATCACTCAGCCTGTCATATCTGAAGCCCATATAAAATGAAGTAAAATATGTTTGAGAAAAAAAATACTTCCAGGAAGCGATAATATATATTTCAGGTTAATCTTAAACATTACATATTATTGGTAATTTATGTTGTCTGTCAACTTTTAAGTTAAAAACATGAATAGGAACGTAACACCAACATTCATCTTATTAAATAGAAAACAAAGTGACAAGTCCAAGTGTTCAAATATATTTATAAATGATTTTTACCAGCATAAAACAAATTTAATTCACTAAGATTTTACAATTTATTCATCTCAGATGACCAAGTAACTTGCCTGCATTAATGTGAAGAGTAATACTGAGATCTGGACTGCAGTATGTAGGCCAGGTCTGGTTCAAAAGCAGTGAGCAAGCATTATACTCAAGTAATGAATATAAACATTCACAAACAATAAGCCAGTTCCTATAATTTTTGCACTAAATAATATAAATTCAATGTGACTTGATTTTTTATGCAACTTCAAATAAATATATTTTATGCTTTATGATTTTTTTTTTTTTACTTTTAAAAATAATTACATCAAGAATTCTTTTAGTATCAATTTTTTTTAACACCCAGATATTTTGACATATTGACAAAAATATTCTTCAAATTTAAACTAAACCTTAGACTTTAAAATATACACATACACAGCTTGATTTTTCTGACTGCTTATACAGATGTTATTTTAATTAATAGATCCAAAATAATCCTGTTGCATCAAGCGAATAGTAATTAGCAAATAAATTTCTAATCTACATTAGTACATACCAAAATAACTGATAATACTAGTTAAAACAATTATATTTTGTGCACAAAGCCCGAAGGAAAAAGATCCCATTATCAAATTAGGACATTAGCTAACTAAAAACAGGAAGTTAATGAATGGATCTGTACACAGTTATGGACAGATGTATAATTTGCATATCATCCAAACATGATCCAAATCACCATTATTATTGCTAAATCAACAAAACTTACTTGAGCCAAGCATAATTATACAAACATTTAAAAAATAAAAAGATAATACTGTCATATCAATTTTATTCTTAAAGTTTCTTCAGTAAAGTTTTAAAATCCAAAACATTAACAAAGAAACAGTTTTTATATTTTAAAAAAGAAAGTAAAATACCTACAAATGAATACAAAAATAAAGTGGGACTAAAACCATTGCTGCCAGCCATCTTCAGTTACTTTAAAAACTACAGCACATTTTTCACAAGTGCCAGTGGTTAGCCTAGATAAAAAGGCTAGAAATTCAAATGCTGATTTTAAAAGCAGGCAAGTGTTTAAACCTTAGAAAACTGATATAATACAATCTTTCTGCACACATTGCCTCATGCCAAAGGTGATACCTATAACCGAAGTATTGCTTTGCTCATGCTAGATTAAGCTCTGAATAGTAAATATCTACTTTAAACCCAGTTTGTAAGAACAGAAAAACACAGTATCACCAAGAGCAAAGAATACACTGAAATACTGTTTATTTAATTCTTTCAATTTCTAAGCATTTTATTAATGAAACAAAACCAAGAATAAATAAGTTTGTCTAGAGTTTTTCTCCTAGTTTATAAAAAAAATTGAATTGAAAAAGAAGCCTTTAAAATATGATTGATATAGTTCTCATATGGAAAGTTTTATTTTATTTTTTACTTTTTTTTTTTTATTCAGCAAGGTGATACTGTCACTAAGATGCAAGGAGTTATTGACAGTGAAAGAAAATGGAAAAACATTACCGAAGAGAATAAACAATAAAAGAACAGGATTCAGAAAGACAGAAAATGGCAACTGATATTTTAAATTTTTGAATATCATAGCTGACAGACAAGCAAGAAGAAGACACTTCCACAGGCAAGAAATGCAAAAGAAACTATCAGAAGAGAACTTATAACAACATCTATTTCAACAGTAAAATGATGAAACCGATTTGCCAATCTAGTACTATACTTAAATTCATGAGGTCATGGTACCAAAGAGGAAAGCTTATTAGAACACTTGCCATGAATATATTTATAGAAAAGACACAGGGAAGCTGTTACAGCAGCAGGAAAGTGACTGAAGTCAAGATGTCCAGTCAAGACTGATAACACTACACACCCTTCTTTAAATTGTCAAGAATTTCAAGATATATAGGAGGATTACCAGGATGGTAGATTTGTAAATATGCAAGACAGATTCTGGCAAGAAAGATTGTCTAACATAGCAGTGGACCAAGTTTCCAAGCAGCAGACAAAGAGAGGACTCCTGCATTAATGTGAAAGAACCTAGAAGAATGGCTGTTCAACACTACTTTCATTACAGGATTTGTTACGGTTGGATTAAATCAAAAATCCATTCAGAGACACTATAACTCTTCAAGCTTGTGAAGAAGACCAATAGGCCAAAACCTGTTAAATGTCTTCAAGTTTTCTAAAAAACAATGTTCAAAAACTATCACCATTCTTATCCAAAGCTTGACAGACTCTTTCAGTAATAACCATTAACACATCAGCAGTTTACATAGAAGTGAAAGCCATATTGTTTGTCATAAAGAAAATTATGTGAAGTGAGATGTTTAATTCACAGTTGATTAGAGTCTCTATTACTTTAAAAAAAAAAAAAAAAAAAAGAAGATTGATAGGGATAATGCAAAAGATCAGATAATTCATCAGAATTCTTAAAAACAGAAACTAAAGAGGATTTCCAACAAGCTAGAAAAGTAAGAAGCAGCAAGGCATTCATTAGAGTTTAGAGAGAACAGGAGAGAAAACCAGAGTTTAAAAACATTCATGTAAATGTTGAAGAGAGAAAAATTTAGCTATGGCCTAATTGATGGTTTTCAGACATATATCCTAAGATGCAACAATGTCATAAAGTATGAACAGAAACATGAACTTTTCCAAAGAAACCCTCTACTTCAATAGCATATGCCCTTCCATCTACTGGCATTTACTTTGTTCCTTTAAGTGCACTTATGACAGGTTAAATTATTTTGCTCAATTACTTATCAAATCAACATAAATACTTGAAAAGCATAAATACTAACCTTTAAAAAAAAGAAAATGAAGATATGTACATAAAGAATTTTTTTACATGTTTTATTGTGAGTTTAT
Organism: Acanthosepion esculentum; assembly: GCA_964036315.1. Classification (NCBI taxonomy): domain Eukaryota; kingdom Metazoa; phylum Mollusca; class Cephalopoda; order Sepiida; family Sepiidae; genus Acanthosepion; species Acanthosepion esculentum. Next base: position 24,900,038 of record OZ038483.1, on the reverse strand, counting down.
AATTAGGGAGCTGCTACAGTGATAAACAAGTTATTTTCTCAGATCATGTGTAATTACTGGGTACCTCACTACCAAGATCTTGTGATAGTATAAATAAGATTTGGAATTCTCTATGGTATAGAAAGCAATTCAATAATCAATTCAATTCAATGTTGCAAAGAAGAAAATAAAAATCAGTCATTAAGGAGTAGCTGATGTAAGATTTTATTATTTACATTCAGACCAGTGTACATATCTTGGTTATTATACTCACACCATTGTACCATCTGGACTTCTTTAGGTGTCTATTATATTTGCTACCCTTTTCACAATTTTGAACCAAAACCTTTATTCAATCCACAGCATTTTAACTAACACTTGTAAGCTCATATATGACTTTGCTATTAGTGGATGAAAGCATTAGTTAAAACATATCTGGTTCTCTGTGAGTTTGACAGTGCTAAAACGTCACATTCTCTGGCTCAGTAGAAGAAACAGACAAGTGACAAAAAGATGAAGATTGGTGAGTATAAGCTAACATGAAATATCCCCTCACCATCCAAAGTGGAAAAAGAACAATCTCTGTGGATGTTCAATTCAAAATTATGAGGTAGCTACCAAAGTACAATGGCTACAATTTGTTTGGTTAATCACACCTTAAAATCATTAAAAGACTTAGAGCATGAATTTACAGTAACTACTTTACTCCAAGAAGAAGCAACAAATAAACAAACTTCAAGTGCAAATTAATCTCAAGGAACTGTAGCTTTGAGAATTTTTTAAAAGTTAAAGAATCTTTCATTAAGAAAAAAAAATAACACATTGAAATGACTAAGTTTTTTTTTTTTTATCCTTTCAAACTATCAAAAGCTCTTCAAGATTAGAACATTAGCATTGCAGTGACATTATTCAGCTTGCAGACTCACTAGCTTTACTGAACAAAAAAAAATTCATGAAATTCAATTACACAGAAATTACATTAAAAAAATAAAAAATTTTTAAAAAATGGGCATGTGAATTACTACACATCAACCTATAAATAGAATATAACCTTTTAAATTACACACTGAAATGATTAAAAATAAATTTCAGCAATGATACTGTGAGAGAATTGAATCTCCATTTTTGTGCACCTCTTCAACATTCAAAATGCCTATCAGTAGAAGAGAAACAATGAGTTACTGAATTTTGAAATTATGATGACAACTTTATACTGGATACTTAGTAAACAATTACATGGGAAAAGTCAAGCTGATGTGATTCTCTCCTTTTATTGTACAGAATGTGAAAGAGGGTTTTTCAGCAATGAAGCCTATTAAATCAGAATGACCTCTATTAAACAGTGATTTACCTATAAAAATAAATTAATTAAAAAATAAAATAAACAAATAATAATGCCATTAAAAGATTTGTTCCTATTGCAGAAGTATTCGCCAGAAAATTAAAGTAAAAACAAAGCACTAAAAGATAACTTGTGTTAAACTCAAAAAAGAAATGTGTGTGTGTGTTAGACTAAAAATTAGGTATGTCCAATTTTGACCTTTTTAGCGTTTTTTTTTAGTTGTTTTTTTGTCAGTTGAAAGACACATTAATTTCGAAATTCTTGTAAAAATTAACTACTTGTTGGATTTTAATGAAAACTTCAGAACTTATTCAGAAATGAATGAACTTATTTTAGAAATGTTTGTCTCTTTGAAAGTCATGGTATAAATATTTTTTTTTTATATCTGTTACCCCCCTCGAACTTAATTTTATGAAAACACAAAAAAAAATTTATTTGCAACCTGAATTTTTTTTTTTAATTAAATGCACAAAACTCTGAAAAATCTAAATCATCAAGTTTTTTGTTAAAAAAATGTCCGAAATTGTCCAAACTTTTACCTCAATTGTAAAAATACAAAACCCAATAAAACTAAGACAATATTTAATTAAGAAAGTTTTTAATGGCTTTTCTGAATAATATATATGAAGGTAATTATTATCTGAAAGAAAAAAATTTTTTTGATGAACAATAAATTTTTACATTAATTTTCTTTTTTTTTTTCAATTTTAAATACACAATATGACAAAAGGTTGTTATATATTTATACATTAAGTTCTTTCTGCAACCTTATGGAAATGATATATTATGTTCTCTACTTTTTAAAGATCATAAATTTGAAAGCTTATTAAAATCTGACAACCATAATTATTTTAAAAATAATTTTTAATATTCCAAAATTGTATTTAAAATCGTCTACAACGAAAGTACGGATGCACATTGTTGAAATAATGTCACATGAGTAGTTTCCTTTGATAGAAGCAAGTTTTTTTTTTTACTTCAGAAATGGCTTTGATTCGTTCAGTAACAAGAAAACAACGCTTGTCAAGTTTTCTGAATATCGTCGTATTATTTTCAATTTTTTTCTTTTTCTATTCAAATATAATCGAATAGTGGGATAAAAGAAAATATCGACTATTTACAATTACAAAAAAAAAAAAAAACGCCCTTGGAAGTCCACCCAAATTTTCAAGTTTGAAATCGAATGCATAAATTCATTGTACATTACTTTGGAATTATTATCCACATGACAAATTATCAATTAAAACGATTTTTGGAGTTTAAATTTTCTGGAGTTAGCTCGCTACTACTCAAACTAAAAAATACTTGTTGAGTCAAAACAAAACCAACATAGCATGTTAATTTTATTAATAAATAAAATAAAACTCATATTACTGCCATATAATTATTAATAAATAGAAAAAATCTGCCTTAATAAAAAAGAAATAAAATCTCATTTCATTAAGTTAACCCGTTTCAATTAATGGTGTTTCATGTAATTTTTATATTCTCAGAAAAATATTTCATGACTGAAATAATAAACCTCAATTTAAAAAAATGTATTTTTTTTACTGTTTTATTTTTACTTGTAAAATTTGATTTTCTTTCATAATTTAAATGTTATTTTCAGTGCAGAATTCTTCCTCAAACGTAAGGTAAAAAAAAAAAAAAAAAATTTGAAAGTGAATTTTTAAAAAAAAAATCTACTAACCAGATTCACTTAAAATTAGAACGAATTATATCACTTTGGCGCTACCATCCAATAAATTTCCGTGCAGTAAGTTGTGAAGATATTGACGTACATCAATTAACGCCTGTCACTTCCTTAAAAAAGGAACGACTAGGGTTGGAAATATCTCTCTTAAAAAAATTTCTGCTAAAAATGTAAGTAATGTTTCTTTCAAATTACATTAAGTATACTTTAATCATTCTAAATTTCCTAAGATAACAAAAGAAAAAGGTGTAATTGATTTTTCATGATTTTTTAACTAACAAACTATGATCTTTCCGACAGAAATGTCGATAAGTTCAATTTTACGAAATTTTTTGACTCAAAAAAAAAAAAAAACAAGATTTTTAATAAAATTTTTAACATTTATAGGAAGGATTAAAAAATCTGAAAAAATATTCAAAAAATACTTTGGTCTTTCCTCTTTAATAAGAACATAAATATTTAAACGTTAAAAATTGTTTTATCAATTTGGGGACCTTTTGTCGTCAAGGTATACCACTTTTTAGCGAAATATTGGACATACCTACTAAAAATGCTGAAAATAAGGCCAGAGAGTGTATTTTCTTATAGTAAATCATCTGGAAATTGAATAAATTTCACTGAGTTATCTAATTAATGTTTTCAATTTTTTGTACTTTTTGTTTCTTTTAGTTTTACAATATCAGTTTGAATGCTTGCATCTTATAGGAAAATTGGTAAAAACAACTTATTTGGGAACAAGTAAACTTTCCCTTTTAGTCAACCAGTAGTTGGTGGCTTTTTTTTCTTTTTATAATAATGTTCACCCTGTACAAGGCTCAAGAGTCACTCGAGATAGAGAGTAACAGAGTAAGCAGTACAGTTTATGGGGGTATGTGCAGAAGATAATGGTTAACCCTAAGCTTGAACAAATTAAGATTACAGTGGTCAGGGAAGCACCTTCGTGAGAGTCAGTTCCACAAAGTAACAGTTCAGGGCAAGAAGTTGTTCAAGTGGAACTTACATATGCAAGTTTTTAAGAGAAAAATAAATAAATTCAAATAACTACCACAGAAAAATTAAAAATTAAAAAAAAAAAAATTGGAGTCCTGTTTTGAAATTGAAAACTTGATCGCTTGTTCCCTGTATGTTGCAGCTTCTATAGAAATAAGAGATTTACTTTCAGAGATTTTACTTAGACTTAATTGACATTAAATGAAAATATTAGGGAGAAGTTTGTTCAAATTTATCAAAAAAATAAAATAATTTGCATTACTATCAGACTCATAAAAAAATTCAAAATCTTGTAAGTTTTAATAATTTTTTTTTTAAATAAAGCTGTTTGTTACAAGTTAGTATCATTTCTAACTATAAAGTTAGAAAATAAAAACAGTTCCATGTAAAAATATATTAGGCTGGTGGTATTCATCCATAAAAGTTAATCTTGACAGAAAAAAAAGCCTATTTTACATTTCAGAAAAGATTTGTGTTGTTGTGAACAATTGAAATCAATAAATGTAAAATAAACTGTACTTAAAGCAATGGTTGGCTAACTTCAATGAGTTCAGGCACAGCAAATAAAAAAAAAAAAAAAAAAAGTTTCTGGTAAGGCAACATTGATGTCTATTTCATACCACTGACACATCCCACCGCCCAAAGAAAGAAAGGAAGGAAGGAAGAACAAGTAAAAAGTATTTGAAAGAACATGTGTAACATATTGCTTTTCATGGGAAACTTTAATTGTGTCTATGGGACACACAGTTAGGGAAATTTACTGCATCCTTTAAGATTTTTATACGTCAGGGATGCAGGATGCGCACCTATCAGCATTTATGCTCTCATTCAAGTGATCAGTCTAAGCTTGTAAAATCTGAATGACTACAAGAAACTAACAGAAAATTATTAAAACTAAGAAATTGCTGCATTCAGTAAAATACAATTGATTAGGTATCTACACAAATTTGCCAAAAAACAGCCATACAGTGATGATAAAATGCCCCAAACTTAATGAAAATAAAGCTTTATCGTCAAAATGTTTGCTAAGAGGAAAGACCAAAGTATTTATTGATTATTTTATTAAATTTTTTTCATGCTTTCTAACATGTTCAAAATTTTGGTTAAAAATCCTTTTTTCTTTTTTTGCATCAGCAGGTCCACCAAAGATTAGTATTAAGAAATTTAGAGCCTGTTTTGGCATTAAAAACACATTGTTTTGGAAATTCTTGCAAAAATCAAATAATTGTCAGACTTTAATTAAACATTCAGAACTCATTCATAACTGAATGAAATTATTTTAGATTTTTTTTTTTTTTTTTTTTTTTTTTTTTTTTTACACACCCATTACATCTGCCAACACACACTAAATTTTATGAAAACTTGAGAAATTCAATGGCGTAACTTTTATTGATTATATTAGTTAAACACAGAAGACTTTGAAGAATATAAATAGATTTTTTTGTAAAATCAAATAGCCTCGTTATCGAAGATCAGCTCTGAATTGTAACATACAAAACCCATTAAAACTAAGATATTATTGAATTAGAAAAGCTTTTAATGGCTTTTATGAATATGTTAAGAACAATATTATCTGAAGCCAAAATATTTTTCTGATGAAAATGAAGCTTCTCAAATTTCAGTTTGCTGAAACAATCAAGTTTATATAAAAAATAATCAAAAATGTTTTACAATTCTGGAATATAGGTATGCATTAAACTATTTTTAATATGCAACATTTTTTATGGCATAAGCAACATTTTGTTGTTTTTTATGATATACAAAAGATATCAGATGTTTGCCACGCCTTATGTGGCTGGTGTGAACATTGTTTTGTTTTTTTTAAATGCATTAAGCAATTTAACAAGCAGATAATCTCCAACCAAATACAGCTACTTATTGAATGAAAAGACATAAGCTACCAAACAGTGAATATATATATATATATATGTGTGTGTGTGTGTGTGCGTGTGTCCTTAACACAAGGTGACCTGCTGTTGCTGATATAAAATTGTATAAACTAGTTTGTTTATACAGTTTTAAAGAAAGAGAATGCAGTCATCAGTGTAAATGATCTACTATCAGTCGCCAGTGAACATATAGATGCAAACAAAAGTCAATTATTCATAATCAACAGGAAAAAAATTTATAAACCCCCTTGTTTCACCCATCAAGATGTTAACTGTCCAAGACAAACAAAGAAAAAATAATGACAAAATTCAATAAATATAGGTCATAAATATGAATTGTATTGAATCACAACCCAATTCAATACTGATGCTGCTCAACCCACTAGTCAATGCATTGTACAGTATATACTGCATTCCATAAGGTTTTGTAGTCATTAACCAACTAGATTTTAACACCACAACAGGTGAAAGAACATCCCTATTGAATCAAGAAAGTCTGGTGTCATGTGACATGATCAAACAAGTCATGTTTCCAGCTCATGCAGGCTAACCTTCAAATTTATGTATGGAAGAGACTGAATTCGGCTATGGATCCAGTCTGTCATCAGCGTTGTGCAAGTTGCTGGTGGTGCTAAAATGGTGTGTGATGTGTTCTGTCAGATGTTGCAACAACCAATAGTGAAATTGGAATCTATTTTGACAGGTGCAAGATCCAAGGATCTTGTAGACCGTTTGTACCACTTTCTGCTTGCCATGTTTCCCCAATGGTGATGGTTTGTTCTAACAAAATAATGTAATCTCCCCATCATGTACAGGCAACACTAGTTCCAAGAACACTTAGGTGACTTCCACATACTCAATTGATGTCTGTACCCACCAAATTGTGCATGTATAGGACATCTTACAGACATAACTAAATTCAATGCCGCCTCAACTCAGTTATGAGCAGCCCTGGATAGTTATACACATGCAATGATTCCAACACCTTGCAAACTCCATTGGCTACATAGCCATTATTCAGTCAGGAAAGGATCTACATATTATGTAACTGTCTAATTTTGTTCACACATCAGTTAATAGTAAGTATTTTTACTCTGTAAAATATGCTTCATTTGTATTTAGTTAAGTCTAACAACTAGCATCTTCCACATTTAAAAGTCATTCAAAAGATACATAAATATTTTTGAAAATTTCCAAAATTCTACTTGAAACTTGTCAAAAGGAAAAGCACCTTGAATGTGAGCAATGAATACTAATATACTTACAAACCTATACTTAGGAAGATATGTTTTATAATCAAAATGACTTTGGAAAAAAAAAAAAGCAAAAATGTTAACTTGAAAAATAAATACTTAAAAACCAAATACTGAACAAAAATATCAGATAATTCCTTGCAATAAAATGACCAATTTCAGAATACAAAAATAAACACATTAAAGTAAACATTCAAATCACCAATGTACATAAAACTGAATAAAATGAATTGTACTTTGAGGATTTCATGGAACCAGAGCAATTATACAATCTTAAGACCTGACAAGAAAATGAGTTCTTAATTAGAAATGAAGTAGTAAATTTGAACATCAGCCTTTCAAGAACATAACAAAAGAAGTTTGAGAGCAGTAAAGAAAAGTTAAGTTTATTTGCACTTAATGTTTTGTGAGTTTTGTAACAAAATAAACAAACAGTAAATCTGTCAAATAGAATTTCTGGTGTAATTTATCTTTTCAGGTTTTCAATTTCTATATATTCAACAAAGTTTAACTTGTCATATTCATTTGTCATACAGAATTATTAGACCCCAATATTTCTTGAATAGATTTTTAAAAATTAGTCAAGAGAAAATGCCAATATCTCCTGAAATTCTGAGATACAGAAAATAACTATTGGCAAGAATTCCTGTTGGAATCAAATCAAAGTGTTAAATAGATTTTTTCAAACTACAGACAGATAAGCTATGTTTTAATTATCGCCATTCAATTTGAAAGAATTGGTCATGGTATTTGCTCTATACATTTCAACAAGAATATCAGAGTTGTAATAATGAGGTTAATTAATTTAAAGTGGATCCAGAATAAACACATGAACCAGAAGTAACACAGCAGCATTAGGTTAAATGTTGACACACTGCCAGTTTATGAACAGAGATTAACATATCAGAAACTAAAATAACATTTTCATGCTGTTTATGGAGTACTTACACTTAGAGCCAAAATGAAAGTATATACATTGAAATATATATATATATATGTGTGTGTGTGTGTGTGTGTGTGTGTGTGTGTGTGTGTGTGTGTGTGTGTGTGTGTGTGTGTGTATACACACATACACAGACATACAAGATTTGAATGGAGGTATATTCTTTCTCAAAAAGAAGATATGAATGAAAATATTGACTGAATCAGTGAATATACTGATGGGCAGATACATAAACTATTTTTGGTTACTTTCTGTCAAAAGGTTACATGATAGCTTGATTTACCAAACTATTGATAAAACTGAATAAAATCAATTTAAATTGTTTCAAGTTTAAAACTTATAAAACTGGAGAAAAATATGAACATGTTGAGGTTTTTTCCTTGAATAAACATATTAAAGTTTATCTGCTTTTAATATAGTTTTAAAGTGAAAATATGAAAATTAGTTATATACATTAAAAAAATATACTAATAATCTCACTATGGCCTTGAGAAAATTCACATAAATGCAAATTAAAGCTAAAAAAAGACAGATATTGTAATGAGTACATGAATACACACAAACACACACACTCATATGATAAGATAAAGAACAATTAGGAAATGTTTATCAATTTAACATTTCACTTCTATTAAAGCTTCATCAAAGAATGAGATATGGAGAAAAAGAAATTCAGGTATTTTTATTTTTGTGTGGTTTTATTTCCATTGGTTAATCAGATTTTGCAATGTATTTGACTTGTTAAACAAACATTAATATAGCATTCCAAAATCAAAGACAGATGATGCGTCCTTTCAAAGTTCCAAGAAATTAATGGATTCCAAGCCTAACTGAAAACCTGGAAATCTGGCTTTATGTATGTAAGTGTATAATAATTGTAGTTTGTCTATGTGGGATTCAGATGATAATGTATATTCATGAGTGTGTGCGTATGTATGTCTAGCAGACTTTATGTTAGATGTTTTTTCTAATGTCGATTTGGGAACTTTTTTTTCTATTTTTTTTACATACACACCATTTGTTTTATTTCGATAAACAAGTTACATTCTTTAAGAATGGATTCAATAAAGGTTGATGATGTAATATGCTTTTGATGTTGTGTTTATAGTTGGTAATATATTTATTAGTAATCCCTCAAAGTACTTTTGACATAAAGAATTATGTTCTTTTTAATTAGGGTGGCATTTGTAAAAATCAAAGCTATAGGGTCATTCTATGTCAAAACATCAGCAAAAAGTTGAAATCTCTACCCACCGACACCGAATTACTTGAAATTTGGCACAAATGTTCCCCTTCATGGGTTAGGAAAGTGTGCCAAATTATTTTGTGCTAGACTTTACCGTTCCAATTTTAAGGGGGGTGTATAATTTTCCTATTTTGCCTCTAAATTAAGGCCGCGCAACGTTTGCCGAATCGCAATGTTTTTTAAAAATTAAAGAAAAATACTTCCATACCTTCAATATTTCTGAAATTTGGTATGTAGGGCAAATAAGAAGTGTAGAATCCAAATATTTAACTATTTCAAGCCTAGACTTGATAGAAAATTTTATTTTGCTCACCCAAATACATGACCCCAAAATCAACAACTTTTCACCTATGTAGCTTATGGTCAGTCTATCAAAAATACGTCCTCTTCAATTTTCATAATATTTTTTGCCTAACATCTACAATGCCTGCTCAAGTTCACCAAAAAATTTTGTGAGGGTTTTAAGTATCCTTTAGTAGATATGACCCTGCCAAGTTTAGAGTTTTTTCCTATGTATGTGCAGGATTTCCGAGAAATCTTATAATTAAAGACAAACATCCTAATGCTCCATGACCTCTAAAATGTTGATATTGTGCTAAGTAACTTCTTAAACTATTCAATAAGATTGTTTTATTAATTTAGAAAAAAAAAATATTTTGCAGATAGATTGTCTTTAAAAAGCGGTAAACACTGCCTCATGTATGATAATCAACAGTGCATAGAAAATTTGTAAATGGCACTTAACAAATGAAGTTAAAAGAAATTCTTTCTGTTTGTGTTTCTTTTAATTTTATTTTGGTAAATTATTTTCATGAAACAAAAGAACATTTGATTTTTTTCATTCTCAAAAATGTCATAAGATAAATGTGAATCTTTAAAGCATAATATTTGAAGTTGGCACTAAACATTTATATAATTGAAGGAAATGCTTTCATTACTTTTTTTAAATTTTTATTTTTTAAATAATTTTTCAAAATGAAACAAATATTTGAATTTTGTTTCATTGAGAATATCATAATAAAAATGAATATACAAAGAGTCTTTAAAAGATTACATTTTAAACTACACTATGCACTAAATTTTGTTGTGCATATAGACTAAATTGTTTTGGATATAATTTTTTGCAAAGATAATTTATCCATCTTGGACAAATGATAAACTCTACCATTTGTTGTTGTAGGAACATCAACAGTGCACAGAATATTCATTAATGGTACAAAAGATACATCCTTAAAATCTTTCCAGTAAAATGAATAGTGATGGAAGAGCTAGGTGCATGAACTTAATCAGCAAGTCCTTATTCTCCCTATCAATTTCCAGGACCATGCCAATCCAAATTTTATTGTCGTACTTGCAACAAACATATCCTGAGACAAAATAATTTACTGGTTATTCTTCAGCCCCAATAGAAAAGTCATATATTAGGTCATAGTTTTCATCTTTGCTACATTGTTTCATAGCTATTTTATCTCTGATGAGTGGAATAAATTGATGAAAACTTCTTATTCCTGGGACTGTGGATGCATTTTTGAATTTCATGCTGAGACTCCTCCTCACTTCCTCAACTTCTTCCTTTTCAACCAGAATGAATTCGATACCTTCAATTGCAGATTTACAATATTTAAACAGATTCTGTGGAAAGGATTTGCTTGATAGTTGGTCTTCGGAGACTTTCTTTTGACACTATCCTTTTCACTGTCCCACCTATGCCATCACACTTGTTTACCATGACTTGTTGCAAAGAAATTCCATTTTGCATTGAGCCCAAAATCTTTCTGATGGTTGCACAAATTGGAAAAGTTCTTATAATTCTTGTATTGTGCTGCACAACCATCAGTAAAATACTCAATATTTTTTATGTTTGGCAAGGTAGCATTGATTACCTCAATTTTTTCTGTGCCATATAAACAAATGCTACATCATTTGAGTTGTCACTCGACATAATGCACAAACATTCACTTTGCATTGCATTTTCAAGCTTAAAGTAGGGTACCACTGGATGTAAAGTACATTGTGAAATATTCCAATGATAACTCTGGATCTCATCTTGAACTATAAATTCTCGGCAAAATCTCCCAGGAACAAAATTTCACTATCACTAATCTCCTCTTTTCTTTGCTTTAAGTACCTTGTGATTTAGCCAAGTAAGAATGAGGTGCTAATTTATTCAGTTGCAAAACAACTAAATCAATGTAAGCTACCAGGATTCCTTTTGTGTTGTCAAAGTTGATCGGTCAGTTGTTGTCCATTGGGATAACTCTATTGATTCAGCATCATCAATATAGCCTTCCATGGTGCAAGCTGCCCTGATGATTTCGGACAATTTGGGCACCTATGAATCATACATGCTCTGCTACTGGTATTACAGACAATATATTTCCAGGGATCTTTATATGATACATTCAGTAGTTCCAGTAATAATTTCATATTTTCGTGGATAGTGCGTACACATACAACATGCGTACTTGCACTACCAGCAAGGGCACACCATTTTGACCTTAGACTACAAAATTTTGAAAATCCCAGAAGGTACTGTTGGGTTCTGTTCCTTGAATGCTATGAAGAGCTCATTTAGGTTGCACAAGATGAGTCTTTTCTGCCTGGCATCAGTAGAGTATATTCATCATCTTGGTAAAATGCTTCCACTAACTGTGCAATATCAGCAGGCAAAGATTTACCCCTTTTTGGTTCTGGCACAGGTAAAATACCTCTTTCCAAACACAATTTGCAAGCCTTGCGTACAATGTGTTCTGAAACACCAAACACATCCATGACTTTTTTGTGTGACTAATCGGTAGGAGCAAGGGTCAAGATCTGTATTTTGATTCTAGTCGATTCCACTGTCTTCACTTTTGCTACAAGAAGTTCTATCATTTTATCAAAGCACTTAGCTTTATCTAAAATCTCCTTTTTGATTTTTAAAGCCTCATCATTCAACAGCTTATAGTCAATGTTTAATGACTTGGCTACTTTGGTCTTTACACATTGCATTGCAGAAAAAATCTCTTACCTAAAGTAGCTTTTCCAGAGTAATGAAGCCCTTTTGTTTTCAGTGGAGAAATTCCAATAGCAGAGAAACCTTCATTGATATTTCTCTTCTCCGTTTCTGCAGAAGTACTTGTATCAAGCTCTTTCATTTCTTCATCTGATACACGTCTTGGTTCTTCATTATTACTACTCTTTTCTGATTCTGCAGAAGTACCTGCTTCAAGTTCTTGTATTTCCTCATCCAATACATGTCTTGGTTCTTCATCGAGAAGTAGTTTGTGGATTTGCATTTGACAATTAGGGCAGAGTTTCTTGCCTGGGATTAATACCAACTTAGCCTTTGCCTTGTCTGCCATCTCCAATGAAATTGGTTTCAAACCACCTTTGATTTGCTTTTTATGATTTTTAAATGGATTACAACATCTCTTTTCAAGCCATTCATAGTTGGTCAACAAGGTCTGTTTGTGATGGTAACAGATAGTCTGTATTTTATCCTCATCATGTCCTGTTCTATAGGCAATAAGCTTTACATCCATTGCATCCAACTGATCAACTGAAATCAATCCAACCTGTTTATCATTGAATAAACCATGACATATTTCAACTGTTAGCTCAGTACAAATAGAACAATTCATCTTTAACTGAAAAAAGAAACAACTATACTTCATATCCAATGTGCAAGTAAAAAAATCCAAGTAATTAGAAAAATACCACCTTTCTCCTTGGATACTGGATGGTAAGTTTCAGGACCAGACAGTGCATAGTGTAGTTTAAATGTAATCTTTTAAAGACTCTTTTATATTCATTTTTATGACTTTCTTCTGAATAAAACAAAATCAAATATTTTTGTTTCATGAAAATAATTTTTAAAAATTATTTAAAAAATAAAAAATTAATGAAAGCATTTCCTTCAACTATATAAATATGTTAAGTGCCAACTACAAATACTATGTTTTAAAGATTCACATTTATGACTTTTTTGAGAATGAAAAAAATCAAATGTTCTTTTGTTTCATGAAAATAATTTACCTAAATAAAATTAAAAGAAACACAAACAGAAAGAATTTCTTTTAACTTCATTTGTTAAGTGCCATTTACAAATTTTCTATGCACTGTTGATTATCATACATGAGGCAATGTTTACCGCTTTTTAAAGACAATCTATCTGCAAAATATTTTTTTTTTCTAAATTAATAAAACAATCTTATTGAATAGTTTAAGAAGTTACTTAGCACAATATCAACATTTTAGAGGTCATGGAGCATTAGGATGTTTGTCTTTAATTATAAGATTTCTCGGAAATCCTGCACATACATAGGAAAAAACTCTAAACTTGGCAGGGTCATATCTACTAAAGGATACTTAAAACCCTCACAAAATTTTTTGGTGAACTTGAGCAGGCATTGTAGATGTTAGGCAAAAAATATTATGAAAATTGAAGAGGACGTATTTTTGATAGACTGACCATAAGCTACATAGGTGAAAAGTTGTTGATTTTGGGGTCATGTATTTGGGTGAGCAAAATAAAATTTTCTATCAAGTCTAGGCTTGAAATAGTTAAATATTTGGATTCTACACTTCTTATTTGCCCTACATACCAAATTTCAGAAATATTGAAGGTATGGAAGTATTTTTCTTTAATTTTTAAAAAACATTGCGATTCGGCAAACGTTGCGCGGCCTTAATTTAGAGGCAAAATAGGAAAATTATACACCCCCCTTAAAATTGGAACGGTAAAGTCTAGCACAAAATAATTTGGCACACTTTCCTAACCCATGAAGGGGAACATTTGTGCCAAATTTCAAGTAATTCGGTGTCGGTGGGTGTAATGCCCTGATGAATTGACATGGAATGACTATGGCCAGTTTTGTTCCCATGTATTACATGGGAGTTTAAATAGTTGTTCAAATGTAAATCCCTTTTATGCTCATAGATATGGGCTTTTAGCTTTCAAGATGACTTGCCAATATAAATGCTTTTACATGACACATAAAAAAGTGTAAATAATCTATGGCTCATCACAAGATGGGCCACACTACTAAACAGATTCAAGGTTATTTTCCGTAGTAGATACCTCAGTTATTTTCACTACAGAAAACCATATGTGTAAACATATACCATAGAAATGATAGGAAAGTTTTATTTTTTAGGAAAGATTTATTTTTTAGGAAAGATTTTGTTATAATTAAAAAATTGAATATTTGGTATATTATCACTGATGACAGTGTGATTAACACATGTTGCTGCAAATGATTTATTTCTGATTTATTCATTTGAAAATGAAAACATTTCTTCTTCAGAGAAAAAATTCTTATGAATGTTTCCTGTTTCAAAAGCAAAAGATGTTTATACATATGATCTTCCCTAGGGAAAAAAAATTGCTAATGGCTTAAAATACTGATAACATTACTTTCCCCAAAATTTTACAAAATTCAAGAAATAGTGTACTTAATCATTATTTATGCATGTTGTGATATATAAGAGAGTGTGTGAGTGAACAAGTGAGAACAAAACAAAATAAAATTTAAAGAAACATTAAGAAACGTTTATTTTCCTTATGAAATTAAGCATGCAAATGGGCCACATGTGGTCCAAGGGACGCAGTTTACCCATGACTGATCTACAACTTTAAAAATATCCTAATTAAAGCAAGCAAGCAAAGTTCATACTTTGAGGACCCTGTGCTAAACTGATTCATACTATTTTCTTCCTATAATTAGCATGAAACAAAATGAGAAGCAAAAACTCATGTCTTAATCACCTGCTGACAAAAAAAAAAAAAAACACATTGATAGACCATAAAATAAAATTTACAAAATGTGAAGTAATCTTCAAATGGTAAGCAATAAAAATGAGACTAATTTCAAAATTTTATCTTGAAAGCAGAGAATTATTTCCATCTTTGTATGTCTAATGTAGATAAAAGTACAGGATTCTATAACCAATTCTATTTAGGTCTTCATGTATTGTCTCCACCTTCAGTCAACATAAAAATCCAAAAATCAATTTACGCTAATGTTCTGAAATTACAAGGATTACCTATTGACCGACTTTATTATTAAAACAAAGCCAATCAATCCTTTTATGAGAGTATGAAATATAGATTTTAAGTGGATGGTACCAAATGAATGAACTATATACACAAAAAACTGCCCGCTCAACAAATATGATTGACTTTTTGCAATTTGACTTGTCATTTAATTCTATAACTTAACAAAAGAATAAAATAAAAAAAATCTTTCAGTGAATGTCTATAGACAAGAGACAAAAGTAATGTCTTATTACCTTCCTTTTATATTTAGATAAAAATGTTTTAAGCAAAAAGAATACCAAAATAAAAAAAATTATATACATTTGTTGACATTTCTTCAGCCAAATCTTACTTCAATAAATAAGCAAAGGAGGCTACTTTTTAAGTAAGTGCACTGCTGTAGAATAGCTAGGGAAAATGCCACAGAAAGAAGAACAGGCAATTTATAAAAGGAATGAAGTTATCCAGGCATGAAGCATTTCCAAGGACCATCAGCATGTTCCTCCCAAGTGTAGGAACAAAACCCCATTATCAACAAGAGCCTACTTTTATACAAAGCCCATTTATAGACAGAAGCCGAGGTAACATCACCTTCTGTAGCAAGCATTCATCTGTTGATAAAAAGTAACATGTGCTCAGCAGGTGAAGAGAGAAAAGTAGAAATGGAAATTCACATCAAGTTGAAAGTTATTAACTATAAGGAATATTTCCCACACACTTTATATTTATTTACTATATCATAAAAAAAAAAAAAAAAAAAAAAACACTTTTTACTGTCCTTTTATAGTAATGTAAATTTTTATACCTGGTTAACATAAAAGGAAAAAATAAACAATACAAGTCTATAGTTTGCTTCATCAGAGCCAACTATAATGAAGACAATCACACTGAGGAGTGGAGCATTCAATATAATCTTTTAATATTTCAATTAATAACCTTGGAATTTCAAATCAAATCTTTTATTCAGGTCACAGATTGTAGAAGGGTGGGATAGTTTGTTCTCATTCTGTTTCCATGCTTTGGGGTTACTTCAATTCAGTTAATACTCACCAGTCTTAGTTACCTTTGTGACAATTGTCCATTTCTTCCACTTAAAGACAGTATGTGGCTTTTTAGCACTACCAGACCCAGAGATTGAACTCAAAACTGCCAGGGAACAGATGTGTTTTAACCAACACTAATCAACTATTTGTACCACTAAATCACCCAAGACACATGGCCAGATGTATTAAAATGTATTAAGATGTATTATTGCTGGCAATTCCAAGTTTAATCCCTGGGTCTGATAGTGCTGAAGTCACATGCTCTCTTTTAGTAGAAATGAACAAGAAAGAAAAACAAGACTTGTGAGTATAAACCGATATGAAATATCCCCTAAGCATGCATGAAAAGTTGAATGAAAACCATCTACAACATAGACTGAATAAAGTGTTCATTTTTAAGTTCTGGGACAGTTACCGAATACAACAACAGATACTATAGGGTACACTGGCCAAAACATTGCAAGTACAATGACCAAAGTGAGCTAAATGATAATAATAGCACTAATTTAACATTTTCATATCTGCTTAAATTAAGTGATGATATAGGCTGATGACCAATAGATTAATATCACTATAGACATTCCAGATGCTCTGCAAAATGTGAAAACTAAAAAATGTTATTGTTTATATGCCATTTCTACTTTGGAAGAACTCAAAACTTAAATGCAAAAATGTTAATCCCCTTTTGCTACTAAAAGCAATTGTTATAAGCAAAAAGCCAATTTTGTTCAGTAATAACAGAATTGGCATCTAATATGTTTAATTTATTAGATAACAAAATCAATGATGAAAACTAAGTCAAGTAAGTACCACAATTTATTTGCCACTACTGAAAAGGTTATATAGACAAAAAATATCTGTAAAAAGAATAAAGATAAAAACTACTTTTTACAGGGTGCCTATTAGTAGATTCAGGTGGAAATAGAATCTCTTTATGCACATACAGTATAGTCAAGTTGAAAGTAAGTCTTTGAAAGCAGCCAAAACTCTTGCCTGTAAGACAACACCTGCCTGAAAACTGATAGCAGAATGTCAGTTCAAAGAAGGATAAATATTTATTATTTACTTAGCTAGAAAGGAATTTATCAGTATTAAAGTCCAAATATACCTTACACTAAGACCAAAAGGGTTACAGGAGAAATGTAAGTAACCCTTAGTCTCTAGTATCTATTAAAAGTAAAAATAAATAAGGAGATATGGCTAATTTAAAAATGTACAGATTGATGAGCTGATCATACTAATATCTTTCCATGCTCAGCAACAAATTACATGCTGATAGTCATCATAGATATGAAAATCAAGATAGATTCATGTGTCATGCAGAAACAAAAATTAGTGAATATTTGAATCAATATAGAAACATAATTAGATTTTAATTTAACTTTTGAAATAATAACTGATTTTCTAGTGTGTTGATAGTTATAAACAAGTTTTATAAAGCTAAACAAGTTTCCTTTTCTATTTAAAAATATACAGTGAACACAACTGCCTTTTATGAGCAATATATTAAAATTATCTAAGTATATTATGAGGAAAATATTTAATTATCCCTATAACCTACAATCTACACTGAAAAATGACAATTCTGTCTATTTACACAGGTTATCAATAACTAAAACATTAAGTTCACTCATTCATGAATCCTAGAATTAAAAATATAAAAAGAATATTTTCTTTAGTATCTAACGTGTTAATAAAATCAAGTTTCAGAGTAATTTTTAAGCTTCTAAACTTATACAATTTTTACTTCAAAGATGACAATGTACAAACAACAAAGTAAATGCACCAATATAAAACTAATTTCATATAAAGTAATCAGCAATGTCCAAAATTTTCAAACATTTTGCTAATTCTAATCAAGTCATTCAATGCATAAAAATTTCAACTTTTAAAATGATTCTTCTATATCTGATGTGCGAGTAGTGTAATGGTTATTGGAGCAGAAAGTGAAATCAGCAAGACAAGTTCAAATTTCAGCATTATCTGTTGCATACATTTTCACATTAGTGTACTTGGGGAAGGTATGAATGCATTTTTTCTCCCTCCTTCCAGCTACAAGTTAAATAATACTGAGCTCTCTAGACTTCAATGGCAACCAGTCTAAGAGAACAAAACCACAATTCCAAACCATGGAAAAGGTAACAAGAAACCACTTCATTATCTTTCATAAGAAAAGGAATCTGTAGAGAACCATGTCACCTAAGTCCTAAAAGGATATAACATTTAAAAAAAGAAAATACATTCCTATATTTATTATCATTATCAATACATCAGTGCATATAAAAGGAGAATTTTAAGCATTCTACATATTTCAATTTTGAAAAGCTCTATTTTCACATCTCATTCTGTAAAACTTATTTAAAGAATTTATTGAAGCATTACAGGACTTTGACAGTAACAATTCATTATAAAAAGACAGTTTTCAATAAAATTTGAGCAATAAAATGTCATTTGTGAAAAGTTGAAACTTGTTAATTTGCTTATCACTAAGTTGTCTTAAATACCAAAATACTATTTTAAAAACTTATTTATAGCAAATTATAAAACAAATATTGTAATCTCAAATGTATTTCCTATAAGAAAAAAATTCAGAACATGAAAAATATTCAGCAATATGACAATATTTTTATCTCTTGCTAGCAGAAAATAAATTTCGTGAAAAAGAATAAACTTGCTATTAAATAAAATAATTATGGGGCATAAACTTGCATTGCATTTGTCAAATTAGTGTTTGCATACATTTTCTAGTTTTATAATTTTTACACTTACCTGAAAATTTATCAACTAGGAAACCTTACTGATTTATTTGACAAGACTAACGATTCTTGAGTTTCTATAGAAAATAGATACATTTATAACAAAAAAACTTGATATTATTATCAATTATTTTAAAAATTCATTTTTGCGACAACTGTAACTAAAAAGTTTATATAAAAAAACACTAAAAAGCAAAGAAAAATAGTATAGAATCTTACATAAAAACTAAGTTAAGCATGACATTTTATTTCTGTTATTAGAGAGAATACACAAGAAAGTAGCAATGTTTCTGTCTGAATTTCTGGGATGAGGATTTATTTACAGTATTTACATTGACTTATCCTCATCTTTGTTGTTATTGCTGTGATAACAAAAATGGGGACAAAAGAGCAAGTGTAAATAATGCAAAAATAGCATTAGTTGTTAATGCAGAAACAAAATTGGCAAGCCAAGTTCAAATTCTGACCTAGACTGCTTTCACTTTCACGCTAATCCCTTTAGAAAATGCATCCTTTCCCCATCTCCTCTAACTCAGGTAGAGGAGGGTAGCAACCAGTCTAGAGAAAGGGCTACTGTGAATTCAAAACCATAAAGACAAGGATAGGGGGTAGAAACCAAACTACTATCTTTACCCTCCCACACAAGAAGTCATGACAATTCACAGATAAAGAAAAACAATCTGTTGTAACTTACAACAGATCATGACTTACAACCTGTAAGTCATAATCACCTATAGCATTAAAATACTCTCGAAACACATTTAGTAGTGCCTAGTCCTTCCAATGTTTCGGTGCATTAACCAATGTAAAAGACAAAAAGGAACAACATTAAAACATGCAGTTTCATTCACAATTTTTCAATTCTCTATCCCGTGCGCATTTTTTTTTATTCATTGATGAAGTATTTTTAGTTTGTAATTTCCTCCCCTTCTTCGCTTATGACATGTTTGTCATGTGTGATTAGATTTTCCGTAGCCTGATTCATCTCCTTTTGCCAGAAGAATTGGCCTCTTTCAAGCTCAACAACCAATGAGTCATGATGATGACTTGCCCTGTCAATTCATCATCATCATCATTTCCCTCACATCGGTACCTACAAAAGTACATACTAATGGGGACCTGCACTAAAGGTTCTGTTCTGTTCTTTAACGATCATTTTTGTATCGAAGTCTTCACTCAAAATTTGGATTAATTAACCGGATTCAAATCGGGAATTCAAAATAAAAAGCAAAATAAAGAAAAATCAGTCCAAACATGTTTGTGTTTTTTTGTTCCTTTGTTACTGCTCAATGTTGGGAACTACAAGTAACTAACTATAAAAATGAGGGTTTTTTTTCACTATTTGAATAAAAAAAATGGCATTTAAAATTAAATTCTGAATTTTTTCATTGGGCCTTATCTTTCTTTAGGCAATATTGAATTATTGTTAAAAAAGAAAAAAAAGAATTATTTTCTTCTTGGCACCCCAACTACCTAATAAGAGAAAATCTCAAGTTATTAATTGTGTGCAGTATTGTAGTGTACACTGTCAAAATCAAAATCGATTTTTTAGAGTAACAATTTGTTCTGATCACTATTTTAGTTTCTCGGTGGGCTCAATTTCACACTCAAAAACTCAAGCATTGTTTTTCGTTTTGTTTATTCGTTAAACGAAGTTTTAGTTTTTTTATATTCAAAATAATACTTTCAAATTTTAACAAGGCTTCCAAATGGATATAAATGCTGATGCATTTCAATTCAATGTAGGTAGCATGAAAAAAAATCAAAACAAATCTTTTTAAAATGTACGGTAGCGAGCGAATAAAATTAATTAATAGAATAGTTAAGTTAACTTACACAACAACCAAAATAAGAAATTGCTTTATTGAAAGTAAAAAACTAAAAATAAAAAAAGGATGTCAATTAAAAAATTACACGTATCACTTTTTGAATTTTTTTTTTCTAATAGAGAGCTGTAAAATAAAAAAGAATATTTCTTCTGGTCTTGTTAAAGTTCTAGGCGTGGTTTTGCATATTTTTAACAAAATACGCAAAGAACTGAATCACTTCTTAAATGATGTTTAAAACAAAACATTTTATTTCGCTAAATTCTGAAATTAATATAGTATGCCACAGAAGTGCATTGGAATATTTGCGACTACAACTATAAATCTTCTAAGCAAATCGATAAAGACTTTATTCATTGATGAGTGAACGAGCGAGGTGGCAGGGATGTCTTGTAAGTTTTTTAAACAATATAACAAAAAATACCTTACAGAACAATGTATTCCAAATAATTAATGAGATAACTAATTTCCGATCAAATTCGTTTGTTTTTAAATCAAAATCTAGATTTTTTTTTAAATTAAAAAAACAAAAAAACTCCCAAAATATGAAAACATACTAGTGAAAAATAAAGTTTACTAATTTTTACTGAAAAATTAAGCAGTCTGTTAACTTTCCGAAACGGCGAAAACAGCAAATAATAAAAAATCTAAGAGGAAGACTGACTGCTTAGTAGAATCAACCTAGTTTTGAGCTGCCCCTCAACAAGAGAAATTATTTGGAAAAAAGCAATAACAAGTCTCAACTTGACGTCACTTTTTTATTTTTAACAATACCAAAAACGTGAATTATTTTATTTTTGTTAGTAACTGATAAAATGCGAGGTAAAAAGACATTCATTTAGAAAATCTTTTGATGAAATAGCTATCCTTATTCCGCAAGTCGAAAAAGAAAGGAATATCTTTATTTTATTACCATTATTTTTTTAGAAATAAAAATGTTTAAAAATGGCAGAATATCTTCCTAAGGGAGGATCGCCACATTTAAAACACGTGTATGAGATCGAAAAATAAATGCAATTCTTTTTTCGTTTTTTTTTTTGTTGTTGTTGTTTACGTTTTACTTTTTTTTTCATTTTACATTTTCAAAAGAGCCTCATTGTTTGTTAGAAACATTGTCTGCCTCAAGACAATGGCAAACGATACAAAAAGTGAATGACATGTCTGTTCAAGGAAAATAATTATTTCCTTCAGTTCCATCCTTCTCTTGAACAAGTGTAAAAATTTATTAAAATGTAGCTTTCCACTTCTGCATTTGCGGCGATGCTGACAAAGACTTGAAAATCTGATTACATCACAAAATTTAATTCTGCAACATTTTCCTTCACCGCTTAAAAAGGTAGCGAGTGCATGTAGCAGGGTAGCGAAGTGAAATGATGCAGTTGATATGACTAGTAATGGTTTGAAAAATAAATCTGATGTTTCGATAAAAGCTAGAAAGCTTTTAGTTTTAGCATAAAACAAAAAATTAAAAAGCGAGTAAAACTGTTTAAAAACTAAACAAATGGCCCAAAGTTCAAAGACAGGCAGCAGCTGAAAGAGCGCAATAAAACCAAAACAAAAAAGCTTTTATTCGACAAACTTCCGGGAGTGTGTCAATCCCACAAATATACAGTTATTTATTTTACACACAACTATATTCTCTTGTCTTCTTTAACCAAGCTTTCCTTACTTTTCCAGCGTTACCAACCTTACTACCATAACGTTAGTAGTCTCCGCCAAGTTGATACAAACAAAGTACTAAGTACACATCATTCAGAAAATAACTAACATCAACAAGCAAGAGATATTTGCAAACAAGTATTACTAACAGCCGTTTAAACAATTTTTAACCAAGCTAATTAAAGAAAAAAAAAGATTGAGGTTACTATGATTCTCAACTGGAAACATAACTACTTAAGTTCTATTTCATAGTCATGATGAGTAACGATTGCATTTCTTCTTTGGAAAAATATCAGTATTTTAGTGTAGTTTTCCTCCTCTGCTAGGTCACGACAAAGTCGTAGTCACATCCAATTCAACACTCGAAAATAAAGTAACCCACACGCTTAAAGAAGGGATGGTCTTACTTAAAACATTGCTAAAAAAAATCCTGTCTAGAATATTACAGTCGTAGCAGTAGTAGTATGACTAAATTTCATTTTAGTCCCAATTTGCTCGCGTAACTACTTTTTTTTTCTTGAATATTTAAAAAGATCCAACCCTATTTGCATTGCTTAATGATGACTCTAATAAAAACACAGAATTAAAAAAAGAGAGAGAGAGAGAGAGAGATGAAGATGCAGCTGCAATGTAGTAGGTGTAGACAAGAAGAAAAAATACTGTTTTTCTGCTTTTAACCCTTCCCGATGTCGGTTTCTAAAATAATAATGAATCAATAGACATGGGTAATAAAATGAAGGATACAGCAGAAAAAGGAAAAGATTTTTTTTATCATGTCAACTAACATCAAATTATAATACAGCTAACAAATAAAAATGCGTACAGTTTGTCTTTAAAAATGATTTGTGACAGTCACTCAACACAGAATGAGGGAAAGTTTATTGAAGAAATCACTTCATAAACCTCCGCCATCGTAAAGAGTGTCGAAGATGCAAAAAGTTAACCTGATCATCAGTTTCCAGACGAAAATAAAATAAAATTATTTTATTTAGAATAATTATTCTGAAGTTTAAAGTAATGACATATCACCATAATTGAAAAATAACCTGTGTAATGAAAAAGCATTAGAAACACCAATTGCCTTTAGAACCCGAAAAGAAAACGATATTGTGATTATTCCCCATTATGGATATGACTTTTTTTGTGATTATTATTATTATTATAATTAGTTTTCGACAAATTATTTTCAAATTTCCATAATTAAAATGCCAGACTTCAAAAGAGGTGGAATTGAGAGAGAAATAAATCAGAAAATCCATAGGATGGCAGTACGTAAGTTTAAAAAAAAAAAAAAAAAGGATGAAGATAAAGGAATCGTTTGCAATAAGTTATAGTCACATAAGAAAAATTATTAAAAGATATTAATAACAAAAGATGTAAAATAAATTACGATGAAAATGGACCAAAGTTTTTTTTTTCCAAAGAGAGAAAGTAATTAAAAAAATATAATAATTAGTTTTGTTTTGTCACTAATAAGTAAGAAAAAATTAGATTATTTTTAACTGGAAATTAAATAGAAATATTTTATTCGTATTTTTTAGTGAAAAAAATTAAATATGACTGAAAGAAAGCGTTTCCGAATTTGAATTTCACCTTCGATCTTTTTATCGACCACTTAATAATAATCATCATCATACTACTACAGCAATGCGTAGATCGAATTCATTCATCAAAAATTCATGTACAATAAATAAAAAAAAGATTTGATATTAAAATCAAGTGATAATAAAACCGTTTCTTTCAAGACAAGACTACATAAAAAGAAAGCGGTCTTTTTTCCTTCTTTTTTTCCTTGTTGTTGTTAGTCTCCCCACTTTAACAACCCAAAACCAAAAACGGAAAAAAATGTCAAAAGCTTAAAATCTAAAAGCCGTTGCGATGTTTTTTGGTTTTGTTATTTTTGGGGTTTTTTTTTTTCTATTTTCATAAGTTGAAATAAAGATAGATATTAAAAATCATTGACGGTATTTAAATGTTTAATTTGTTGAAAAAAATAACGACAGAACGGAGAAAATAAACAGAAAGTAAAAACACAAAAACAAATTTTTCTGAAGTCTTATACACTTAAAAACGGTCACAAAGTATTATAATATTTATTACATTTTTATTTGCCGTTATTATTGTTTCAAGCAATTATAAAATTATTGGCCATCGTTACAATGATCATTAATCGATTTTATCATCAGTTTCCTGTACTTAAGACTAATTATATTGTAAAAGTTGTTTTTAGACCAAGGAGAAAGGGTCCCGTTTCTACATACCTGCATGAACTGTATCTGCTAGATCATATTTAGATGCAATTTTTGGATATTCCTTAAGGTTACGTCCACATAATAATATTTCTCCCGATAACTGAGCTTCCTCGAAAACCCGTTCTAAAGTTCGCGAAATTGATGTCGGGCTCTGGCCGCCCGTCCCGTAAGTGGCCGCCATCTTTCTACCTCCATCTATCATCGCGCATGCTTGCATATTCCTGCCTGGAAATGACATCAGCGAACAAGGGTGCAGCGATTCCCCCTCTCTTACATTTCTTACTAGCTCTTTTCGCCTCTCCTTTTAGAATTCATTGCCTATCGTTTTCTTACTCTCACTCTTTGTTTCCCCTCCTTCTTCGAAGAAGTTTTATTTTCAAATCCACCCTCTCTTTAAATATCATATTAACGCTCCAACTCTTTACTTTTACCCGCTTTATTATCGAATTTACCTTCCAATTCTTATTTTCTTTCACCCTCTTCTTCTCTCTCACTCTCTCTTTTAATTCTTTTTTTCTCCAACTAGCTATATTTTTATTTTTTGAATTCCTGGTTTTCCATGCTTCCTCTGAGAGAGGAATCTTCGCTATTCTTTCTACTTTTAGTTTTATTATTTTCATTTTCTCATTCCTTTCGTTCGATTCTTACTTTCTTTTATAATATTTACAACTTCCTCGTTCCGAGCTTTTTTTTTTAAGAATAAGATTTATTTTGTTTTGTTTAACTGTCAGAACACAGCTGAGTTAGCTTTTTAAGAAGCATTAAAAAAAAGTTTGATTAATCAACCCTAGATAACGAGAATTAAGAAGATGTACAAAAAGTGAATTTTTAAAATATCTCAAAGTATATGAAAAACAAAAAAACTTTTACTTATTAACCCAAGCAAGACTGAATGTATTTTTTTCTTTTCAAAGACTTATTTTAAACGCGCATGCTTTTGAAACTCAATCTTTAACATAAGCGTTTATTGAGCGCGTGCGCACAGACACATACACATAACACACACATACGTACATACATGCATACATACATACATACATACATACATACATACATACATACATATATCTGCATTTATATGATTTTATCATAAAAGATATATACATTCTATTTGTTGATAGAAAAACATTTTAAATTTTTAATGGAGATATTTGTTACTTCGTAAAAATAAGAAAGAAATATCTATGCTAAGTATAAGAACATACCACATTTTTCCAAAACTCTATTACTGAATTTCTTCAAACACCTGAGCAAAATGCAAGTAGAACTTGGCTTTATCATTTTAATAAAAGCTATTCATCACATTAACTATGTAAAAGATAAACAGATTGATATATATATAAAAACAAATGCTGAAAGATATGAACTGACTTATATAGATCTTTGCCTTAAATTTAAAATCATACTCTCAATATGATTGTGTCTACATGTACATATTTATTTATATTTATTTATTCTGAATGTGCATCTCTATAGATATATGTATGCATGTTTTTTATGTGTTTCTGCTTGTGCATGTCTATATGGGTGTGTCTTGCTATTTCTGCTCTCGTATACACATTTTATGCTTTGTTTGCATGCAGACTTCATTGAACTTGCAGCTGCCACAATTTTTGAAAAACTAATTTGTTCTCAGCATCATAATTTAAGAGCCACCTTATCTCACAAGAATTTATATATGTACACTTGCATGAATATACATATGGCCTGAAGATTATGTTCAGTTCAAGCAGGAAACAGACTGTCGCACTCAGTTTTGATTTCAGTATCCACTTTTATATATATATATATATATATATATATATATATATATTAAACAAGCAATTCTTGATAATAACTTCTTATCCTTTATAGCACTTAGTAAGCACTTGTCTTTTTACCTTCTCTCCCACTCCCTGTTCTGCCATCTATTTACACAATCTTGTAAGTTAGGTTACTTACTGTTTCCATCTGTCACACTTGGCTTCAATATGCCCCATGAGTGTCAAATTCTCTTAGCCGTCTTTCCACATTATGTATCGTAGAAATTTCAACTCTCTTTCTTATTCTAAATATAAGCCACCTTTTTGTTTCTATTTTCCTTAAAACTTCCTCATTACTCATAGTTTTAATCCATGTTATTCACAACATCCTTCTGTAGAACCACATTTCTCTTACCTCAAATATCTATGAGAAGATTGTCTAGCATTCACTGCCATATTTAACACACAATTCTTGCTAATGACTACAGTGTTGAACAAAGTACTTGGATAAAAAAAAATGAACTCTGAAAAAATACCAATTTTAATTCTAACCTAAAACAACATAGTTGGAAAAACTTAATAAAAAATTGGACAGACAGACCTTGTTGGTAATTGTTTAACAAAACTTGTTTAAAAGAATATATATATATATATATTATTGACATTTGGAAAAACATTCATGAAAGTATGTTTCAAAAATAATATCCAATAATGCATTTCACCACTATGGTTTCATCAGATGGATAATGAAAAATGTGTTGTGCATATATGCATTTGTGTGCGTTTACATACAGACACATTTTTCGTTATCCATCTGATGAAGCCATACAGGTGAAATGCATTATCGGATATTATTTTCAAAACATACTTTAATGAATGTTTTTCCAAATGTCAATAACTTATAACTCTGTCAGGATTACATACCCAAATTTATTGCATATATATATATATATATATATATATTCTGTTTATATAAGCTTTTGATGTCAGGAGATTGATCCTTGTCAATCCATTGCCTTTTTCACTGATCATTGTTATATGTAACCCACTTTTCATCACCTGTTATGATATATTTCAGGAACAGTTAATTGATTGGTTGATTTTGTTTAGCTGCATATCAACCTCCATAATGCCGAAATCTAAATATTTTGAACACAATTTTATGGCTTCATCCAAATACATTTTGAATGCAATTGCATGCTTTCAACTATAGATAAAATGTACTGTTTGTCATTTAGCTATAAAATGTATTGTTGATATTTCTACTATAAAATGTACTGCTGGTCATTTCACTTTAAAAATGTATTGCTGGTCATTTTGCTATAAATATATATTGATGGTCATTTTACTATAAATAGGTATTGTTGGTAATTTTACTATAAATAGGTATTTTTATCCTTTCATAGTGTTTTTTTTTTGTTTGGGTGTTCACTATTTGCCCATAGCTGGGACCTTAATAGGTGCTACCACCTCAGAGCAGGGTGGACCTGGGAACAATTAAGAGGTTACACAGTCCTCAAAACCTTCAATCTCCTGTTCATAGGCCTTGCTGCCAGATGTAGTTTATCGTCATACCCAGGACTGGAATGGTTAGTTAAGATGATATATTCATCAATACAATTGGTTATGACTCAACCTAATATAAAGTTATATTATATTTTATAATATAGATTGAATAATTAACAAATATTATTAGTTTTAAACGCCTATATGATATTTTGCTCTCTTTCTCTCTCTCTTTCTCCATGTGTGTGTGTGTGTGTATGTGTGTGTGTGAACATTTATGTATTTATCATTAATACACACTCATGAAGTTCTGTGAACTTCTTTTCCAAATTTTATTTTTTGCTAAATATGCTAATTTTGCTTTTTTTATTTTTGTTTTGTTTTGTTTTTTGTATTCCTGTGACGTTTTATGGCTGACTCATTTCACTCTTTCCTGTTCTTTAATTCAAACTTTCTTTTAATGTGTTATCCTGTAGACAAACCACAAAAGAAATGTTTATTCCGAGTTTTAACAATTTCTATTAAAAATAAAGCATTTGCAGTTTTACACATCTTCCTCTTTCTAACGTGCATTCTCCAAATTGTTATGAAACTGGAATTGTAGTTTTAGAGAAAGTTAAAACTTAAAGAAGTTACAGGAAGTTAAAAGTTAATTCTATTCCAGTAAAATTGAATGTTTCCAACTTTTTTTTTATTCTATTTTATTTTCCTTTTTCATTCTAATGCATTTCTTTTCTATAAACAATGTTCAAGAAAACTAACTAAATTACTAAATTTATACTTATATGTCTCAACTTCCTGTAATGGGATTAATTTCATATGTGTATATATAAATATATGTCAACAAGCATAGGCACTTTTATTAACATTTGTACTTTACAAATCCAACAGTTTTGTTTGTTTTAAAATTAAGATTGGCACGAAATAATGGAAGCATATTGAAGAATGCCAAGCTAGAATTATTTTTTGCTCATTATCAAATATCCTTCTGCTCAACAACTGCATGATTATTGGTTGGAGAGGAAATTTAATGATTCTATACCTATTCTGATTACTAAAATCCATGTGGCATATCAAAGCCAAAAAATGTGTATGTATAGAACTCTATAAGACTATTTTAAAACATAAAAGATGAAAATAATTCCCCAAATCATGCTTGTAGATAAGTAAAATGACTTCGCAACAGGAATGTGTAATTGAATATTTATTAATATTTCAAGGTTTATTCACATCATCTTCAGAACAAGTAATGTTTGTTATTCAAATATTGTTTATCTGTAAAAAAATTCTCAGTCATACTTTTTCCAAACTTTCAGGAGTAACCTTCTCAATTTTACTTTTAATACATTTGCAAATATACAGTGTCGAGCAAAAGAAACATACCACCCTTTGGTAAAAAATCAATTTGCTTAATTTTTACTAAGAAACTGTTAGTATCTAGTCATACTTTCAGTAGTATCTGTGGTTATTTAAGACTGTAATACAAATTGTTTTATTCACATGTACAAGAGAAGATAGACTAGAATGCATCATGATATTGAAAATTAGGCATGGAAAAGTTATAAGCCACTAGACAAAATGTGGAATTTATTGATGCAAATAAAACTAAAAATGCACAAAATTAATTTATTTATATATTTAGAGACATTAAAAGTCACAATCAGTATTTAGTATGGCTCCCATGGACATGAACTACAGCTTCAATTTGAACTTGACACAGCATACAACTTAAAAATTGTTTCATCAGAAACATTCTGCCATTGTTCTTAATAAAGCTAAAGCTCTTGCAAGTTCTTTGGTTTTCTCTTTTACAAATGAGTTTTCAACTTTTTCCACATAGGTTTGATAATGTTAAGCTTTGCTCAGGCCAATCTTGTTACATTGTAAGAAAGAAACCTCTTTGTTACATGTGATGTGTAGTAAGGTGTTCTATCATGTTGGAATATTTCAGCTTCTACTATATCTGGTAATAAGTGTGACAAAATAATATATTTTTGCTTTTTGAGCTTTTGATGTAACTCTAAACAATTAAAACCCTACCACTGACTTTTACTGTATTTGTTGTACATTCTGGATTGGTCTTTGGATATACTCTCTTACATTAGAATTCAATTCTATTTCACTTTTGTCATTATATATCACTTTTGGCCATTTTTTATTATCCCATAGCAAATGTTCTTTTGTCCATTGTTTTTTTTTTTTCATTCAATGTTTTGTTTTTCTTTTTATTAATGATGACATTTTCCTGAAATGCATCAATTTGAATGAATTTTTACATTCTATCCTACTTACTGTAAGAATTGACACTACAATAGTAATTTTGTATCCATTCATTAATTGAGAAGTTGTTAATTTGGGGGTGGATACTAATAACCTCACTAGCTTTCATTGATCTCTTTTATTTAATTTCAAAGATCAACCAGTCTTTTTCATACATAAAATGATTCCAATTGCAGCATGCTTTTTCTTTGGACGGCATACCTTGATATTCAAATCTCCTTAATGATTTTATGTTCTTCATTCTTTGTATCATTTCAATAATTTTCATCCCCTTTTCCAAACATACACTTCCCATTTTGAAACTTAAATCAACTCCACTAAAAAGACAAATTGAACGCTCCATATTTTATGCAATCTGTATTTAATCATTTAACACAGTGGTTCTCAACCATTTTTTACCCAATGGACCACTTTTACTCTTAATTCCATTTGGTGGACCCCCATAACCATTCAATGAAAAAAAGTCTTATTTTATTTTTTAATAATAGATAAGTTTAGGAATTGTATTACAGAAATAGAAAATGTATATACTTCCTTTATATATAATCTTTATACAATTTATATGTTAAATTAATTTTAGTATTAATATTTTATTTTTTAATATTTTATAATGATTAATTTATTAATATTTAAAATTATATTATTTATTATTAATATATTAAATTAATTTATATAATAAATTATAATATTTATATAATTTTCTTTTATATATACATATAATCCTTCTTTTATATATCCTTCCTTGTTTTTATTCTTTTACAATCAAAATATCCGGCAGAGTAAAAGGGACGCTAACTTACACTGCTTGATCATGTTTTCTGCTAGTTTTATAGTTGTTTTTGGGAATTTTAGTATTTTAATATGGCATAGATTACTGTAGAAATTCCAAATCTCATTTGTGACAGCCGCTCTGAAGTGAAATTGCTCTATGAACCACTAAAATATTACAGTGAGGCTCCAATCTTCTATGTGTTTTGTGTGGACCCCCAGTAATGTTACATGGACCCCTTGGATCCATATAAACATTGGTTGAGAACCACTGATTTAACATGAGAAATTTGAACACATATCTTAATTTACGATTTTATTCATCTTGATGGGAGCAACTGGTTCATAACTTTTGCATGCCTTATTTTGAGTATCACGATGTTTGCAAGTCTGTATTAGCCCTCATATTTTCACATGAATACAACAACTTGCATTACAGTCCTGAATGGTTGCAGATACTACTTCTGAAAGTACATTATCAAATACTTACAGCAAATTCATTTTACCTATGTGGTGTCGGAGTTAGCTCCTCCTCATTTCCTTAATCCTTCAACAGGGGTCTCTCTCCCACGAGTATAAATACTGGCTGACCTTCTCTCTCTCTCTCTTTTCCGACTTAGGCCTCGGGCGGCCATCTCGCATGGAGATGAGGTAAAATCTCTTTTTCGACTCAGGCCTTGAGCCGCAACCTCGCACGGAGGCGAGGTAAAACTTTCTCTTTTTCACTTAGGCCAATATGTGACATCTCACAGATACAGCGTTTCTCATATTCTGGGAATACGCTAAGGACAATACATGTATGTACGGACACTCAACTCAACACAACACACACACATAACTTCTCCATACAAACACTATGTAACTTTTCATGCCTTCGTGTATTAATATATTTGTTTACCCATGTATATCGGTCTTGTTTGTTTTCTTTGTCTTCTTTGGACTCCATTAAAGTCCAACATTCCTATGTAGCTGGACCGACTAGCAGGAAATCTTAACCCAGAGATATCTCTTCACATTTTACCCTGCTCTGTCCGCTACAGTGGTTCATTTCTTTTGCATGCCACTGAATCTTTATAAAAATGTATGAATGTATCCATAATGATGTATAATGTACAAATTTGGACAAGTATGAGAACTTACCTGTCAGCAGGTAAGTAATTAGATATATTAAGTATATGGAAACTCTGCATACATACTTTATTCTAAAGAAAGATCTGTGTCATGTATTTTTAGCAAAGACTAGCATTATTAATTCTCTTTTATATTCTTTTAGAAAATTCTTTGTATATGTATTTAGAGATTCTTGATAAAATCCAAAGAAGAATCTGCAATGTTATTGGTCCTGACCTGGCATCTCAGCTTCAGTCACTTTCTCACCACCAGAACATAGCTTCCCTGTGCTTTTTCTATAAATACTTTCATGGTAATTGTTCTGATAAGCATTCCTCTTTGGTACTTAGACTTTATGAATTGTACTAGATACAGTACATCATAAACTCTTGGAGATCAAAGCATTCCTTTTTCTTTCAGCTATTCCATTCCATCCATTAAATAAGGTGTTATTATTTCGTTATAATAATGTCCATAATGAGGGAAATGCAAATGGGAGAATAAACCTTTCTTCTGTAGCACACTCATTAGGTGTAAAAAAAAATACTGTCTGATAAAATTATATCCTTTCTCAATAAAGTGATGATATTTCCATTCTAAATTAAATCTCATTGTAAACATTTGCATAATTAGAGTTATTGCAAATTTTGAGAACTGCTCATAATGGGGATGTGCATTTTACACTGGTTAAAAGTGAGTTTTTTTCTTAGTGGAATCTTTAGCTTTAATACCACATGATTGAAATAATATTTCTTCACTGCTTTCTTCAGCTTTGCAGCACATATTAACAAGAATCTGGTCGAATGCTAACAAATAAAATAAAGACAAAATTGTTGTTTATTTCTTCAGTCTTTAGATTCTTTAAGTATTGATTTTACAAACAAAATTATAATATATTTATCAGAATTCCCTCAAAGTATTTCCTGTGTAAAGAATTATGTTCATTTTTAATGAGGGTGGCATTTTTTCTCCATATCTCATTCTCTGATAAAGCTTTAATAAAAGCAAAACATATTAGATTCATGAACGTTTCCCATTTGTTCCTTATCATTTTTTCAGTCCCTTCGTGGAGCATCAGGCCACAACTTTCACTTGGTGATGATGCCATGGTTTCAGTAGCATGTAGGTTTTACAGAGTGGAGTTGCTAGTCATATGTCCAAACCTCCTCCTTTAACTAGGTTGAGATCCTGCTTTGAATTCTGAGTTCTCTTTCTCCTCAACTGGTTACCATCACAGCCCGAGAATTCAGTTTATTTTGATATTTAACTAGGGAAAAAATTGTGGATTCATGCCTTTTCGTGTCTCAGCAAGAAATTTGAATCTGACTTAAAAATTCCATTTTTTTGTATTGTTAATCTTTAAGCTACCTGCACTACCTAAAGACAAAGTTAGTGTGATTTTTTAAGCTTCTCAATATAATCTATATTCACAATTTTCAATACTCCAAAGATTTACATCACTAAGAGACATGTCACTATTTGTTGCTTGTACAACACATAATGCCAGCATCAATTATAAATTAGACTGCAGATTTTGGCAATAGACTAAAACAACTTGAACATTGTGAAAATTAACCAGATGAATGCTGGCCATAAAAAGAGTGACTGACAGATGGGTGAATCAAGGCTAAACATTATTGCCAAATAGCCATATAAAATAGTAAAATTAACAAATAATCTTCAGTTGTTCTGTAAATATTTAGCAATTTTCCTTGCTTTTCAATAACTCATTAATTATAAAGATTTTTTTTAATTATATGTCAGAAGGTAAAAACAAGAAATAAATAAAATTCTCATTTGTCACAGGATGTAAAATGTAAGTTTTCCCTCCCATTTCCTCTTTTTAAACATTTTTAATGTTTTCAAATCTTATTCTGCACTAAATAATTGGTAGAAAGGAACTTTTTTTTTCTGAAAAGCATTATCATAAATGAGTATACATCTGATTGGGCAGTGTCTTGTAAACCTGTTAAAATGATATTTCAACAAACTTGGACTTTCATGCCCACAAAATATGGAGTGTCAAAAGGACAGTTTTTCCATTGACACTGTTATTATTTTAACTACTTTCACTCCTCAGCAGTGCCAGATTTATCATAGTGCTTAGGTGTACTTAAGCACAGTCCCTATTGTCCTATGGGGCTCATCTTCCTTCCATGCCTGTGTAGGCATACTGGATCTACCTCCATCACAGCCCAAGTAAGGGGCCTCCTAACTTTACTAGCACAGAGCCTCATTTGTCCTAAATCTAGTGCCGCTCCTCGGCAATGTTTAGTGTTTTAAAAAGCGATGATTAGAATTGTAATAAAACCTAACCATATGATGAAAGTGAATTTATACATTTTTTTTTTGGTTCTTGAGAATTTACAACAAAAATATTAAACACTATTTATCATATTGTTTATTTACAAGAATAATTTAATATTTACAACATTTTAAAAACTAATACAATTGTATTAAAACTAATGCAATGCAATATTTATCATTTACCAATTTATAAAGAAATAAATATGAAAACAATTTTTTATTCATAAATTTATAAACATTTACTAAACTATTAAAATATATGAACCAACTATAAGGAAGTCCTCATTATTTACCATTTTATAAAGTTCAAATCAATTAGCAATTAGCCAATGTTTTGCTAACTATTCCAATAAATAAACAGCATAAATAAACAAGTCTACTCTGCTATTTAATCCAGGGCAACAGGAAACCACTCTTTATCCTAAGAAATAATGGCAATTAACAGTTATTAAAGGAAAAGTAATCTAAGGAGAGCCATGATCATTTATTTCCTGAATGCATATGGCATTTTAAAATAAAGAAGCTGTATTAAATGTCTAATATATAAAAATATGCATTTTTATTTATTTGGCCTGACTGGTAAAATAATATATTAGCCACTGATTCTTCAACCTTCATCATGTATTTCATATTTATTTTATTTATATTTCACCAGACTTTCAAACAAAACACAGCTAAAGGTATCCTATTGTAATTATTTCTGTACCAAATCCAGTTCACTTGGGATTGAATTCAATATGTCACTATATGTCACAATCTGTTTTGGAGGGTAGTAACTTTTTCTCTACTAGATTGTTGCAGGTGGTATATTAGCCTGCAAACAGATATTGAATGACAGAAGGCAACAACAAACAAAACAAAGACTTGAGTAAAAATAAATATTGCCAAGTTTATTTTTGTTAAAGAAAAATACATAAACAAAAATAATGTTAGTGTGAATTAAGCAAGGTTCATGCAGAGGGTGAGAAATGGCATTGTCCTGAGAAGGACAGTTTTGTGGTCACTAGAGAGCAAATGTCCTGTAAAGGACAGTTTCCTGGTTGCTTGAGAGTGTTGTCCTGAAAAGGACAGTTTAATGCATATTGTTGGCAAGGATGGCTGGAGCAGCAGGAGATGGATGCCTACTGGAGCTAGCTGGAGTAATGACTGATGGCAAGCTGGGGATGGTGATAGAACAGATACTACACGGGATTTACTTGACCTCCCACAGGGCCAGGTTGTGACACAAGGTCGGAGTTTAACGTGGGAAGGGAGGGGGAATGGACCCGAGTTTTCACCCGGGCCGCAGTGCTTTAGCTGGTCTTAGCTGGTCATAGCTGGTCTTGGCTGGTCATAGCTTGTCCAAGCTGGTCAGACGTAGCCACGATACTACCAGCGCAGGGACGAATCCCTGCCGCCGGCCTGTATCGGAGAAGGAATCCCGGCCCCATAGGCGATCATTCAGTGAGTAATCTGCGAACAGATACTACACTTTGATCCTAGCCATCTGGGCTACAGAATACCTCGAGATTCACTTGACCTCCAACAGGGCCAGGTTGTGACACAAGGTCGGAGTTTAACGTGGGAAGGGAGGGGGAATGGACCCGAGTTTTCACCCGGGTCGCAGTGCTTTGGCTTTAACTAGTCATAGCTGGTCTTGGCTGGTCTTAGCTGGTCATAGCTTGTCCAAGCTGGTCATAGCTAGTCAGACATAGCCACGATACTACCAGCGCAGGGACGAATCCCTGCCGCCGGCCTGTATCGGAGAAGGAATCCCGGCCCCATAGGCGATCATTCAGTGAGTAATCTGCGAACAGATACTACACGGGATTTACTTGACCTCCCACATGGCCAGGTTGTGACACAAGGTCGGAGTTTAACGTGGGAAGGGAAGGGGAATGGACCCGAGTTTTCACCCGGGTCGCAGTGCTTTGGCTTTAGCTAGTCATAGCTAGTCAGACATAGCCACGATACTACCAGCGCAGGGACGAATCCCTGCCGCCGGCCTGTATCGGAGAAGGAATCCCGGCCCCATAGGCGATCATTCAGTGAGTAATCTGCGAACAGATACTCTAGCCATCTGGGCTACAGAATACCTCTATTTACCCATGTCTCCTTGAGTCATGGGTCAGCCAGTCACTGCTTACATGGGACCAGAGGCACAAAGCTTGTCTTAGCAGGTCATGTCTGAGGAACAGATACTACAGTTTGATCTTAGTCTCTGGGCTGTGGAACACTGCTATTTACTCATGTTTCCCCGCGAAGATGAGATGTGACGCAAGGTCAGTTATTTAACATGGGAAACCTGAGCATATACATTTGTGTCATTGACCAAAATTTACCCAGTCCCCACTTACATGGGATCAGGCACAAAGCTTGTTTTAACTGGTCATGTCCACAGAATGGATACTACTCTCTGATCATAGTCTCTAGGCTATGGAAAACCTCTTTGGATTGCTTTTGAGGCCTCTTTATATCCTGAACCTTTCTTGCAACATCACTGGTTAAGCTTATTCTTCCAGTTGTTTTTAAAACATGTGAGAGAGCTGACAGGATAGAGGATGACCTGAAGCCTTAACTCACATATTGATACGAGTCAAAGCTACTTCACTAAGTCATTGATGTAATGAAATGTTCAGCTTTAGAAATGAGTGCACAACAGTTCAGGTTGAATGGAACTGACAAACAAAACTAGCACTTTTATCCATGAGAAAATCGTTTCCATTAGATATTACAATAAGGATTTTGAAAATTTATTCTCATTGCTTAGCTGTTCAAATTATACTAGACCAGAAATGTTGGCTAACAAGTCATAAATATGAAACATTATGATGAGAAGAGAAGAAAAGAAAACTGAAGACTGTGGTTTTATGGATGAAATAAAACTCCATTTTTGTTTGACACTCAGAAATTTCTCAAAAAATTTTTCATATCAAAAATTATAAAACAGAAAAAATCTGTTTTACTTGTAATTTAGAGCTAATCAATATTCTCTTTTTTTCAAATGTCAGATGGTTATTTTCATTTTGACATCTAATCACAATATCCTTAGAACAGTACAGAATCATGTCAGTTCTCATGACAATACATTTTTAATTCAAACTATATTTTAAGTTCATGCCTTTCCCAAGTTACATTAATGATAAGCAACCGGCTTCAAGACTATTCTGCCAGTTCCATTATGATGAAGTAGCAACAATGTTTGGAATAAAAACAGCAAGCAAAAAAAAATGTTAAGTGTCTAGTTTTCAATTTGTTTTGGTCTTGTTGGAGGTTATTTGTTTGTACTTTTGTATTTTACTTGTTGCTTTTATTTACTAATTTCACACAGCCTGTCTGACCCCCACCCCAATAGGGATTTCTTTCTTGTTCGCATCCTATTTTATGAAATGTCAAATCAGCGTAACATTTTGTGGCCAAAATCAGGAGGAAGGAAGGAGATAGGAAAAAAGAAATGTTTACTGGATTGCATATCTTGTGTAGTTGAGTCTCTCACCAGAAACAAATCCTAGGTTTTTGTTGTTGCTGCTTTAGTTTTTGTTGTTATAAAATTATTTATTTATTTATTTTAATACTGTTAACAATGATGATGGCGTTTCACCCTGAAATTTTTGACCTAGGAAAACTATGCTCTTTGACAAAGTGTTTGCTTGTGAACACTGCAAAGAATAGAGGTAGGAAAAAGAAGAGATAGGGGAGAGGAGTGAATGAGAGGGAAAGTGTGTTTATTTGTGTATGTGTATATATATGTATAGAGAAAAGATATGAATACAGAAGTTATTTAGCTGTTGTTCTCATAACAAATCTGGCACAAATCTTATTTACAAGTGGATGTGCAGGTGGTGTAATGAATAGAAGCTTGGAACGAGGAATCAGAGAACTAAATTCAAATTCCAGTCAGGTTCATTACATTCACTTACATGTAAATACCTTTGAGAAAGGTATGAATCTAGCTCTTCTCCTCATCAGCCATGGGTTAAATTGTAGGATATGCAGCTGGAAAAACATTATTATTCCTAAAAATTGTTAATGCAATATTCATCTGCTAAAAAAAAGAATTATTCTTACAATCCAAATTACTTTCAGTTTTAAATAATCCACAAAAGGTTGATAAATCATAAAAAAAATCAAACAAAAAATCATTTACAGGTAGAATGGAAGATACAAACATTAAAAGTGTTAAGTGGAGTAGTAATAACAAATGAATGATTAACACTACAAAAGGAGGGAAGGAGAAAAAAGAGAAAGGAAAAGAAAGAACAAAAGGAGAATAAAGAGAGGGTAGTTAGAAAAAGAGTAGTAGAAGGGGATAGAAAGAAGAAAAAAGAGAGAGAATGAAAAAATAGCTGTAAGAAAAAAAGGAAAGAAAGAAAAACAAAAGAAGTAGACCAGAAAGGAAAATAAGAAAAGTGCAAAGAAAAGGAAGAAACAAGAGGGTGAAAGAGAAGAAATCAAAAGGAGAAATAAAAGATGAGAAGTGAATAAAAGAAAGAAAAAATGGGAAAGAGTGAAAGAAAGAAAAGAAAAAAGAATAAAGAGAAAATAAAAGAAATAAGAGGATGAGCAGAAGGAGAAAAAATGAGAGAGAGAGACAATATTATGTTACAACAAAGACAAACTTGCATACAAAGGTTTATATTATGTGAGACACAATTCAAGGATGAATTTTCTATCATATTTATCATTTCATGTCTTTGTTTTTGTATAACTATTATAAGAAAACATTGTTATAAACAATCATTATAATAACTGTCATGATAAAAACTATAATTTGCATACTCATGATCAACAATTCTACAGAAATCTTTGATTCACCAACATAGCTTCTTTCTGATGATAGAAATCTAAGTAATATTATTCTATTTGTACTGTTTAACTAATTTAAACCCTATTAGAATAAGACGGTCAGTCTAGTTCCAAAAATAATGTTATATAAATTAACTCTCTTATTTTATAATTGGTGTTGCTATTGGAAAACATGCCATCAGTAGTCAGTATTTAAACCATAATATGCCAAGTTTATTATACCTGGAGGGTGAATGGGCATTACCAGGTTGACTTTTCCCAAGACAAAAGAACACATAAATGAATACCAACTGAGTCATGTAAAAAAAAGCTGGTCAGGTGCTCAACTGCTCAGTGGCCATATGACTACACCAGATGCTGCTGCTGCTGCTGCCAAGTTCATCTCCCTTAATCTCCAGCATCAAATAAATAAAATCTTGGCAGCACCTGAGCCAAAGGGTTTGCTGAATCATCCTTTGTTGGTGGTAAATTGTTTCAAATTCATTGTATTCTGCATCAGGTATTTGCATTTCTTCCATTGTGGGATAATCCCAACATTGATTGCTTTACAAAAGAACTTTCAACATGGACGCAGGTTGGCTTTGCAAGAACTTTTTTCACTGCACACATTCTAGCTTCATAACTGACTAGACCATGAGCAACATTTATATTAATTTCTTTGAAATGTCCTTCACTATTTCAATATTTGCATTTTTTAAATAATTTGCATTGCTGCAGATTAACTCTACCTTAAAAGTGATTGTATTTTTTATTATTATTCTCCTGAGCTATTCTCTTGATTGTTTATCAATATTTTATCCATTATGTTTAATAAATAACATTGTTGGATTTTATTCTATTCTCTTGTCTTCCTTAAATACTTAATCTTTCTTAGTTATAATCATTAGAGTCAGAAAATAAATTTTTTTATTCATAATGTGTTATATTCAATAAACTTATAACAATAATTTATACTAATATAAAATAAAAACAATGCATTAATAACAATATTTTTACACTGAAAAAAAAAAAAAAATTCCTCAAATATATTGTGACCGTCCCACGGCGCTGGATCTGCCTTCCCTCCCTCGTCTCGGAACGAATTCTTCGTCGACAGCGACGAGGCAGGCAGCTAGAAGCCGGTCTCTGAGTCGACTCCACCCGCAGTGAACTCCCTTGCCCACGCTGTGAATTTGATCTCAAGGAAGCCACATGGGTTTTCGCTAGGTGTCTCTCTGCCAAGTCAAACCAATCCGGACACGGACGCACAATTGGGTAAACGAAACGGCACCAAATATAAATAAAACAACGTCTGAGTAAGTTGTAGAAAAGAAAGTCTTTATATACAGAAGAATTCGGAGTACAATCACCAATTGTCTTCTTCCCAACCCCTGTTCCTAATTGGCTGACTACGGAACGGAAGTCTCAACTAATTACTTTAAGGGGTGATTTTCAAGTTTTCTGGTTGACGGTATTTCTTCATTCCGGTCGGAGTTCTTGGTTGGTGACAATTCTAAGTGTCTTTCTTTTTCTTCACACCGAAGCTTCACAGAA
This sequence comes from Acanthosepion esculentum, assembly GCA_964036315.1. Classification (NCBI taxonomy): domain Eukaryota; kingdom Metazoa; phylum Mollusca; class Cephalopoda; order Sepiida; family Sepiidae; genus Acanthosepion; species Acanthosepion esculentum. Next base: position 24,859,117 of record OZ038483.1, on the reverse strand, counting down.
ATTGACGAAGACTGTCTCTGATTGTTGCGGAGGTCGATGGTATTTTTTCATTCCGGTCAGCTATTCTCCGGCTCTAACTGAGCTGCAACTCAACCGTACCGCAACTGCACTGCCTTCTCTGCCTTTTTCGTTACCCCCTTGGGGCTCTGTATTTATGCTTGTCCATTCTTTACTGGGATGGGGATGACGGTCATTGGGGTGTCTATGCAAACCTCATCTCAGACCCTTGTTAGCCAATCAAATCACAGCTTCAGTTCTATCTTTTCTTTTTTTCTTTTCCAGGCCCCTCCTGGGCCTTGGTCTTGTCAGCCAATGAAATTATGGCTTCATTTCTTTCTGTCTTCTTCCCTCGTGACACAGCCAATGAGATAGTGTTATCTCTATGACATCATTCTTTGCGTCTTCTTCCCTCCTGTCACAGCCAATGGGATAGTGTCGTCTTCATGATGTCACTCCTTTTCTCCGCCCCTTCTTTCTTTCCAAAACACCAATTTAGTTTCCCAGGAAAATTCAGTTTTTTTTTCATATTTCACCAATTAGCATAACCTTTGAACTAGCCATAGATAACCGAATAAGCCATTTCCTTATGACACACTTTATGTGTTTTGGCTTCTTCCAACTCATTCCGTTGGGGGTCAGAGGGCATCCATTGTTCTGTGTTGACACATCTTTTTTCCTTTTTTCTTTTTTTTTCCTTTGGTTTACAATCCACAGCCGGAAAATGCTTTCTCCTTGATTGAACAATAAATGTATTTTTTTTATTTTACCAGTCCTGTTTCATAGCTGATATGACTGTTTCACTTTGAGGATATCATGCCTCTTGTGATAATTTTACCTGCACCTAATTCCGGTTCAATTATAACTCCTTTCATTAAAAAGAATATCGTCTTTTTTTTTTCTCTGTTCATATTGGAGACAGAATAAAACATCACCTAATATAATTTTCTTCCGTTCGGTCATGCTAAATATTGTTATAATATTATTTCATTAAATATCAAGTGTATATTAAACCTACAGATAATAAATCTTTACTTTTTACACCTTGTAATGGGATCTTATAATATTTTTTGAACATTATATATTTTTAAAAGTCATACTTTATACAATACTATGCATATTTCACATTACAAAATTAAAATATAAACTGATTGTAAAATGCTAATCTTTTAATGTTAACATGGACAATATTTCTAAAAAATTTAAGCTAAAATTTGCCTCTTCACAATATTTGAAACTTGAGAATAAAATTGAAAATATATAAAATATTTACAGCTAATCTCAAAATTGTAAAAATAATTTTTAAAGTTATAATATTAATACCTAAAAACATAAACTGTGACTCTTTTACTGCGACACTATTATCATTGAGTGCTAATCTACAAAAAGTAATTTTTGCAACGTAATAGTTGTTAAGAATTAAAGCTCAACTTCCATTCACAAGTTACATCCTCTATTTAAAGTCAAACTTGGGAACACTATCTAAGAGAGTACTTGGAAAGTTCATGCCTCAACTAAAAAGCCCTTCCAAAAATATTTTTGTTGTTTGGTTATTTGGTCAGGTTTTGGAAAATACCAAGAATATTTTAGCAGTCCCTTGCTGTGATCTACAAATTGGGATTCATGATGTGTCTGCATTGTAATATTTAACTAATAGAATAACAGAATTAATTGTTTGACATGCAAAGAAGGCATCAAGGGTATTTTTTTTTATGATCAATGATACTTTATATGTGTAATGTTTTCAGCTGACATTAAACCATTAGGTTTAATGTCAGCTGATATTTGTTTTATGTATGGATGTGTGTTCATTTATTGATCTGTTCTTGTGTACAACCTACAAATTACTTCTGCTCTTGAATATCACTTCTATTCATATTTTATAGGCTTAATGAAGCTCCAATAATCTCCAGGGAATTTCTTCTTCATAAAACCACTCAACCTAGCAGGATAATTTGTTCAATCAATTATTCTTGTCTTTATGCTATTTTTTTTAAAAAAAAAAACATCTTTAACATGACAACCTTCCATTTAGCTGCAGATATTATTACTTTTTTTTTAACAAAATAACCTCTGAAAAAAATATATTTTGCTTGCAGAATTTCCTAAAACATAAAACAAGTTTAAAAATTCATTAATCTTTTGGGAATCTGAGATATGAATTGATATATGAATTCCTCCTATTTAACCTGATATCTTCTTGCTTTTAATTAACTTTGGGATTGCTTAGAAACAGTGACTTAATAAATTATTTACTGCATTATCATCCCCGTGTTTTGATACTGAATCTTTTCTGACCCCACTTCATGCCCTCTTTATGGCAATGAAAAGTCAATGAACCAGAACTTATTGACTGGGTGAATAATAACCATGGAAATTTTGCCAGTAAATGTAAAACAGATATTTTCCTGACAGCCACAATCAATAAAAATCTACCCAACTTATTTTAATGTCATTGAGAAAACTTACAAAGTGAAATTATCTCAAAAGAATCCAAACCCAATTTCGGAATGCTCCCACAGTAGTAAAAACTAATAACTGCTATTATTGGTTAATGTAAAAGGTTTGTCCAGTTTATTATGTAAAAATTTAAAAAAAACAGTTCATTTTTTTTTTTGACATTAACTTTACTGAACAACATATTTAACAGAGGACGGAAAATACAACACCAAAATTCAAAAGTGCATTGGAATAGCAGAAGATGCCTTCCAAAAGCTAAGCTTAAGAAACCGGAAAGTTTCATTAGAAACAAAGAAAAGAGTACTGAACTGCTATGTAATATCAGTCCTCCTATATGGCAATGAATGCTGAACAATCTCATCACAGTTAAAGAAGAGACTTAAGATAACAGAAATGTGGTTCTACAGAAAGATACTGAGAATTCTAAGGATAGAACATCTGAGCAGTGATAAGGTTTTAGAGAAAATGTAAGCAAAAAAGACAGTTATACTTAACATCAGAAAAAGAATTAATAATTAAGAAAGATGGCCGAGAAAATTTTACACTCACAAGACATTGAAGGTAAGAAAGACAAAGGAAAGCGGTGCATAACCTACCTAAAAGTTTGAGTAAGAGTTTTGCTAAGAGCAGGGATTAAGAGAGATAGTAAAAAGACAAACTTTGCTAAGAGCTGTAACGGACAGGGGATGATGGAGAACCATGATTGCCTACATCCTGAGATTGCTCACATAGGAGAAAATCTTTAGATATAATGAATCAGCGTTATGAGTTTGAATTCTGACTAATGCCCTTGGAAAAACATGAATCAATATTCCTCTAGCTATGGGTTAAAGAGCTGGGAAGAATGGGTTCTCTTGCTTTTGGTGGCAGCCAGTCTAGGAGAAGGAAACTCTGAATTCAAATCCCTGTAAATAATAGGGCAGACTGAGCTCTTTAGTCTTGGTAGGACAGATGACATAAAAGTCAATATCCAGTAAGACAACCAATCTAAGTGGACAACTCTGAATTCCAAAGCAGTCTGAAGAACGATAAGCTCAGTCAGATTATCTTGCCCTACATACACCTACTGCTACTACGGATTCAATACATGTAGTGTCTCAATGACACTAATGGGTTACAGGACTTGTGATTTTGCTATCTTTCAGGCAATTTCATAATTCCATCCTCCAAGAGCTTTTATTATATAATGTTGATTATTCTCAAATAAAATCTTCATTTATGCGGGTGGTGTAATGGATAGCAGTTCAGAATGAAAAATTGGAGATCCGTGTTCAAATTCCAATTGATTTCATTACATTCACTTATACGCAAATATGCTTGGGAAAGGTATGAATTAATCTCTTCTCCCTCCAGCAATGGGTTAACTAGCAAAGCAGACTGGGTTATCTAGTAGTGGTTGGCAACCAGTCTAGGGAAAGGACAACTCTGAATTCAAAACCAATAGAAATACTTTAATCATGACCTCTACTAGGTTTCAACCACAGACCATTGAATAAGAGCTGTGTGCAAGAATCCTGTAATGGATTATGCAACAATTATTTTTTTTAAATATTCATTAGATTTTTATCAACTGGTTAACTTGAATGTTCAATATTATTCAGCAAGAAATCTATCACAAAATTTACAAACCATTTTTGCCATGTTCAATCATTCACAAAGCTTTCTCCATAAACTGTACAAATCCTTTTTGTGTCAGTCATAATTTTGCCTTTCTTAAAAAAATATATGCTGAAAAGGTTTCTTATTTTCCTTAAGCTTCAATGTTAGAATCAATAAGCATAAATACTTTCAGTTTTGACAAATTAATTTCTTAAATGCAGGCTGAGATAACAATTGTCTCAATACAACCAAATACAATCTTTTTGAATGAAGCTGGTTAAAAATAAACACTCTTAATGTCATCCAACAATAAAAACAGAACACACATTTTGGTTAACCAAATACAACTAAAATAAACATGTTACTTTAAAACCAGATGTATTCAATGAAATTAATTCAATTTTATTTGGTTTTACACTAATGGAAACTGAATCTTATGTCTATGATATTTCAAGGGTACAAAAATATGAAAAGACACTTCTAATGCTGATCATGAGTTGTTTTTTTTATTGAATGATGAAATAAGCAATGGAATCAAAATTATATTTCCCAATTTGACATCTAGACATGCAGACATTATGCAAAATGGTACCAAAAACCAAGTCAATGATAATGAAATGTGAAGCTAAAAAAATGGTCAGGTAAAATGTAAAACTTATTACAGAAATAAGATCAGATTTATTGATACTTAGTCAATCATTCAGTTCTGTTGTAATAGTCAAAATCTATTTCCCATATATTTTAACCACAAGGATATCATTTCTGTAAGTGACAATAAATAACAGTAATAATTAATATTCCTTCTTTTATAATAAATTCAATGAAAGACACAATTTAATTGTGTATTCATAATTTGTCTTTTTCTTATCCAGTACTGGATTATTTGGATACGAGGCAGTTTTGGAATGTTCCCAGATAAGACCTGAAAAAACAGTCCACCATTATCCTTGTAAATAATATGAATCATTCAGCAGCAATCCACATGGATAGGTTCATAAATTCTTTCCATATTTTGGGGCATCTTGCTGGTGATTGGTTATCCTGAACACTCATAATAATTTTTAATTCATTAATACCCACAATCTTAAAAGTGGGATAATGGGAATTAATAGATTATAAGTTGAAACCTATAATTGATAGAGGATTTTTACAATTAATATCAGATTTTACAATGGATATTAGTGGTTTAACCAACACTCAGTCAGACTTCAAACACAACTTATAAACTGGTCTCTGCCAAAAGCCAAAGTATTCTGAGAGCCTCAGTGGCAAGTTTTCTGAACTTCACACATGATTTAACATGAACACTTTGCTCAAATTTGTCAATCATTGTAAAGATTGCAGAACCATTCCAACAGAATATTACAAAAAACTCACAATAATTGAACACAAGTAGACTACATAAAGTTCATTAACAGCTTGACTCAGTGAGTCAGTTATCAAAGTGCATTAACAGTACAGTTTGGGAACTTTTGAATACCACCTCATAAAACTTCCATGGGTATGCATATGCAAATATTCTCTTTCCCTACTCCTCCTGTATCTTTTTATTCTCTCCTGCTTTCTTTTTATTTTTCATCTTCTTTTTATCTCTACACCTCCCATGACCTTTTCTCTTTCTCTTTATCCCTACTCTTCCCATGTCTTTTTACTGTCTCTCTCTTTTTATCCTTATTCCTCCCACATATTTTTTTATTCCCCCTCCCTCTCTCTTCTCAGTGATAGTATTGTTGACAGAGAAGATCTCTTTGTATATTCATAGATTCATTACAGTTTTGTTGATTTTTTTATTAAATTTCCTTCAAGCTTAAATGTTAAAGAGATATCAAGTAAATTTAAAATATTGATGCATGAAACATAACATTTAAATTTCACTTATAACTATATTGTCTGGCTATAAATAGATTGTAAGTTGAAAAATAATAATCTCCAAACAATTACATGTTGGGTATAAAATATAATTAGGGGATGCATCTATAAAATGTTGTCAAGTAAAAATTAAATCTGACTTTGAAACAAAGAATCTTAACCATATTGATTTAATATTAGGCGACCTTACACTTTTCTTGTAATTATAAATGCATAATTTGATTTTCAGTTGGGATATACACAGCAACTTTCTGATGTTTTCTAAATGTTATTTTTTTGTTTCTTTCTTTAGATGGGTTTGAAAGTGTACCCCTTTGAGGAAGTTTCAAGATGCAATCTATTTCAAAATTGGAGGATGCTTCAAAATAAAAAATATGTTAACAGGCTTTGACATTGTAACAATATACATTGGCAATAATTCAAAGCATTCAGGATCAGAGTAAAATATCTGTTCTGACCAGTCTTATGTCAATGTTATTTTCTTTCTGGAGAGTAAAACCTATTATACTCGAACTTCAATAAAACTAAAAACTACAACCAAAGGCAAGGGACATTTCTGCTACTGTTCCATCTTAAGGGATCATAGCAAGCAAATCTTTGGTCAAGAGACTGGGCCTGATAATGTGCATGCTGGACTCTACATTAAAATTTCATTTCACATGCGTCCAATCATTTATCAACTACTACAGTGATGGGAACAAGGGTAGAATGCAAACAGAAGATGACACTGCATGCAGGAAGTTCAATGATAAATGTTTACTTAATGCTGACATCATTTGATAAGAACCTGAAGTATGGACCAAGTAACCATATTTAGAAATTGTACTATTTACTTTCTATAGAAATAATATATTATAATAACTTGTTTTATCTCATCTTAATTTTCCTGCAAATGATCATTTTTAAAACAGTCAAATAACAATTTCTTGGTTGAGGAGTTATCATTACTTACATTATTTCTAGTTGTTCTCATCTTTGTTGTTACTCTCACAATGTTTCAGTCATCATATCCTCCAGCCTTCTTCAGGATTGGCAAACAATTAAAGAAAGTTGGAGAGCACAACAGCTGAAATGTTCTGATAGTAACAACAAAAATGAGTCAAGCAGCATAAATTATATATAAACTTTGGAGATGAAAAACAGACAATAAGAGAAGACAGCATCAACTTGTTTTAACTGAACAAACTGGATATTGACATTTGTGCAATGAGCAAGGCTCACTTTCTTGATGACTTGAGTAGTATGGAAATTTGACACTAGAAAGTGGGAAGTATGGTGGAGGAAAGTGCTATGATCATGGACACTTCTTTCTAGAGTTCCCTGCAGAATAGGAATGATATATCAACACCACTTTATTTTAACAGAAAAAAAAAAAGAAACTAAAAATTAAATGGATACAATCATGTTCAAAGCACAGGCATCTCAAACTGCATTCTTAAAGAAGTCATTCACACTAAAATGATGTCAAGTGCTAAGTGTCTCATGTCAGCTTATCTCCTCCTAATTTTCAAAACTGCTACTAGGAAACACTCTCTGAACTATAAATACTCTGTGATAGTTTTCCATAGCCTCTGCTTACTCATCAACATGTAAACCTCTTGCGGAGAACGTGCTTCCCTTTGAGAAATGCATGAACAAACCACACATACACAATACATATTCACATATGTACACATATTCACCGACTTCACATACTTTGAACCCAAACAGTTTTGACATTTTTTTTTGTTACACACATCATTCTCTTTGTCACTTGTATATCTTTCTTGTAAATACATTATCATTTGTTTGTACATGTATTGGTTCTTGTCATTCTTTACATTTCTTTATGTGGATTCACATCCTGAGTCCCTCATTTTCGTTGTGGGTATTTCCAGGAGACAGCGTGATATTCCCAATTTCAAATACTGATGTTACTAATGTCCGCAACAAGTTGGGAAACACATAACTGGTCCATAAACACTCCTCACCATCTTGCTCATTGTAAATTCAACTTCAAACTAAAACCAAAGAGGAATAGGACCCACAGGAAGATTACAATCAGAACTATAAGCCTAACTTATCTAAAGAGCCTTTCTTCTTGAGGCTTGCGGAGAACTTCTGTCCTGGAAATCTATGAAAAAAAATAAAGCTTCTCTTCAAGCGGGAACCAAATTCAAAAGCTTATGTCATATAAAAGAGATCCTCATATTAAAGACATCTTGCTCAACAATCCTGTCAATACAGAAAAGTGCCCATTTGCCAGACATGTAACATTCTCCAACTCAACTACTTCATTATACAAAATGAGGGTTAGACCAACAACAGAAAGGACTGATCATTGTGCTGATGTCGGTGACCGCAGAGATTTCAAACAAAAGTTAAAGGCATTATATGTCCCTTCATACCAGATCCTGAATCACTGATCAGAGCACTACTACACCAAAGTTTAGCTGCACTCACACAGTCGAAAAAGCTGCAACTGACTGCTGTCCACATAAACCAGCAAAATTTGAATGTGATGAGTTACTAAAAGAGACTGCAAAAGCAATCAATCAGCTGAAGTAAAACAAAGCCATAAGTATTGATAACATTCCTTAAGATAAACTAGCTCCATGAACTCCTTGTCTGATATTGGGAACAGAGAGAACTTCCTTGGGCTTCAAAGACACAGTCATCATAACACTTTACAAAAACAAAAATAAAAAAAAAAAAAATCAAACAGCACAAACAAGACATTATTCTGCTTTAAATTGCAGGCAAAAAATTCTATTGAACAGATGAGTATTAACTGAGAGCCAGTATGGTTTTAGAGCTAACCAAATCATAAGTGATATAGTTTTTGCTTTAAAGCAGATTCAGGAAAGTTGTCAAGAACAAGACAAAAGGCAGTATATCACCATTGTTTACTTGACAGACAAGGACTTTGAAAAACATTATTGAAACTTGGTTGCTTATCAAAATTTCTTAAAATGATTACGAGCCAGTCAAGTCGAACATCATTTTTTAAAAATCCCTGTTTTTTAAAAAGCCATGTTTGATGGATGTCAGTTATCTCCTGCTGATTTTCCCTATGGCACAGTGGATAAAGGCGTTGGTTAGATCCAGTGACAGACCCAAAGAGTGTGAGTTCAATACCCGGTTAAGGCAGTGGAGAACTTTCAGAGGGAAAATCAGCAGGAGATAACTGATATCCATCAAACATGGCTCGTGGAACTAGAACAGTCTACCCAGTGATTGAAATAAAGGGTTCAGTTCGAAATTCCAACCATCTGAAGAAGGCCGGAGCGTACAACGGCCGAAACGTTGTGACAAATATGGCGACAAAGATGAGGACAATAATCCGACTAATGTTAATACTATTCATAGTGAAGCATTAAAATCTTTCAACTGTTTAATAATAAATTTAATGTCTCTTAATAATAAAAAAAATAATTTTTTTGAGTTATTTAGAAAGTATATTGTTAAACAGGGATTCATTTGGGGCTGATTTTTATGTTCAACCTTTGAATTTTCTATAAGCAACTCAATAAAAAAAATTTGAGACACTACCGTTTTTTTTTAATAAATCAAAGGGAGGCCACTGTTAGCGGACACAGAAAAGACAACAATATCATGAATATCATTAATCATTCTAGTATTGGACATAGTACGAAATGATACCCAAAATTTTGGGGAATAACAGTGTGCGTGAAATGAATGAATGCAGAACTATTTCAGCATGTTAGAGTAAATAATTTTTGTTTAATGGCCAAATTCATTGAAGTTTTGAGTATCATTTTGGATTGCTGATTGAGAGATCAAAACCTTGATAACAAACCAAGTATAGTTGTTATCTTAAAGTTCTTTAATTCTGGACCAAATCAGCAAAGTGACAAGTAGAACTTGTTAAATCCATAAGCTTTAATATCTATAAAATTCATACAATGAATGATGAAAAATAGAGGTTAACTTAAAAAGAAAAAATATCATTCTTAAATTCTCACAATTCAGTAAATTTTTTTTATTTACTATGGCAAATGTTCAAACTACCTTCCTTAGATCCTCCAGTTCAGACCTTCACATCTAGGACCTACCATGCCATGTTCACTGTGCTAAATCATCCTCATTCTGTTCATAAGCAATAAATCAGACTCAAACAACTTCTTCTCCAGATCTGTTACTTTGTGGAACAGATTTCCAAGAGAATGTTTCACAAATTACTACACTCTTAACCTCTTCAAGTCTAGAGTCGACTGATATCTATCATACATATCCTCATAATATGAACTTCATACTTCCTCCCTTACAACAATCTCACTCAGTAACCCTTGAGTGGAAACTGACATAAAATGAGAGAACTTAAAAACAAACAGAAAAAATTTAATTTAATTTTAAATCTATGTATTTTAATTTTTTCTAAGTATAATTAAAATTTTATAGACCTATTGCTTTAAAATTATTTCCAAAATTTTATATTCAGCAATAATTGTGCCTCGTTCTAACTAATTATAGGTATTTGTTAAGTTTATCTGAAATCCAGAAATATAGGGGAGCTAGGAAGAATCTTATCAGTATTTGCAATACTAATTTATAAACAAATCTTCATAGCAGCTAACTAATCTAAATAGCAGCTTTTTGTTTTAATAGTTATCTCCCTTACATTTATTACTTCATGTAAGGCCTTAAAATAAGCCATTTTTTATGGCACAGGTAAAAAGTTAACGTATTTCGGGTTTGGAAGACGCACCCTAATATTGGAATAAAATTTCTAAGAAAAAAAAAGTCATTCTCACACAACACATTCACCATGTGTTCCTCACATACTGGCGCCACGTATTGTTTACATTAATTACTCATTTGATTTTGTTTGCATGGCAATGACATACTAGTCAAGAGCAGAAAGGCTCTTGCTGCTGCTAGTAAACAGAGCATGTTTAGGCTTCAGGAAGGTTTATAGTCTTGAAAATACTTGTAACAGCTAAGTACTGAGGTTACATCATATAAAAGGCTGAATTAGATAGCTAACATTATTGTGTAATGTCTCAACATACAAGTCCCTGTCCCTATTAGTCAAGCCATCCAATCAAGATTGTCCAAGCTTACTTGAATCTGGGTGTTGCCTTATATTTGTCTTGGAAGACATACATGTATTTTTCAGAGTATTTTTCATAAAGAAAAAGTACGTCTTGTAAGCTGGAAAATGCGGTATATCAGAAAAATGCCAAATTTTGGAAAAGAAACTGACTACAAGAAGCAAATAATATTCATGACGATCTAAATAGCTTCATCAATAAACTTTAAATATCTTCACCAAGATGATATTTTTGCCGACTACATAAATTGATCACAGTAATGAGATTAGTAGAAATAAGACTTTCAAGATTATTTTATTTTAGTAATCCTACAGAATATTATTATTTTCTCCAGTAATTACAAAAATATTTTAGTCACTTGTATTTTGATTTATCAAAAATCAGATGTCTTCAGGCTGAAAGCAAGTTGTGGTGTTCAGTGAGGCTTTAAACATTCATCCACAATATTAAAGAATGGCAAAGCTCAGTTTAGATCTATCAAGCATAAACTATTTTAAAAAGGCATTTTATTGTATAAAACAAATACAAAAGTAGCATCTCATTTTGAATCTAACAGCTTGCACAAATATTCATGAAAGGAAGGGAGATAACTATTTTGATTTGTACACTAAATTTTTAAATGTTTGTGGTTGAAACATGAAATTTAACAGCATATCACACATACAAAATTGATAATGCAAAAATGTAACCCCTTTGGTCATCCAAATTCAGCCTTGATTTGAAACTGAAATTTTTGTAAATATTCTCAAATGTGCCCTACACACCAAAAAATACAATAAATAATGAACTGTCAAATGAGTCTTCACTTAAAAATCAGAATATTTATCCTGTAAAATAATTATGATTTAATTCTATCAAATAGCCTTACTAGATCATGTAGAAACCAACCAACCAACCAACATTTTTGTGTATATTAGTAAACTTTATGATTATTGAATATTTATTTTCACTTCAATGATCACATATAGCAACAATAATCATTATTTTACATTTAAAGATAGCATTAAGAGTTTCTTCTATCCCACTGTAAAGAACTATGAAGTAATTTTTCTTAATCACCAAAAATTGTTTATATTAATCAAATGAGAGAAAAAACAAACCAGCAATTTATAGAAGGTGAAAAAATGTCCAGCAAAATGTAGAAATTTATTTAGAGGTTTTAAAATACAAGATTTAGTTGGTGAGGGCAATAAGCGCCTCCACAACTTTGCCTTTGTGTTCCCGTAATTTTCTTTCTGCTTGCATTCGACTTATTTCTAGTTCTTCAACCTATCAACAAAAAAATAAAAATAAAAAAAAAATAAAAAAAATTAATAACAGAAAAAAAAGAAAAATCTGCTCAAAATGACATGTGCTCAAACTTTATTCAAGCAAAAATTGATACTTGCATATAAACAGAAAACATGATAGGATTTCTTTTCAAAAGTATTTTTTCCATCTATTTTTGTTGCTTATATCACAGATGATATTGATTTGTTTTCTATGACATCAAACATTCACAGATTATTTAAAGTCAGAATATATTTTTAGATAATAAGAATTGGAGGTGGGGAGAGGGAGATGATAATGGCCAATGATACAAATCTTACTAATTAACTCTTAGCTAGGGGAGAAGAGCTGAATACATACCATTCTCAAGAGCATTTGCACATAAGTGGATATAATGAAACCAACAGGAATTGGAACATGGCTCTCTGATTAACAATTCAGAGCCATTATCTATTACACCAAATGCATATCCAAGCTTACACTATCTGGTATTCCCCACGGGAACTGTTTTTCAATATGATGTGGCTCTAAGCCTGATATTAAAGAATGCAACCACACCATTCAAATTGGGATAGTTACCAGAGTCTTAGAAAGTGAATCAACCAACCATAATTTGGTTTGTAGCAACTCGTATTATTATTGTATTCTTAAAGGCATCCTTGAAAGTCATTCCAACATTAGTATTGTCCTTTGTTAGCCAAGAAAAGAATGAATTTAAAGTAAAACACTTGCAATTTTGATCTCTGAAATTAAGGTCTGATTAAAAAATTTTTTTAAAAAAATGCCTCAATTACTGCTCACTATACTGCACATGATCAAATTGAGCAAATGGAAAGACTTGAAGGATATCAGAAATTGGACATTTGACAGATTATATAAAAAGTTCAAATACAAGTCAATTCTACATTCATATAGACTCTTAATTATAAAACTTACTTTATGTTCAAGCTAAAATAAATCTCGGAATTCATATGAAGTATATAAAATCCATTAATTGAAATTTTAATTTCATATAAAATCTAGAAAGATACATTTTTAAATGTTGTACAGCAATTTTTACACATTTAGTATACAAAGATTTAAAATTGAAACGGAAATCAATAAATTAATATACACCATTTTTCAAATTAGAAAGAGAAAAGATTTACCGTAAATATATTTATAATAGATTAATGTGGCAAACTTTAAACAAAAACAGAATGAGAAAGAAACTGGAAGTATTATTATAAAACACTTAGCAAGAAGATGAGGCTATTTTCCAAAATATCAATGTCTTCTAGTAAATATCAAATCAACTTTGCATCTGGCTTAAGCAGGTTAGTAATAAAATGTCTACATATCTGTAGCAGTAGTTTCAACAAAGCTACTTTTTGACTAACAAGGGCCATAACTCGACAGTAGTACTAGTTTTCAATTTTTCATTTAAAATTAAAAATAAGATTCAATTCAAATATATCAAAAACACAGGAGTTGAATTGTTTTGAAAAAATTTATAATATTAATGACTTTTCTCAAAGTTATAGACAATAAAATTCAATAGTTTTATTGAGATAAGTAATGAAAACCACAAGATTAAAATTATAAAAATGACTAAATTGGTTTTTCTTTGGCTATTATTTTTATTACTTTTTTTTTTTTTTAATAGTATCAAAATATTTTCAGGTGAACTTTTTTTTTACCTGACAATATTTTTTCTCTAAGATAAATGTTGAAGTATTTACTAAATGAAGTCACAAATGATCTTTAACATCACAAGTACCAAGCAAAATACAATTTGTACTTAACTAATAGCTTTAATTAGGTATGAACGTGGAGTTTCTGGATGTTTTTATAAGGTTATTAACCTTATTTTAGTTCTGAACAAACAATCTTTATGCTTCGCCATGATAATAAAACTTTAAATTTAAATTTTTACAGAAGTCCCAGGTGATTTATTTATATCTACACAAAATATGAACAAGTAACAAACTTACTATTAAATCAACATCTTCTTTGTTAATTTTGACTTTGGAGAGTTCTTTTTCTTTCTCTTGCTTCTCAGTGACTTCCTTTGTTTTACGATCACTTACCACTTTCATTGCCTTTAAACAAAAGAAATTAGAGACAATCAATAACAAATAGAATGACAATGAAAAAAATGAACAAGATCAGAATAGGACATGGACTTGTAGAGGATTATTATTCAATGCAACATTGTGGTTACTATCTGTAGCGTGAAATCAGTGGCGTGCTCAAAGTAACATAAGTCCTCAACACAATTACTTCAACAAAATACAGAGCAATGAACAAAATGAGAAATAACACAAAACAATATTATATATCAACAAACAAATTTGCATTTATATAGCATAAAAAATACAACAATTTATGCTAGAATGAATTCAGATTTGTGAATGCAATTTTGTGTGGTGTTTGTTTAAATCTGTGTATAAACTCTTTTTGAGGTGCCTGAAACGTAATTTCTGAGTTTAAGTGAAAGGTTGTTAAAGTTGTTGTGATGAAAAGTTCACAAAGTCAGTGAAAGTATTAATCTGTTTACGTGGAATTTAAACAGTTTTGTGCAATGTAAATTTACGATGTAGTTTAGAATAAATTTAGTTGTGGTAAAGTTATCTTCCTTTGACCGTATTTTTGTCAAGAAATAATGTTGAATTGTTTGAGCAGATTCAGAAGAAAATGTTCTGTGATTGTGAAACTTGAAATATTAAACAGTTCTTTGCTGTGTAATAAAAGTCGTGTGAAGATGAGTGATGACTAAGTTTGGATTATGTTAAAAGGTAACTTTAAAATTTCAGATGATAAAGTGACGTGGATTTGTTTAGCAACTGGTTTGAGATCATGATTCTCACTGGAAAAGATGTGTAATTAAATGTTAACTCACTGGCAGGAATGAACAAAAGCTGCTGTGTGAATGAGTGAGTGAATTTTCTGCAGGCTGGGATTATGTTAATGAGTAACTTTTAGTCTCATAATGTGTTATGCCGTTTTTAGTTAACGATTGTGTTGCTGTCATGATGCTCACTGGAAAAGTTGGATTTGTGTGTTGAATTTATTTACTTGGTGAACATGTGGTAGGCACCAGAAGATGAGTGCCAAAATATTTAATTCAATCAAGAAATGAAAAATAGACGTGCGTGGGTGAATGGCAATGCCCACTTGCTTATTTATGAACCAATCAACAAGAGAATTCTTGGAAAATGTGTGTGGAGCTGGTTTTGTACAAGAATATCATTGTGATCCACTTTTAGATGGTGTTTGCACAGAAGTGTAGAATTATGATTCTACAAATTCATTACCTATTAAAGAAGCCAAACAATTTTTTATGAAGTGGGAAAAATTGAAAAGCATGCATAGATGTTTCATTCTCTGCTGATGGTAGTATGTTTATAATAAAATGTTTCCATTTTTAATATTGCCTTAAATTTGGTTAAAATATACATACATATATATGTATGTATGCGTGCAGTCATATTGCCTAATTGTGTCCTTAATTGTATTTTTGTTACTCACTTCGACTTCATAGAAATAGGAAGGATATTCTTTTCCATCTAAAACCGAAATGTTTCTATCTACTGAATTCAACACTCATGACATATTTCAGTTTCATCTTTATTTTTATAAGAGATCAAGGTTTTTCAACTCAAACCACAAATGCCAAAATAAAGCAAAATTCATAAAATCATTATTTTAAAATATTCAACCAATCAAGTTTTGTTGACATAGATTTAAAGGTATTTTGCATAGAGGTATATCAAAGACTGATTTCAATAGCCTACTTTCACTATGCTATATCAAGTGTCTAAATGAGCAGGTTTAATCAAAATTCTTTTGCAAATTACTAGTAGAACATATAGCTAGTTTACTTTTTTTTAAAAATTAAATAATTTCAACAATTTCCAGTTTAACTGTATTTTCAATCCTTAACTATGGAAGCCAATGTGTTGTACTTTCAACTAAACACCAAAAGTGCCCCTACAAAATACAAATTTTGGCTGAACAATGAATTTGACATAATTACAATGTCTTGCAACTCTGGTCAACTGGTGTATCCTGTACAAATCTGTGTCATTAAATGACATCAGAGAAAATAGTAAAAGCAAGAATATTTTTAGAACTTTGTCTTTCTAAGATACATAGACACTTTTTTTTCTAGAATCATTAAATTAGGTAAATTGTAAGATTGACAAGAGCTCAAAAGAAACATGTCAAAGTCTGTTACCACAATAAAATAAAAAAAGTTTAATAAATTAAGACTTAATCTAACACCATAACATACAAACACGTTAGACAACTTTTATTATTCTTAAGAAAAAGAAAAAAGTTTGTTTAGTTTGGGTTTCCCAAATTCAAAAAGGCAGACTTTAAAATGAGAAAAGATATCCTACTGAAATATAAGTCTCATCAGTGTCAAATCTTAAAAAAATAATCATAAATGTAAAATTGTAAATCCATAATCAGTTTGTTGATTCAAGAATCATGTGTACACTACACACAAATCCTTTTTTTAATTCTTAATTTTAAAAGATAATCGAGCTGTTCAAAAACGTAAATTATACATACACAAAGAAAACAGAGTAAAGAAAGAGGTTCATCTTATTAATGCTGCAAGATATTTTTTTATTTGTATAAAAAATAATATAAAGAGGTAGGGGAAAAGAATTTGCTTAAAAGAAAAAAAGTGTTTTTTACGTTTTTTTTTACATTGAAAAAAAAAAAAAAATGAAGTAATAGGGGGACTATATTCATACTGGGTTCTTTGTCATTGTTATACCGTTTAACCAACTAAGTAAGACATAATTTTTGGAAAATCAATTCAAATTAGCCACAGGTGTGTCGAACTAAAAAACCAAATCGTTAAGTGGTAGTAGCAGCACCCAAAGTAAAAAGTAATTACCTTAATTAATTTGACTGTGATAGTGAATTTTATTAACCATGCTGCATTTATTTTGTTTATTATGTACTTACTATAAAAAAAAAACAAAAAAAAACAGAGGATTAAGAAGAGTAAGACACATTTAATTACCTCATCAGTAACTCTACAGTACACAATGTCAGAAATACTCTAAGAATAACTTGACTGGTTCAGCAATAGAAAGATTAAAGTGATATCCTGGCCTTTTTTTCGGAACTATTTTTATAGCTCATTATTTGTGTAAACAAATGATTATGAAACATTTTTCATAAACTTTTCTTTTAACTGCTTTTATTTTGAAAAATTATTTATCCGAAGAAGGAGTCGAGTTACCGAACATTGTATACTATAGTCACTTGGTAACTAAGAGTACAGAAAACAAGTAATAACAGGATTATACTCAGTGTTGAATTTTTTCAAACTCAAAGGAAACAAAATCTTTGTGAAACGTTATGGGCTATTCTATTTCAAGTATTTCGATTTGTTGACCATGACAAGAAACTACAGTACACCTTATTAGTGAAAGTGAACAATAACATTTTTTCTATTGATATGATTTCTTTAAAAAATAACAACTGAAACCAATTAAAAGACAAGATTAGCAATAAATAATTGATTTTATTGCTTGAATGATAAAAAAAAACTTTAGTAAAAATTTGTCTGAGAAAAAGACACGTGCTGAAATTGGGAAATTACATTTTTGGAGAGGTCAATTCATGTGCATTGTAAGGTATGAAAAAAAATAAGTAAAATTACTTACATCTTGGATGCTGTTGGCAGAGATCTCATATTCTTCGACAAAGTCTGTAACTTTTTCCAGATCAGCGGCGCCGGAATCATGTTTGGCTGCTTTCCTAGCCTTGGAACCTTTAACCGAATCCTGATCATTTTCATGCACTTCTTCTTCGGCCGCCATTTTGATACCTAGAGGAAGTGCAAATCTTAATTATCTCCCTTGAATTAACACTCAACAAACAGGAATTAAGATTTAAATTAATTTATTGTTAATTTTAGTTTTAGTTGCAGTGAATTTAGCGAAAGAGTTGACATTTTGTGGGTGTAGAAAAAATCAAGATGATAGTTACAAATATAATAATAAATTGATTTTTTTTCACAATAATACTACCAACCAAAACTTCAATACATAAATATATATATTTTTTTACCAGCGCATTTTTATTCCCGTTTAATTTAAAGTAGGACTTCTTCAAATTACAAAGGTATTTAATTAATATCAATAATTTTAGTTTTCTTTAATGAAGCAACCTGTAATTTCAATATCTCAATTTTTAGTTAACTAGACTTAACTATAGAGGAATCAAATAATGTTATATCTTCATTAGCAGATGCATGTGAGACTATTCCAATATCTAGAACATGGCTTCTTAACCTGGGGTCTATGGATGGATTTCAGGGTGACCATGAGGATCTGATAAAAATTAACATTTATATTTGCTATACAGCCCTTGTCCAAATCAACAGTTTCCCATTGATAGAAATAAAAGAAAATGCATCCTGCCACTGCTTGAAAGAAAATACACCCAGCCTCTACTTACAGTGTTGTTTGCGAGGCATCTCGTGATTTGCTTTTGGGTTCATGTCTACCATTTACCCATGTGTGATCTTTCTCTGCACAACTGCCATCTTTTACTACTCCATAAGAGCAAGTGATAATTCTCATTTTCCATGGTTTATCATGACTTGATTATCTTCTCATATACTGGTGAGGATTAATTGACCACAATCTCTTTTAAGTTTGCCTGGCTAAAAAGTGATCTGTGTGTGTGTTTGCGGTGTACATGAAGGTACAGTATGCAGAAATGCATGTACAAGTGTTGTGAAAAATCAATTGTTATACTTCGCTGTAATTAGATCTCTTTCTGATTCATTCTATATGTTGTTCGGATGTGAATGCTAAGAAAGCAAAACACAAAATAAAAATGTTGTCTTCTGCACAGTGCCTCCAAGCATCATATTGAGTCCACAAAACAAATCCCTGCAATAAAATGCAATAGCCAATCAACTTTATCGCTGAAAAAAAAAAAGATGACTCTGGGTGGGGGCACTAGATTTTCTTACAAGAAAGTCCCTTGTAAATGACAGACACAGTAGCAGGCCAAAAGGCCACCTGTTGATACTGGTATTCTGTCACCGTCACTCCCATGATCATTTCTCTCATCACAACCGTTACCTCACCCAAGCTTCACTGATCTCGCTTGACTCTTCATATGCAGAATGTGGCTGATGGACTAGCTTTGACACTAGCTGGCGTCTGAAAGTACCACCATGATTTCTAACACTTCAATGTTTTCACTATCCACTCCAGGGTTTCCTCATTGTCATCACCATGACCCTGTTTTGTTGATACCACATTCGACCAGAATATAACATACATTCCACTCAATCAATCTTCATTATCTGCTCAAAGCCTCCCTTGTTGTCACCACAGTGAGCTACGTCAACACTTGTTAATGCACCTTACTAGACAGTTTGGCTTCAACATCTCATGACTGCCAGCTCATCAAACACCTCACAGATGTTGATTTCAACCATGTAGTAGGGTGTACATCAAACTGTAACTTCTCCTGACTTTTTATGCTCACATTTTCTGTATCAGCAAAGTTATATTCATGATTTCTCTTGATTGTTCACGCTCACACCCTTGTATTGTCATGGTCAGATTCGTAGCTTCGCTAAATAATTGGGGCCTCCCTCAGAGTTACTGCCGTAACTTTGGTAACCAACCTGCCAACGCACTGTACCAGGTATTACTATAAATCAGTCCACCACCATGACCTCAATCAATCAACCTGTCAACCCACCTTACCAGGCAGTACAGTTTCAACATCTTGGTATCACATTACCACCAGATCATTAAACAGCTCACAGATGTCAATTTCAACTATGAATAAGTGCATATGTCAAACCCCACCAACGACACTAAACTTGGCTTCACTAATCCACTGTAGAACTATCCTCTGATACCAACCATGACCGTAACCTACCAGTCCAAGAAATCAGCCAACTTTTGGCCCTACCGACAACACCATTACACTCAATTACTTGTCTTTCCAACGGCAACTAAAGAACCACATCTGAACAATTTTTGACACCTTTTCACACAACTATGTATATATATTCTCCACATTTGATCAATACATGTTGAAATTTTAATCCTTGTTTGTTCCTTTCCTTTGCAACTATATGCTTGTTATAACACAATTAGACTGTGAGTATCTGCTTGTCTGTCTATGTGTCTATGAAGAGCTAGTTCTTATAGAGGTCCATGACTCAAGGGGTCTGTGCCTAAAGGGGTTTATGATTAAAAAAAGGTTAAGAACCACTGACCTAGAAGGAAAAAGACAAGAAGTGGAATGATGATCCTGAGTTGAAAAAATTGATACAAGAAACAAACAGAAGAGGAAGAAAAATGGAAGGGAAAATACCAAAAACAATTAACTAAGAAAATAAATGAAAAAAAATAGTTAAGACTGAGAAACTAATATCTGAGAAAATTGTAAAAAAATATTAATGAAGCCATGCAATATTTAAAAATGGGAAAAATCATGATAACAACATGCAATCAAAATCACCACAGAAGAAATATCCTGGTCTCAAAAAACACTTTGACTCACATTTGAACTCTGGCCAATAAAGATGCCTGAAGAAATAGAATATATGCCAATATACATTGAATCATTACAAAGTCTCTCCAAATATAGACAATAACAAAGTTACTGATGAGGAAGTTAAAATAGCTTTTAAAAAACCAAGGAATAATAAAGCATCACTTGATATTGAAGCTGAACTTTTGAAAATAGCTCACCTTTTCCCAAAAATTCAATAAGTTTTCTCAGTCACATGAAGGAATTCTGGAATCAGAAACACATCTGCAAACAGTGGAGTTTATTGCAAATTAATGCACTGTGAAAACCAAAAAGTACCCACAGGACCCTCACACATACAAAGGTATCTCAATTGGATCCATTATGGTGAAAGTATTAATGAAAATTGTATTAACTACACTCTCATCGTTTTATGAAAGTCAACTCCTCATAAACCCCAATTTGGTTTTTGTTCTGGTAAGTGGTGTAATGATGGCATAAATGTAGCAAAAAAGCTTTAAACCTTTTTCCTTGCAAATAATGTGTTCAAATAATTGATATGGTAGCCCAATTCCAAAATGAAATAAACAAATCGCAAGTTCAAACATTCAAGATCAGAAAAAAATGTCAAAATCAGGAATTGTAGGTCCAATGTTATAAATCCCAATACACATAAACAGTCATAAATTCACCACACAAGCTAATGGACGAGGTAGAAAAATAAAATGACTTCCCAATTCAAGAACACCAACCACTTTTATTGACGGAACAATCTTTTCATTGGTCAACAGCTGGGAGAGGAAAGACAATATTATCATATCCAAGATGCATTTATGGCAACACCTACGAATGACTTGTTTTTATATTGGTTATTTTGTCTTTGGCATATTGTACAGAAGACATATGCCCTTTTTCTTGGTAAGTGACTTTCTCTTTTGCCACAACTCCAGGAGATTGAATAACAGTCCAATAGGAAATGGTATACCTGCTATGTTGACCACACAGCAGTATATGACTGTATCAATAGAGATATCCTCTTCTCATCCTTTAGAAACTAACTTCCATGCTTTGACTCCTCTGAATGCATTGATCAATAAGAGAAACTATAATGGTCCATAAAATCATACATGTTTGATGAAGACCTCAATATGGAAACATTTCAAACCTCATCGAGAGTATGACAAGTAAGAAATGAGAGCCCCAGTTTATTTAATCTTTTCCTAGATCTGCACATTTACAAACACAGATGTGAAGAGATAGGCATTTAAGAATTCCATATCACATCCCAAAATACTCTACAAATGGAAGTCAACAATCTTGCTTTCCCTCCCAAGGCCAATATACTGATGATGAGGTCGGATGAGATAGGTATTCATAGTTGGGATAAGAATGATCTTGAACAAAAAAATCAACATCCTCTTCCAAATGTTCCAAGAAATAGGACCCAATATAAACCTTTCCAACACAGAAACTATGATCTGTAATTGGAATGAAAAGCAGTGATGGCTCATAGCCTGAATCCATCATAAAAATTCAAGATATGGATTTAGAAAATACCAAACACTTGAAATAACTCAGTGTATGGATCAGTTATAACAAATTTAGTATAAGAGATAATGTAATTGAACATAGGCTGTGCTGTAAGTAGTTTCATCCAATACAGCAAGTTGCTACAAAACCAAAACATTAGCCTAAAAACTTGAGTCATTTTCTTAAATAGCCTTGTCAAATCAAGACTTTCATATGGATATCATACATGACACAAAACTTGTTCAAAAATATGTAAATTATCAGCTGTATACAACTACTTTCTCAGATCAATAGTTAAAAATGGCTTTGATTGAATGAAACCTACTGGTCTCAGTGAGGATCATCAGAATCACAAACAAAGAACTGTACAAAATAACAGAAACCATATTACTTGAGGACTTTCATCAACAGTAACAGCTAAAATGGCCATCTCATGTAACTTGAAGAGAAAATCATAACATAATCAAGATGCTGATATTCCACACTACTTCAAACAAAAGGTTAGGAAGGAAAACCCCATCAATACTGGAAATATTGATAATGGCTACTGGACTCGAGAAACCTATTGTCCTGAAAAAATTATTTTAATAGAAAGATTTTATAAATTTCAACCAATAGTGGAACTAGTTGCTTGGTCAATGAATGCTGAATGTTTCCTTATAAGAAAACAGCTAATATTACTATTACTATTTCAAACAACATTTTACAAACAAAAAACAGTTTTAAAATTTGCTTAATTATGTAAAAATTGTTTTTCTTTTATACAATTAAATTTTTGCTGTTTTTTGCAATTAAAACAAAATATCAAACTTTAAAGGAGATATTTAAACTGTTGAAATACTTGAAAAATGAACAAGTGTGCGATTGACTTTTTCAATTTTCATTCATCCTCAATCTTCAATTCTTTGATTTGTTAATGAAATTACTAAAATAAATGTGCTGAATCATAATGCCTTCATTTACTAAGCATAGGTTAGATCTGGCACAACCCTACAAATATAGAGCACCCAGCAAGGATGGAAATCATTACTTAGTAGTAAGCTTCTTAACAATTGCACTATGGTGAAGTGTCCGTAGAATTCATATCACAATAGTATAAATAATGACTTTAACTTGTTGACAATTATTAAGCACAAAGGTGGTTTATCTTGGGTATTGGGCTTATGATTGAACTATAAAAAATTCAAAATTGGAATTGCACTAGCAGTATTACTTGGTATGGTTGGAGTCTTATGCTACATAAGGATTCTGTAGAAATAAACAACTGTACTAATTTGTTGTAACAATGGTGCTAATTTACTATACTAGACAAAAAAGAAATGTACTAATGTCAAATACTCTGGTTTAGTGGAAGAAACAGACAAGTGACAGAGACATGAATAGACTACAGAACATTAACTGATAAAAAAACGTTCCCTAAGCATGGAAAGCAGAATGAGAACAATTCACTCCTGTAGATTGATTAAGGGATTTAGTTCAAAATTCTGAAAAGCTTAGTGAGTACAACTGATGCTAGAAGAAAGCCAGAGGGTACAATGGCCAAAATCTGTGTATAACAACTCAGAGGAGTTCTTAGTCTGAATGAAAAGGCATACAATATTGAACAATTCATTCAATCACAAGTAAAATGATTATTTTATGATGGAACATATATATACTTAAAAGGTGGTGCAACATCATAAGTAAGGCAAAGATAATATTTTGATTACTGTTATCAATCAATTTATATAAATAGAAGTTATATTTTTTTAAATCTTATAAATATTGTATTAGGTTAAGATTGCATTTTATTTGCAAGAAATTCATTTTATCAAAATAGCATCAGAAAAATATTAAGCTTATTGAAATGTTCTATACCTGCAAATAATTACAATGTAAGTAGCTGGCCATAAACACAAGATGCAGAAACTATGATTAGATTTATAAAAATGAAAGATAAAAAAAGTACTCTTATTGAATTATTAAAAAATATGGTAAGAGTCAGGAAAAGATGCAGCCCAAAGTGCGAGCTACATATTGGGGATGTCAAAATCAAGCAGGTAAAAAAAAAAGTTAAAAATTTAACTATCTGGTTAGATAGTATCAGATGACAAAAATGTGGCACAGAACTCCAAAGATGCATAGGAATAATGAAAATTGTCTCCCAGAAACAAAGAAAAGTATTATGATCTAGGAAAATATCATAAGAAAGTGCTGAACTGTTATTGAATATCTAATTTCCTACATGACAGTGAATGCTGGACAATTTCTTCACCCAAAGAAATGTATTGAAGTGACATTTGATTGATTGATTTGTTTTTTTATGGGATATTGACCTATTGTGGGTTTAATTTTAAGCAGAAACATATTTTGGGGTGTAAGAAAATATTTTGTTATTTTTTGCAAGTGAATATAGCATTAACAATTTTTTGAGAATAACAATGATTTTTTTCAGATATAATTTTGACTATTTAACCAATAACTGAAGAGAGGAGATGGATTCATAACTTTCTCAAGTATATTTGCACATAAGTGACTGGAATTTGCTCTTCAATTTCTCATTCCGAGTCACTATTCATTACACCATCCTTGAAGTGGCAGAGATGCTGTTCTATTGACAAATGATAGGAACATTGTTTTCAATAAGGAAGCCTTAAGCAAAAAAAGGGAAAACTATGAAACCTATACTTACAATCAAAAAGAGACAGGTTAAATTTCTTAGACACATAATGAGGAAAGAGGCCCTAGCGAATTTAACACTCTTAGGACACTGACGGTAAGAGAATTCAGGGAAACAGCAAGTAGCCTACTTAACAAATTTCTGTGAATGGATGGTAGAATGGACACAAAAAGGAATGGTAAAGAGTTAAAAATTACTTAGGGCAACAAAAGGAAGTTGTGAAGAGCTATGATCACCCGTGTCCTAAATTGACCAAGCAAAAAGAACTGCAAAGCAAGACTGCAAGGGAGGCAACTAGCTAACAACAGTTAAAATAAAACACTTTTAATTACCTCCCTTTGAATAGTCAGTTGATTCAGGGATTTCTTTAGACGTGCCATTTGATGACAACGAATTACTCGAATTACATTTTATGAAATATTATCTGAAAAGGAAATAGGCACTGCTAATATCCTCCAAATTTACACGATGACGAATTGAGCAGTAATTCAATAGACATTTCCCGATGATACACTGAATTATAAAATACTTAGTCATTTCTTGCCTTAAGTTCTCCATTTCTGGTATGATCAGTACAATTCAGTGAGAGGGCTAGATTTTTTATTCTAATTTCAAAGTGTCGAATTTCATGCTTACATCTTGTAGAGAGGATTTGATAAATACTTAACTTTATATCATACCCATATCTATCTATCTATCTATCTATCTATCTATCTATCTTTTTTTATCACTTTAAACATTATTTTTAATGGATACTCATATTTCAGTAGATGCTCCGTTTATTTATCAAACAGTATATTTATTTATTTTCGTCTACTGGCTTGAATATTTGAGAAATCTTATGAAAGAAAGATATATGCTTTCTGGCAGGATTTGAACCTGCTTACCTCTGGGCATAGTGAAACCATTGTTACATCCAACATTCCTTAACCAACTTGGTCATGGAGCAGTCTTGCTGATCAAACAAAGTTTGGCCAAGTCGGTTAAAGCATGTAAGATCTAATGATGAGTCCCCTTTACCCAGAGGAACACAGGTTTGAATTCTGCCAGATCTGCTGAATTGATAAATAAAAATCTGTTACTTCAGAATATATATATATATATATATATATATATATATATATATATATATATATATATATATATATATATATATACAGGAAATCAAAATGATATGTAATCCAAGTGAATCCTATTAATATCATATAAAATAAAATATTAAAACTGACTCACAGACAAACCCTATCAAATACTTTGGAGATGTCTAGAGCCACGGCACGAGCTTCTCCGTTATTTTAAAGAGCTTGGTAGACAATTTCAGTGATGGCCATAAGCACATCAGCTGTAGATCGGGCAAAGCGGAAACCATATTGCTTGTCTGAGAGCAGATCATGGGCTGTAAGGGGGTTAACCACTTTGGTGTTGATTAAAGCTTTGATGACTTTGCCGAAGAGGGGCAGGAGACTGATAGGACGGTAATTAGAAGGGTCAGAGGGGTCGCCAGAGTTCTTAAAGACACGAATATTCTATGAGGACTTCCAGCAGTCTGGAAAACAAGATTCCTTGAGGCTGTAATTATATAATTTGGAGAGGGCGGGCACTAGTTCAGGTGCACATTTCTTCAAGACAATGGCTGGTATCCCATCTCCACCACTAGCCTTGAGGGGGTTTAAATTAGAGATAATGATGGGGTTATGTGCAACCTGCTCAATAGGGCCTCAGTTCTAAGAGGGAAATCAGGTATGGGTACACCGGAAGAGTTGAGTGTTGAATTGAATGAAAATTTCCAAGCAAAGCATTCAGCCTTGTCAGCAGAGGAGGTCAGGAGCTCAAACTAGTTGAACAAAGGAGGTATAGACGGTTTGCTATTGTTAAGTACAGTCTTGGAGCCGAATGTGCGAGATGCAATACGTTCCTTCATTTGATCAGCAAATAGTGACTTAGCTTTGTTGAGGGCACACTTACACTCGTTACGGGCGGAGGCAAAGAGACGTCTATTGCAGTCGGACATGTCGCTACGGAATAGGTGGAAGAAGTGGTTCCTATGGGCAATGGCGGCTGAGCAAGCAGCGGAGAACCAAGGGGAGGAGTGTGATTTGACCTTATATTTCCTTGAGGGGATGAAAGCGCTGATTCCAGCTTTAACCCAGGAGGAGACCTCAGAACCATATTCTTGAACGGGGAGCGTAAAGACATCATCTCAGGGGACATCGTGGAGGAAATCACGGAACGAGTCCCAGTCTGCTCATTGATAGCAGAACAAGGTTCTAGTGGTAGGAGGTTCTTTGCAGGGGGTGGAGTTGAAGGAGATGTTGACAGACACTACAGCATGATTGGAGTTACCAAGAAGGCAGAGCTGCGTGGTGCTACAAGACTCAGGGATGGAGGTAAAACATAGATCGAGAAGAGAGTCCTTACCATCCTGGTTGTAGGCAAAACATGTGGGGAAGTCAACTATCTGCGTGAGGGATTGAGAAATTGAAAAATTAAGTGTTTGAATGCCTGCAAGGACAGTAGTAGCATTCTTAAGCCACTTGGTATGATAGGTGTTAAAATCGCCAAACACTAATATGTGAGTAAACGGATGGAGAGAGAGAGAGCCTTGTCTATGCTGTCAAAAATGCTATTGATTATTCCACAGTCTTGAGTCTTGAGAGAGAGTTAGAGGCGACAGTCTGTTTCATGCTTCGTCAGGCCATGATTGCATTTAGCATGAAATAGAGTGTTGACTTCAATGTTCACTTTTGTATTTACACACTCTCTATCTCTGATATTGAGCACTTTATCCCATAAATATAGTACACCTTAAGACTATATTTCTTCATATATATATATATATATATATATATATATATATATATATATATATATATAAGCTGGCAATCCTTTTGTCCCAACACATGAATTTATGTACAATTGTTAGCTAGTGAGTGCATTTATGCAACTGCATTTGTGTGGTTGTTGTTAATTTTGTTCAAACTAGACAGATCTACTTTAGTTTTATTTTTTGATATAATGGCATTTTAAACTTTCACTTGCTAAGAATATGGCATGAGCCATTCTTGCTTGATGGTCTGTATTTGTGAGATGGAGGAAAGAGGGAGATTAATCTGTCTTCATCTCCATCTAGACCCATTAAAGTATGCAATCAGTCAGGCCAAAGGGCATGATTTTTCCTGTTTTACTTTTCGCCCTCTCATGAAAACTATTTCAATTGGCTATGAGTTCTCTATCCATTTCTCTATTTATACCAGGTGCTGTAAGCTTAGATGTGCCGCTGGTGTAATGAATAATGGTTCATAATTGCTAACTGGAGAGCCGAGTTCCAATTCCTGTTGGGTTTGTTATATTTACTTCTGTGCAAATACCCTTGGGAAAGAAATGAATCCACCTCTTTTACCCTGTTATGGGTTAATTAGTAAGATTTGTATCACTAAACAATTACTATTCTACCAGTAAAAAAAGGTTCTTACAATCTAAAAATATTTTCTGGCTTTAAATAACTTACAAAGGATAAGTCATCAAAAATGAGTGAATGAATTAATCTATCCATTTCCATACTAATTTATACACAAATGCATATACAGTTATTTTCTGCATACATATATACACACACACACACACACATATATATATATATATATATATATATATATATAGTAATCAAAATTATGGATAAACTGTCCAAAGTTTATGTTTTTGTTTTGTTCAATTATTTTCAACTGTAAAAAAGTCTGTTCTTGTTCCCAATAACACACACACACACACACATTAAGATGGATTATATACTAGGGTGTTTCATTAAGATGGATCAATGTCAGCAGTAAATAAATCAGTGTTCTTGGTGAAAATTTATTTATTTCTCTATTGTTATTTAAGTCATGGCAATTATGCGTGAAAAATAATATTGGCCAAATATCTGCCAAATCTGAAAGAAAAAAAACATTAGACTCTTAAACTTATTTCATATTAAAATCGGTCCAAGATATTGGAACACCCTTTATTGATGCACATTTCATCTAAGCTAATATGTATGATCCTGGACATAAATTTACCATCAAAGATTCTGAAATTAATGCATTTTCAGTACATTTTTGCCTTAATAAATTAATTCTCTTGTATTCAGAACCACATTATTCAAACTAAAATTATTGTGATGCTGATTGTGATAAGTGAGTAAGGTACTGAGTGTATGTTTTTTTAATTGGTTTCACCCCATGTAAGGCAGTAAAGCCACTAAGATACAAGGGGTTACCGGGTGTGAGTGAATTAGGAATAGAAACATTAATAATGAATGAGAAGAGAAAAGAGTAATCAGGAGAGCAGTATTATTTTGTAAAAGATCCATCTTATGTTGATATAGTGTTTTATTTAAATTCAAAGATGTTTAACCAAAGTACATTTTTTACAGTCTATTTTGTAAATTCCTGCTTTAGGTTTAAAGTTATCACTATGTTTTTTTGTGTTAATTAAATCTGTTTTTGTTTTTGAAGTAAAAAACAATAAGAGATTTTATTTTCATACATATAGATATTTACTAATAATCTGAGAATGTTCTTAGGTATATTGTTAATATAAAGTAGAAAGGTGACCCTTGTGGAATGTCTTCATTGATCTCATAGGCTTCAAAGACCTACCTGGTAGGAAGGACTTGATGAATATAAGGACTCTTCCAAAAATTCTATAACTGGAGAATTTGTGTAGCAACCCCTATGCAACACCTTGTAAAAGGCAATAGTTCTCATTATGAATTTATTATTGAGTGCTTCACTGATTCTGTGTGTGATGACAGGACATCAGCAGTGGATCTAGAAGAGTGAAATCCATACTGCTTTTCACTCAAGAGGTTTCTTTGTTGAGGTGATCAGAAACTTTTTTGTTGATTATAAACTTAGACTTTGCTGATTACATGAAGGAGGCTGATGGGTTGATATCAAGATAGGGATGAACACTCACCCACATTCTTGAAGATAGAGCAGACAACAGACTGTTTCGATTGACCTGTAAAACATTTCTCCTTCAGGAGGTGGCTAAACAGCTTTGCCAAAATTGGAGACAACTCTGGGCTAAGGATCTTAAGAACAACCGACATTTCAGCAGAATATTCATCAGAACAAGAGGTGAGAAAGAGGCCTAGGAAGTTTGCATGATGACCACTTATGTCAGGAATATGGGTAGGCTTATCCACAACCTGGCTTAATTTGTAAGTGAAGGAGAAGTTATGACAATATCTTTTCTTCATTAGTTTTATTTGAGTGGAATAACCATTCCTCATAATGAATATTGAAGTCACTATACATATAGATAGAAGCTGAGGGATGATCAGAGAAGTTATCATCAATCTCAATTGCATCATCCTCAGGGAAATATACAGTGAAAAATGAAAGTTTTACTATGAACAAAGGCCACTTGAAAGCACATGAATGGGAAATCAGAGTTCTTGTTTTTGTTGCCTCTGCCACATTGAAACCTGTCCTTTATATAGGCAGTGAATCCATGGCTATGACAATTTTGGAGGTCTTGTTTTATGATTAAGGGTGAGTAGTTTGAGAGTGTGAATTGCTGCATTGGGATAGATATACTGTGACCAGTTTCAGACAGGAACACGAAGTCAGATTTGATCTTGTAAAGATGGAAAGTTGGAAAGATGAAGAATCTGGTATTTATTTTTGTGTCTGCAGAACTGGATTTGTTTGTACTAATTGGTTTTGTTGTGATCATGGTTAAGTATATTAAAATTTGGAATTTTTGAAAGTTGAAGAAACATCAATGTCCCAAGTAGTATATGTGAGAACTGTAATTGTGCAACACCCTCCTCGGCCATCCAAGACTTCTAACACTGCAGCTAGTCACTGAAGTGACCACTTCAATCCCAAGCTAACCCTATCCCGCGTTGATAAGGTTGATCATAAGGCAGCCAAGATCAAATCATTGCAGGTATCTTTGTGTTGATGTACCAGAAAAAAATAACACTCAAATAAATTGGACAGAAGTAAATCCTATTTTTATATCAGTCCTCCGTACAACAATTGTTCTATCAGGTCATAACATTGGGAAATTCCCTCTCTCCAACCTCTCTTTTATTATCCTCTCTCACTAACCTCTTCAGTGAATGTGGGTGGTTCCTCCATCCTCCTTGATGTCTTATCTGTGCCTGCTACCTCGACCATTTTCTGTCCAGGAAAACTCAGTTCCAAATTCAGTTGTTTACCAAAATCTACTTTTTCGCTTTCCACTCTGCATTTGCAGCTGTGTGTCAATCAAAATTGCCCCCTAAGTCTGGGTCACTTTTCCATTGTTCAAACTACTTGACATACAATTCAAGTCGTTTATGTGTGAATTAAATCCTCAATTCTTCCCATGAGTTTTTGGTATTAAACCTTCTTGTTTCAATGTCTCTCAGAACATAACACTTTCTTATGTTTTAACAAAACTTTCTTTTGTGTTACTGTGGCAATGGCAAATAGTATCACAGAACTATCTGAATCAGTTGACAGAGAACACAGCTGTAACTGTACTCTTCATCATGTCATCAAGAGGCCCCAATGGAAACTATTGCATTGTCCAGATCTCATTCACAAAATGGCAATACAGCAACCCTGATATTGTACACTTGCTCATCAGAAAGCCTCCTTAGGAGTTACTCTAAGGTTTGGATCTCTGACTATCAGGCAGATAACTTCAATCTTGAACATTTAATGAAGAGACAAACAACCTAGTAAAGAATAAAATACAGTGATACTATTCAGAGTGAACATGTGTTGTCTATTGAGATAATAAAAACATCAGAATTTCTTGACTCATGATCATGTAGGAAAATAAAATCAATAAATAAAATAATAATAATGAATAATAAAAAAATAATAATGAATAATAAAAAAAGAAAAAGAAATACATTCTCCCATGATGTTAGTAATAAAGAAACCAGAAATTTTATTACCCTATTTGGCTTTGTCAAATGCCCGTTAGGTGGTACTGTTTAAGTTCTATAAAAAGACAAACATTTCCTTCCTCTCCCTCTTTCTCTCTCTTGCTCCAAGATGTAGCAGTACAAGAGAAAAAGACATCCCTACTGAAACATGTTCATTTCCCCAGTCCACTGATGACTGAACTTTCTTCCCTAATTTCTAATGCATGATGTTCATACATGTCTTCCAAATTCTCCACCTATGAAGTATATCAACCTTTTCTTTGGTGGTTCCAACTCAGCGCAAGGCTGATTTAGCTCAACCATTATAACTATGCTTATCATGACTTTCCCAAACTTATGCACTTACTTCCAATGTATAGTGTTTGTATGTATTTTTCCAAAACTCTACCAGTAAAGTAAGATAAGTTTTACTTTGGTCATTCCAACTCAGGACAAGGCTGACTTAAGTTTGGTCTTTATAACTTCCGATGAAGTAAGTACAACCTTTCTTTGGTTGTTCCAACTCAGTGGAAGGCTGAATTGAACTTGACCATCATAATAATGCTTGTCCTTAATTACCTTAACTTCTGGACCAAAAAAGAAAACAGACATAAAAACATTAAGAAATTTGTTTCCCTATAGTTTATATAAAAAAAGAGAATAAATGGTCCATAGTAGAAACCCAAGTTTTTGTATGCATCTTCTTTAATTGTCTACATGTGAATATGCACTCACCTACAAATACAACCAACATGCAACCTTTAAATTCGATAACATAAGGGTCATTGTAATCATTGTATAAAGTTTTAATTTAGTCAAAGCTTAATTAACCCTTATGTAAATATAAGGAAATGGAGAATCTAAACTGTATTCCTTTCTAAGAATTTTCTCATTAACAGAAAGAAAAAATGTTAAAAAGTCATTTAAACAAATAAATACACATCAAATAATAGAAATTTTTCTTCTTCAAATCTCATAAAATCCACAAAAAAGAAAGAAAATAACACAAAGAACCTTGATAAAACTATGCATATAATACTATCTACAACTCTTAAGAACTACAATTGAAAATGTAAAATCTGTCACTAATACTTCAAAATCAATAATAATTTTATACTCCACTACAAAGTGGATCTCTTTTTGACTCACTCTACATGTTGTCAACACTAAGAATGTGATACTGGGGCCATGAAGTGGTTAATGCTAAGTATAAGCTGGGGGAGCCATGAAGGGGTTAAGCCTAATATGAAGTATAAGCTGTGTGTGTGTGTGTGTGTGTGTGTGTGTGTGTGTGTGAGAGAGAGAGAGAGAGAGAGAGAGAGAGAGAGAGAGAGAGAGAGAGAGAGAGAGAGAGAGATTTTCCCTGGTGACAGGAGGTGAAGAAGGGGCCATCTGGATTATTTCACCCCTACGTTTTGGAATGATGCACCAAGAGTTTATGTATTTTATCTATCGAGAATCTGGCATGTGCGTGAAATGAATTGAGAAATAATTTTATCTCTTCCGTGAGAATTTAAGAAAACAAATATCATTAAAAAGAAGAGGGATAGGTCTAGGTTATATTTTCTTGGATGAAAATGAATTGGGAAATAATTTTATCTCTCACTTGAAAGGTTAAATGAGAACAAACTTTTTTTTATGGATCAGATGTATGATTAAGGCAGGAGTTATGAAAATAAGTCCTGTGATTAGTGAGCAAGAGGATAAGTTTGGTTTATATTTTTGCTGGACAGAGATAAGTCCAGGAAAATAGAAAGGAATCAGAGATTAGATGAGACCTAGTGTCACTGTAGGGATTAATGCAGGAAGGTTTAATTTTTGTTGTACCAAGAACTACATAAACCAACAAATCTTTTGTTTTATTTTTCATTGTGAAGATACTTGTTCCTTTAATATAGCCTCCACCATGGCTTGATCCAGCTCTTCAACATTCGATCTTTCACTGCTTTGAAATCAAGAACAATGTAAGCAAAGTGAGTGTGGATTGAAACAGTTAGCGACCAACAGTTAACTTGGACCAGTATCAGTATTGACCAGTGCAGGGTTAGCCCTGTGGTCAAAACATCATCCTCAGACCCTGAGGACTGGGCCACATGGTGTGGTTACCCCATCCTGTGTAGACAGAGTGAAGTGGGGTTACAAATTAGTATATTAATGGTGGAACAGAAAGCAAAAGCCAAAATAAAAAAGTTGTTCTCTGAGCAGGGTCTCCAAGTATCACATCCGGCCCACAAAACAAAATCCCCACAAAAATCTATAATGCAACATAAAAGAAGCTAATTATGAATGTTGCCACCAAAGAAAAAAGATGATCTCAGGAGCCACCGGAATAACTTTTAAGAAAGCCACTCATAAACAACTGGGACAGAAGCAATCAGAATGCAACCAACAGGCCAGCTATTGATGCCTGGCTGCCTCTTGATGTCACTACTGTGACTTTGGTCAATTGACCTGACAAATGCATCAACCACTTCCTTTACCAACAACACAACTCTACAAAAAAAATGCTACCATTACCAATGGCAACTAAAGAACCATATATTCACAATTTTGTTATTTATTCACACCACCTATTGCCATTTCACATAGTTCATTACCATTTTTGTTTGTTCTCCCATCCAACCAGAATTTGAAAATAACAACTGGTGTCAGCATGCAGTAAACAAAACTAACAAAATGAACTCTACAACAACAAAAAAGAAAACTGCAATGCCTCATCAGACACCTTTTTTTGGATCCGACAATTCCTTGAGACTCATTTACATGAAAAAATCTAACCAGACATGTCTTCCACCCTGAGGGAATGAAAAGATCATAGCAGCCCAACAGTACAGAATTACTCTATCACTGTGGCCTTGGTCAATAACTTGAGAAACGCATCAACTCCAGGCCTTATCAACTCCATCTTTCTTTGTCTCACCACACCTTGCTCACATAGAGACATTCTACTCACATCAACTGTATAGGCAATACAAAAGAATTTTATATTTAAAATTTTTGTCTTATTTTCCTTTCACGTGTTGTTTAGTTTGTTCTTCTATGAACACATTTTATAGCAATAACAACATTAAAACCTGAAGCAGGAATTTACAAAATAGATTCCAAAAAATAGCCCGTGAAATACATTAATGAAACATCTAAGAATAAAAAGAATATTTGAACTTAAAATAAATCTTTTACAATACATTCAATCCAAAGGTACAAATTTCAAAATTTAGAATGAAATTCACATGAAACAGTTGATAATTTTCTGACTAGAATGAAAAACATAGCAGGAAAATGTAAATTCAAAGATATAGAAGAAAGACTAGTAGACCAATTAATATAGGGATGTGTGCATTCTGATGCACAAAAATCACTTATTGGCAGGGATACACTTAAACTGACTGAAGCAAAAGAAACCACAAGAGCATTTGAAGCTACTAGGAAACAAATGGAATTACTGAGTATACAAACACCTGGTACACAACAGAAAAATGACAAAATTGATCTTATAACAAAATACAGACAAAATCTAAACAAGGCACAGTACAATAAATCAAATCCATATAAATGCTGTGACAAAATACATGAATTCAATGACCAAAAGAAATGTCATAAAATAAATCACTGGAAGAAAATGTAGAGGAACAAAAGAAACTCACACAAACCCAACCCAAGGAAAAACATTATTATAAACAAAAGATCCACTGTGTTGATGATGATGATGATGATGAGAGTTATGAAAATAACAGACTAGAGACAATACAAGTACATCAAATGTCAAAGGATAAAACTATAAAAAGGAGGGAGCTACATATAATGATACAGTTAAGGCAACAACTGAATAACAAACTGAAGTTTAAACTGGACACTGGAGCACAAAGCAACATATTCCTACTAAGGATATACCGACAGATATTCCCAGAAAATAGCTACCCTAAAGCTGGTGCAGTGGAAGCAACAAATACCATATTATCAGCATATTAATGGTGGAACGGAAATTAAACAGCTTGGAAAAACCAAAATACTGAGATCATACAAAGGCACCCACATCATATGCACTCTCTATGTAATTGACTCAGAGGGACCTGCATTTCTTGGGTTGAACAGCTGCCAGAAACTAAAGCTGATATCAGTGTACTATGCAATAAACAAACCTAAGAGAATAAACAGCAACATTCCTTTGAAAACGGACCAATATTAATAACTAAAGCACAACTAATTGAAATATATCCAGAATACTTTAATGGATATTTTGAAGACTTTGAGTATCACATAGTTACAGCCACAACAGTCAAACCTGTAATCCATGCACCATGAAAAATATAAATAGAATTTACACTATTTACATTGATCAGACTGTTGTCCTCATCTTCATTGCCATATTCATGATGTTTTGGCCATTGTATGCTCTGGCCCTCTTCATGTGATTGGAATTTTGAACTGTAGATTGTTTTAGTTCCATGTGTCATGCTTCTTCTGGATGTCTTAGCATCAGTTCTCCAAGTTTTTGTTCACCTCTGCTGTAGCCAGGTATTGAACTCACAATTTTTTGGATCAAGTCACTGGATTCAGCCAATGCTTGTATCCCCTGGGCCATGAGTATGAATTTTTGGGACTTATAAATCTAATGTCTCAGTAACCATTTTTTACCATAAAGATGTAACATGAGGGGAAATAGAAAAATCAGGTGTAGCTAACCACATATGGAAGGAAAAGGGAGATCACTGCCCCCTGTAGAATGAGGTTGAAATAATAGAGAACATCACTGGAAAATATGAAAACTAGGCCATAAAATCTCCTACACTGGACAACCATAGAAATGGGAACCAGCAATATGGAGTGCTAGAGAAAAACGATAACAACAACAAAATAGTAATATGAGCTATGATAAAAAATGATTAGTGAGATATTAGGTTTAGAAGTCCTAAAAATTCATACACTGATGTCTTCAAGGACACAAGGCTCAGTGGATAAAAGCATTGGTTGAATCCAATGACTTGAGTTGGGAGTTCAATAATTGGTTATAGCAGAGGTGAACAAAAACTTGGGGAGTTGAGTTAAAGGGAGATAACTGATACAAAGACATCCGGAAGAGGCTTTTCACGTGGAACTAGAAGAATCTACTCCAGTGGATGAAATAAAGGGTTCAGTTCAAAATTTCGGTCACCTGAAGATGGCAAGAGCATACAACAGCTGACATGTTGTGAATATGGCAATGAAGATGTGGACAACAGTCTGAACAATGTAAATAGTGTAAATAATTACAATACCTCATCACAGAAATATAGACAGATACCAATAGAAAGCTGAAAAGGGAATGTAAAGAAATGGAGGAATAGGAAATAATTGACAAAGTGAGTGTACCAACACTGGGTAAATTGTATTGTTGTCAAAGTAAAACCCAATAGATGGCTAAGGATTTGCCTGAACCAAAGGTCTTAAAGCAAGCCATCAAAAGGGGACACTACTCGACACTAATATTAGAAGACATGTATGTATGTATACCTGGCCACTCATATTCGAGGATACCTGTCTACTAGGGTGGCTAGCCAATCCCTATTGCAGATGCTTTCTCAGGCACATTTGTGTTTATACAACAACCACAGAGCCAACCTGTGGTTTATACTGCAACTATGCTGAGCAGACCTTAATCACAGTTTCTGGGAAAGAGTGTGCTGTCTAGCATGGTCAACAATTTGAACAAGGCCAGCACGCTCAAGCCCTCGGCCACGATGACTTGTGACTTCGTGCTAGCACAGCTATCGATGGCACCCAAGGGTTCTGTCTGCCCAATTTCACTCACAAGGCTTGGGTCAACCTGTGTTATGGTTTTCAGGCACTTTCCAAAGGTACCGCATGCCGGGATTGACATCTCCATTCCAATAACATCAGGAAATCTCCTTCCTGACAAATCGACTATGATGAGATTCGAATCTGGGTCTCATTGTCAGAATGTGAATGTTCTAACCACTTGGCCAGAAGACATCACACAAGAGCTAGCAGGATCTAAAATATTTAGCAAGCTTTGATGCCAAGAGGAGATATTGGAATGTTAAGCTGGATAAGAAATCTACCCTCC
This sequence comes from Acanthosepion esculentum, assembly GCA_964036315.1. NCBI lineage: Eukaryota > Metazoa > Mollusca > Cephalopoda > Sepiida > Sepiidae > Acanthosepion > Acanthosepion esculentum. The sequence continues at coordinate 24,821,189 of OZ038483.1, read as the reverse complement.
TCACCACATTTTACCAATACAATGATTACCTTTTGGCCTCAAAGGGAGTCAAGACATCTTCCAACAAAAGATAGATGAAACCTACAGAAAATGTAGAGGTATTGTGTGAATTGCAAACAACATACTAATCTATAGCACAGGTAAAGGAGACCATGACCTCCACCTTCATGAGGCAATGGAAATAACAAGGAGGACATGTATGAAACTGAATTCTGAGAAATGTGTCATCAAAGTGAAAGAATGTCAGATTTTTGGAATGATATACATGCCCACTGGAATAAAATCAAACCCAGAAAAAGTTGCAACCGTAACCAAAATGAAATCACTAAAGAACTGCATAGTTTTCTTGGCATGATTCAGTACATGAGCTCATTCATTCCAAAGATATCAGACTATATAGCTACCTTTGAGAACTGATGAAGGAAGATGTGGAATTCCAATTTTGATAAACTAAAAGAAATAATATACAGAGAAACAGAGCTCTGCTTCTATAACAGAAATAAGTCAGGTATATGCATCTACCATAGGTATAGGGGTAGCATTGGTACAGGAAGGAAAACCAATAGCATTTGTATCAAAAGCATTAATGCCGGCTGAAACTAGGTATGTCAACATCAAGAGAGAGTTGTTGGCAGTAGTATATAGATATGAAAAGTTCCACAAATACCTATATGGTAGATAATTTACAGTAGAAAGTAATCACTGACCATTAGAACTAATCTAGAAAAAGAATCTACACAAAGCACCAATCAAGTACAAAGTTTACTCCTCTGGTTACAAGTTGTAAGGATACAAAAGGCAATTATCTTCTTTGGTCGAGCTAAGTCACATGGATAAAATGATGACTGCTTAGTGATGTCACTTCATACATTGACAAAAGGGGTCAGTCTTTCTTTCGGTTTACAGTAGTCAAATGAAGCAGTTATTTGTTTGGCTTGGGCCTCTCAGCCTGAGCTGAGGCTAAATCTGCCTCCCCCAGCAGCTTACAAGTCCATGACACCATTTCCCTTTGGGAATATATCTTCCCCAGATATAGAAATCTCTAGATAGCAGTCCTCAATTTGAGAAAACCCAACTTGCCATTTCCAGTTTGTGTAATATGTCCTCACTTGGGATATAGTAAACTTGGGATATAGTAGATGAATCTAGCCCATTTGAATCTGGAGTCCTAAACATAGATCTCCAGAAACACAGAAGAATTTCCATGTTATATGTTAGACAATCTTTTCATTCTCTTTTCACTTTGCTTGTCGTGTAGATATATATTATATTTTTTTCTGTGTGGAACATGTGTAAATATGTATAAATATTTTTAGGTATTTCTTAGTGGTATAAAAGTCTCTCTGAGAGTGAAGCATGTTTGTCATTCCTTTTCCTTTCAGCCATTCCATCCATGAAATATGGTGTTATTATATCATGGATATAATAATGCCTATAATGGGGGAAATATAAATATAGAAAATAAATCTTTCTTCCAAGCTCTCCCATTATAAAGAGTATGACTTCACTCTGTGATATGGTGCTAGCTGATGCCCTGTTGCACTTATCTGCAAATGACAAATTTGAGATGAAAGACATGGGTATAAAATACATAATCTTGTTAATATGACCAGCAACAAACTAAAGCAGATTAGAGACCAGACCACTAAAGACAAAGAGCTCCAGATATTCTCACAACAGGTTATACAAGGGTGGCTAGAAAAACAACACCAGATAAAATCTGCGAAATGACAGTACTAGTCTATCAGATTTGACATCTCATTAGAGAATGATGTTTAGCTAGCAGGATCATACCTGTTAAAACCCAAAACACTGAAACCCGAAATCCTTCAGAAAATCCATATTGTCAAATTAGAATTGAAATATGAAAAATTTGTGGTGTACTGGACAGGAATATACAAAGACAGTAAGAAGATGGTTTCAGAATGTCACATATGACAAAAATGTAAAAATATCTCCTGAAACACCATGAAGACCATGGCACACATAGGAGTAGACCTATTTGTTATAAACCAAGAATGGTACCTAATTGTGGTCTGTTACTATTCCAAGTTCTCATTTGTCTGGAAACAGATACTTGAGAGCTGAAATCATCTGCTCAGCAATCCAAACAACTTTGCAGAACAGGGTATACCTGAAAAACTTATGTGTGACAATAGTATGGAATTCATATCATTCAGTGAACTGTCCCAAACCTATGGATTCACAGTCAAAACATTATCCCCACACTACCCCAAAGGCCATGGACTCATTGAGATTTATTGTACAAACAATAAAGGAAACTCATCAAATGCCAAAATGCCATATCTCATATTGCTCTCATTAAGAGCATCCCCAATCAAAGCAGACATGAAGTCACCAGTGGAGCTGCTAAATGCAAGGAAGTATAAAATTAGTGTAGAGTAACTAGCACCCCTTCAGCACTCTACCAGATGGCCTGGCTTATAGCCTGGCTTATAGCCTTAAATAGTCTACGATTAAGGACTTCAACAGTTGATTAATAAGTTGATACTAAGCTGATTAATATTTGGACTGATCTTACTTCGTTTGGCTATACAGCATTTGACCCACCTCTATTCCTTGTAAGTTGTCTTGTTAATTGTTTTGTATCTTATTGTTCTGTGTTTTTTGTATGTATCCATTAGCATCGGATATTGGTGCTGAATAAATATATTAAGCACTCATTCTTCTCTGTGTATCATTCACCTCAACGACACAACAAAAACAATCGTGCCAAAGAAAATCAATCTACTACCTGATCAGAAGAAATCCAGAAACAAACTAGGTGATACTCAGAGAGAAAGGAAACTATATTACAACATACACCCCACCCCTCTACCAGAACTATTCAAAGGGCAGTATGTGCACATCCAGGACCTGGAAATGAAAATCTGGTGTCTATCAAAAATTATTGACAATGCTGAGACACCCAGATCCTATGTCATCATGACATAGTTTGGCAAACAACTGGTGTAAGAGTATCCACATTTGTCCAACTTCAGAACAGAAAAGAAAAAGAATCACATGTGGATAAGCTGATACCAACAAAGAAGAGACCACAAGATTTGATCAGCTAACAATAAATAAGAGCCAACTACCAAAGCACACACAACAAACATCATCACAAGTTGTATCTCCAGGAATATCACCAGTGAGATCTACAAGGTGGAGAAGTTACATTATACCGTTTGTGAAATTTCAATAAAAAAAATTATTTTCAGAAAAATAGGGTGTTAAATAAACACCCATATTAACCACAAGAACAGTAAGTCCCTATTAGGACTATAGAAGCATGTACAGGAGCCAGTGAAAGAAATGACCACAACGAAATGAATGGATAGAATCCAGAGTTTTATTCAAGTCAACACGTGTGCCCGTTAACACTCGGGAGGAAAAGTGATGAATAAAAATGGCCCCTTTGCGTGTCCCCGCGCATGCGTGTTCTCGCAGAGTCTCCCTTAACAACGTCCATTCTCATGGGTGTAAGGGAGAGAACCCTTAACAACCTTAACACCCAGAGACAACACAGGACACACAATGACTATACAGTTTGTAAATGGCACATGTAAATAAACTTATGAGTGAAGATATAATGAAAAGGAAATTAAGTACCTGCTATTATTACCAAATATAGTATACAAAGCATAACAATGTTTATTGAGTATGTGATTTACTGTCTAATCTCTTTCTCTGCAGAGGTGACATTTAAAGTTTTTTAGGGTTTTGTCACTCTTTGCTTTAATACAGTTGGTCCTGATACACTTATTGCAGACTACAATAACACTGGTGAACAAAAAAAAATTGAATTGGTATTGAGACACCAAACATCTTTTTTAGCTAATTTGAGGGCGCTGAATTTGAAAATGACCTTACTTTTTCTTGGTTAGCTACTGTTTTTGCTGTGCAGAAATGCCTCACTTTTTGGAAAAAAAGCATTTTTTTTCATTTGTTTTCTGTAAATGTGATATTGACCAATGGCAACATTTCTCAAAATAAAATCGTAGAAACTTCTCAAGTCATATTTAAACCAACAAATATTGGTCTGCTTATTGAGAAATACTATTTTTGCAATAACACTCAAACCCTAAGTCTTTAAAAATAACATAATTGAATATACCAAGACCAACAAGCATTTTCATCAAATCATTTAATAAACTAACAGCAGAAATAAAACCTTCATGAACATAAGAACTATGGTAAAAAAATTTCATGTTCAATGTCATTTAAGTCCCTTTTGATATTCCAGCTGTATTACTGATAAAGTTTATCAGTTAATTTAAATTTTGGTGATAAATTAGAAAACTTTGGTACATCTATTTTAACATTTTTAACTCAAAAAACACTTTTTTCTTATAAAAATAGTTTATTTCAGGCTGCTGACATAAATTGCTCAAGCTACCTGAAAATTGATGGGTTTCTACAACCTTTGTTAACTAAATTTTGCGATCAGCCAAGATCGTAAATTGATCTTTTTTTCCAAAAATGAGCAATTTCAGTACAGCAAAAATGGTAGCTAACCATGAAAAACTAATGTCATTTTTGGAACCAAATTAGCTAAAAAATATGTTTTGTTTCTTGACACCAAAAATCATATTGACCAGTGTAATCATTGATCCCATTTTGTTCTTCAGATGTCCTCAGTATAGCCATGTATTATTCATTCAAAATATTCTTTGTTTTTTGAATTCACTGTGGACTGTTTCATTTTTATATGTTTATTTCCTTGTTGCATTCTTTATAACTCTCTTATTTGCTATTTTAGATTGCATAGTTTCAAATGTTTTTCATATTTTCTTCACATTGTTGTACATCTTTTTCCAACCCCATTTTGGCCATTTGAATAGTCTTCAATTTTGATGAATCCTCTTTCACTTTTCTTCCTTTTCACATAAAATCCATGTTGTCATTGTGGTTTAATGCTTTCTGCATCAGTTTATTAATCTATCAGTCCATTGATTTTAAATTCTCTTTTGTTCAGATGAGAAATGATTCTGCATTCTTCACTACTAATACTGCCAAAATGTTCATCCCCTTTATCAAATTGCTATCATTTAGTTTAGTTTGTAGTTTTTTTTCTTATCCTTATTGCTATCTTTATTTGGTGGAGTTTTAGAATAGGCATTATAATGGGAAATAATCCTTTTTTTTAAATTTTCTTTTCATTTTACTATAGATTAAGCACCCCAGATCACAAATATGAATTTTTTTAATAATATTTTTTAAATGTTAATAAGGGGTTCAGTTTGCAATGTAAAGTTATTGAACATTGCTCCCCCTAGAGAAACCAAAAAATATGCACATATTTTGTGTGAAGTAGCATTTAATCACTTATTTTTCAAAACATTTTCATAGATTACTTTTGATTAAGCACTCCAGATTACGAATTTCAAAAAATGATTTTTTTTCTTTAAATTTAAAGAAATTATGATGTATGAGCATATTTCTTTCTTGGTTTGCCTAGGGAGCTTAATTTAAACTGGACCCCTCCTACCAAATTTTATTTGAAAAATTGATATTCATAATTGATATTTTGGTGTTTAATCTATAGTAATATAAAAAATTTGAAAAAAATTTCCTATCAAAGTGCCTATTCTAAAACACCGCCCTTATTTTTTTTCTTTTATATCTTCCTGCTTTAAGTCTCCTTTTTTTATTGCAAAGTATTTTTTGTTGTCCCCAGCAGCTAATGTCCTGATTATATTATCTTTTGATATGTCATTTCCATTTCTCTCACTGGTTTATTCCAGTGAATTACTAATAGTGCACGTTTCTCTATTCCAAATTCAATTTCAGTTTTGAATTTTATCGATCAACATTTAGAATTCTTTATTGTTCTTCAAAAATAATTTTACATCAACCATGTATATGAGAGCTGACTTTTCTTCTTGTATTGAAGAATTGTTATTCTTAGCAGTTTTTCAAAATTAGATTTAGTTGGGCTTACCGTATATACTCTTCCAGTGATATAAGCTATCATTTTGAGTCAGTACTAACACCTGAGAGGTGCTGGATCATGAAAACACTTTATTATATAAGAAAACTAAACCTATTATAAAAATTGAAAAATGTCCCAGTTTGAGGTTTAATTTTGTACTATGGAATTATGGGAAATTAGATTGTTTTCTTTTAATTTCTCATGATTGCAAGATCACTACACAAGCTCCCCTTTTAGTAACGGAGTTAATAATATATGTATTCATTATCTTTTTTATATGATACTGATTTGTTGGAAGCCGTTTTTGTGGTTTTTGTGTAAGAAGGGCCAGTTTTATTTTCTAGTGTTTCTGTTGATTGGGTTAGTTTTTCTTTATTAGATTCATTATCTGTTTGTTTAGCATGTTTATTATTTGCCTGACAACAGGTATCCTGGTGTGTGTGTGTCATCCTTCAACTTAATAAGGTAATAATTTGGAGTACATTGCAGAACTTTGAAAGGGCCAGTGTATGGCACTTCTAGGGGTCTATGTACTCTGTTTGCTCTAATTTAAACTTTGCAGCAGATTCTCAATTTCTCTGGCATGTATGTATTTTGATAGCTGTAGTTCCTTTGCAAATTCTTGATTCTCAATTGTATCACTGATTTTGTTAGGGTGAGGCTGTAACAAGCCCCACATAAAGGTTTATGATCCATCAGTAGCAACACTTGCTGGCCTTCTATCATGTACCGAAAATGTAAAATTGCGAGGTATGCAGCAAGAAGCCCTCTGTCAAATGTGGAATATCCGATTTGTGTTTGTGAGAGATTTTTAAAAGAAACCTATTGGAATAGGATTGCCATCAATGACTTTGTGTAACACAGCACCAATTGCATATTTACTGCTGTTGGTAACTAACTGATAAGTGGTGCAGTCAATTTGTGTGTGAGGTAATGTGGCATAGCTGCATAGAATTTTAATTATGCTATAATAGGCTTCTAATTCATATTCATTAAGTGTAAATGCGCAGTTTATAATTTGTTGTATTCATTTGGTAAGGAGTAACACTATTTCTGTGAAATTGGGTATTAGGTTTTTATAAAATTTATCCTGCCTAGAAATCTACGTAAACTTTTGTTATCATTAGGTTAGGTGGTGGGAAGGATTTTAGGTTATCAACATTTTTAGTTGTTGGCTTGTTACCATCTACACTAATATTCTAGGAAATCTATAAATGTGACATCGAATGTTGAAAAGGGGCAATACTATGGTGATCTTGTCTATGTCAGCAGAGTGCATCCGGATTTATTGATAAGCAGACACAAGGTCGATTTTTGAAAAATGGGTTTTGTTTGCTAATTTGGCTGTGAATGAATTGATATTTAGAACAGAGTATTTGTCACTCTTGGTGATGTTGTTTAGGGCACAATAATTGCCATAACAGTGATATCATCATCATCATCATCATTTTTTAACCACATGCAAAAGGCTTTTGCTTTTAGATGGTGAAATTATACTGTTGGCTTGCAACTTTTTAAATTCTTTATGTACTGGTTCTGTTTTTTCTTCTGACAGTTTCCTGACCATAACAAATGTAGGTGGGTGACTGCCAGTGTCAATTCTGTAGTATACTCTGTTGTATTCACTATCAGCACATGCACATGGTAATACACTTGGAGATTCATTAACAATGGCTCAGATAAGGTTTGGTACATTTTTGTTTATCACTAAGTTGATTGCGGAGTTACGTGTTTTAAGTGTTTCTGTGCACAAAGTGGTAGGGTCTATTATTCTCTTTTTCTTACAATCAATGAGGAGTCTGAAGTTGTTCAAAAAATCAAATCTAAGTAGGGGATTATTGATATCCACCATTATGAAAGTCTAGGAAAATGGAAGTCCAATATCATGTTTAGTTTTCTTGTAATGTTTACCGTTCATGCCGTTAGTTGTTTATAATGTTACGGGTGTTGGTTCTAAAGATTAATTATCCTAAAAGGGATGATGGAAATGCTTGAACTGGTGTCAATGATGAATGCTATTTTAGCTGCCCCTATTTTTGTCTGTATCTTGTATGTTTTTGTAATGGCAAACATGAAGGGCTGACTGAATTTGTCCTCATAGTTTTCCAAATTCCTGTTAGCTGGTGATTTTGGTCATGAATTTGATAACAAATTACGTTTTTGCTTTTGGTTGGTCATTTGCACCATGGCTCACATGTTCAAGGTTTGCCTGCAAAATAAATATGAGCACGGCATATTTTAAGTTTTTGAGTTTCAGCAAAAGGTTGAAAGTCCCTTTAGCATGTATTTGGTATATGATCTGCTGGCTCTGTTGTCTTTCTGTTCCAATATTTTGTTTAAATATGCAAATTCTGGAAGAATTGTAAGGTAATGTCTCTTTGGTTAGTTTGAAGTCTGTTAGTGCTAACATGCTTATAAGTACTTGGGCTTGCTGTCATTTGTTCCTAGCTCATTGTTTACTTTTCATATATATATATGTGTGTGTGTGTGTGTGTGTGTGTGTGTGTGTGTGTGTGTGTGTGTGTGTGTATAAAATCATTTTTGGTGGGGGTTTGCCAATTTTTGATTTTTGTTTGTTTTTTTTCCTCAGAGTTTATTTGTGGATTTTGTGTGTGTGTATGTAAGCTCATGTTGTGGTCACCACTTTGTTATGATAGGCCTTGTATGACACCTGTTTTTGATTAGTAAAATATACATATATACACAATAACAAAAAAGTGGGACATTTATACATATATAGAAGTATTTATTATCTAGTTGGTAGATATATGAAAGTTCTTGTAATATGGTTTTTAATAAATGTTTCTGATTTTTGTGTTTGTCATGGTGAATGAATAAATTATTTGCAAGTGATAAGTCTATCATTAAAAGGTAATGTTAAACATGAGAATGTGATATTTGTGTAAAACTTATCTGTGATCTTAATACCTGGAGCAGCTCAAATCCATGTGCCCTCTTTGTGAGAGGTTGATGAAAAAGAGTAAAACTCTAAATTTCCTGCCAGTAGGGCAGTTTCCTTTTGTATCATGAGAAATTAGGTTGTTTTTTTATTTCTCTTGATCATTAGATTACTACAGTGTGATACATGCAACATAGAAACAAGTTTCATTCCGGATGTCGGAAATATTTAGACATAAGATGCAGCTTGGCTGAGAAACAAGAGAGACACTATCTACATCAATGTAGCTGTATCGAAAGTAGTAATGAAGGTTCTCAAGTTGACTCTGAAGCAGAGACTGCAAGACTGAAATTAAAACTGGATCAACTACAACATTTGCATGATCATGGGAGAAAAGGGAGTGTAGATTAAATGAATTGTAGAAATATTTGACAAACTTCATTGGCTATTCTGGGGGCTGTGTGTAGGTTTGGTGCTTACTACCCCTGAACCCCTGACTGATTGAGGGCTCCAGGCAGTGCTTTGTGATCCTATCTTATTAACATTTGTTTTTTTCTACCTATCTTTATATATGTTATGAATTAAACTAAATACAACTGTCTATTAAAGAATGAAAGATTTTTGCGAAGTTTGACGTCATTCTGTTTTTTTTTTTTTCATCCAAATCTGTGTTTTGCTCATGCTATGTTTCGAAAGAAAAACATTATATGAAATTCATTATTTTTATTTGTAATGTTAAATGTGTTAAAATTATTCAATTTTTTAACAAAAAAATCTCAAGTTGATGTTAAAAATTGCTGCAAAACATTGTTGATTTATTTAAGACTAGCTTAAAAGTCACACTCTGTGTAGACTTTTAAGTTTGCTCCTAACTTAGAAAACAGCAATGATAATGTTGAAGAAATAACTCCGAATTCCTCAATTCACCCAATGGAACTTCAAAACCTCACTTTGATTCAGGCTATAAATCCAGTTCTGGCCAAAAGACTGATTTTCTCCGAAAGTTCGATTTGGGCTGAAATTCCAATTCAGGTCAAAAATTGAGTTCTTCAAATCACAAATTCTGTGGGACTTCAATTGAGTTGAGTTTATAGGATATAAACTCTGATATTTTACAGCCAATAAGTGAAGCACAAACGATTAAGAGATGCCTACAAATAAATCTTCCTAAACTTTTTTACAATTATGTATAAATACGGCTCCAAAATTAAATAAGTGGTTTCTGGAACCTGATTGGATAGGACAAGTCACATGATGGGCTCTCTATGATGTTTGTGTGGTTTAACTCCAAATAACCTGGAAATATGTCAGGGCTTCGATTATTGAGTACATTCCTGTGCAAAATTCAGATAGGATTTGTGAGCTGAGCATCAGCTGTCAAATAGCAATAAAAACGGCTTGTCATCAATAGTCAGTGACCAGATCTGCAATGACACAGTCTGTGATGGACAGTCAGCTAACCAGACCAGGCCTTGATCAGGAACATAGACACAGATACCATGACAACACATCAGCAATGACTTTTCTAGAAACAAAATCATGATGAAAGTAAGTCCTATATCTCCTCTCTTTGTTCATTGTGTTTTAAAATTACTGCTACTACACACAATTGGTCACCAGTCACATACATGTTTCATTAGCATGTACTTCACACACACACACATATTGGCATATCATACTACTTGAGTTCCTTACAACAAAATCACTTTGAACTTTGAAGACTCACTTGCGATGAATCATTTCGAACACTCAAACTATTGGTATCTTCATGGTCACAACAAAGAACATTGATTTTTAATATGTAAATATAGTATCTGACTGTATAAATGTTACTGTCATATTTAGCTTGGTCTTCTTCCTTTTCTGCAAAGATCATTTCTTCATATTGCATAAAAAATTGTGCTGTATTTCTGGATGCGACACTCGGATTTTATTTTTCCTCCTAAAATCCAGGGTAGACTGGCCCCACAAGTTCTTCAAATCACAAACTCTGCAGAATTTCAAAACCTCACTTCACAAAACCTTTCACTTTAACTATGATTCCTTGACATTTTGAAGAAATAAAATTTATTTCCTCAACTTGCAATATTTTGGAGATATTTTAAATTGAGTTTAAAGTGAAAATTTTTAAATTCACAAAGTTTTTGTGTTACTTTAAACTCAATATAAATTAAAACCTTTTAAAATCCCTAGTTTTTTTCAGTTATTTTAAAATTTGAATTTTTAACTGTTCCTTCCTCATGCAGGCATAAATCCCAATGCTGAATGTTCAAGCACCAGACAAAGGGCATATTTTCAATTCCAGGATCATCCTGGTTAGAAAAGGTATAATATGTCTATGTAGAGCAAGTGTGACCTGAGTTAGAGGCGTTTTAGACACACGGATGGACAGATAGAATTTGCTGTTTATTTATTTAGATAGAATGATCTATTATGACATGTCTCTAATTTTTATTTAGATACATTGTACTTATTTTAAATTTTTCTAGTTGAATTGTTCAACTATATTGCATATGATCCATTATTGTACATAATTAGGTTTTAATAAAATTTGCATTTTATATGAATACTACCTTATAAAAATTGAGATGTAGTAGAGTGTGGGGGGTATCATAGATTTGGGAGTGGGGAACGATATACTTGCACCAACCCTGGCTGCATGACATTGTCATATTATGTTGTGGTCAGGTATGTGGCTGCAGGTTTTGCTAGTTCTACTATCATCTTCTTTGTACAACTGTTGATTATCATTGTAGCTTGAAAAGGATGTTTGGTGACTGATGGTGTTGTTTGGTTGTGTCATGTTCATTTCTACAGCTCCTCAGCACCAATATAAAGCTATTCTGTCTCTGTCTTTTGCTGAAAATTGTATTATGTATCTTTTCACTGGGAGAGAGGTTCTTGCACATGCTGTTTAACAATACAATGCATAGGATCTAAATTAATTTTATTTGCTCTTAACAGGGAAATTTTTCCAATTATTTGTCAGTGAAGAAGAGAGAGAAAGTAAGTGTTGAAACTTGACTAATGCATGGAATAATAATGCAAACACAAAATGTAGTTAGAATAAAATGTATTGAAACAAGAAAGTGTACACAATATTTACATATAGTCTTTTGTATATTCCTGGGAAGACCGTTCCTGGAGAATGTGTTGACTAAGTCGCAGTCGGGCAGAGTCTCTAGTTGGATCTCTTGATTTGCCTCCCTGTCTTCCGGTACCAACCATATTTATATCGTCGGTATTCCGCTATACAAATTAGGTGGATCCTACCACAACAGTAAGTGGGTGAGATACTTTCAATTTAAATCAGTTTTAGACTTACACGTTCACTAAAAAACAAAAATTCTCACTGAAAATATTTTAGGGAAAAACTCCTTTTATAAAGAAATCCCTCTAATTGATAATTCATTAATTATGTTCAACAATTCACAGTTGAATGAAAAGGCACTCAAACCTGCTTCATCTGCTTTGATAAATGAAACCATTTTCTTCATTTTCTTAACTTTACTTTTTTTTATGATGACCAATGCCAATCCCTGCATTGTGACTTACACCTGTCAGGACATTATTATTATACAAGGTAATCAAAAAAGTTCTGTCCGTTTTAAAAAAAAAAAAAAACGCTTCACAGTATGTGTAACTTATATTCAGTCTTCGAAGTAATCGCCATAGGCATCCAGCACCTTCTGCCAACGTGTCTCCAGCTGTTCAATGCCCTTGTGGTAGAACTCGGGGGGTTTTGACGCAAAGAAGTCCGTGAGGCCTTTGCGCAAGTCTGCTTCATTGGTGAAGGATTTCCGACGAAGATGATTATCCAGGGAGTGGAAGAGGTGGTAATCAGATGGCGCAAGGTCACGTGAATAAGGTGGATGGCACAAAGTCTCCCACCCAAGTTGCTGTATGGTATCCCTGACCACTCGCGCGACATGCAGCCTGGCGTTGTCCTGGAGGAAATGCACACCTTTGTGATTCACCAGTGCTGGTTGCACATGTTTCAATTGCTGCGAGTATAGGTCTTCAGTGACCGTTTGGCCCATTGGTAGCAGTTCATAATGAACCACTTGACGACCTGTCCTCCAGACACAAAGCATAATCTTGCATGGGTGCATAGGCGGTCTTGTGGTGTGAGGGACAGCATCCTGAGGAGACAACCAATGTCTGGAATTCTTGGGAGTTTCGTACAGAACCCACTTTTCATCACTGGTAAGCACTCGATTGAATGAGGATGAGGTACGGTGGTGAGAAAGTAGGGATACGCAGGCTGCCACTCATTGTCCCTTGTGGACCTCCAACAGCGTTTGCGGAACCCACTTGCTCAGTTTGTACGTCTTACCTAGGCAGTGCAGGTGAAGTCTAACTGTTTCATCGGAAATGTTGAACTGTCTTGCAAGTTCACCACACATTAGACTACTGTCCTCTTCAATGGCTGCCTTCAGGACTCCGTCATTCAAGACCTGTGGTCGTCCACTGTGAGGCTCATCATGGAGAGACAAATCTCCAGACATGAATTTTCGAAACCAACGCCTTGCAGTACGTTCATCCGCAGCACTATCCCCAAATGCTTGACATATGCGGCGACTTGATGCAGCTGCTGACAAGCCCACCTTGAAGTCATAAAGCAAAGAGCCCCGAACGAGATCTCTAGACACTTCCATCCTTCTCACAGCTGTCTGGCTTATAACTGATGGCCGGGCATGGTGTGCATGTTTTTTATAATGTCTGATGTTCCTACTTCCTTCCTATTTCCGGCTGTCTGAATTTGAAAAAAATTGCTACACACATTTCGTATATATTTCAACTTCATTCAATGACTAATCAAAAAACGGACAGAACTTTTTTGGTAAAAATAAAATATAAAATTATAATAATAATTAAAATTATAAATAAAATAAAATAAAACAATAATATTTAAGCTCTTTTAAAAATAAATTAAATAAAAAGTAAAGATAATAAAAATACTCCCAGTATGCAACAAAAGCTGGAAATATGGACAGCCCACCAAGACATTAAATCTCTTCACCATGAACCTCTGTATGGGCAACACATATCTGAATTCTCTCTGTGATATGGATGTAATAATACAAATTAACGTCTTCCTCTCATTACATGTACCATAAAACAATTGTAACCTAAAAAATGCACACACCAATACACATTCAAAAATATAAATAAATTTATGAAATTGATATACAATTTACCATGCTTTTCCTGCTATTTCTGTATGTTTTATTTATTGTCAAGTATGCTTTTATCTCTGTGAACCTGAGGCTAATTTCTGCTGCTATGATATGACCCCATCCACACACACCCTCATCATAATATGATACTTAGCTGAGACTATTGACTGGCCCTATCAAACAACTCAAGCCTGTTTCATTCTGATACCCAGTGATAATTGCTTTTAACTCTCTACTATTTATTTGTTTATTTTTCTTCTGGTGAGAACTTTTACATATTGGTGAATATTGTGAACACCTGGGTTCAGATATTTAAATATCAGTATTTTAGAAATACAATGTATTTCCAACAACAAGTGTGAGTCATTAGTTTGTAGGATTTTTTTCTTTTTAACTAATTACAAAATAAATCCATTTTTCCCCATTTCGGACCTTAATAATTAAATTATATATATATATATATATATATATATATATATATATATATATATATATATATATATATGTTATTTGAAAAAATATGAAAAAAGTGTAAATGCAATGTATCTTCCCTGTGCCTTTTCTGTAAATATTTTCATGGTAATTGTTCTAATGAGCTTTTCTCTTTGATACCATGCCCCCAATCTAGTACTAGAACAGTACTAGATTGGGGGCAAGGTATCATCATTTTACAACTGAAATGGTAACCATAACTGTAGGTTCTATGATAACAGTTTCTTCTATCACACTTCTGACTTGAGGAAAAGTTTTCCATTTTCTTGCATTCCAGTCAACTTTGACCTTCAAAAATTTAAACACAATGTCAATTATCTTTTGTTTTCTTAATTCCTGTTTATTTTTGTTTTTCTCTCCTTACCTTTTCTCATACTCCATCACACTCAGTAACCCCTTATTTCTTAGTTGCTTTATTGCCTTGCTTGGGGTGACTGGTTTAAAAAAGTGGTGGGAGATTGGGAATGAAGCTAATCAATCAACCTCATGCTGAGTGTGCATAATGTAGGAGAAATTCAGGTTGCAAGCTAAATCTTAATAGTATGTATTTTCCAAAGAGTGTGTTTTTGTTAGTGTTACAAACTGTACATATATAAGTACTGTGTGGTCCAGTACATAAAAGAGATTTTAAGTGTTGCTTTTTTTCTGGATATCTAAATCCAAAAGAAGTCATTCTCTATTGTTTCTCACATTTTTTATAAGAAAGAAACTTTGTTTTGAATGCAAGCCAATAATTCAGGGTAGCCTGCTTCATGAAGAATCTAATGGATGTTCCAACAATTTATGTATCACATTTCCAACCACACATTGTTTCAAGTCTCAGTAGTGTAATCTTTTGAATTCATATGCCCATTCCAAGTTCGTTTTCAAAGCTATAATCAGAGCCTGTCTGACCATGTCTACTTGCTTGTTGAATATAGTAGTAAGCTTTCTTCTAATATCTATCTGTATGGTCCAGTGGTATTTTATAATAGGTACATACTGCGCTTGTTCCTAGGTTTGTTTCTGAACTAGATTAAACAAAATACATTACACCAGATTGCAAATGTAGGTTATTGCTATTGGCTCAAAATAAACAAAGAATGAGATAGTTGATTGGTTGAAGAAGCTGTAAATGTAAATCATGGTCAGATCAATTTTTTCTCAATCATGTCAAGGGTAATTGAAAAAATACTTTTATTTCTATTTTTAAGTGAATGTAAGTAAATTTAAAACCTTACAGCTATATATATATATATATATATATATATATATATATATATATATATATATATATATATATATATATATATATGTAACTATTTTGCAATAAGCTTAATATTTAAATTTATATTTAGCTTATATATTGGATTCAATTTACACATCTTTAAAGATTTAAATAATATTTACAAAAAATAAATTATATTGGCAAAAATAGATATGAAAAGTAAGAAATTGGTATTTATTCTATTCATTTTATGGCAATACTTAAGCTTTGTTTGCGAAAAAAAACAGGATGGTTATTCCCCTGACACCACTATTACTGTATACACTTTTGACTCCCTCAGCAATGTTTATTGTTTTAAAAAGTGATGATAAGAATTTTAATAAAACTGAAACATATGAAAGTGGATTTATAAATTTTCTTTATTCTTGAGAATGACAACAAAGATGTTAAACACTATTTATTTATTAGACTGCTTATTTACAAGAAATTACAAAAATAAGTGAACCAATTATAATGAAATATTTATTATTTACTATTTTACAAAGAAAAGAATATAAAAAGAAATTTTTTACTCATTTATCAAAATGTCTGTGAACATGAAAATTTAAATAAAGACATAACGAGTAACTGTAATTATAAATTTTTAAAAAATGAATTTTCCTGGAATTTCTTTCATTTGCTCTTGCTATATAAATTCACTAAAATCAGTTGGGAGCATAATTTACTCTTATATATTTTGATAATTTTGTAATTTTTTTATAATTTTTTAATAAAAAGATTTCTCTTTATATTTATTTCTTTATTTAAATCTTTTGGTAAATGACAAATATCACATTGTGCTTGGTTCACATATTTTTATAATCTTGTAAATGAATGTAGCAGAGGCAGTCAAACATGTATACAGTAATAGCGGTGTCAAGGGAATAAATGTCCTTCTGACACACCATTTTTTGGTGGGCCCAAAGGTTAAACATTGACCATTTTATAATGTCTAGCAATATGACAGCAAAAGCAAGATTAGGGAAAATTTTATTTTTAGTTATAACAAATATTTCTTCAGAATATTATCACTCAAATCTAATATGCACTACAAACTTTTTCTTAATGTTGTATATATAGCATTGACATTTTTATTGTCAAGTACAAATCACTGTCTGATATTATAAAGAATAAATATCAGGGAAAGGCCAATTAAATATTTGGTTTTAAAAAAATCAATGAAGTGTTAGATAAATATAACACAGAATGGTTATCAAAAATAGCTGACAGCCACACACATAATTACACAAATCAGCATTTCAATACTGACATTTAAAAGGTTATGTAGCTCTCTAAACTGAGAAGTTGCTTTTGATATAACATTAATTTGCATCAAGTGTTACACAAATTTAAATATGGTTTGAGAACATTTCAAGTATATTTCTCAATATATATTTTTATATATCATAATGTCAATGGGAGCAAATTACATGTCAATATTTAAGCTGAAAGCCACAAATATAACAGAAAAAGGAAATAGCAAAAAAAGTAATGAGTTTATTTATAAATAAAAATTGAAGTAACAGCTTCCAGTTATTTGAAAATATTATTTAAGGCCAACAATTAATTTGTGGCTATATTGAATATAACAAAACAAAGGAATAGTTTTTGTAGATCTGCAATAAATATATAAAGAAATAGGCTCAAAGCTAGTTTATGTCTTCATATCTAATTAAATATACACATTTTATTTGAGACATTACAGCTAGCAAGGAAGATTTGAGATTGTTAATGTTGTATAATTTAAGTATAGATCTATAAGCATTCATTATTTTAACTAAAAAATAAGCTACAAATGTTTTTGATTGAACAAGACCATTTTATAGTTAAATATGTTTACAAGCAAATGGTTTGTTTTATAACCATCTATACTAACAAAAGATATGTAGATATTTACTAATCATAGCTCCATTTGGCAGAATGCCATAATAACAAGAGATTATGAAACAGGTTTGCTAACCATTACACAATGCCAACTATCCTTGAATAAAGTATGTAAACAAATATCATTTATAAAAATCATAAAGATTTATAGCCAAACTAGTCATCAGATAATCAATGTAGCATAATAATATAATAGGATGATATTATTAATAATGATATTGTATACAAGGTTTAGTTGCCAACAATTAACACATTTCCTGCTTTCAAAATCCTAAAACTGAAACTGGTCGCTGTTGTCTTTAATGCACACAAAAAAATAATCTCAGAATGCTAAGAGGAATGTTAAGATGAAAACGAATACCAAACAATAAGGCCTGAAATGTGTCTCTTTACAACAAGCAACAACCACCTAATGAGACATAAAGATTCTCCAAATTGAAGGCAACATGGTGCAATTTAAAAACTCATTATGAGGCTTGTGTAAAATATTACAATATTTCTTGTTGGTGTTGGTATAAATATTATGCAGTTACATATATACACAATGTGCATTTCTACCAGTGTATCAATCTATGTTTCCAGTACCTTATTTGAAAACTAGAGATTGCATGCAAAGTTGAAAACTTGGCTGGAAACTTTTGCATGCACCTAATAAATTCTATATATAAGCTATATATACATTTTATGTACTAACCTAATTTTATGCACACACAAAAGTGGGTTCTGAAAAGTTCTCAAATTCTGATATTTGTTAATTTCTTCAGATTTGTAGATTGAGAACTTTTCAGCAACCCATATATGTACGTGTGTGTGTGCATATATACCTCTCTCTTCTTATGTACATACATACATACATACATACATACATATCGTCGCCTGACGATTGCACTAGCATGAAACAGACTGTCGCCTCTAAGTGCTGACTTCCATGTCCACTTTTATATTTACACACGCTCTATCTCTGATATTGAGCACTTTACCCCATAAATATAGCACACTTTAAGACTATATTTCTGCATGTACATACATATATATATATGTGTGTGTGTGTGTGTGTGTGTTTCTCTCTCTCTCTCTCTCTCTCTCTCTCTCTCTCTCTCTCTCTATATATATATATATATATATATATATATATATATATATATATATATATATTAATCATTTCACCCCAAGCAAGGTAATATTATCACTAAGATGCTTGGTTTACTGAGAGGGAAAGAGAATGACTTTAGTGTTGAGAAAGCACAATAAAAGAACAGGTTTCAGGAAGACAAATGATGTCAATTGATGTTGCATTTACATTTTTGAAGACTGCAAATAGCAGGGAAGCAAGAAACCAGAGGGTTTCAGAGGCGAGAAGAGCCAAAAAGGAAACTATTAGAATAGGAATTATAGTTACATCTAGCTATTTTAACAGTTAAATGATGAAACCTAGTTGCCAATCTAGTATTATGCTTATATTCATATAATTGAGGTACCAAGGAAGAGGACTCATTAGAACAATTGTTATGAAAAGACAGAGAAGTTACGTTACAGTGGTCAGAATGTGACTGAAGTCGAGATGCCAGGTCAGGACTGATATCATTACAGACCCTTCTTTCGATTTTGCTGAGAATCTCTAGATATATTAGAGGAGTTCTAACCCAGATATTGTAAAAATATTCAATGCCCACATGAATGGTAGATTTATAAATGTGCAAGATGGATTCTGGCAAGAAAAATTGTCTGTCATAACACACTGAACCAACATTCTTAGCAGCAAACCTAGCAACTGATTCAATATAATCATTCTACTTCATGCCAGTGGAAAACATGACCAAGAAGGTGCAATGCGTTAATACCATGGAGGTTAACATCAGCCATGCGGATAGAAGACAAAAATGGTTTTCTATGATAATTAAAAGACAGCGGTTTATTTTGGTGGCATTAAAATTTACAAGCTATTTCTTGCCCCAGCTTGGAGTTTCATCAGAAGACAAAAGTAATTTTATTTTGTCTCCTGATGAATAGGTTTCTGAATCTGCAAAATTCCAGGTAGAGACAAGTAAACATTTTATTTATTATTATCATTTTTATTATTGTCTATCACCCATGTTGATTGTTTTGGGGTGAAACATAATGTTTTATATATATATATATATATGAGATAACAATATATATTTTTATATATCAAGAACAATATTGGGGAAAATGTATGACAAAGTGAAAAAAGTTTACTTGTGATGTGTTTCGTCTGATGAGGTCCTGAAGTTATGAAACACATTACAAGTAAACTTTTTCCACTTTGTCATACATTTTTCCCAATATATATATATATAGAGAGAGAGAGAGAGAGAGAGAGAATTAATACAAATATTTGTCACTTAGCTGATTGATGTTACCTTCAGCATTTCAACACCAGAGTTTTGTAGACAGACTCTCCAGAAATCACTCTGTCCACACTTCAGCAGGTATCAGCAATTGACTGTTTATATTTTTCTTGTTTGAGATGTACATACAGTTTCTGAAATATTTTCACATATATAAATCATGATTTGATGAAAAACCAAATTAATATCAAAATGTTAATCTGATGTTCAATTAATAAAAGTTGAGTTACTGCATATTCTAGAATAATTTTTATTTAGAATTATTTTCAAAATAAAATATACATGAGGTCACATTCTGTCTCTTGGTTCTATGGATGGGTGGTTAATAACAGAACATTTGCAAAGCCACATGGGAGTGTTGATGTAAGCAGTATTTAAAAATGTCTTTATAAAACATGCATCCTGTAAATGCAAAATTTAAAATAATAGAAAATTGTGCCAAGTAAAAAAGTAAGAAAAGAATATAGTGATTTACTAAGTGTAGCTTAGATGTGTTACAAGGTCAAAAGTATGGAGTATCCAGTAAGGATTGAACTCACTACTCATTCATAATGGATCTAGCAAGACAAACTTGCTAACCATTACACCACATTGAGGTGCCCTACAAGAAAAAAAAAAGATATATATAGAAAGCAAGAAATATACACAGATCAACTGAAGCAAATAAAAATAAAATATAAGCAGTTCCATGAGTTGTTGATCGTTGCCTTCATTCTTTGTGTTGCTTTTGTTATTAATACAACATTTCAGCTGATCCATTCGACAGGCTTCTCTGGGAGCACAATGAGTTTTATAGACCAAACGAATCAGAAAATGATGACTTTTCTGTAAATTATATACAGTAAAATAAAAGTTGTTTTTGACTTTTTCAGATATTGCTAATGCCTTGTATTAAAACTTTTGATACTATTAATAATCTTATGAAGTTGAGTGAGAACAAATGTGAAAAAAATCTTTAGGAAAATCATTTTTATCATTTCATGTCTTCATTATATACAAGATTGAAAAGTGGACATTGAATATGGAGGAGATGAAATGATTGATCATTTCATAACATTATCAGTAAATGTATCTGAGTTTAGTTTTCTCATGTGATTTATAAGTCCATTTTCTGCTCTAATTAATAAACTTCACATTGGGATTTTATTATTATTATATTTGCTTCCTATTTTCCTAGGAAAAGATACATTTTAAAAATGGCTTTAAATATATACTTGCAAAATGATATATAGCATAAAACAATTTGGTACATGGCAAAGCAAGTGAAAGAATAAAAGAATCAGTGAATAAAAAATTTAATTAACAAAGAATAAAAAACACTTTATTAAAGAAAAATATACAGCAAATAATAAGATTGACTGATTATTCTGTTTTAATGGCATATCAACTCTTTTAATTATTTAATGCTAAAAAGATTTAAAATATATATATATATATATATATATATATATATATATATATATATATATATATATATATATATATGGCTTGTAAACAATCCTTTGGGCTGTTGGTTCCATTACTTTCCAATGATGCCTCTAGAATGGAACTATCTAGTGCTATAATTTGTGGTATAGCCCTATCTCCTTCAAGTAGGCTGGGACTGTCTCTACTTTTTTCTTCTTGAAAAGGTCCTTGAGACAACACATGTTGTAAAATTGTTGGCATATATGGGCAAAGTCACTACAATCGGTTAGAATATGTTTTACAGTATATGCCTCTTGACA
Organism: Acanthosepion esculentum; assembly: GCA_964036315.1. NCBI lineage: Eukaryota > Metazoa > Mollusca > Cephalopoda > Sepiida > Sepiidae > Acanthosepion > Acanthosepion esculentum. The sequence goes on along the minus strand of OZ038483.1, from coordinate 24,799,457 downwards.
TGCTGGAGAATGTTCATTTTTAGGAGAAATGAGTGATTGATATAGGTGTATCCTATTCTGATTCTTGATAGGATGACTTCTTCCTTCCAAGAAAGTTTGACACCAGGATGCCATTCTCCTAGAAAATAACAAGTGCATAACAGAAGATCTAAGTAAAAGAATCCAAAATATATAGGGATACATCAATAAATTCATTGTTTAATAATGCATGTATTTTGTATAACAAATACTCACTTTTTGATATAATCTCCTTCTTGGTCAATGCACCTAATTCAGTGGTGAATATTAAACATACAGATTGAACATTATAGAATGAAAATTTCAGATCAAAATTTAGCTAGTACATATCAGACTATGGAGTTATTGAGCCACCTACATATACAAAATATTCACAAACAACAGAAACATAAAGGGGAAAATATGATTAGAAAAAGAGTATAAAAAATAAATTAAAATGATGGATTTAAAATCTAAGACAGTATTGATTTTGGAATGCATCCACTGCAATCTTATTAGTGTTTTCAGAGCAGAAGGCTTATCTGAAGTGCATCAAATGTATCAAGAAAAATTATAGCATAAAAAAACCCCCTAAAATCAAGTAGTTTCAACATCAGGAATAGATAGATCAGTGCATGAATGGACAGGTGAATGCAAACCTAAGGGATCTGATAAGTATCAACAGAATAAGATAGATTGAGAGAATTAGATAAATATAGGAAGAAAAACAAATGAGGCAAAACGAAATTGAAATGATAAATTCCATGTCTATATTGTTGCAGGAGTATGCTAGGTGTGTTTAGGTTGGAAAACACATGTCTCCTGGTACATTTTTCCCACAACAAAAATGTTGGACTCAGAATGTGAGTCCGGGTAATAAATGACAAAGTATATATATATATATATATATATATATATATATATATATATATATATAAGCAACAATATATTGTTACATTGAGTTCAAGCTTTTGATTGAACATGCTGTATTACTATGCACATATATTTCACACAAGTGTTTCTAAAAAGAGAAAAGAAGCAAAGTGACTGAATAGGTAGTGAACAGGAAAAGGAAAATATGGGCCAGCAAGTATCATTAAAAAATCCAATAAAGAAGAAAGATTATTATCTGTCTATATTTCTGAGATGAGGTATTATGTACACTATTTACATTGCTTGGACTATCATCCTCATTTTTGTTGCCATATTTATCACAACGTTTCGGCTGTTGTACACTCTGGCCTTCTTCTCGCCAAGTTCTCTACCGCCTTAACCAGGTATGAACTCACACTGTTTGGGTCCTGTCACTGGATCTAACTAATGCCTTTATCCACTGTGTCAGGACACATGGCACAGTGGATAAAGGCATTAGTTAGATCCAGTGACAGGATCCAAACAGTGTGAGTTCAATACTTGGTCAAGGCAGTGGAGAACTTGGAGAGGAAAATTAACAGAAGATAATTGATAACTGACATCCATTAGACATGGCACGTGGAAAAAGAACAGTCTACCCCAGTGAGTGAAATAAAGGGTTCAGTTTGACATTCCAACCACTTGAATAAGGCCGGAGCATACAATGGCCGAAACGTTGTGATAAATATGGCAACAAAGATGAGGATGATAGTCTGAGCAATGTAAAGAAAGATTACGAAAAAGACCTGATTGAAAGAATCCTTGACAGAAGGAAAACTAGGTAAATTTACATGAAAACACATTTGAGGTCTTGAACAAAGTCTGTGTGATTAATTTTTCATTGCATTTTTCCAATTTTCAAATAAGACATTGTACATCAGGATCAAAATTGTGAATAAACTGTCCAAAGTTTAGGTTTATGCATGAATTTCTGGGATGAGGAGTTATCATTATTTACATGATTTACATGCAAACTATTGTTCTCATCTTTGTTGTTTTTATCACCTGACTGCTTTCTGTCTGAATTTCTGGGATGAGGAGTTATCATTATTTACATGACTTACATGTGGTCTATTGTCCTCATCTTTGTTGTTTTTATCACCTGATCACCTTCTGCCTGAATTTCTGGGATGAAGAGTTATCATTATTTACATTATTTATATGAAGACTATTGTCCTCATCTTTGTTGTTTTTATCACCTGATCACCTTCTGCCTGAATTTCTGGGATGAGGACATCAGTTATCATTATTTACATTATTTATATGCAGACTATTGTCGCCATCCAGTGATGTGCTGAGGTTTTGATGATGTTTGGTGATGCCTGAGGCCAGCTCCTTGATTGTATGTTCTAAGACTCAAGTAGGGGGACCTATAGGGCCTAGTACTGAGAAATGTGAGAAAGGAAGACATTTTAAATATGTAAAACAGATGAAACATGAAATAAACATTTTATTTAAATTAAATATAAACTAAATTTTTATTTTACTTTTTGATTGGTTGCCCTCCTGATATCGATGCCCAGGATTGTTGCACCCTCTGCCCCAGTTCTGAATGCTACTGTCCCCATCTTTGTTGTTGTTATCACAATGTTTTGACCAATGTGCCCTCTGGCCATCCTCAGGTTTTTGTCAATCCAGGTAACCTTCAAGGAATTTCAAACTGAACCCTTTATTTAATCTATAGAGATAGAGTGTTCTCATTCCACTGACCATGTCTTATTTAGTACTGCTTTACCCCATTTCCACTGTCCAAGTACACACAGCTCTGCTCAGGAACTGAACTCACAATTACTATGTCACTAAAATCACAAATCAATAATTTAATCCATAAGGCTATGGTTCCATAGTACAATCATTGGAGACTTAAACCTAGCCTGCCTGTTGATGAGCTGCTGCTTGTTATGCTTAATTGCACTTACTGAAGTTTCTTTTTTTCTGCTGTGGCTGTAGTTGAAACCTTGTCATTTCTCTTTCTTTATTTCTTAATGGCTCTATACTATATCTGTTTCTATGCTTAGGCTTACTAGTCTAGCATATGTTCTGATTTTTCAGTGCATATGATAGGCTAAGTTTAGGTTTTTGTTCAAGTGCTTTTGACTAAGTCTTAGGAATTTTATAAGCAAAAATAATTTTATACAAATATGATTTATACTTAAATGATGTATTATAGAGTTATAAACTGATAAAATATGAATTCATTTTGTGGGAACCTCCTGTGTAGGCATATATGAGGACATGGGTGTAAATCTATAAGCACTGACATGCAAACATATAAAAAACAACATTATTATATTTGTAAACTACTGTAGTATGCAACTCACCTCTGATGATGCCAAAATAGATGTTGCACTTAGTGTCCATCAGAGAAGACATGTGCATTAGCAGGTTGACCTGAGAGATAACCTCAGATCTGTTAGGTGCAGATCCATACTTTCAATAAATATCATTGAACAGTTGGTTGATGTAGCTATGCTTGGGATGTGCACACACAGGAAAAATTGGGTGACAGATATATAAGCACTCACTTCATGAGAATTTAGAAGCCATGTTTAGAGAAACCCCAGAGCCATATACTCACTCACAGTAAATGACAAAGTCCTGAGGTGAATAAACAATAATGTAACTGATGAGAGATTTAGTCATTTGTTCTTATTAGTACCAGTACAACAATACTATTACAGTACTTTTACTTCTTGTTCCCAACATTATATCTCACATATTGTAGCTTGCAGCCACATCACATTGAAACATTGGTTCCTGTACGATCACCAAAGTAAAGTAACATTGAGCCTGCTCAGTACCTAGATGGGTAACCACTTGGGAACACCAGGTGCTCTAAGCTTGGATGTACAGATGGTGTAATAGATAATGTCTCGGAATTGTTAATCAGAGAGCTGAGTTCCAAGTCTTGTTGGGTTCATTATATTCACTTATGCACAAATGCCATTGGGAAAGGTATGAATCCACCTCTTCTCCCCCCAGCTATAGGTTAATTACTTATATTTATATCATTAAAGCATTATTATCTTCCAAAAATATTCTTGTGATCTAAAAATATTTTCTGGCTTTAAATAACCTGCAAAGGGTTGATAAAATGTAGAAAATGAATCGATCAATCACTCAATTTCACATTTTTTTCATCTCTTCAGTAAGCTTTATGATGTTATATAATTACAAAGCATGTTCACCACTTTTTTCCATTGACTATCACTCAAATAACTAATGCATAAAAAACATGTATACGATAAAGAGACAGGTTGGTTTTTATTGACTCAATTTTTATGATGTATAAAACGACTGTAAATGTAGACATGTTTTCTAAATAATTTATCTTTTTCAACATTATCACTAGTTTTATGTAGCAGCTTTTCTTTACACTCTAATATTCTTGTTTACAACAGATTTGTTATTTGATATCTAAATGTTTTCACTTGTTCCAGTGTTTCCATGATAACAGGCATAACTGATAATAGTGATCTGTATAAAAACACTTTGATAAATTTCGGTAGTCATAATAAGAAATTCTAAAAATCTTTATATTTCTTTGTAATGAAACTTTATTATTATACTTTTGTTGCCACAAAGTTTACTGATATGAATCAATAAAAAGCTTAAAAATATTTTCAGCATTAAAAACTAAAGAACTTACAAAAATAAAGACTTTGTTGTCATTTTGACTTGATTAAAAGAATTTCTTCCCAGTTCAAATGTTTTTTTCTTTGTTAAGAATATTATAATTTAAAACAAAATTTTATATAATTCAATTATATTCTTTCACATAAAATTTGAATTTTTCTACAGTAAATTTTAATTCATGTTTATTGGTATAATTCAGCATTTTTTATGTTTCTGGGTGAGACAGACATAGATTACTTTGGATGAAATAATTAATAACTATGAAATAAATAGTTAGGAAATTACTTCTCGTGGAAGTCTCTTCCACCCTCTTGCTTTCCAGTCAACTTTGACCTTCAAAACTTTAAATGCAATGTTAATTGACATCTTTTGTTTCTTTCATTCCTGTTCTTTTGTTGTTCTCTCGTCTTAATAATGTTTTTCTTTTTCTCATATTTTTTCACACTCAGTATCCCCTTATATCCTAGTGGCTTCGTTGCCTTGCTTGTGATGAAACAATTTAAAAAAAGTTATATTGTATCTTCAACATAGATTTTGCTGAATCAGTTAAAATATTTTTTTTGAAATTATTCTCTTATAACTGAGTTTTGCATTATGTATTGTTTTGTTTCTAATTAGGTAAGTAATTATTACATTTTACATTCAGAACTGGAAATCGGCTTAAAGCCCATAATACATTTTCCTTCAGATTTTGCTAATCTTTTGTTAACTTTCTATACATTTCTATACATTACTGAAATTTGTTAGAAGATAGCATTATGATTATTATACAAATACTGTGACTTGTAAGAGTTCAATTTATTCTTATGATATGTTTTATAATAACTTTATAATAAAACTGTAGTTGATCCTGGTGTAAACAAAATTGATATATGTACATTAGTCAGGACATTCTATCTTGTAGAGAAGCAAAAATATGAAAATAAAATTCAAGCAAATATGTTAGATATGAAATATACAGTCAAGAAGCAACTTTTCTATATTCTGCTTTATTCTGGCTGTAAAAGTTACTTTTGGTGAAATTAAAAGTAAAAGTAAAGTGTTTATTTCTGTCTTAATTTCTGTCTTTATTTACATTAACATTTGGACCATTGTCCTCATCTCTCTCTGTATTTGGCAAGACTTGACCCTTTAAAATTCTTCATAGTATGATTTATCTAGGTCTTGTAAGATTCTGCATTTGTCTTAGTCAAGTGTTATTCTTCTAAGTAATGTCTTTATCTGTTCAGAAAGTTCACAGTGAAGCTAATGTTTCTTCCAGCGGTTGTGGAGAATCCTTTCCCTTAAGAGGGCATGTCCTGCTCTTTCCACTGCCCTTTTTGTTCTGACTAATGTTTTGATTGATAAGACTATTGGATCTAGCTTTATGTCCTTACATCTGTAATAAGAATGTCAGGTGGTTTGATATTTGTGCCAATTTTTAATGGAGCTTTTCTGATTGCCTCCATTAGTGTATCACAACCTATTCAATAATTTCTGTTTGAATTTCTGGGATGAGAAATTATCATTATTTACATCATTTACACTTGAACTGTTATCTTTGTCTTTGAGAACAATAGTCTATAAAATTTCTGTTGTCAAGGTTTATTTATATGAAAAATCTGAACAGCTGAAATCTAAACAATAAGATAAAAATAATGAAAACATGGGTGTATCTGTTCAATAAGTCATTTGTATTTAAAAACATATATATGTGACTTCAAAAGAGTTTAAAAGTATTAAAAATAGCATTCAGTTGAGGTAAAGTCTTTGGGAAGTTGGTTCACAGAAAATCTGTAGTTTAGATAAGATTTTTAAATAGCAAAGATTCACTTATCATCTTGGTTGTTGGAGGCAATTCATTTGAAGTTGCTGACATATGTTTCTTTCAATACACACTGGGGGAAAGAAAACTAAATACCCATGGCTTTATTTGGGCTTGGAAACAGCTGCATTACTGCTCTTTGAAAGTTGAAATCTGTGGCCTTTTCAAAGAAATTTTACCTAATAATAGGCTTGAGAAAAATAGAGCTTTAATTTTCTCTGATTGGTAAAATATTTCACATGGTGATGTTAATTTCTAACCAACAGGCACTTTGATTTAAATGCTGTGTATTTTATTGTGGAATCTTTTTGGCATGTTTGTAAATATTATCGGTTATGGGCTAGAAAATAAAGTTTAGGTATGTTTTAATATGGTATGTATGTGGGTATGTAATCGTGTTGGAAACAGGGTTTATTTCTTATAAGTCCAAGTGTAAATAATGTATATATGATAAAATAAAGAACAAATAGGAAACATATCATTCTAATAGGATTCACTTTATTAAAACTTAGTCAGAGATTGAGAGAAATATATATATATATATATATATATATATATATATATGTATATATATATATATATATATATATGATAAAAATATAGTTTTAATGTATGCTATATTTGCGTGTTCTGACAAAGCTTTAATAAAAGTGAACCATGTTAGATTGATATACTTTTCTTAATTGTTCTTTATTTTATCATCCTGTCGGATTCTGATCTATATTTGATCTGTATTTGATCTTTAACTCATATATATATATATATATATATGTATGTGCATGTGGTAAGTGTGTATGGTGTGGACATATAGCAATTAACAACTGCATGTGACTGAGAGAAATATATATATATATATATATATATATATATATATATATATATATATGTATATATATATATATATATATGATAAAAATATAGTTTTAATGTATGCTATATTTGCGTGTTCTGACAAAGCTTTAATAAAACTGAACCATGTTAGATTGATATACTTTTCTTAATTGTTCTTTATTTTATCATCCTGTCGGATTCTGATCTATATTTGATCTGTATTTGATCTTTAACTCATATATATATATATATATGTATGTGCGTGTGGTAAGTGTGTATGGTGTGGACATATAGCAATTAACAACTGCATGTGACTGTAAGTTTCAACTTTCAGTGTAATCTTCAGACCAAGATAGCACTGAAGTGTGAAATTGATTACTTTGCAGTGTTGATTCCCTTGTCCACACTGTCTATATCTATAAATCCTTTAGCTCTTCTACTGAGCACATACTTTCTTTATGAATATAGAACATTTTAAACAATATATTTATATTTATATAAGTTCTCAGTCTAGCCTATTTCTCAAAATCTGACCAAATTTCAGGATCAATTTTGGCTTCCAAGACAGGCTAAGAATTTTTCAGTACCCTCCCATCTTCATGTGGATATTTGAACAATGAACATTTCTGCAACTAGCTTGTTTAAATTTGTATAGGAATTAAATACTAACTTTTGATTAATAAAATCACTGTAGTGATATGTAAATGACTGCCTAATTAGCATAACTAAGGCATAGACTATATAAATGGCCAAGCAGTAAGGGTAGGGCAGCTCTTGGTATGCAAGATAAATGACTACTGCTGGACTGATAAATTACAAAGGAAATCCCACTTCATAACAAAAATTCTCCATAATAATATTCTTAGGAAAGTTCTTTCTTCTTTACTTACTCATTCTGGAATGGAACAAAAGGTAAGAAAGTTAATCAAAAAACTTTTAGAAAAGTCATCTTCAAGAAGGAAATTTCAAAATGGATATCACTCAGTGAAGCTTAAAAACACAAAGGAAGGAACAGTAATTTCCTTCTGTCAAAAAATCTGGCAGCTGTCAACTAATATAAATATCAAGGTATATTTTTTGTAATGAGATAATTTTTTTTTCATGTAGCTACATTTGGTAGCTAGTTTGCACCTGAACAAGTGGTATGACTTTTATAAAATGACTATTTCTTTCATTGTACTCTGTGTCAATTTTTTTCACTTGGGATGATCATTGTCTTTGTTGACAGCATAGATATCTTGGTATACAATGCAGAAGGTTGGGTACTCAAAAAATTAAGGCTTTATTTTATTTAACTTATTGTAACAGATAATATCTGGAGGAGCACATTTATTCATCAAATTTTATTTTATGTGAATATTGATAATACAATAAAAAAAGTGAAGTGATTATTTTACTCATGTGAATCCTCTGTTAATTTTTTGAAAATCATTTCACCCTAAGCAAGGTGTTAATGCTACTAAGATGCAAGGAGTTACTGGGAATGGAAAACAGAATCAGAAGACTTCAGTGAGGTAAAAGGACAATAAAAAACAGGATTCAGAAAGACAGTAGATGGTGATTGATGTTGCATTTAAATCTTTGAAGATTGTAGGTGGCAGGGAAGTAAGAAACTGGAAGAGATTTTCAAAAGTGAGAAAAGAAACTATTAGAATAGAACTTATGGTTACATCTAGATATTTCAACAGTAAGATGATGTGACCTAATAGCAAACCTAGTAATATTCTTAAATTCATGCAGTCACCATACTAAAGAAGAGAGCTCATTAGAATAACTGCCATGAAAATACAGAGGGAAGCCACATCATGCTGGTGAGAAAATGCCTGATGTCTAGATGCCAGGTCAGGACTTGGGATTTTGTCAAGAATTTTGACATTTATAGCTGAAGCAACAGACCAGATATGGCAGCTATATTCAATGCAAGTATAAATGGTAGATTTATAAATTTGCAAGATGGATTTTGATGACAAAAACTGTTCCTACAAAATTCAGAATAACCTAAGCTGATGCCTTTTAGTTTTTAAATAACTAATATTAATGATAATTAAATAATGATTTTAAATATTAGGTTAATCTCTTTAAAAGCCAAGGGTATAATGAAAAGAAAATGCAACTATAATATTCAACAAATATAAGCTGAGGCATGCAGTAGAGAAGCACAAAGATCTGTATATTATATACAACATATGTCTGCAAGAGTAACAAACAAAAACAACAAAATATTGTTGATGAGGCAGAAAGAAAAAGAGACAAAATGTTAAAATTAAATTATCTGCATTGCCTGTATATTTGATCAGGGTGGAATGTCTCTTTTGCAGGTGAGAGAGTTGTTCTGGAGGCTAGGTGAATTGGTTGTATATGGGCCTGTGTTTGTGTTGGGTTGGTTGACCAAGAAGTCACTGGTGAACTGTCTGTGTACTGCTGTAAGTGCCACTTAGTGGATTCATTTAAACAGTCAGGGTGGATTCATGACTCAGTATTTTTTGTTATACTTTTGCTTTAGTGGAAACATTTGTAATTGGTTCTGGCATTTAAATCTTATTTTATATTTTTGGAGATTTATTTTATGAGCTGGATGGGATACTCAGAGACCCCGTGCAGAGAGTAGCTTTTTTATTTTTAGTTTTGCTTTCATAGCATTCCTATCTGGCCAACAGATTTTGGTGTGGATTGAATCAGAAAGAGATTTAATTTGAAGTAGAGTACAACATGTACAAATAGTGAGAGATTCAATATTTGTAAGGTGGCAAAAAGCAATGCAATAATTATAATAAGAAGCACTTGTAAAATAAACACTCATGTTAAATAGTATGGTAATAGTAATGGTAATAGCTATTTTTTTTATAAGGAAACATTTGGCACTCATTCACTGTTTATATATTCCATCTCATCAGATGAAATATATAAAATCTTTCTGTTAAATAAATTTTTAAGGAAAATAGGTTCCTCAAGTCCAGTAACTGTTATTGCTCTTTCCAGTATTGAAGTGGCGAGAATGAAGAATGAAACTAATACTAATGTAACAATTGAAATGGTTGTTACTGTCACCTAATACTTCAATTGGCACATGTCCTAACTAAAATCATCTACTCACTACCCCCGTAATATATTTTGTACAAAATTGTGAGTATTGAATCCTGACATTATACTTCTTGCTTTTATAGATGATCTCTCTTTGTTTTCTTCAGTATTGTTCTCTGTGTTGCCTGTGTTGCTTTTAAGTAATGATTACAACTGAAGGGAGCAGTCATTTTAATTTTGATCCTTTTTATTTCAGCTCTTCACTTCTAGCTTTTCTTTCTCCTTCAACAAAGCAATACAGAGCCTCTAAAAATTTATTTTCATCCTGAACTAATTTTCATTTGTCATATTGTCATACAATGATATAATCTGACCATCAAACTATAAACTTTCAGTCAGAAATCATATAATTTGATTAGCACATATGTTAGTAAATCAATTGTAACTGTATCTGCAATTGAAAATGACACAGGAGGAGGAAGTGTTACTGGAAGTGAGACAACTATAAGTGTAAAATCAAATAAAAAAATTTGTTTTCTGCATCAGAAAGAACACAAAAGAAAAGCAAGAGAGAAAAAGTACTCATTTCAGCAGTAACATCAGAAGCATTAAAACAACAGCAGAAACAGAAGCATCTGCTAAAAATACAAAGGAAGTTTGATGGTAGCTCATTTGTTCATTTATCTTGTTTATATTATCACCATGATCAATCAAAACCAATCAGAATTTAATAACATTTTGCATGACAAAACTGATATCTTTCTGAAAATGTTATAACTTATATATTAAATTAGACATGCTCCTAGTATGAGATATTGGTTGATATAGTTTTCAGAGTATTGTGAGACAGGAGGATTTCTTTGGTAACAAAGAAAAGAATACTGAGCTGTTACGTGACATCTGTCCTTCTTTACAGCAGTGAATGTTGGACGATTTCCTCAAAGATGAAGAAGAGACTCGAGGTGACAAAGATGTGGTTCTACAGAAGGATGCTAAGGATATCATGGACCAAGTGTGTGAGCAATGATGAGGTGTTAGAGAGGATGCAAACAAGGAGGTGGTTTATATTTAACATCAGGAAGAGGCAGCTGAATTTTCTGGGACACATAATGAGGAAGGATGGCCTGGAGAATCTGATACTCACAGGTCGAATAGAGGGAAAGAGATAAGGAAAAACAACACATGACATACCTAGCGGGCTTAAGCAAGTTGGTGACAGAACGTGGTCTGGGGGAGGTAGCAGAAGGAAGGAACTTGTTGAGAGCTGCAAGAGATAAAGGGAGGTGGAGAGCCATGATTTCCTACATCCTGAAAGGACATGGCACATAAAAGAAAAAGAAGTCTATTTTTTTTTTCCAAATCATTTTATGCTCATTAAGAATGGTTCTTATTTTAAAGATATTAATAATGAGCATAGATAAATAGAAGCTGCAAGTCTAAGGAAGTGTCAAGATATGAAGAAGTTAGTAAAACAGAAGCAATAATAAATACAACAGCAGAAGAATAATATGTTATGAAATTGGAAGACAAGTAAGAGTCTTGGTGGAGAAATAATAGAATCTGTTGCAAAGAACACAGCATGAAGTAAGGTTTGCAAAATTAAAATTTTTCTGTCTTCAATTCATATTTCATTTAAAAATAGAATTGATGATAAAATAAATAATAAAGTTGGAATTTGAATTGGAAATAATTCAAAATTTAAACAGCTCTCTTGGCAATAGATTAAAACAAGTTACTGCACAAGAAGCAACAATGTCTGTTGCTGAATTTGCTGCAGGAAATGAAAATTAGAAACTGGAGAAATAAACTAAAAAAAATAAGGAAAATTCTAGTAGAAATAATGGTGTCAGCAAGAAATCCTTTTTGCAATTGTTACTGAGCTGCTTGTTGTGCGTAGGGAGTCTTTATTTGTTCCTGCAGAATCCAGTGCATAATAGTATCGACAAAAAGGTGCAGCAGAAAAATGAATCAAGCTAAACAGTAACAAATGAAGAAACAATAAAATTAAAGAAAAACTCCTTCAATAAAAATTGTCAGAAACATGAGAAAAAGCAATATTTAGGATTTTACTAGCTTTTAGACATGTCTTTAATTATCATTAGAACTCAATAATAATATATAAAAGCAGGTTCAAATAAAAATCTATGATGGATTAAAATCAGTGATCATGTCATCACTTGTTTTTAAGTTGCTCAAAATATGAAAAAGCTTCTGTTTAGTATATTTGCCTTAATGTTTTTTTAATGAAAAAATAAATGCTAAACAATTTAATCACAGATGGAGAAAAAGAATTGAAACAACAGGGATATGGTTATATTGATGAATATTGAGAATATCATGGACAGAGCATATGAGAAATGAAGAAGTTTTAAGGAGCATAGGAACTATAAAGAAATTGTAAGAAATGTAAGGTAACTAAATGAAGCAGTGAGAAATATATTTAACAAGTTTGAGCAAATAGATTGAAGAACAAGTACCACAAAGTAATAAAAAGCAAGTATTATTGAAAGACAAGAAGCTGTGGAGAACCGTGATTGTTAGTCTCCTGGCAGACAGAGGCAGGGAGAGAGATTCTCAATTTTTATTTACTGTATTGTGATAATGATGAATCAAGATGTTTAACAGTGGGATAGGGTTTTGGATTTGAGCATTTCCAGGAAAATAAGAACTTGAAACTCTACTTTTTGATATCCAGGCTTTTCTATATAAACATAAATGTTGTTAGAGACAACCAAGAAATACCAGTTGCTGAAAGAAAAGCCACAGTAGCAGTAGCAGCAGTCATGGCACTGGTAACAGTATTTGCCAAAGACATGCCAAACCAATTACTTCTTTTGCAATTCTTTTGATTTCAGTGTCTTCAGTCAATTCAGATCCACACCATTTGTCTGTCTCTTTGCCAGCCTCATTAGGAAATGTTACTGCCCTCTTATTCAACCTACTTTGCCCTTTTCTTCATGACAAATAATTAAAGGAAATCTAAGAGAAGAAAAAAAAAGCAGAGCAAAAAGTTTTTTTTATCTTTGGCTTTAAGATCATTGACTTCAATAGAATCAATCAATCAAAAGATTTTATTGAAAGCAAATGTACTTACAGAGAAAGTATCTTTTTAATAGACACAGACTTTGTATATAATGTACCAGCCTATAAAAAAACTATCCAAATATTACACAGCATACAATGTATTATGAATGGGAGGCTGGGTATCTATATTTTGATCTATACAATAAATATATAATGAAATGTATGAAACACTTTTTTACCCCAAAACAAAAACTGTGTTTTATAAAACAGGACTCTATTTGGCAGATATGGTAAGTGCTATCATTTCTTCTCTGAAAATTGTTTATATTATAGGAATTGGCTGTGACAAAAAGTGAGGAATGTAGTTTGTAAAATGCAAGAATTTTTCAAGCTATTTCATGATTCCATTTCAAAAGCATTAACTATGTGTGGCAGAAAGATAGTTAAAGTTCAGTATTCGCAAGTCCAAAATTTGCACATGTCAGACAATTCTTGAACTCACATACTAATAAAAAAAATGCATACACTCACATGCCTCTTAAAAAAGCAAGAGCTTATGTAGTTTTAAGATGCCCATGATCGGTCAACCAAAATCTGCTAGGCACTATGAAAAAGAGACAGAGAGAGAAATCAGGTTTGCTCATTCAGCAGAAACTACGTGAGACGTCATTTTGTTCAGTGAGATAAGCCAATACTTTCTTTTTCACTACACTTGGCTGTTAAGAGAGAGTTTCACTGATTCGAGAAAAAGGTGATCAATGCTTAATCCAGCATCAACTCGAGATGATCTCTTTTTAAATAGAAAAATCCTTAAATGAAGCAAGGCTGAGGCAGACTCTAGCAGATAAGACAGTATGGCTGCATGGGTTAGAGTGATAAAATAAAAAATACCCTGCTTCTAGTTATTGTCATATACACAGCACTGAAGCACTACACAAATATTGCAATGAAACAATAGCAATTAAATACAGTACAGTATGCTTGTAAAATCTTTCATTCTAGAATCAGTTGGAATGTAAATATAGTAGTATCCAGGGTGATTTATTTTGTTTTGAAATATAAACAGAAAGTGATTGACACATCACAGTGAGAAAGCATGCATATAAACTTTTGTGATGCCAATGAATACTCATTGTCACTTTTGTAATGCCCATTGTAGTAGGGACTTTGTAATTGCAGATACAACTATAGTACGCTGTTGAACAATACTGGTGTCAGACACCTTTGAACATCACTTGCACTAATGGTACTTGCTTAATACTAACCACTGAATAGAGAAATAGTATAGTGAATAGAGTAGAGAAATAGTATAGACTAGAAATGGTGATCTGTATAGGATAGAATAGAAATAGTGATCTGTATAGTAATAGAGTGGAATTGCAGATCAAACTAGACGTCACGTGATGTGTTTCCTCTATGGTCACGTGATCCACTTAATTCAATAATGGGATCACTTGTGTTTGTTCAGTGGTGATCTATGTTCAAACTCAAGTGTCGGCAGCGACACTTTATTCCTATATAACAAACATATTTCCACAAGTTTATGCTGTTAATAATACTGTTGTTTCTAAAAGAAAATATAGATATTTATATAGTTAGTAACAAATATGTTTTATCTTATTTTTATCTTGGGGTGGTGTATGTGCCTTCACGGTTCAAAGAGAGCCTTCTTTGTAACTTAGAGGGCTTTTCCTAGGGATAAAGGTGACAGATTTATCAGTTAGTTGGAAGTTGAACACAGAATACCAAGTTCAGTCATTTTACTGATGAAACATTTGGCAGAGGGACAGAGGAATTTGAGACCAGTTATCATACTGATATATATATATATATATATATATATATATATATATATATATATATATATATGTGTGTAACAAAAAAAGGCTATAGTGCAGCTAATATATGTAAATATATATATAAATGATAGTAAAGATATTTTAGCATCTTCATTTAAATGCCAACAAGAATGCTGAAAATCCAAGTTAAAATACATTTTCAAAATGAATTCACACATTCACATTCTAGGTTTAAATAGGGATTTAGGCATACTTAGTGAATACAGTTTCAACAAAAAGCCCTCTACAACCCTAATCATGCCAACAACTAACCCAAAACTATGAGTTTTCAGCAGTAATATAATAGATGTGGAAAAAAAACCCTAAAAAGGTCCAACATTTTTTCTCATTGAGGAAGGACACAGGTATGCCCCCAAATTCTGATTTTTAACATCTTTCTCATCATGCTTCTATTTGGTCTAAAGGCCTACTAATATGCAATAAATATTATTATTCTTATTATCATCATTATTATTATTGTTTTTTATCTCTAAAATTTCTTTCATCAGCCTACATGTATACATACATACACATATATATAGAGAATGCTGACTACTTTTGAGAATGCTAAGTTCATGAAAAAAACTACCTTTGAAAAAATACAATAAAGAGTTATATTATAAAATCACAAAACTTAAAAAGGAGCTCTTGCCTTCCTATATGAGATCCTATGAAGCAGTCATCAGCCACCTGATTGGATTAGATTTTTCTGCATTTTGTATACTTCAATTGTCAAGTGTTCACATCTGACTATTTTTTTAAAAAAAGTTAATGCTTGTTGATTACTGTGACCTATCTGTAATGTAAATGAGGAATTTTTGTTGTCACTCCTATCTCTCTTCATTTTTTCCCCAAATAAACTTTGATCTTTCATGCTCACAGATGACAAGCAATGAAACAAAGATAAGTTTAGTATGGTAAAGAATAATAATAATAATAATAATAATATATATAGTTTTGAATTGTAAGGAAATTGCTATTTGAAGTGTTATCATTATCAGCATCATCATCTTTTTTTATTTTTATCAAATCAGGGTTTTTCTTTTTAGATGAAATATTTAATATCTAATTTTTAAGCTTCTGTAAAATTTAGGGCTGAATCTATTACTTTAGTTAACAGGAAAGCAATACCATCCTCAACAAATATTTTTTTAATGATTCTAAATCTATAAAACTGTCCCAAATTATTTGTTAGTGAATATTTTAATATCAAACTGAAAACCAGTACTTAACTGTTGAACAGTTTTGACAAAAACTTATACTTATTGCAAAATC
This sequence comes from Acanthosepion esculentum, assembly GCA_964036315.1. Taxonomy (NCBI): domain Eukaryota; kingdom Metazoa; phylum Mollusca; class Cephalopoda; order Sepiida; family Sepiidae; genus Acanthosepion; species Acanthosepion esculentum. The sequence continues at coordinate 24,783,119 of OZ038483.1, read as the reverse complement.
TGTCATAATACAGCATATAAACATATATATATATATATATATATATATATATATATATATATATATATGTATGTATGTATGATAAATATATAGTTTCAAGGTATGCTATATTTATGGGTAAATGTACTCAATACAAGGATAGAGTGTATAGGAGTAAATTGTTTTATCTATTGCTTGGTTCACATGCATTCCCTGTCTTTTGAATAGTAGAGGTTTATCCCTTGTTTCCTGTTTAGTATTGGGTTTCCGGTTTTCTTCTAAAGTCTTCTTATTCCCTCTCATTCCTAGTAACCCCTTGCATCTTAGTTGTATTATCATGTATTATTATGGAAAGAAATGATTAAAACAAAATATATAAAAGTGGGCGCTGAGGTCAACACCAAGTGGCAAGAGTTTGTTTCATACTTGAATGTAGTTTTCAGGCCATACATACAGAGGGTATGATGGAGAAATTGGAGCCTAAATTACACAAAAAATGAAAATAACACTAACATCTCATTTTAACAGATATATTTACCAAAATTACACAAAAATATTTTGAAATACTAAAGAGTAAATTTATTCAATAAAATCACCATTGGCTTCAACCACAACCTCCAGACAACTTTGGAATCTCCTGCAATTCTTCTGGACAGTCTTCTTGATTAAGTTGGTAAACGCTGCCATAATTCTTGCCATCAGTTCATCTTTGGTATTACAAGGAGTTTTGTTGGTCTCTTGCTCAATTGCACCCCATACATAACAATCAAGGGGTTGCAGTCTGGGGAGTTAGGAGACCAGATGTAAGGAGTGATGTGGTTGCAGAAATTGTCTGACACCCATGACTAGGTTCTCCTGCATGTGTGGAATGGTGCAGAATCCTGTTGCCAGATATAGAGTCTTCCAGGGCAGCACTACTCCTCAAGGCACTTGATGTAGACCTCTGTGTTGAGTCTGAGGCCCTCACCAACAAATTTGGGAGTTTTTTCTCATGCAACTCTTTCTGAATCTTCTGCACTCTCCTCAGATTGACATCCAAACACTCTGAAATGTTTGTATTGGAGCTACCAGTGAGAATGCCAAGTAGTACAGCATGCAGTTTCCAAATTTCTGTCAGAGTGAATTGCATCATGGTGTTCTTTTTCTCACAGATGGTGTCCAACTGACCATAATATACTTTGCAGTTGACAAAATCAAAAATGTGCATGGTCAAAATTAAAAATATAAAATGGCAATAATTTACTCATTGCACCCTGTATATATTCTGACATTAAAATCTATCTCTTCATGCTTCTATTCAGTCAAAAGGTTAACATATAATAATTATCAATTTAGTTGACAATATTGGTATAATTTTGTTGGTTATTTATTCTTCAAATTTTATTAATGGGCCCATTAAATTTCTCTCTCTCTCTCTCTCTCTCTATATATATATATATATATATATCTCAAGAAATATAGTTTTAAAGTGTGCTATACTTATAGAATAAAGAGCTCAATATCAGGAATAGCGTGTATGTAAATATAAAAGTGAACATTGAAGTCAACACTCAGAGGCAACAGACTGTTTCATGCTAGACGCAATCTAGCAGATACAGGTAATGACATTAATCATGTGTGTGCATGTGCGTCTGATGAAAGCTGAAGAATGGATTGGGCAAAATGTAATGCCTTCAAGGACACAAAGAAGCAGTTCATTTGTCTGAATGAGTTTTAGTAAAGGGTGGAGGTAGCAAAAATTTCTCACCAAATGATGTAAACCAAATAATGCATAATAATGAGTATACTATCAGCTATTAGTACACACCTATTTTTCAGGAATGCTATGCAAAATACCTTCACAGAAAGATACATGGAATATAATGCTAAAATTGCTTTGTGCACAAGTCAACCATAAAAGCATGTCCAACATATTTGTCTACAATGTCAAGATGATACTAGCAATGCTAGCCATAGGAAGTCAATAGTTGATTTCAAAGACACCTTCAGGTTCAGATATCTGTCTCTGATCATACTATTGGGTTTCATGGCTTCTGATGGTAAAAATATATCTCCATTCTTTTACAAACTTTAAAATAAAGTGGATGCTGATGCCTACTACTAGGTCATGAGGTGCTATGTTTAGACATAGCTAAGGCCAACTAACAAGAAGGCAACAGTGCTCCTGGTCAATGAAAATGCAAAAGTTCTGCAAAATTACTTTGTTGATTTTTGGCCTTTGGCTCTCTTCTGTACTGGACCTGAATCCACTAGACTATGTTGGGTGTTTTGGAGCAGGCCAACAACAAGACCTCGCACCCCAACATAAATACTCTTAAAACCACTATCAAATAGAAGTGCAGTAAGATGTTTAATGTCTTTTCTGTTAAGACTTATATACATTGAATAAATATTTGTTCTGATATTATCTATTTACACTATTTACATGCAGACTGTTGTTCTCATCTTTGATGAAGTTATGAAGTTTCAGCCATTGTGTCTTATGACCTTCATCATGTATATATCGAGCTGGGTAACCTACAGGGAATTCCAAAATGAACCATTTATTTAATCTCTTGGTGTAGACTGTTCTTGTTCCACTTCCCATGTCTAAGGATATCTTGTCTAGTTCTTATTCTTAGTACTGCTCAGTTATTGCTCACTCTGTTTCTGAGACAGTGGAATGAGAACAGCAGTCTACCCCCCATAGATTAAATAAAGGTTCAGTTTGGAATTCCCTGTAGGTTACTTGGATTGACATACAACTGATGAAGGCTGGAGGGTGCAATGGTCAAAATTTTGTAATAACATCTTATATTTCATGCTAATAGGAATATATACTTGAAAAACAAGGTGGATAAAATAAGTAAAGGTTTATTGTAAAAACCAGTACAATAAGAATAAAGGTAACAGTTATGCACAAGGTTGTTGCAAGTCAATCCAGTAGTGAGTGCTACTATTGGAAGGTCGGTAGTTCTTGCATAAGTCTGAGTAATACTCAACAGATTCCAGCTAGTCTCTGTAGTCCGTTGACTTACAGATACTTATAGGTAGTTACTACCTATAGTGTAGTCACACATGGGAGTGACAGGTAATTCCATTACATCATAACAAAAATGAGGGCAATAGTTTGCATGTAAATAGTGAAAATACTGATAACTCCTCATCCCAGAAATTCAGACAGAAATTGATATTATCTAGTTTTATTAATATCCTTTTGTATAAATAGGCCTATTTATGTATGATAAGCAGTTTTGAAGCTGTCATTAATTTTGCATGTTTTGCTTTCTCTTTCTGTACTGTATAAATATTTACTTATAGGTTTACTTTGGCTGCAGAGATTTTATTCGTGAATTATTCATGTTTATACAAACTGAAAATACAACTCTGTAAAATATTGTAAATAAGAAGCAGGTCAATACTTAATGCTTAATTGGCAAGACAAGTATTCATAAGTCACGTCCTTAATTTATTTATAAATCTCTTGTTTGTTACAATTAATCTGTGCTTTTGATTTGGCTCTTCAGCTAAAAGAGAAAAATAATCTCAAAACAAAGAACTACATGAAAAAAGATTATGTTTTAGCAAGTAATTTTCTCTTCTTTTTCTACCAAACAAGTTATGTGCATAGTGTGGTGGTCATATGCTGAATTCAAATTCTGGCCATGGATGTTGCATTCACTTTCTCATAAATACTCTTGGGAATAATACATATCCATTTTTTCTTCTCCTAGCTATGGGTTAAATAGTAAGGCAAACTGGGCTCTCAAGCTTTAGTTGACAACCAGTCTAGAAGAAGGATTACTGAATTCAAAACTGGTTGTGAATGGGTCTGGCAACACCAACTTGTAAAAAGCCTACTTGCTATGGGGTCAAAGCATCAACATTAGCATAGTAAGGCTGTGTGTGACCCTAGCATAATGAGGTTGTGGCCATATACTCCACATGGAGTGAGAAGAACTCATCTCTTATCTCACTATCTCTCTTCTAACAAGCAGTGACAGTTGTAAAGTAAAGGCCTAAATGATAAAAGAAACATGCAAGAGGTAATGTGATGATAACATTGCACTCAAGGAGGAGAAATCCTTTACAATGATGCTGTGACAAAAATAACCAATTTTGAGATTAGTATAAAAGTCCAGAGTTGGGTAGGTTAGTTCTTGATGGTTTTACCAATTACACATTTTATAATGTGAATTCTTTTGCTGAATGAAAATGAAATTTCCTTAGCTAATGATAAACATGGGAGCAAGAGTATCTGTTATTTCTTTAATAATTATCATACTAATTTATAATCAGCTTTTTTTGCTTCACAGAGAATTGTGTACACATGCCTGTAAGATCTTGAGTAAAACTAAGCCAGCATTTTGAGAAATCTTCCAATCTTGAGAAAGATTTGTCTTTAATTCCATGGTAAAATTAATGTTATTTATAATTGGTTTTACACAATTTGTTGGATGGAAATGATAAAATAATTAAATATTAATGATATAAATATTAAATGATAAAAGAATGAAATAAAATGAATTGAAAAAATAATTAATAGTGTGAGATTAAGTGACAGCTATTGGGATAAAGTGCAAGGAAGATAAGATTCTTGTCTTTCCTTTCTGAAGTAATACCATTAGGAACCTTACTCAGAATTTTAACATTGGCAATAACACGATCTTCATTGTAATTAATGAAATCATTTTAGCAAACTAACTGCCTTAAAATTAGTAAGGATGTAAATGATGATGTTAGTGATAAAACTTTGACAATTCAGTTATCAGTAACAATAATTATCTTCATGAAATTTTGAACTGAACCCATTATTCAATCTATCAGAATAGATCATTCTCATTCTGCTGTTCATGTCTAGGAATATCATATCTTGGTTAATTGAACAATTAGAATGAATAAAAGGTTTATTTTAAAATTATCTGAAGATTATCCATCTTGACAGTCACCTGAAGAAGGCTAGAAGACACAGTCAGTGAAATGCTGTGATCATAACAACAAAGCTGCGAACATTGACTGTAAATGATGTAAATAAAGATGACTTTTCATCCTAAAAATTCAAACAGAAATCTATGAGAATTAGATAAGGGTGTAATATGCCATCAATTTAATGCTAGATTACAGTTTTCTTTGGCAACTAGGCAAAATATTTTTACAGCTTGACTGTGGAGTTTTCACTCACACACAATATTTACCAAATGCTGCACCATTAGATGAGCATTTGTTCTGGTTTTTACAAAATTATCTAAATGAAAAAACTAATTAATTTTCTAGAAGGCAAGAGATATTTAGAGCATTTCATTGCCGAAAAAGATTTAGGTGGTTGGAATTATAAAGTTGTCTGAAAAATAAAAAAATGGTACAAAACAGTAAATAGTGAATGTCAAGAATAAAAATAAACTGTTTATTATTTGTACTTAATAAAATGAATGTGAGGGTAGAACAATGATTATCAGCACAGAAAGTAGATTTGGAGAGCTGAGTTCAAGTTCCACCTTGCTTCCTACATTCACTAATGCACTTCAGAAAGACATGGATCCATTTCTTCTTTCCTCAACTATGGGTTAAATAGTAGAGCATATTGGACTTTCTAGCTTTGGTGGCAACCAGTCTAAGAGAAGGAATTCAGAACTGTGGATAATGAAGGCAATGAAAAATCACTTCCCTATCTTTCCCAAGAAGTCATAACAATTCACAGATAATAAAGAAATGGAATCTTTGGAGAGTCATGATTGTCTAAGTCTTGTAGGTGCGTGGTATTAAGAAAATAAACTGAATAAACTTTTTAGTTTACCCAAAACATGCACAGTCATGTAAAGAAGTAGAAAAAAGGAGTGAATAAGTAATGAAATGAGAGAAAGAAAGAGAGAGAGAGAGAGAGCATGAAGAACCAAAAGTTAGAGAATGAGAGTGAGAGAATGAGAGAGAGTGCAAGAGAAGGTAGAGAGAAAACAACAGTCAAACACACATGAATGAGTGAGCAAGAGAGAGGCAATAAAAGAGAAGCAAAAAGAAATTTTGAGTTAGAGAATGGAACTGTCAGATTAAAAGGTAGTAAAAAAAAAGAAGAGCAAAGAGAAAGAGACTGAAAGAAGAAAATTTTAAATGGAGACTGACAGAAAGAGAGAAAGAAGGAGAAAGAGAGGTAGGGAAATAAACAGTTACCTGAGAAAATAGAAACAAAATACTACAAGAAAGTGATAGAAAGAGATAAAGAGACCAGAAAGACAGGTAAATAGAGAGAGAGAGAGATGAAAAGAGTGAAAAAGACAGGTAAATAGAGTGAGAAGCAAAAAGAATGAAATGGACAGGTAAATAGAGGGGTAAATATATATATATATATATATATATATATATATATATATATATATATATATATATATATATATATATATATAGAGAGAGAGAGAGAGAGAGAGAGAGAGAGAGAGAGAGGTGAAAAGAGGGAAAAATACAGGTAAATAGAGAGAGAAGCAAAATGAGTGAAAAAGACATGTAAATGGAGAGAGAATAAAAATGAGTGAAAGAGATTGGTAAATAGTAAAAATGAGTGAAAGAGATAGATAAATATTTAGAGAAGTAAAAATATGCAAAGGCATCAAAAGCAAACCCCTTGAATAAGATAAACTGAAAAACAAATATACACCCAGGGGCATCCCAGTTGCTCACGTCATCAACATTTTGTAAGGTAATCAGCAACACCCATGATATTTTATCTCCATTGCTGTCATCAGCCAGTAACCATGGACTTCTACAGAAACCTAGCAATGACATCCACAGTAGTAGATTCCACTGTATAGTATGTATGTACTGATGTGATTTAATGTGGACATAAAAGTGGAACTGAGATGGAAGAGACAGCAGACAAAGAATGGCAGGAATAAAATACTTAACTAAAATGGTAAAATTTTTCTATATTCATGGGAAAAAGTCACAATAAATTTTATCCAAACACTATTTTTCTCTCTTTTAAATTAAAAACTATCAAGTGGAGTAATAATAATAATTGCAATAACCTAGCATATTTATTTAATAAAACAATGATCAACTGGAAACATTTAACACATATTAAGTAAATTTTTTTCTTACTTGAAAAAGTTCCTGAATTTCCTATATTATAACTTCAATTTATATTCTAAGTTACATTAGAAAGATTGATTGATTAATTTGTCAAATTAACGGCTTATCAACTCCTTATGGGTTATTTAATGCTGAAATTTAATTTTCTTGTAAGTTTGGAAGTAATAAAATATATATTATTCTGCTTTCACAATTGAATATGTTAAATATAAAGAATTAAGACTACAACACTTCGGTATACGGAGAGACGCTTTATTTATCAGTCCTCATTCCCCAATAACATAAACAAGTATGGCCGTCGCTTCACGTCCGGTCCCAGCAAGTACCCTTTTCCCCCGAGAGTATCAAGGGAGGTACCTTCCATGATTTAACAGAATACATGGTAGATATTCAGCTTTTGAACATATGCATGTTTGTGAGGACATGATTACTAGAGGCAGTGATATGAGTGTTTTATGTTGTGTTTTTGTTGAAGTTATATTTTGGAATACAGTTTGATTTAAGAAATTGTAGGATATTATATGGCTTCATACCATGAAAGTTCTTTTATGTTGGCTGTTTGGTAGTGTTTTAAATGGATTTGGGTGAAGTCACTACAATTTGTTAGTATGTGCTTATTGTTGGTAATTTTACTATAAATATATATTGTTGGTAATTTTTTTTATATAAAAATGTATTGCTGGTATTTTTACTATAAAAATGTATTTTTATACTTTCATAGCATTTTATTTTTGTTATTTTTGGGGATGTTCACTGTTTACCCATAGCTGGGACCCTAACAGGTGCTACCACCCCAGGTTAGGGTGAACTTGGGAACAACAGCAATTAAGAGGTGGTTCCATGCTCCTTAAAATCTTCAATCTCCTAATCAGAGGCATTGCTGCCAGATGTAGTTTATCATCATACCTGGGACTACATAAGAAAGAATGTAGAAATAATAAAATTTATGGTTAAAAAAAGAAAAATGAAGCATGAATATTAAGCAATCAATAACAACGCATAGAAAAATAATTGTTTCTTTCCTTTCATAACCTACAGGTACAACTTTCCACTAAGTTACTCATCTAGGTCTTGAAATGGTCTGTACAGAATTTCAGGAACAATGTATTTGGGCAAGGAGTCAATAAATATTTATGAGGATAGAAGAGGGTCAGTAACATTCCAGGAATTAAAGAAGTGTATCATCAAGAGTTTAACATTTTATATTGACTATAGATGAAAAAAATGATATCTGTCATCGTAGCAAAATAATCTTGCTTATATAACAAAGAGTGTGCTTTTGATTAAATTGTCATTCTAGGGAAATGGTATGTTCATTCCACTTTGAAACAAGAAAACTGTCTAAAAGTGACAAGAAAAGTGAATTAAATATTTGTATTCATCAAAATTTTATTCTTTTTTTAAGTTTAGATGAAAAGAAAAGGAAAATGTAAACTTACCACTTGTTGTTGATTATTACTTGATAACTAATTTACCTTCAGGCCAAAACAAACAAATTAAATGCATTAGCTTTAATCTATGAAGGATTGTTGAAAGTTCTCAGCTCAACCAAAATGGGATTCCAAAAAACATTCACATTTTTGGTTATTGGATGAGATTTTGGGAAGTGCATTGAACTGAGAACTTTTCAACATACTTTTGTACAATAGGTCCATAGACTGACATTGTTGTAAGCTAAATTTTGGTTTGGTTTATTTTGTTTTACAGCATATCAACCTCATTGGGTTATTTAATGCCGACAACTTATTTTTCCTGGTAATATTTTGTTTTGTCAAAAATCTATTTCTGGTAATATTTTTTCCTCAAAAATGTATAGCTGGTAATATTATTTTAAAACATGTATTGCTGGTAATTTTTTTTTTCAAAACGTATTGCTGGTAATAGTTTTTTTTCTTCAAAAATTTATTTCTGGTAACAATTCTTTTACAAAGTATCTCTGGTATTAAAACCCATTTTTACACTTTTATAATGCTTTTTACATCAGTTTTGGGGTTAATTATTTGCCCATAGCTGGGACCCTAACAGGTGCTACCACTCCAGGTCAGGGTGGACCTGGGAACACCAGCAATTAAGAGGTGGTTCCACACTCCTCAAAACCTCCTGATCAGAGGCTTTTCTGTTGGACATAGTTTATCGTCTTACCCAGGACATGGATGTAGTTTATTGTCATACCCAGGACGGAAGCTGAATTTTGATCTAAAACTTTCACTGTATAGTGTTCAATCTATGTAACTACAGGAGATGTACTGGATAAAGTGAATCTATGAGAAGAAAATTATGTTGAAAAAGAAATATTTGTTTTATCAAATAAATAGTTTTTGTCATAACATTGTGAACTTATTGTATGTATATAAATATGTATGTGTGCATATATATTCAAGCTCTGTAGATTCCCTTGTAGTGTATAGGAACATAGCCTCGCTACATTAGGTGTGGGTGATATAGTTTCTGTTTTTTGCAGGAGGAAGTTGCTATCTCCGGAAATAACCAGTTTTGAATTCAGAGCTATCTTTCTCCTATACTGGTTGCCATCCAAGGATGAAAAGCTCAGTCTGGCTTGCTACTACTGCTTAATGGGGAAGAACGATGGGTTAATACCTTTCCAAGTGAATTTGTGCAAAAGTGGATGCAATGATCTCTGCTGGAGTTTGAACCCAGCATGCTAATCTCAATTTCCACACTGATAACCACTACACTATGTGCATATCCATGAATTTATTGACCTACATAATTTTAAGAATGAAAGTAATTTATACAAAATATGCATGGAGGCAATCAATATTTGATTAATAGGGGTAGTTTTGTTAATATTGTGACATTTAGTAATATGACTTCTCAAACTGTTATGTCTGGAAGAGATCTGAAGTTATCATGTTTTCATGATGGAGATATGGGAGAAAATGATATATAAATTTTCATATACAAGAAAAAATGCTCGGAAAACTTTTTATCATGTAGTGTGTTTTGACTTTTACGACTTCATTGAACTAAAGTGATGTTTATGTTGATGTAAATACATATGTGCACAAAGGAGAGGGGATACTAAAATTTTTAATTAAACTTTTTTAGAATATATATTTGGTTATGCAGTCAAGCCAATTTAATTTAGTATTTTTTCTTTTTGTTTATATTTTTATTGCTTTCATTATTAAGTATTCCACATTGCAATAATAGATCTATCAAGAAAGGTGAAATGTTGTAAGAACCTGGATGAAATTTACTATGGATGATTGTTTTTTGCCATTTCACCCCAAGCAAAGCAATAAAGCCACTAAGACACAAGGGGGTTACTGAGCATGAAAGTATATGAGAAAAAGAAAACAATATAAATGATAAAGAACAATAAAAGAACAGGAATTAAGATAATAGAAGATAATGATTGACATTGCATTTAAATTTTTGAAGATCAAATTTGACTGGAAAACAAGAAGCTGGAAGAGAGTTCCACAAGTGAGAAGTGCAAGAGAAAAAACTCTTAGCATAGAACTTACAATTCTAAAATGATGAGACCTTGCTACCAATCTAGTACTGCAATTAAATTAATAAAATCTAGGGAGCAAAGAGGAAACCTCATCAGAACATTTACCATGAAAATGTTTATAGAAAAGACACAAGGAAGTTATGATATAGTAGTGGAATTAATGTAGACATTAAAAGACTTTCTATACACATTTGTCTTAGTAAATTACTTTCTCTTTTAATTCAGGATGATATGAAGAAACTTTGAAATATTTATAAAATCAATCACATTTTCTTTGTACTGACTCCTTTCTATTCATTGAACATAGATTGACAATCTCTACCAAACTTCAATAGCTTTGTACCAGAGAAAAAAACTATTGTTTTCTTAAAAAAGTTGAATTTTACTCTTACAGCCATTTTTCATTTCTTTAATAATCATTCTACCTGTTGGAAACCTTTTCCAGTAGGCCAAATATATTTTATCAACAATGGTATGCACATTTTTAACCTCCTGGGAATTTTAGTTTCTGATTTCTTCTCAGTTACAGGAAATTCAATATTATTTCATTGTTTAAAATGAACATCACTGCAGTACACTGCTTTAACACCCTGTTCAAGCTTAAGATAAATGTATTGTCTTTAACAATTGTTTGCAAACATCATATTCATAAAAAGAGAATAAAATCAAAACATCTTACTGTTGTTTTGAGTGAAATATAGAAAGTATTACAAAATTGTTTTTAGCAGTCTTTATATTTATTATTCATGACATCACTGTTAATATTCCAATTTAAATCAATTTAAAAAATAACTGTCTATATTTCTGAGATGAGGTATTATGTACATTATTTACATTATTCGGACTATTGTCCTCATCTTTGTTGCCATGTTGTACGCTCCGGCCTTCTTTAAGGACACATGGCACAGTGGATGAAGGTGTTGGTTAGATCCAGTGACAGGACCCAAAGAGTGTGAGTTCAATACCTGGTTAAGGCAGTGGAGAACTTTCAGAGGGAAATTAATCGGAGATAACTGATAACTGACATCCATTAAACATGGCATGTGGAACTAGAACAGTCTACCCCAGTGAGCGAAATAAAGGGTTCAGTTCGACATTCCAACCACCTGAAGAAGGCCAGAGCGTACAACAGCCAAAATGTTGTGATAAACATGGCGACAAAGTTAAAAAATAACATTAATTAATTACTGTGATAATAATGAACCTATCCCATCCTATCCATTTTAATACTAACTGCTCTGTATAAAAGACTGTTTAATTACTAATGATTCAGTTTTACTGAATAAAGCTTGTTAAGTTTATATTCGGCATGGTTTATTCGTTACAATTATACAGTGACCAGATATTTTCAGCTTGCTCAGTTGAGAGATATAAAAGCTACTTTTTTCTTGAAATATTATAATTTTATAAATTTTAACAAATCTATAAAAAGAAATTTGTTTTGAACTGAGCCAAATAGGGAATGTGGTGTTCCAGTAACACAATGTTTCCTATTTGATGTACCATTGAACAATTTTTTAAATTAATATTCCCTACTAAAATGAAGGTGTTATTATATGCTATCAAATATGATAGTAACAAATTTACAGAGCATAAGGTTTTGAATATAGAGACTGAGGCAACACAATACAAAGGTACATTGATATTAATGATGACAACAATAAAATTAATGATGCTGTTAATAATGACATGAAGTTTTGAAATTTCAATGTAAATAAATGATTGTAACTCAAAGTTTTCCAAAATCAAATTTAAAATAGGGAAATGTCAATAATCATCCATTGAACTCTAAAAATTGTTAATTTAAAGTAAATATACATTAGACTTAATACAAATGTCATTTCTATAATGAAATTTATTATGTGTTGTGCTTAAAGCCATCCTGCAATACAAAGTTTTATTACATATATATGTAAAAATATCTTTACAAAGTTTAATATAAGTATATAGATAAATGTTAAATGCAACTGGAAGTTAATATCTGCAAACATAATTATACAACTCTAGCAAAATATGCAACGAGAATTATATAAAACTGAAAAGTTTGTCTATAGAATGATGCAGTCTCAAAGGAATACTTTGGAACTATTGTTATGAAATTGCAAATATATTTGAGTATTTGTTGCCTCACTAGAAAAAAAACACAAGTGTAAATAAAGTAACTACCAAATTTAAAACCCAAAATAGAATAGCAAAAGAATATATAAAGGAAATATTTATATCAGGAAAAATTAATAATTAAAATTAATATTTCCCAACTGATGAGGCACCATTGTCAATGCAAATTTGCAACTTTTCATGAAAACTTTGAATAGTATTTTGACATATTTCAGCTGTTATTGAAGCTGCCTTTTTTTCAATGAAAATTCTTTAAATCCTTAAGTGTTTGGGGTTTTCTATTGTAAACTACATTCTTAATATGGCCTGAAACAAAAAATCCTGAGTTATATCAGTGGATCTTGTTGTCCAGTGGTCTTGTTCCCATGAAACATCAATTTGGTAATTTTCTATCTAACAATATCTCTGAAGACATGTGAATAATATATAGGTGCACCATCCTATTGAGAGATTGTTGCTTGCAAAACCCTTCTGGAGAGTTATGAAAAAAAAAGCAATAGCCCAACATATTCAAGCAGTTTTAATCTGTAATGTTTCAATCAATGAAGAAAGGTCTGTAAACTGTTGTTGATAACAACCCCATCCAGATTTTACCTTTAGGTTTGAGTAACATTTATTAATTGTTTCTTTAGATGTTCACTGCACCAAGTTCTGCAATTGTGATGATTCACAATGCCACATAAGGTAAATATTATTTCATTTGACAAAATTATGTTATTTAGGAGTCATGACTGATTTTTTCATGCCAAATTTCTGCTCTAGTCATATGCTAATTTTTCTTCTTCATATAACTCCAGCTGGGTTCATTGCATTCACTTACATGTAAATACACTTGGGAAAGATATGAATCCATCTCCTCTCCCATCTATGGGTTAAATAGTAGGAATTGTAGTTGGAAAAATCATTGTTATTCACAAAAATGAATTATTCTTACAATCTAAAATATATTTTGGCTTTAAATTACCTACAAGGGGTTGATAAGGCGTAAAAAAACAAATCAATTAATCAAGTCTTCATGCAACTCCTGTGTCATTTATAGTTTATACAGAAACAGTTTTGCTTTTTCCTTATGTTATTAAAAACTGTCACATAGCTTCACTTGATTTCTTATGCAGCAAGTCTCAAGCTAGAAATTGGGTGTTCTTTAAAAAAAAGTCTTTTACTTAATTTTCTTTTGTATCTTCCAAACTCTGTCTTTTTGGTGTAGGTATGTCATGAACATTATTCGTGTCTTTAAACTTATTAAATAATATTTTCATTGTGTTTTCACTTTGTATATTCATCCATTTTCCCTTCCAGAGCTCTCTTTTAACAAGTGTGTAAGATTTCAACTTTACCATTTGCTGCACAATTTCAACACATTCCGATTTATTATAAGACTCTATAAATTCAGTGTAATTCCTATAGAAAAATATGGTAAATCATCAGAGTAAAAAATGCCTCATTGTTTAATTTGATAATGAAAATATTTTCTTTTTATCTCATTTTGCTTTTCTTTTATTTTTGATTTCAAATGTGGTAGTTACTTTATTTACACTCTGTATAATTGTAAAATTTGAAAAAATTGTTCATAATTATATCTAAAATGACAATCTCTAGAGAATATGAAATATTTCTATCAAGTTCTGTTCTAAAAATTTAAATTTTTTAATATATTTTAAGCTATCCATTTTATTTTAATTGCATACCATGCTTTTGATAATTTTATAAATTCGAAAATATACAAAGTCAATAAGAATGCTAAAAATTAAACAGACATAATTGAGTAAATAATCCAACTGATGAAATAAAATGTCAAACAAAGTAAAAGAAAAGAAGGAACATTTTTTTGTGTTATACATCAAAGATTACACTGATTAAATAAACTTTATTTGGTATATATTACTTAATAGGAGTATCATTTCGCTGCTCAGAATTAATTTGAAAGTTTTAGATTTACCAGTTGGTTTTTGGTTTGAAAGGTTCTATATGGAGCTAAAGAAGTTGGATTAAAATTCTATTTTCAACTTCATGATTTTATTCAGATCATGCACAAAACCTTTCTTTTAATAGTTAAAAACCATCTCATAGCAGTTCTTTAAATATAGCACTGCTCATCCAGAAAAGAAAACATAAAATTCAACAACACACACACATTATAAAACTCAATACTCTATCCGATTTCTCTGCCTTTTCTTAGCTAAATCTAGAAAAATCTAAGTGACTTTTTCTTGTAAACACATGCAATGCCCATAAGCATCAGAGATAGCTAAAGTCTGATGTATGGACATTGTATATTTGGCATCCCCGGAAATTGATGCAGAAATGGTGACAGTATGATTCTTTGCAGGAAAAGCCATTTTTCTATGTACTGTGATCATTTTATACATGGCCTAAAGCTAATGTCACATATAAAACATTTTTAAACAAATTAGTAATAAAAAATCAGGTGGTTAGGAAGGTTATTTGCTTGCAGTCAAGATTGTTGAAAATTATTATTCTGATATGATGTTGAAAAGAGAAGAAACAAAGAAATATAAACAAAAACACTTTACAGTTTTGTTGAGATGTTTTTTTGTCTTTTAATTTAGATTTTGATAATGTTGGAAAAATTCAATTCACTTTTTCATCTACAGCTGAGGGTGAAAGTTAGAATGAAAGAATTTTTACTTTTATTTTCCTTTTAAAATGCTTTTGTGAAATAAAACTCCTAAACAGAATGGATATTGACACAATATCAAAAAGAAATAAGTATAAACATGATTTGCCCAATTTTTCCAATATGTACAATATAAAAATGATGAAAGTTAAATGATGTAGGGATTATTAAAGTATTATATGCTAGACAACAATGTATCCATGTGAGGTTTCAGAATTAACAGCAGGTCTGTATTAGCAGAAATGTAATGTAACATTGTTTATTCTTGCATTTACTTGTTTCAAGCTGGTTGCTCAACCCCTGTAATCATCATATAGCATTAAACTTTTATAGAAGGTAAGGTTTAATAAAATATAAAGTTTCATAGAAGGTAAGGTTTCATAAAAGGTATGGTTTCATAGAAGGTATGGTTTCATAGAAGGTAAGGTTTCATAAAAGGTATGGTTTCATAGAAGGTAAGGTTTCATAAAAGGTATGGTTTCATAGAAGGTATGGTTTCATAGAAGGTAAGGTTTCATAAAAGGTATGGTTTCATAGAAGGTATGGTTTCATAGAAGGTAAGGTTTCATAGAAGGTATGGTTTCATAGAAGGTAAGGTTTCATAGAAGGTAAGGTTTCATAAAAGGTATGGTTTCATAGAAGGTAAGGTTTCATAAAAGGTATGGTTTCATAGAAGGTATGGTTTCATAAAAGGTATGGTTTCATAGAAGGTATGGTTTCATAGAAGGTAAGGTTTCATAGAAGGTATGGTTTCATAGAAGGTAAGGTTTCATAGAAGGTAAGGTTTCATAAAAGGTATGGTTTCATAGAAGGTAAGGTTTCATAAAAGGTATGGTTTCATAGAAGGTATGGTTTCATAGAAGGTATGGTTTCATAGAAGGTAAGGTTTCATAGAAGGTAAAGTTTCATGGAAGGTGCAAAAGAAAATGAAAAAAAAGAACATGAGAAATCTAAAAACTACAGAAAAGATACCAGAACTCAAGTTGTATCTTTATCCAAATTTCCACCGATATTAAGTGCTAATTCCAAACAGTTGCAATATTCCAAACCATTTGAGCATTCCATATTAAAGTCTACTGATTCTGTACTTGGTCATGAAGAAAAAACTAGAGGAAAAGTTACAACTGCAAGTTAAGCATGTCAATGTTGGCATAAAATTTGCATATGATAACTTCAACAAAGACCAAAGCATTTGGGAAAGTGTGCTATGCTTGGGTGAAAATCAATTTGACATGCTTGGGTAAAATTACCAGAATTATGTCTTCTGAAAGCCTAGAGAATCTTTAATCAGAGAATACCAATTTCAAATAGAAAGGATATTGATGGCAGCATAATGTCATGATGGTGTCTTTTGCTGTTAGTGTTATTCTCTTTCCCAAGTTGAAGAAATAATGAAAAATAGAAGAAAATCCAGAGGGAAAACATGAGGTCTTCAGCAAAACATTGAAAATTAGGTTGAAAGTAAATCTTTCAACAAGACAATGACCTAAAGCACTTTGAAATTAGTTTTAAGTTAGCTGGATTGGAAGAAAATGTAAGTAGTAGCAAAAGCCCATGGGAATGATTATTAGAAAGGTGTTGGTATAAGTCTGACACAACGCACATTATTTTTTCATTATGTTGTTTGTACTGTAAAACTTAAGCAAATCATACAGTGTAACCCGGATATAAGAGACCCTGAATTAAGAGAAACCCGGATATAAGAGAGATTTTATCTGGTCCCAAATTAGAGCCTGTGTTAATGCATACATAATAAACCAAACCCGGATATAAGAGAAACCCGGATATATCCCGACAACTCTCTTATATCCGGGTTACACTGTATTTGAATTGCCTTCTTTTTGATCCAAAACTATTACTTTTTTATAATTATCCAAAACTGTTTATTTTTTATACTAAATAACTATTAAAAATTGTTTCTTTTTGACAATTGTGCAAAAATGTTTCTTTTTGAAACGTTATTATTATCTAAATTGTTTATATCTTTGGTAGACCATAAATGGAAGATAACATAACATGGTATGCACTAAATTTTTGCATCCTTATTTCTCTTACAAGGACATTAATATGGTAGCTTTCAATCCGTGACAGGAAACGAAGAGGTATGCAGGGTTTGTAGCACTATCAACCACAATGATTCAGAAATAACAAGTTTATTGAAAATGAAAAGGTGAACAACAGAAACTATAGGTTGTTCTTTGTGGACTTCATACCAAGTTCGCATCAACTGTGATGTCATCAACTTCTTTCTAATGGACCTCAGAATCAATGCCAGTGCCAATATCAGGATGTTGGACACAGTGGTCAAGCTCTGAATTGCCATGTTGGCTGGATGTGTATCTATAGATTTCTGCCCCTACCTACATGGCTCACAATACATAGGGGTGGCGGGCTGAGAATTTTCATGATCATGTCTCCCCCAGTATAGCTTCCTAGCCCTCCTGATCTCTTTTGACAACTATATATCGGGCATCATTCAGAGAAAGAACAGCCAGCTATTCTGTAAAACCATGGTTTCATTAAAGGCAGCCATCATTGTGGACATGATGGTCAACATGAATGAGAACCATTGGTCTTGTCATGCAGTCACTTCTGGACTCATGTTGAAGTTGTCCTCAGTTTTACTGAATAACATTTTTGTTTTTGTAAGTAAAAGATGCATACAATCTTTTTTGCAATTATACTGATTTTTCTATAGATTAATTTTGTTACTTTTTATATTATAATATATTCTCAATTATCTAGTGCATTATATATATATATATATATATATAGAGAGAGAGAGAGAGAGAGAGAGAGAGATTCTCTCATTGAGAATGACAGATGAAACCTGCAGAAGAAAATTGTTTAAAGTGGTCAATTGCTTGTGCCCTGTAATACGCACTCTCTCCATCATAGCACCGCAACCTGTACCGGTAGTCTATGTCACATGTCATATGCTACAATCAAATGTTAAATCACAAGCTTTTTTCTAGCTGCATGTTGGCCATTGACTCCTATAAGAAGCTCATCCACCCTCTCTAAGGTGGATTTTTTATAGTGAGATTCATCCTGCAGAGGATTACAGTAAGAGGCAGTTTATGTGGATTGGAGGTGAAGATAACCGTTAACCCTAGACTTGAACGATTTAAGATTGTAGTGATTGGGGAAGCATCCTCTTGGGAGTCTGTTCCACAGAGCAGTGGTTTGTGGAAAGAAACTGTTTTAGTGGAACTTCTCACCAATGGAATATGGAGGGAATGTGGGTGGTTTGCTACAATGTGGGTCACCTGGTAGGTCCTGGCTGTGCAGGTTCTAACTGGTGGAACCAAGGAATGCAGTTTGTCTGAGCAGTTTCCATGGAAGTAGCAATAGAGCAGTGAGAGGCTTACCACATCCCACTTGTGACAGGGAGAGGAGGCAGGATGGAAAATAATTTATCACCTACAAGGTCTCTGAAATGCTGTTTCTTCTATAGAGACTGGAAAGTGAGGAGTGAGCAGCTCCTGCCCAAATATGACAATTGTACTTCATTTTAGGCTTGATCTAACTCTTGTAAAGTTAGAGGATATCACATGGAATCAGGTACTTACTGGAGCAGTAGAGAGAACTGACAATTTTTCTGCATCTTTTGCAATGTATTGTATTCCATTTGTGGTCAGGGATGAGTTTAAGGCTAACAGTTTCTCAAGGCTGGTGGTAGTTTGGGTGATGATGGAATGTAACTAGTTTGGTTTTTGAGGCATTGAATGTCATCAGCCAGTTTTTCCCTCACTTAGAAGTTAGAGTAAGATCAGATGAGAGATGAGCTACCAATCTCTGAGTTCCCGAGGTTCACCCATATATAGTCATATCATTGGTATAGATATTCACAAATGATCTGAGTATATTCTTAGGCAGATCATTTATGCAAAGTAAAAAGATGGTTGGTATGAGGAGTAACCCATGGGAAACTGTCTGTATTGATTGCTAGGGTCCAGGAGGACTGGCCTATTAACAACTACCTTCAGGGACCTACCTATTAGGAAAGACTTTATAATTGAGAAGACCCTTCTAGTGATTCCATAGCTGGAAAGCTTGAACAGCAAACCTTTGTACCACACCTTGTCTAAGGCTTTCAAAATATCTAATTCTATTGGTCCTTGATATGTATTTGTCATCAAGAGCCTCACTAATTTTGTGAGTAATGGTAGGACATCAGTAGTGGATTGGGTCAATTGAAACCTGTACCACTTGTCACTCAAGAAGTTGTTCTTATCTAGGTACTCAGAAACCATCTTGTTGATTATAGCCTGAAAAAGCTTACTAATGATACTGATTGAATTCATAGTTTTCCTAGACTAATTGCCAAATAAGGCTATAGGATTGCCCTGCTATTTACACATAGTTAGAGGGAGGAGAGATGGATTCATCCAAGGGTATTTGCACATAAATGAGTATAATGAACTCTACTGGAATTTTAACTCAGCTGTTTGATTTCTCATTTCAAACCTTAATCCATTGTACCACCTGAACACACACACACATATATATATATATTTTATTATGCAGGTTAATGTTTTCATCATAAAACTAATACTGACCAATTGGTGTCCATAAATTTATCATTATATATCATTTTTAGTATAAATATTTAGAGTAACTTATTTGGTGGTGTGAAATTTTATCATACAACACAAGGGTTTGTCTATATTTCTGAGATGAGGTATTATGTACAGTATTTACATTAGTCGGACTATTGTCCTCATCTTTGTCGCCATATTTGTCACAACGTTTCGGCTGTTGTACGCTCCGCCTTCTTCAGGTGTCCTCAAGGACACATGGCACAATGGATAAAGGCGTTGGTTAGATCCAGTGACAGACCCAAAGAGTGTGAGTTCAATACCCGGTTCAGGCAGTGGAGAACTTTCAGAGGGAAAATTACCAGGAGATAACTGATAACTGACATCCATCAAACATGGCTCGTGGAACTAGAACAGTCTACCCCACTGATCGAAATAAAGGGTTCGGTTTGAAATTTCAACCCCCTGAAAAAGGCCAGAGCGTACAACGGCCGAAACGTTGTGACAAATATGGCGACAAAGATGAGGACAATAGTCCGACTAATGTAAAAACTGAACACAAGGGTTGTACATAACATTATAATAAATATTTATAATAGTATAATTATTGATATTTTTTTCAAATATAACAGTAACAAAGATTGTACTTTTCAAAAATAAAATAATGATTGACCAGAGCATTTCTTAGAGTAGGAACATAGACTAGGGACAGATAAGTGAAATTTTAATTTTATTTGTTAGTAATTTCAGATATATAAATATTGCCATCATTATAAGAAAGATATAATCTCAAAAGAGAAACAAGATATTATAAAGTTATTGAGTGATGGAAACGCAACATTGGAAAATGGGAAAAATTTGAACAGAGATCAGAGAATAATCAAAAAGAAAATTGAAAACAATGACAAGATAAAAACAAAGGAAAACACTGGTTGTTAGAAAGAATGTCACAAAAAGAGACCTGAGAAAAGTTAAAAGGATAATAAGTAAGAAAAGTAGATTGACTAGAAAATAAATATTTCAAGAAGCTGTTGTTGCTAATGGAAACAGAGAAAAGAGGCAGAATATTAAGAACATTACCTAAAGACATGAAAACAATCAAGCCACTACTTTTAAGTAAACAGCCCAAAGAGAAATATGTAAGTCAGCAGAAGTAATACATGAAAAGTGATTTCCCAAAAGTAATTTTTAGTGTAGAACCAGAGTGGATGAACCTGAAGGTAGGGTTGGGTCATTCATGGAAATAGTTAATAAATATATAAGACAATAGTGGGGATGTTTTATAATGCATTGTTTTGGAATAGGATCATAGGCATTAACATTATAAGTCCTTTCAAAGTTGATATATTGTAAACTTGTAGATATATACATTTTTGTATGTTACATATCACATGCAAGAAGCTTTAGCCGAAAGAGCTATGCAAGATGACACTCTTTCACATTCTACAAAGCTGAATATTGCTCATCTTGCCTGAAAAATATTTCAAATATAACAAATTAATGGAATCTTCCTTAACCTTTCTCCATATTTTAATCCAATAGAAAACTTATGATCTCTAATTAAGATATATATCTGAATGTGGGAAACAATATGTGAGCAAAGATGATATCTGAGAAGCAAGTAATGTTAAAGGTGAAACACTAAAAACTTTAGCAAAATCAATGGATGAAAGAATGATAGAACATTCTGCAATGTCCTCTTTCAGAATTGCCATCAGCTGTTTTGTCACATTCTTTTTAATCTCACTCATAATGGTTATTTTAACTTTGGGAAAAACCAAAAGTTGCAAGGAGCCAAATCTAAACTCTAGGAGGTCTGACATAACTGTGTGATGCAATGTTTCATGAAGAAACCCTGAAGAAATGAATTATCTACTTGCTTGGTCATTGTGAATTTAGTAATCATACAGTACACAAGCTCATTCGGTAGCCTCTTCATGCTGACTGAGAAACCCCCAAAGGAGAATATCATTTTATGCATGTACAGTATGTTCCCCTCTGCTTAGTTACCAAGCTGTACAACAAGTTCTTGAGATATTGCAAATAGCTGGGTACATGCAAAACAAACCACATATAGATACACAAATTCACGTTTTTACATGTGTGCTTGCATTAATAATCATATGTGAGAAAATTATAAAAGGAAACAGAGAGAAAGTAGTTTCAGACAACTTGTATTGAATACTCAATAAAGTGTATGTGATTTTGAAAATTTATTTTCTATTTATCCGTTTTTAAAGCAGATGTTTTATTTTTAAAATTTGAGAAAAATGACTAAACAAATATGAACAGAAGTGAAGAAACAGTCATGTTAAACAAAGTCTCAAAATAAAACAAATCTTTTATTTCTTGAAATAACAAATATTTTTGTTAAGATAAAATTCTTTGTATTGCCAATTGTAAAGTGCAGAAGACGTGCGCTGGATATGCTTCTGAGCAATACTGAAAAAAGAAAATGGCCGCCTCCTTCTCACTTGCATTTATACACTCCAAGGGCAGATCTTAACATCTAACATGCCCCTCCCCCCGATCACGGGATGAATTAACGTGGTCATCTTTGGATGCGTCCGAGAATCCGTGCGACTTTCCCCGTATTCGTGGGGACAGACTCCTTGGCGCTTGTTTTCTGCAACATGAGGGTTGTCTTAACGGTGGGGTGTCGACCGGCTGTATATACCCTCCTGTGTTGCTTTCCGCCACACCTGTGGTGTCGTCCGTTTCCATTTCTATTTCGTCGGGTTTGCTTGGTGTCGTGACATTGATATCCCGTTCAATATCCATCGGCTCCTCTGGAGGTTATTCCTGTGGGGGCTCTGGATTTGTAGAGGATCTGCTGGTGACATCAAGGATTCCCTCGGCTGAGACAGCGCGATTATGTTACAAGTGGGGCACTGGGATCTGGTTTGCCTGATGCTGACATCCAGACCCGGCCAGAACAATCGTTGTCTTGCGTTCGCCAGCATACCGTTTACGCCTTGATGTGCGGAATGGAGTGATTCCAGTACCTCTGCTCGAAGTTGTCGGGGTATCAGGATTTTATTGGCTTTGACTGTTACCCCTTCCAAACAGTATAATTCCTTGCGCATGGGCCAGAAAACCCGAACTATGGGCGTGAGGTCGTCGCGTGATTTGGGGAAGCCGTTTTGGATTACGTGTGCTATGGTCCGGCATTCTTCATTAGTGGCTGCCGCGGCGACAATCCTTTCCCTTCAGACTGGGGTCACTTCCGTACATCGATGTGAAGGCGGCTTTGACTGCGGTGTCGATAATTTGGGCAGGGCTTTCTCATGGGGAACCTGCCGGATATCGGGAGGCACAGTCGGGTGCTAAATTGAGTTTTCCAGGGCGGTGTTTTATCTGGAGTTTGAAGTTGAACAGGCGGGGGAGTTTTAATATTTTCCAGGGCCTGGTCAGAAAATATTTTTACCAGTGGTAAATGATCTACTGTCACTAGCAAATCTGGGCACCCAAGTATAAACATTCGGCATGACTAAGGCTTCTCCTTCCACTGCTGCGTACCGTGATTCAGAGTCATTGGTGAAACGGGAACCGGTCAAAATAACCTTCCAGTGACCATAGCTCGCAACCCAAGTTCAACTAGCCGGGGCATCTACAGTGTTTCTGAAATAAGAAATAAGAGATCCATGTTTTACTGCAGTCAGTTGCTGGTCCTGTCGCTCTGTTCATTTCGAACGTCCGAACACCCTTTTCAATTTTCTCCATTATCACTCTCTTTGACTCTTGGAATAGGCGTTCCAGTGTCTCATCCCAATAGAACTTTCTGTTCTTTGCCTTTAATAGTTCTCGGAAGGGGGCCATAACTTCCTCTTGTGAAAACGCATATAATACCTGATTCACGTGTCCAAACCAGGACCTGACGCCGGTGATACTCGTAGGTGTAGGGAAGTGGAGAATAGCTTCTGTCATCCTTTTTGTGGGCTTAACACCGTTGTCGGTGACCAGAAATCCCGCGAACTCTACCTTCATTTCGTCAAAATGAAACTTGTCTGGGTTAAATACAATCCCCTTCTCCGCGCAGTGACTAATGTACTCAACCGTGTGCCAGAATGAGGATTCTATCGAATCGTCCCATAGTAGGCTGTCATTTATGCACCGGGTTTTTTTAGTCATGTCTACAGTGATATCATCAAACCGACGGGCATATCCGCCCCTGATCCGTGGAATCCTTGAGAGTCCCGGCAGTATCTGTATCAGCCGCGCCCGGGATGAACTTGATGTCTAATGGTTTACGCTCCATTGTTTGCAGTGGTTGATGTGGGCATGTGTTAAACTTACTAGATTTAAAGTACTCCAGTAACCATTGTTGAAGCTTGTGTCTGTTGGCTTGGATTGGTTTGAATGGAATGGTTTCTGGCTTCGTTGGAACGGGCGTTCTACGCGGGCATCCGCATGGAGCTATTTCCTTTGAAATTGTTGACGCGCTGTTCTGCGACAACAATGTCAGGAAATCGGACGGCAGTAGGTCCAGATCCTTCAACATAGTCTGTGACAAGTAGAAGCCGGATATGTTATCGGATACATATACAGCCTGCTGTGTCTCCTTCGTCCCCACCTTTATACATAGAAATAAGACACCCTTGATGTGTAACCGGTTATTGGTTATACCTCGTATCTGATGTGTGTTTGATACCAGATATCCATCTGGGTACCCAAGGAGTTTCTGAATCTCGGGTCCAGTCGAACAAGTCTGGGCGAGGAAGGGATGAGCGCGTGGGCTTACTGGTTTCTTTGGTACCCGTCCGAAGGTCGCATGAACCCCAGGCATCATGGTTACTTCTACTTCCACTGAGGGGGTAGCTCTGGAGAGCTCCTTTGAAACCGTTTCCCATTCCACTCGAGATGGGGCACATTCGTCGACCACATGCTGTTGTGCCTGTTGCTCTTGCGGTCGAATTGACCCTTTTGGATTACTGTTGGTAAACATAAATGACTCAGTTTTTAGTGTTCTGCTTGTGGCTTCTGCTTCGGATTTCGGCACACCTTTTTCACGTACCCCGTCATTCCACAGAACTGGCATTTCAGTTTAACTGCCGGATAATCCTTCTGGGTCATTGACCCACCTGGGTGTGAAGTCTTTCCGCATCCGCTGCAGGGTTTGATGTATCGCAGTCGACTGGGTCTCGGTCTCCTGGGGCGGCCGTTTCTGGCCCGAACTTTGCACATTGGATGACACAAGAGGGTGCGTGGAAGTGAGGGGTCGACTTGTCTGTCGTCTCGAGGCAAACCAATCGGTTGAATTTCTGCTCCAAGGTGACGAGGGAGGCTGCCTCCGCCAATATCCTACTTCAGTGCTCTGGATTGGCGATCCCTGATATCATCTGCCCAGCGACCATGTCTTCCGAGTAATCCACTCGTTGCCCGCAAGTTTGTTCATTTGGACATTTGCTGTTGAACTTGCAAAACCTAGCTTGGCCACGTAATCTAGCGAGAAAATGCGTCACCGACTCACCTTCATTCTGCGTCATGGAGTGGAACTTCTGTCGGTGGACCTCTTTGTGTAGTCTCTTCACCGCGACCAGTTGTATCTGTTATAGAAGACTCTTTCGTAGCAGAGTTGAGACTTGTAGGTCCTACTAATTCAGATAGTAGCCTGTTTGTTTCTGGTGTACAGGTCGCCCGTAATTCATTCCGGATTACGGTTGGGTCTTCCAACTTGCATATCTCCTTGTATCGGGTCCATATATCCAAAAACAACGCCCATTCTCCTTCTGTGGTGTCTAGCTCTATCGAGGGTCGTTCAGGTTTCTTAACATGTGAACTGTTGGGCCGACCGCGAATCATCTTCCTGAGCTCAATGTTTTCCTGTTGTAGCTCCACAAGTTGTCCCATTAGTTCCAAATACTCTCGTGTTGTGCCATAGTGACTGGTAACGGGTAAGCCTTGGCGGTTGGTAACTTCCACAATCAGTAACTTCAAATTTTCGTTGCTTTCAAAGTATCCTGTTCACAGCGCCATGTAAAGTGCAGAAGACGTCCGCTGGACATGCTTCTGAGCAATACTGAAAAAAGCAAATGGCCGCTTCCTTCTCACTTGCATTTATAGACTCCAAGGGCAGATAACTCCGTTAAAATCTATACACCAATAGAGAAGATCAAGGTTGAATGTGTCTTTGTGAGTGAGAGAAGAGACTTGAAGGAAGGGGAGAGTTGGTAGGGCCTGGAGTTGAGCGGAGGTCAGTTGAATGAGGTCACTGGTGGAGACATTGATAAATTTTTTGTCATGCTTTTGCTTCAGCAGCAACATTCATGATTGGCTCCTTTTATATTATGTTTTAAATTTTTTTTTGAGGGGATTTGTTTTGTGAGTTGCATGTGATGCTTGGAGCTCCTGTGCAGAGAACAACTTTTTATTTTTATTTTTGCTTTCTTAACATTCACATCCGACCAACAGGTAGAGTGAATCAGAATGAGATCTAATTTGAAGCAGAGTATAACATACATAATAACAGTTAAGATAGACGATTAAAGGAATGAAACTGAAAATGAACACAAGAAATGCAAAGAAATAATTGTCTAATTAATGCCTTCTTCATAAGAGAATAAAAGTTTTAATCTAATATAAGCATTTTAAGGGATAAGTCAGCACTCATAAAATGTTTGGACAGTATGGTCAGATCTTCCACTTTTGAATTCTGCATGCAGATTTAGTACTTTGAGACCCAGTTTAAAATAATAATGCTTCTGAATTGCTAGAATCTCAGTACTTCTACTTGCCATCGTAACATCTGAAACACTAGCTAAATAGTAGTGATAATGATGCGATATATAATAATAATAATAATAGTAACTATAATAATAATAATAATAATACTTGAAAAATAAAGAAGACTGGATGATGGTATGTGTCAAGGAACATGAAAGTAGTAAGTGTCTTTACTCTGTAGTAAAGGAAGCCGAGAAATTCAAAAAGGGGCTTCAAATGGGCACAGAAATTCAAATACATCACTGTACACCGGCTGAAGCTGCAAAAAACTTAAAAAAGAATGCAAAGAGAAATGCGACCGACCAGATAAAGAAACAAAATAAACCGCTCCATGGCCAATATTCTGCCCGTACCAAACAAGCTGACGTAGACAAAAACCGCACCCATCAGTGGCTACGTAGTGCAGGGTTGAAAGGTGAAACTGAGGGTTTTATCATTGCTGCACAAGACCAATGCTTGTTAACTAGGAATTATCAAGCACATATACTAAAATACAGTGTTAGCCCAAGATGCAGATTCTGTGGTAAATATTCAGAAACGATTGATCATCTTGTATCAGGTTGCACGATATTGGCACCCACTGAATATAAAAACCGGCATGACAGAGTGGGCCAATATCTGCACTGGAAAATTTGCAACTTCTATGGGAAGGAAACTGAAAGAAACTGGTACGAAGACCACCCAGACCCGGTTACGGAGATAGGACCTGTTACAATTCTATGGCACTACACAATACACACTGATAGAACAATCAAAGCCAACCGCCCAGACATTGTTATTAAAGACCACAAACAAAAAAAATGCCTCCTTATTGATATGGCAGTCCCTGCAGACTGAAATGTATCTTTGAAGATATTCGAAAAGCTGCCAAAATACAAGGACCTTGAAATAGAAATCTCACAAATGTGGCACATGGGAACATCAACAATCGCTGTTGTAGTTGGAGCCTTAGGATTGGTTGGAAAAGATTCCAGTAGACTAATTGAAGGGATCCCTGGAAGTCCATGCCTCAAAGAGATACAAAAAATTATTCTGATAAGTACAGCCCACACTTTACGAAGGGCTTTATCTATGTAATTTTTTTTCTTTTTTTTGCAGTGGAAAGTGTCATGATACCATTTCTAACCTTAGGTCCCTGGGCGGGACCTGGAAAGAAATGTGTAAACAGCAGATATCAAAGGAAATGAAAACAATAATAATAATAATAATAAGTGGTAAATCATAGGCTTCAGATGTGTAAGTAAAAGTTTATAAAAATAAAATGTTTGATGCACTCTAATAGTATCAATCATTGTAGTGTCTTCAGTTTACATGGAAAACTTAATCTATATAAATAATTTTCCTTAAATTCTGAAAATTGCCATACAGTCAACTAGTTTAATCTTGATGAAAAAGAACTGAAAGAAAAAATACATAAAACACAATGAAATAAATGGAACATAAAAAAGAAAATTATAAAAAATCTTACAGATAAAAGAAATCTGAAAAGGAAAAAAGAATATGGAGAAAACAAGAGAAAATGGAAAATAAAAAAGAATATTAAAAAGTAAAAAGAATATGGAAAAGAAAAATATACAAAAGAAAAGAATATGAAAAAGGAACAAGTATGGAAAAGAAAAAAGAATATGGAAAAGAGAAAAGAATATAGTATGGTGCTTTAATAAACATATCAGCAGCAGCCTGGGAGGTATAAAAACAGGCAAACTCTTAAGTAACTCTTTCTTCCTGTTTTCCCTCTTTTCAAAGTGTGTGTCATCGACTTCTCTCACTAAAGCAAAAAGGGTTGTGGATGTCTTCACACACAAACACACCTACACAAGCAAGTTACACTCAAATCCGTTCATTAACAATTTTTGTTGTGTATGCAATTTATTTCTAGGAAGAGAAACTCTTAAACTTTCCTTTTGTTATTCTTGTTAAATAAATGTTATCTCATTGAAAAACACTCAGTTTGTTATTTTGTGCGTATACCTTTTCACCACCATTATTTCATGTAAAATATTCTTGTAGAAACTTATACATTTGTTATACAAGAAGCAAACACACTAAAATAGAATAGAATAAAAGAATATGGAACAGAAAAAATGAATATGAAAAAAAGAATTTAGAAAAGGAAAATATGTAGATGATACAACAATTCATAGGTGCACCTCCAAGAATCTGGATGACCAGAATCTGGCAGCTGACCTCTCCTCTGACTCAGCCCTGGTGGTTCAATGGAAGAAAAACTGGCTTGTAAAATTCATTAATTTCAATACCTAACTAATAATGTTCCAACATCACTTTGCTGTGATGTTGGAACTCAAGCTCACTCCAGTCCTCAAGTGGAACTCATATATGCATTCTATTGCTAAAGATGCTGGAAAAATGGTCAGTTCATTGTACCACTCCAATAAGTATCTAACTCTCCTTGCTAAACTCTATCTTTACAAGAACCAGATCAGACCAAAAATAGAGTACTGCTGTCATATCTTGGCTGGAGCTGCCCAATCCACACTTGCTTGTCTTGATAGAGTTCAAAAGCATCTACAAAATGTCACAAGTCTCTCATTACCCTGTCATTATTTCCATGGCAAGTGTTCTAACAAGTTACATTCCTTGTTTCCACCAGCCCTGACCTTTGCAGCTGTGAGTTGATATGCCGCATACACAAGGATGAATCATCCTCATTCCTCTTGTATTCCATTACTAAGAAGTAAGTTCCACTTTGATAGCTTCTTCCCAAGAACTATTGCATTGTGGAACAGACTCCTGACAGGATGTTTTCCCTGACTGCTAAAATGTTGACCTTTCAAGTTTAGGGTTAACTTTTGTATTTCTGTCATAACATCATGTACTGCACTTCTTGCCTTTTCTTATGCTTATACAACACCACACAGTAACTCTCTATTTTGAGTGGCTCTTGAGCCTTGTATGGGTGAATATAAATATTAAAAGAATGAAAGAAAAAAGAATATAGAAAAGAAAAGAATATAGAAAGGAAAAGAATTTAGAAAAGAAAAAATATAGAAAACAGAAAAATATAGAATAGAAAAAAGAATATGCAAAAGAAAAAAGAATATGAAGAAAAGGATATGGAAAAACTATCGAAAATAAAAAAGAATAATGAAAAGAAGATGGAAAAAGTGAATATAAAAAAGTCAAAAAGAGTAATGAAAAGATAGAAAGAATACAGAAAATAAAGAAGAACATGAAAAAGAAAGAAGAGAAAAAATAAGTAAAGACAAGACTTGGAGAAATAAAGATAAGAAAATCTTGTATATGTGATAATCCGTAAAGTAGATTAGTCCATGGCAAAAGTTTTCCTTTGACCTGGTTATATTTTCTGTGAAGCCTATTTCAAGTAGCAGCAACAGGTTTCAGAGAGCTGATGATGCCATAGGGTCAGAATAGATAAATCAATGAGTCTATAAATCAATAACTAATGATGATAAAAGTATTTTATACTACCCACATTGTTTTTTACAATTTCCTTTCTTGTCAATGCACTTAACCCTATGCTTCTCCTTTAATCTCACAGATCAACATTATACAGTGAAAATTTCAGATCAAAATTCAGTTTTATCACTTATTGATCCATCCTCATATATTTATAACATGCTTCCCATTTAAAGATGTTATGACTTTTAATAAGGATTTTCATTTTTAAACTTTGACATTGATCCATTTTCTTTTTTCTAATTTTTGGAAAGTGTTTTAATTGTGTTATAAAGTAATCTTTGTTGAAACATTGCAGTATATTTAAGCTAGTATGTGTATTCATTGACTGTAAAATGAAATATTGAGTAGTTTAGAGATACACTTGAAAAAACATGATTGACATTATTCATTTTTCTATATAAGCACTTGAGGCATAACCCAGAAAAAGGTTAAGCTACTGACATTTTTGTCACATTTGGAAAATCAAAGAAAGATCAGCAAAACACACATGCTTTTCTTGCTATTTAAGTAGCAAAAAGATCTTTGCTTGTGACTGGTTTTAAATTAAGCATTCGTTACATTCAGAAACAAGCAATATTTTCTTTTGTTTGAAAATAAAAAAAGCACAAATCTGATATGACATGAATGCAAACTACCACTTAACAAAAATAAATATTGTGGAAAATGTAAAATCTAATCAAATCTTTATGCTGACTATTTATAAAATGTTATGAATCTCTATGAAACTATTCACAAATAATTATAAAGACCAATACACAAAAAGAATTTCCTATTGTGGCTCTAAAATGAAGGGCCATTTTAGAGTTACTTTACTAATATATGTTCAGAGGTAACAAAATAAAATATGCTTATATGATAGAATAAACTACTTAATCTATTCCCTATTATATGTAACTCTAAAAACTAAATAAAAGCTCTCAATAAAAGGACACAATTTCTTACTTCAGTTACATGTTTTGTCTTTACAATGAATAAACTATTAGGTTGGAAAGAGAATCCTTTCATATTTTTGACATGATCACTTTGTGGGTACTTTTTTAAATACTTTTGGCATTACTATTAATTTTTATATTCTAATGTTGTTTTTTTTAACTTTTTTACAGATTACATAATACCAGACTGATAAATATATTAATTTTACCTTTTAAAATGAATTTAGATAAAACCCATATCAGAGTTCAAAAAAGTGCTTTTCAGCAATGGAAGCAGCAAGAAATATTCATTCTGCCTATGGAAATTAAACTTTAAGTTTTTGGACATGCCAGTTTATATCAGCAAATTTTTTTCTTGAAGATTCCCTTTGATATGGATGATCAAATTCAGTTAATATTGAGCTTCAGCAAACCAGAGTTGAGGAAAATCCTAAGGTAGCTGCATGAGAATTAGCAAAAGAATTCAATACAAGCAACAGTTCAATCATAAAAAACTTTCATGAACTCAGAAAAGTATTTAAACTTAGTCAGTGGTTCCCTTATCATCTGACTGCTTCTCAGTTTAATGAAAGAGTTGCCATGTGTTCATCTTGCTGCTGAAGCTTTTCTAGATAGCATCATAACCAGTGATAAAAAGTGGGCTCTCTTATAAAAATTTTATTTTTATTACTTTAAAAATAAGTTAGTCTTAAGTAAATGTTTTAATCATCTAGGTTGCTTTTTATATGTAACTTTGAGAAGAGTGTATTTTTAAGTCAGGCAGTTTGTAAAAGAAATGTTGCAGTTGTGTGAAATTCTGTTTTTAGAATTAATGATTAAAGAAGTGCTAAAATTATTTCTTTGTGAATTGTTGTGGATTCATTTTTTGAATTTTATTGTATTTATTAAATTCTGAAATTAAGGTCTCCTTTGGTGGTGTTGGCTGCTGTTTTCTTATAAAAGGAAACTGACCTGTTGATAAGATCAGAAAGCATTTAGTCACCAAAGAGAAAGCATTGAAGAGCCCACACTTTAAGGTTGGAGTATTAGTCCAGTCAAAAGGGTCGTAAATCATCACAGGGAAAGAAAGAAGAGCTGAAAGCTAAAACTCAAACAAAACACAGAGAGAGAAAATTCATCTCAGTATCTTCCAGAGAAGAATTTGAATGAAACCAAACATTCAAGTTGAACTTTCCAGTAAAGGACTACATAAAGTCCCTGTGACAACAACTGTTTGAAACCACTAAAACCCTTTGTACTGAGACATTCCTATTCAGTTGTAGAAATTAGGTGGGTGTGCTTTTGTATTTTCTGCCTTGTGCAATTTTTGCTTACTAAAAGTTTTTTCCTTCTTTTTCATTTTCAAAAGGTGTAATCTTTTTTTGTTGTATATTGGAAGTGTTATCCTGCCTTAGTTTTTATGTAAGGTGTACAAAAGGAAAATTTTGTGTAAATTTTGTCTTTGTACCTTTTTTGTCAATTGTAATTAATGCTTTTCCTTTAAGATTTTATGCAGTGACTGAGTCTTAATATTTGCACTGTATTCAACTTTAGGGATAAAAGAGACACATGTTCTCTTTTCCCATTCTATCTCTAATAACTAGGTTTTTGTGTTTGGCACAAAAATTTAGGATTTGTAGGGAGTCAAAATTTTTATACTCTATAATCATATCCAATGAAAAGAATAATGGTTAGCACCTACTGAAAAAGTGAATACATTCCCAAACCAAGGATATACCTTCCCCACAAAAAATGAGCTTTGTGATTGGTGGAATATGAAGGATATTGTCTATCAGGAAGTGCTAAATGAAAACAAAAAGTTGATGTGGGGAAGTATTTTTGTCAATTGGAAGCATTGCACAATAATTTGCAGAAAATTTGACCATCACTGGTTAATCATAAAGAATGTTGCTCTTACACAGTACTGTCTGAAAAGATCATTGCAATTTTTCAGAGAGGAATTAATTGTGATTAAAACTGATACCAAGTACTTCTTTGCCTGGAAACTTGAAGAATTTTACACCTGAGGGATCAACAATTTGCTGAATAGACAAATTATGTTATCAATGAGGAGAAATATTATCTTGATTAAATATATCAATTGATACCAAAGAATTATTGGTTTCTTTACACCTCCAAATGTGAAAGGACTTTCTTTCAAACCTAATATAAAATTTAGATACTAACTAGTAACACAGTTTTTCTTTGGGTACAACCTTACTAATGCTTTACCTGAAACTTATACTTGGTTTTAGTGTTTAGAAACACTATTCCTATTTATCTCATCTTTATAGTTTCATACATCTTTTTCTGTATTTTCTGTGACACGATCAAATAAGAATTTTTATGAATATCCACATGCATTTAGCTTGTGATTCTTTTTTGACAATAGAGGTGTCAGATAAACAATTCACTTGATTTTAAAGAATGTCAAGGAATTATATTGAACTTATAAACAAAATTTTCTTTGCATATACAGAAAAGAACATAAGAGTTTATATAAAATAATGGACATTCAACTAATGACTGTCACTGATTGAAGAGGTCATATCTACCTGTTATTGTACATGGTACACATAAAATAAATAAAAATCAAAGGTATTTCTCTGACTACTAAGAAAATAAAAGTTGAACTTCTAACTAAAACTGATCTATTTCACCAACAAAATAATGAAACTGATCAAATCCTGCTTACATTATCATCTAATGATAGAATTATTACTGCTTCTGCTAGTGTATAATAGAAAATAATTTGTTTTGATAAATCTTAACTGTTCTTTCTCTCAAATCTTCCTGCTTTCATTGAGACCACAATATAACATAATAAAGAAAATTCAATGGATAAGAAATTATTGGTGCTTTAACCAAGAAGATAACCCATACACCAAAAACAATTTAGGTACTATAATTAATGTATTTGGTTGTTGTAAGTATTTCAATGATAGTGCAGATAGTGTAATGGTTATTGTAATGGAATTGACTGAGTGATTTGCTTTTTATGGTTTATCAGCTCCTTGTGGGTTCATTTAAAGCCAAAATATATTTTGGGTTGTATGAATAATTTTTTTTTTTTAGTGAGTAAATATTGTATGAACAAATTTGGATGATAACAGTGATTTTTCCAGATGCACATGCTACTATTTAACCCATAGCTGGAGGGGGGAGAAGAGATGGATTCATACTTTTCCCAAAGGTATTTGCACATAAGGGAATGCAACAAACTCAACTGGAATTTAAACTTGGCTCTCTCATTTTATTTTCCAAATCATTATACATTACACCACCCTCACATCCTATGTGCATGATAAGTGAAATCAGTGATCCAAGTTCAAATTCTGGTTAATTCTGTTTTGTACTAATGCCCTTGAAAAAGGCTTCAATCCACCTCCTTCCAACTATGGGTTAAATATCAATGCAGACTGAGCTCTTTTGCTTTGGGTGGTAACCAGTCTAGGAGAAGGGTAACTCTGAATTCAAAATCATTCTGATG
This sequence comes from Acanthosepion esculentum, assembly GCA_964036315.1. Taxonomy (NCBI): domain Eukaryota; kingdom Metazoa; phylum Mollusca; class Cephalopoda; order Sepiida; family Sepiidae; genus Acanthosepion; species Acanthosepion esculentum. The sequence continues at coordinate 24,748,738 of OZ038483.1, read as the reverse complement.
AGCATTGGGCTCCATCATGCTATCTTGCCCCAGACACAACACTAGTGCTACAGTGGCAGTACATATCGTGCCTGCAATGGATTATGGGTTTCATGATATGTAACATGATATGATATAACCTGATGAAGTATTTAAGTATATTTTTGTGCTACAGTTTATTGTTGAGAAGTCCTGATTTCATGATGTTCAGTTCCTTGTGGTGTTTGGCATTGAAACAGAGCTATTCAATTGATTTTTTTAAAATAATATATTAGCCTTGGTTTACCTCTTTCTTTTATTGTGGCATATTTTATGCTGATGTTTGAGTTATTAATAAGTCTACAATAGCAATTCAGTTTTTTAAAATATGTAGCTGCTCATGACCTGCAAATCATTAGGTATGTACAAAAGTTTACATTGAAAAAATGGTTTTCTACTGTGAACTTTTTCCAAATATTTTGATAACAAAGATGAGATAAATCACCCTCTTCTCACCTATAGATATTATTTCATCTCCTCTTTTTCAGTTTCATCATTTGAATTACACTCACACATAAAACTGTCACTAAACCCACTTGATGAACCTTCAGTTTGATCTTTGAGCATATCTTTGTATTTGACACGATTCTTTTTGCATTTTTATTGCAGCTTTCCAAATTTTGAGAATTCTTGAAAATCCTAAAAGGACATGGAAATTAATGTCATGTCCATTATTATATTTATGATAATATGTTTTATTTTCTCTTAAACTTTCTGAGAAATAATGCTTGAAGTTAATTGACATGAGCTATCCATTACTGTTTCAGAAATTTGTAAAGGACCATTTGAAGTTCAGGCAAAAAAAGTATTTTGGATTCTAAGACCTGTTCAGTGTCTTTTTATTCACAAAATATGAAAAGTAATTTTATCTGTTATCAAAATTGTCAGAGTTGTTTATTGATTCTATTTTCATGATCAACCTATTGTTGAAAACATTAAACATAGAACACTGAAAACAATTTGTGGAGCAGTCCTTTTTTAATATGTTTGGTGTACTGAGTGTTTGAGTACATTAATGAGTATGATCTAGAATGACTTCCTTGGCATTCAGCAGAAATAGCATCATTTTATTTAATACCATGTTCTTTGAGGATGTTGATGACCATGACTCTCCACATATTCTTTTTTCCTTATTATCTGTGAATTGTCATACCTTCTTGGGAAAGAGGGTAGAATGGTCTTCTATTGTCTTCTCAATAGATTTGAATTCAGTATTACCCTTATCATAGACTGGTTGCCACACAAAGATAGAGAGCTTTGGCTACCCTGCTATTTGGCCCATAGTTAAAGGAGAAGAGATGAAATTTGTGCAAAAGTGAACAAAGCAGGTTAGGCTGGAATTTGGAATCAGCTCACTGCTACTTAAATGATACTCCCACCTTATGGAAGAAGAGGTTAAAGTTACTCTATCCTGTTAAATAGGCCCACTCAAATTCTGAGAGAAACATAGGCAAGAAGTAAAAGAACCTGCATATAAAACTGATCAGGACTAGTTTGACATTTGAACTACTTTTGAAACTGTAGTTGTTGAAGAACTATTTGTCATGGAAAAGAAAAAGGGGCCAAGTACAGTGTGCCTACTCCTGTTTAATATATGCAATGCGTTGGGATACACAGCATTGACAATGATATAAGAAAAACAGTGACATGACATTGTTTTTTGAAAGTGTCATTTTTAATAAAAGTAACAACAATTAGAAATAAGTTATTATTAACTGCTGTAGATTTAAATGTATCTGATTTGTTCTTTAGAAGAAAATATTCATCTTTTTTAATACTTTTTATGAAAGGCCTTTGTTGGAACTGGTATTTCTCTTTATATGATATACTTTTCTTCTCATTTTTTGTAGCACAATATACTAATAGGATAGAAGGATTAACTTCCTATGTACACCCCTCTGAGGTTAGATTTTGAGCAATTTTTTTCTTAGATTAATACTGTCAACAGCAACCTATGCATAAAATAAAATATAATGATAGGAATTCATTTTTCTTGATTTCAAGAAGATATTTTTGTTGTTTATTATTTCAATAATGATGAGCAACAAAGACAATTCAGTTATTTTCAGTCAATGCATCAGTTACTGTTTTTAGTCCATCATGTTGAGATGTTTACTTTTTTACACTAATTCATTTTTTTACCAATCCTCTCAAATATGAAACCATATTTTAAAAACATTATTTGCTGCAATAATAGTGATATGTTTCAGATCAAATTAAGTGGGGTAAAAAGCCATATGCATAGAGTATCAAGCTAAGTAAAAACTAATTATCAACAGCTTGTGAGATTTGCTCACAAACCACACTGTCTTAGTAGCAGCAAATCAACCTGGGGTAATATAAAAGAAAGCTATACTTTGGTGATTAAGATTGGATCATACAAAGAGGTTAGTAATTAGAAGGGCTGGAATCATTTCCGAAGGGAAAAGCTTTGTTTTGAGCAGTGAGAGCAGGTGCATAGCATTGAAGTAAATCCATAAAAGTAGTGAGAAGGACAGAAGCTGGTTGATTACTACTTTTTCTTACTGTATGTCTTTGTTTTGCAAATAAATGGAAAAGGCGGTTACAATATTTTGTATTGGTTGTATATCCATGAAAATAATAAATACATCATTAATCTATGAAAAATTGTTATATCTAAAGATAAAATACATTCTTCCATATGAAATATCCAAGAAGGATTGTTAATCAAATACAAATTTGGTATGCAGTATCTAAGAAGGTTACCAGTTTGGCATCTGTCAATATCAGTGAGCCAATTACATTCCATCTTCATTGGGATAATTGAATCTATTATTTCTTTTCACAATGGAAGCTTGTGCAATAAAACCACTTATTACTATAAGTGACATAAAAGAATCTCTTATAATGGAGAAAATAGAATCTATTGTCAGCTCAATGTGTTGTAATTGAAATAAATTCTTGTCTATCAACAATTTTGTCTCTTTCTTTTTGCATCTTGGGTTGTGACCTTTATAGAACAGATAAATAAGTATAAATGATATAAATAAACAAGTGATAGTGCACAAACCCTCAAATATAGAACTGCTCAGCATGAAGATGTTCACTTAAAAGAGAAAAAATTCTTGAATTGATAATAACAAATCTCACAGAAACTCTTGACTGAAGCTATATATATATATATATATATATATATATATATATGCCAAGTGGTTAGAATGTTTGCTTTCTGACCATGTGACATGAATTCAAATCTCATCATGGAGGAATTGTTAGGAAGGTAACTTCTTGATGTTATTGGACTTGAGAGGTGATCCCAGAATGTGGTATCTGGTAGCAAGTCCTCTGATCAGGAGACTGGAGATTCTGAGGAGCATGGAACCACCTCTTAATTGCTGTTGTTCCAGGTCCATCCTGACCCGGTGTGGTAACACCTGTTAGGGTCCTAGCCATGGGTAAATAGTGAACACACAAACAAAAAGAAAACACTATGAAAGTAAAAAAATATCTATTTATAGTAAAATTACCAACAATACCTTTTTATAGCAGAATGACCAGCAATACATTTTATAGTAGAATTACCAACAATACATTTATCTGTAGTTAAAGGCATGCAATTGCATTCAAAATATATTTAGTTGAAAATTGTGTTCAAAATATATTTAGTTGAAGCATAAAATTGTGTTCTAAATATTTAGATTTTGGCATTAAATAACCCATAGAAGGTGATATGGTGCCAAACAAAACAAAAACCTACCATGGTTTGACCCAAGCATTGTGAGGGAAATTGGGTAGATGCAATTGTTTAGCAATAATTGTGGTAGCATGAAGTCACATGTCATCATGACCAAAGGTTTGAGCATACTGGCCTTGTTCAATGTGTTGCTCATACCAGATCATACACTCTCTCCTAGAAAATAGAAAAACTAAAGTCTCCTGAGCATAGTTACAGAAAAAGATTTTGTGTGACACATTTCTTTTTTTAGGACTTCATCAGACTAAATTTGTTATGTTGGTGCGACTACACATGTGCATGAATGAGGGATGCTGGGAATTTAAAAAAACATTATTTAAGATTCCCAACATCCCTCATTCATGTGCATGTGTAGTCCAAATTTAGTCCAATTAAATCCTTAAAAACGAAACGCAATGCACAAAAACTCTTTTCAACTTTGTCAGACATTTTTTTCCCCATATATATATATATATATATATATATATATATATTGGGGAAAATGTATGACTAAGTGGAAAAAGTTTACTTGTGATGTGTTTCATCCTTTATAGATAGATAGATAGATAGATATAATAGCAAATGTAACTGCGCACACTTGCATATAAAGAAAGTATTAAAAAAGTATGTATATTTTTCAGCTGCTAAATCTGTAATGACATTTCTTTTGCATGATTGAATAGTTGTTAATTTAGAATCTTCTGTCATTTCTTGTTGAGTGAGAACTGAAATACCAAAGTAATTTTTAAAGTATTTCAATGGTTCTGTCAAATTCAATTTAAAGAAATGTTGTCATTTGAGAATTTAAGAGCATAAATATAAATTGTTATTAGCAGCCAAAATTTTCACACATATTTTGATATTCTGTATGCATACAATTTACATGTGCATACATACACTCGCACACATTAAAACATGCACACACACTCAGACACATGTGCATGCACACACACACACACACAGAATATCTACTTGGACAGCAAGATTTATGTTTGATTAAAGGCTATTGTCTAGGAATATGTTTAATTAACCTTTTCCTGTTTCTATACAGGTGATCATAGGTTGTTGTTTAATGCAATTAAGTGTCCAAAAGCTCTTGCTTCAGGACTTTCAGTTATTCATTTATTGTCAAGATCCAAGACCTTAATGATTGGAGACAAAAACTTAGCTATGCCAACTGCAAAAAGGTCTTTAGATTCACAATGCTCTTATTATTAAATTAAACAGACGAAGACTAAATATTTTCAATCAAAGTTTAAGAAATTTGTATGGCTTTACTGTGCTCAAAGATGAACCTTTGTGCAAGATGCCATCATCATAACATACAAATTCCATAATTCTGTCAATTATGCTAGTGAGTTTTAAAAATCTAATAGCATCTATAATCACAGTTTTTGTCTCACACTCATTCAGGGAATAGCCTAAAGCATTTGGTCAAAAACTTTTAGACAATTCTTATGCCACTAACCACTGTTTATTTGTTTTGTTAAGTAAAAAAAGTATGAAAATATTATTTGCCTGTGGACTTTAACTGAAGTTGAGTTAATCTCTTACTTCCCTCACTCTGTGTAGGCATATATATATATATGTATGTATGTATAACACTGTCATGATAACTGTTAGTTTTATTTGTCAAGTGATCTTCATAACATGATCTGAAGAACATTTGAGGTGTGAAAACATGCTTTTTTAATTCCTATATCTATAAGTGCTATATCTCAAATATTGAGCACTTTTCCTCATAAATATAGCAAATGTTAAACAATGTGTGTGTGCATATGGGGGGAGGCAAAAATGCGGAATAATATCTCCCCTTATGCAGATGCAAAATAAAAGATTAAAACGTTTCTAAATTATTAAGACACAATTATTGAAGAACAACAATTCAGAATTGCCCAGAACAATATATAATTTAAAATATAAAAAAAAATTTAATAATTAAATAAATGAAAATAAACCTTTAAAAAAACTTATAAAACAATTTTTATCAAATCCACAAGTCTATTTTTTTAAAATTAATTAAAAACATTCAAGACAAAACTATATTCAAGTTTTATTTTCTGATTCAGGGCTTAATTTTATGCAGCTTAAAATAAAATTTTCAATCAGTTTGATTTATCTTGGAACTCATCTTTAAGACAACAAATATTAAGAGTTCAAATTATATTTTAAGACTTCAATAAATTAAAGGCTCTTTAAAACTGGCTTTAAATTTCACTAAGTTTTTCTTACAAAATTCTCTTTTCATAAATAAATTTGATCATAAATGAATAAGTATTCTAAATATGCACTGCACATGCAGGGTGCCATTATTCTGCATCTTTATTTATACATACATATATATATATATATATATATATATATATATATATATATATATATATATATATATATATATATATATATACACACATATATATATATATGTCATTCACAGACAGTACTGTTTCGCTGTATCACAGCTCCTCAGTGCAACTAGACATCCGAATGCCTCAACCCAGGATTGAAACTCAACTGATTAGGTGGCAGCCAGAGCTATCTTCACTCGGTAGAGTTACACAACTAAATCTAGCATATTGTTTTTACTAATGTAAACAAATGCCAATCAGCCAAAGTGCTCCATTCATTTTACTGAAGAGCTTTGCATTAGTGCAGGTGGCTGTTGTTTATAGAATTAGCTTATCACTCAGCAGTGCTCAATTGAAATGTATTTTCAAGAGCTAAATTATGTCATTCACAGACAGTACTGTTCCGCTGTATCCCAGCTCCTCAGTGCGACTAGACATCCAAATGCCTCAAGACAGGGTACGATGGGTAAATTGTCACCATTTTATATTTTTAATTTTTGATTATAGTTGTGAAGGTTTGTGTAGAACCAACCACACTTTTTGGAAGAGCCAAATACAGAGAATTGGTGCACATCATGCCACAAGATCCCCAAAAGGTGTTGAATTCAGAGTTATCCTTCTCACTGACCGATTGCCACCCAAGGCTATAGAACCCTATCTGTTCTGCTATTTACCCATAGCTGGTAGGGGAGAAGAGATGGATTCATACCTTTCCAAATGGTAATTACATGTAAATGAAGGTAAATTTGAACTCAGTTTTCTGGTTCCTCAATTCAAACCATTAACCATTATTCTACCATGACATATATATATATATATATATATATATATATATATATATATATATATATATATATATATATACACACACACACAGTGTGCAATAGATTTGTTAAATGCTGCCATAATCCTTGCCTTCAGTTCATCCTTGGTGTTACAAGGAGGTTTGTTGGTCTCTTGCTCAACTGCACCCCACACATAATAATCAATGGAGTTGCAGTCTGGGGAGTTAGGTGGCCAGATCTAAGGAGTGATGTTGTAGCAGAAATTTTCTCCCATGTCAGGGTTCTCCAGCTTGTGTGGCATGGTGCAGAGTCTTGTTGCCAGACATAGAGTCTTTTATCAGACACTTTATTGACCCAGGGCAGGACCACCTCCTCAAGGCACTTAATGTAGGCCTTCATGTTGAATATGAATGGAGGCATAACATTGATATCAATAGGTATCACTCCAAACACCTTTGTAATCACCATTAGACTCAGTCGTTGGCTCTTTCCAAATCCTCTGCACTGTCCCCAGATTGATACCCAAACACTCTGAAATGTTTGTATTGGAATTTCTGGTGTGATTGCCAAGCAGTACAGCATGCCATTTCCAAATTACTGGCAGAGTGAATTGTGTCATGATGGTCTTTTTCTCATACATGGTGCCAAACTGACCCTACTATAGTGTGCAGTTGATAAAATCAAAAACAAACAACACACATGTGCAATATTAAAAATATAAAATGGCGACAATTTACCTAGTGCACACAGTAAGTGGTGTGTGTGTGTGTATGTATATATATATATATATATATATATATATATATATATATATATATATATATATACAATAATCTTTTTATCTTAGTTGTGGGTTAGTCAAATTTAAAAATCCTGTTGCCAATCTAAGATGAAAAACTTTTCCCTTGTCAGTCTATCTAATTTTTATAACTATTAAATTTTTTATTCCTTTGGTATTTCAGAGAACATCTGCTTTTTATGGAGACCAGCTAGAAACTTTTCTTTCTGGCAGATATACAATATTAAGAAAATGAATGACATATGATTACTGTTTCTGCCAAAGAGTTTTGGCTGATGTTCTAAAAAGCAATTTCTATTCCCATTGGATCTTGGATCTGATCTTTGTAAAATGATCAGTGCTTAAGGCTGGTACAAAGCGAGTTATGAGTTGGTATCAATTGGTAGCATTTCTTCTTATAGCTGTCACAATTTTTTTTTCTAGGTAATGGTGATCTGTTTTCAAGTTGCTTGTTGAATAAAACATATATTCTAGTTTTTCTTTATTTTCATGATGGTATCATATTGTGCATAAACTTTATTAAAATCTTATTAAAATCATTAAATATTAACATTAATAACATTTTTGGGGTACAGGAAATATTTTTAAATTACTGAACAATATTTATAAGCATGAAGAATCTGAAAAATCACTTTACACAACTTGTATCAAAATTAAAAGTGATCTACAGAGACATTTTGGAAATCATTGTAAAGGATAGAATAATTTCAAAGAATGTATTATTTCTGAGATTTGAGGATTAATTTTTATCAATATCTGATAATTTTTTTCTGAGGCTGTACTTGTCTTTGTTGTTGATTTTTTTCTTAAAAAGATTCAGCTCAGCCTTCTTCAGTCTTTTTCCAGTATAATTTTGTCTGCTGCCAGTTTCATTGTTGATCAATTTGTCTGCAATATTATGAAATGTTGAAGTTGGGTTTTGTAGTTTTATAGATTATATATCTTTGCTTTGTCTTATTTTTTTTATAAAGTTTTTGTAATTTTTATTTCTGTATATGCCTTTTAAAAGCTGGTTTTTCACAATATTAATTTCCACAAATGACTTACTAATAGAACATTTTTTCATAATCCCATTTATGCCAATTCATTCTGTCCCTGGGTCCATGGAATATACCTGAAAGTAATCAATATTTCATTAACAAACAAAAAAGTATAATTACTTGTTTTAACAAAATCATCTTATGTGCAGTCTGTGTTGCATTTTACACAACAAATTCATATAAATTAATAATTAAAAAAATCCAATAAAATTAGAATGATATAGGAAACGGTAGTGTAAAACGAATCAAAACTAAAAATAAAGAAACTGTCAGCAGAACAAAAGACAAGAATGGATACAGTTCTGTTATTTATGATTTCCACTTGGACAATGTTTTTATCAACTTGTGCATTTCATATAAACAGATATTTACATTCCTACATTTGTTCAGCAATTTGAAAAACAAGTCTACAGTCCACTTATCATATTATTAATATAAAAAGAACATTACCAAAATCAAACAATAGCAATATTAAATTAATTTGTCACACATAAATAGTCTTTTCATGTATATTGTCAATAGCAACAATAGGAATTAGCTTGAATTAGTAGGCCCACTTCAGTAGATCCAAATAATTTAATAACATTCAAAAGTATAAAGAAAGATGAATTTCAACTGAATAATTTCTGTATTTGTTGCTAAAAAGAACTTGGTTATAGACACAAATTATCTAGAAAGGAATTTAAATTTTAAAAAATATTTTGCTTAATTTAAAAATGTTCTTTCTGTTAAAGAGAATCATAACAATGGCTTAAAGATAAGATGTGGAGGATTTGAATCACATTCAGTTTAATTTAGTACTAATGCTTATGATGAATTGAAAAAAAAATTCAAATAATGTCCAAACTAGAATTATATATCCATGCAGCCTCTTGGAAAAATCATCCCATCTTGATTGTAATCATAAAACCATTGAGACAATCCTCAGACAGTACTGCTCTCAGTTGAAATTTATAAAATCTTTTTATTAAAATAGCTTTTCAGGCAAGACTTCTCAAGTCCACAAAATGTTATATCTGTTATGCTATATAATTGACTCAACAACTCATGTTTCACCACACTCTGCTATAAACATTCACGGAATATTGTATTTTTATTTGATGTTTTGGCTTCTCTTCCACATCCAGCCATTGTGCAGATTTTCTCCTACTATAATACAAAATCCATTTTTATCATATGTAATGATATAAAAATGAATCAATTGAACATTATTATTACAAGCCTCCATACAGTTAATTTTTTGTACCTCATTCAACTCAGATGGAACCCATTTATTGAGATTTTTTTTCCTGCCAATTGCTCTTAAATTACTTGAAATGGCTCTAATCAGGGTATTGAAGATTGTTGCAAGTTTTCTAGAAGAGGCCTTGATAATTTCCTATCACAGCCTTCAAATCTTCATTGATTGATGGTTTGGGCCAACTTCTTTCCAACTATAAATTTTAAAACTCTTATTTTTTATTCATGCATTGTACTTAAATGTCAAATTGAAGTTTCTTGCAGTTTCAACTCTGTTATGACTCAGCATGAAATCATGCAATTAAAAAGCACAAAAATCATAAGTTGAAAGGTTTTTTAAATTTTACTTGAAAATGTAGTAAAAATTAATAAGAAATTTAATAAATAATCAACAAATCATACGTCATTTAAAAATTGAATATAAATTAAAAATATCTGTCTATATTTCTGAGATGAGGTATTATGCACACTATTTACATTATTTGGATTATTGTCCTCATCTTTGTCGCCATATTTATTACAACGTTTTGGCCGTTGTATGCTCCAGCCTTCTTCAGGTGGTTGGAATGTCAAACTGAACCCTTTATTTCGCTCACTAGGGTAGACTGTTCTAGTTCCACATGCCATGTCTAATGTAGGTCAGTTATCAATTATCTCCTGTTAATTCCCCTCTCCAAGTTCTCCACTGCCTTAACCAGGTATTGAAAACACACTCTTTGGATCCTGTCACTGGATCTAACTAATGCCTTTATCCACTGTTCCACGTGTCCTTGAGGACATTTGTGTATGAATTTCTGGGTATTGTAAACCTAATGTCTTCAGCAATCATTTTTTTACCAGTGCTCATATAGCAATTTTTGATGTTATCCATACATGTTTTTACCAGAGCTCATATTGCAATTTTTTTTGTTATTATCGCTTTTCTCTGGAACTCTTTATTACTGGTTCCCAAATTGTATTCATTTCTATGCTTGGTCAGCTCAGGAGATCCAAAATGACTTGGATAAATCCTTCAGACATGAATTTGATGTAGTCAAGGCTCGCCAAGTACAAAAATTAAACAGATTGAAAGATCAGAAGGTGACGCACAAGGTCCATCACCCACCAGTGAAAGCAGTAATCAACATCAGCCAATATCAGCTGAGTGCCTCTGAGGAGTCAGTATTGAATAAGGGTCTCAACTTCACTACAACAATCAGGCGAGTGCCATACTTGGACATTATTGCCAGAGTCGAGGAGGTGGCCTTGAACTTCCCTCAGGGTCAGGCAGATGAACTGAGATGCAAGGTGAGACAGACCTTGGAGAAGGCCAAGCCACCTGGGTCTAACATCATGAAACTAGAGAGGCTGGTGATCGGACTCCTACAGAAGAATGAAAACATCATCATACTACCGGCTGACAAAGGCAATGCAACTGTAGTGATGGACAAATCAGATTATACAAGAAAGCTGGAAGACCTCATTAGCAATGGTAGCTACATCAAAGTAAAAATGAAAACGGAACGCAAACTGTCACAGATACTAATCAAGAACAAGGATCAATTTGCACCTAAGACGTATAGGCAGTTATCACAGCATTACACCGAACTACCTCACATATACGGTCTTCCTAAGATTCACAAAGACGGTATTCTGCTCAGGCCGATTGTTAGTTGCCAAGGCTCTGTGTGCCACCCTCTGAGTTGCTTCCTTGTAGATATAATTGACTCATTGATCGGAAAGTCTCCTTCATATGTCCGAAACTCTGCCCATTTCATAGAAATAATCAAAGATACTCCCATCCTATCCAACCAGATGGTGAGCTTGGATGTGGTGAGTTTGTTCACCAAGGTAACCCACAGAGGAGGCACTCTTAGTAGTCAGATTGGCCTCTGAATCATCCCAAGAAGAATGGACCAGTATTCCAATAGATAAACTGATGGAGATGTTGACTTTCTGTACACAAACAACACACTTTGGAGTGGGATCACACATATATCAACAGGATGAGGGCTTAGCAATGGGCTCGCCATTATCACCAGCAATGGCAAATATATACATGGAATACTTTGAGGAAATGGCATTAGAATCTATATCTCTAAAGCCAACTCTATGGTTAAGGTACATAGATGACACCTTCATACTCTGGCCACACCAAGAAGATGTTCATGTTCTACTGGACCATGTGAACTCAATAAGACCTTCAATACAGTTCACAATGGAGAAAGAGAGTAACAACACACTCCCATTCCTGGATGTTCTAATATCTTGAACAGAGCATAGGTTCAAGACATCCGTATACTGTAAACCGACATTCACTGAACAGTACCTCAATTTCAACTGACCACCATCCATACAGTGTAAAGAAAGGGATCGTCCACTGCTCACAACACTGAGCAAAAGTCATAAGTGGTGATCCAGAGACATTAGATAAAGAATTGGTCAGTATAAGTAGTACCCTACAATGTAACAACTACCCTGGGTACATGGCAGCAGCCCAAAAAAACTGGGATAGGTGGGTACAAGAGGAGGACAACAACACTCAGAAAACAGTCTGCATGCCTTATGTGAAGGGTTAACAGAGAAAATACAAAGGATCTGCAGTCCATATAACATCAGGACAACCTTCAAAAGCTGGGCAACACTTTGTAGATATCTCTCCTGAGTAAGAACCCCCCACCATAAAGGAGGACATGACTAAAGACTATGTGTATGCTATCCCATGCAGCTGCAGAAAGAAATATAAAGGGGAAACAGGCCGCCCCCTTAAGGTAAGGCTTCACGAACACCAGAAAGCTGTAATACGAGGGGAAGTGGAAAAATCAGCCATGGCTGACCACATATAGAGAGAAAAGGGAGATCACCACCCTCTGTGGATTCAGATTGAGATTATAGACAAAGAACACCCAAAAAAAATTCGTAAACTTAAGGAATCAGCACATATGCTAGGACACAAAAATTTTCTGAGCCAACCAAGCATAGAAATGAATACAATATGGGAACCAGTAATATAGAGTGCCAGAGAAAAGCGATAATAACAACAAAAATTGCAATATGAGCTCTGGTAAAAACATGTCATGATAACAGCAAAAATGAGCACTGATAAAAAAATAATTGCTGAAGATATTAGGTTTATAATACCCAGAAATTCATACACAAATGTCCTCAAGGAAACATCAGTGACAGGACCCAAAGAGTGTGAGTTCAATACCTGGTTAAGGCCGTGGAGAACTTGGACAGGAGATAAGTGATAACTGACATCCATTAGACTTGGCATGTGGAATTAAAACAGTCTACCCCAGTGAGCGAAATAAAGGGTTCAGTTTGACATTCCAACCACCTGAAGAAGGCTGGAGCGTACAATGGCCAAAACATTGTAATAAATATGGTGAAAAAGATGAGGACAATAGTCCGAATAATGTAAATAGTGTAAATTAAAAATATATCATTGTTTTTTTATAAGATGGCAAAAATATTAAACTTAAAATAAAATTAGCAATTTCATGTTTAACAACCTAGTATATATGTCCCAAATAATAAAAGCTAATATATTAACTGATGTGCATTGTGGTGTATTGGATATTGGCTCGGAGTAAGAACTTGGAGAGCTAAGTTTGAATTCCAGTCGAGTTTGTTAGATTAACTTATGCACAAATACCCTTGGGAAAGGTATGAATCCATCTCTTATCCCCCAGCTATGGGTTCTTTAACCTTGGTTGGCAACCAGTATACTGCAGAAAGAAATGGCAACCTACTGTAGAAAAAATCTGCCTCGTCAGTCATGTATTGAAAGAGGCATGTTCACCAAAGTGTGTATCACATATGGCACTTAACTGACTGAATATATTAATTATAAATACAAAAGCGATTTGTATCAATAAATAAAATAGATATTGAATATAACTATAAGATTTCAAATAGGCAAAGTTCTTTTATCAAACAATTCAGATCAAATAAGTTATTCTCAGTAGGATATTAGAGGAAAATATTTACTTAAAACTTTAATATTATACTGGTAAAGCTCTTCTAAAAGTTAATAGTGAATTAGCATTTCTTCCAACTTAAATAATTTCCTATATTAAAAGAATGTTATGATCCGTTAGTAAATACAGAAAAATAAATGAAATGAATATAGTATTATTTTTTTTAAATATTTCATATATTAAGCCCTTGAAATTTATTTCTAAATCTCTGTGTCATTTTGGAGGTTTGATTCTTTGAAATACAAATATTGCAAAGTAAAGAAGAAAGAAAGGATTAGAAACAAGGTGAATTTTTTAAAAAATAAAGAGAAAAATTTCTATTATTCAGAAAAAATTGAAAAATCTATTATGATGCACATATTTCTTGGCTTCATTTTAATTAAAAATCATTCAATACTTCTTCCTTTCAAAGGTAATTAATTAAAATCTGACACATTATAGGTTATAGGAAGAAGTGTTCTGATATTGATAAGTTAATTTTAATACTTCTAAGATTTAAAAGATCACACATAATCCTTGATTTGACAATAAGATCTTTTTTTCTTTCTTCTAAGAATGTGGGATTTAGATTATTTCTGTATTTTGTTCAGTAGTTTCAAATTTAAAAAAATTAACATTTCTTCCATTAAGTATATAGAAAACATTATTTTGTGTTTTTGCTCCCTTGTAGAAAATTTTCTGTTTTAAATATGAATTGGGAAAATAGTGGCAAACCCTTTTCCCAAACCGATGGGAATAAAAAATTCTAAATTTAGCAGTTCCCAAGAAAATGACTTTTGAAATCAAGCAAGATAATGGTACAATCTCTCTCTCTCTATTTCTCTTTCTCTCTTTCCCTCTCTCTCTCTCTCTCTCTCTATATATATATATATATATATATATATAATAGCTAGCCACTTGTATTCAAGCATACCCGTCTATTAGGGTGGCTAGCCAATCCCTATTGCAGACGCTCACTCAGGCATATTTGTGTTTGTTCAACACCCACAGAGCCAACCTGTGGTTTATACTGCAACTATGCTGAGCATACCTTAGTTACAGTTTCTGGGAGAGAGCATGTTATCTGGTGTGATCAGCAATCTGAACAAGGCCAGCACACTCAAACCTTTGGTAACAATTTGTGATTTCATGCTAGCACAGCTATCAATGGCCCCCAAGCGTTCCGTCTACCCAATTTCACTCACAGGGTTTGGGTCAACCCGTAGTATGGTTTTCAGGGACTTTCCAAAGGTGCCACATGCTAGGATTGCTCCCTCCAGACCAATAACATCAGGAATCTACTTCCTGACAAATCAACCCTGGTGAGATTCAAACCTGGGTCTCATGGTCAGAAAATGAACATTCTAACCACTCAGCCATACACCCACATATATATATAAAACAGAGCCTGGTTTGACTTTGTGAATAAAAATGTTGCAGTGTTTTCCACAACTGTTGCAGATCCTTCCAAATTGGTTGCCGAAGATACATGGAAATAATCCTCAAGACTATTAAAGTGGAGTTTAGTATGTCTATTATTAAAATCATGTGTTCATTTTCTATGGCCCAGAAAGGCTGAATGATGGCAGTAAGGCTCTAATTTTCTGTAAGAGTTTCTTTCTCTTAGGCATACTTCTGAGCTGATTGTACTCTTCTACCCCTTTCAGAAATTAGGGCTGACCTTAGTAGATTGAAGCTCTGGTTCTGTTCCTGGTCTTAATGCAAAAGTTTGTAGGGTTTTCACAATTTTAATTTCATATTATTTATTACTATTATGTTTTCCATGGCCTATTTATTTTCACACATCTTTAAACCTTCCGCGGGAACTGCTATACAACAGATTACAAGGCAACCAGAAGTAGATCCATCAGTGTTCACAAGTACCCTGAAGTAAAGGTCAGAAAAATTCACTAAAACTACAATAACTTCTGCTTCCAGACAGAAGATTAACTTAAACCTTCTGTGGAAGCTAAATTTTATTAACCAATCATAAACTTTAAAACATTAATTTTTATTAACCAAAAGTGAGCCTTAAAGCATGAGAATAAAAATTCAACTTAAACGCTTCCCATGACCTCATCCAACCACATGAGACCATATAAAAGAAAATAACTAACCACAGTTGCAGAAATGTGGACATTCAAGCAAACTTCTTTACTTTCTTACATTAAATTCAAGAACTTTCCACCCAAAAACTTGTTTTTGTGGAATACTGAAAATGTTATCAGGAAAACTTTCTCCATGATAATTCTTAGTATAAACAACATGTATTGGAATTTATATGATTACAAGTTACTTCAAGGAAGATATTTTTCGTGTAAAGAGACAGCTTTAATGTCAAAATTTCAAACAGTTGTTTCTCAGTGCATTGCTTTTTATGTTTATATATTGCTTCTATTAAAATCATGTACTTGCAATCAACACACTATTTCTGTCTAATTCTTTACTGTCCTGCTTCATAAATTGTCACTCCTGCCAAGAGAAAGAAAAAGCCAAAGAAATCAGCTACTTACTGTCCTTGTGATGTAATGGAATAACCAGTCACCCCCATGAATGATTACACTATAGGTAGTAAGTACCTATAAAGTCCACAGTCTATGAGAGACTCCAGGACAAAGAGATGAGCGTGAGAGCAAGATGTCGCAAGCATGTTCGACCTTCCAATTAGTGGCACTCACTACTAGATAGACTTGTGTGTATAACTGTACCGTATTTCATATTGTACTTGTTGTGTACAATAAACCTTTCTTCTAGTATCCACCTGGTGTTATGTGTTTATTCCCTTAGCACAGAATATAACTCCTTGCATACATAATTATACTCAGGGGACCACACTGTTGATTGAATTACTACTCCAAGTAAATTATAATATATTTTTTATTGTAATTAGAATTCTTGGTCAATGAAACTAAACCCTTCAACAACTCTCTCTAATACTCCACCACATGAAAATTTTAAGTGATTTTTTTTATTTTTATGTGCAGAGTTGAGAGATACTTTATGGATTAGTTCAATTAGGATGGCAACAAAAAAACCACCCAAAAGCATCATCATCATCAGCAGCAGCAGCAGCAGCAGCATCAAAAGAACTTATCTTTCTTCCTTTCCACTGAATGTTCACCTACAACTTAAGTGAAGAGAATGCCATATTGGATTCCCTTTTTGTAAAGTTTTTCTGAAGGTATTCCTCTCACAGCCATGTAATCAACAATTTCTTTTACAAATTTACAGATTAGTTATTTTATTCCACAATTAGGGTAACAACAATATATTCAAATGTTATTATAGTGGATACTTCTTAGTTGAAATAGACACCCCCTTTTTATTTATTTTACTTCTATTGGCCTGAACATTCAAGAAATCTTAGTAAAGTAAATGTGTTCATCGGATTAAAAATAAATCCATTAATTCTTTAAATATATATAAATGCGTGCACGTGTGTGTGTGTGTGTGTGTGTGTGTGTGTGTGTGTGTGTGTGTGTGTAGATATATAAAATATATATGTGTACATGTATAAAAGACACCAGGTTTGATTAGTTTCAGTTAATCTAGCCATGTGCAAAAAAATTCTGCAGGAAAGAGTCTCTCCATTTCTCTTACGTGCAGGTGTTAATGATTGTCAGAAAGATAATGTCTCAAGTAGCAATGACTGCTAAGTTTTACTTTCACCTGCTGCGAAATTCTCATATAGGTCAAGAATGACAGCCATATAAAACTAAAAACAGAACAAAAAAACTGGAGAACAAGTAATGGCAAAATGGAATGTATTGTCTGAAAACTGATCTCTCAATTATCATGATGGTTAACAGTGCTGAAAATAATACTCTTTAAATAAGATAGGTCTTTTCAGAACAGTAGATCATTAGAGGAAGTCCTGGAAAAATATTATATTCTTTGATAAATCAGAAGAATACAAATGTTAAAGAAATTAAATAGGTAATTTATTTTATTTACAGATGCTTATTTGGGTTGTATGAGGAAATATTTGTTGGACAACAGGAACATTACATAAGCCTATTTTTATAAACATATAAGTAATAAACTTAGCCTGAATGATTTGCAAATATAATGATTTTAGCACTGTGGCATGTCATGGTTATATATATACAGGGTGTCCATAAAGTTTGTGTGCACTTTAAAGTTATAAATATTTTAAAGTGCACACGAACTTTATGGACACCCTGTATATATATATATATATATATATATATATATATATATATATATATATATATATATATATATATATATGTATACTTAGGCAGCAATCCTTCTTTCATGAATATTTCATTGAATATGACAGACAAGGTACTTTGATTTAGTTTTTTATGCAATTTTTCAAATGATCTTATAATTTTTTTCTTTTTAGAGGATAAATTATATAAAAACTGTCCAATTGTTCTTTCTTTCTGAGCACTTTCAGCTATACATTTAGCCATTTTCAAGGTTGAAATATATTAACTGTTAATAAGAAATAGATTGTTGTATATATGTATTTATATAATGTATTCATTTTCAAAACACAGCCAAAATATTGTGTTCATGTTCATAGTTGATATTATTGATTGTTGGATTTTTGTTTCTATTAATAAGGCTTCCATTATTTTTAGCCTTTTTTTTACATGTAGATGATGCTATTATATTTGCATTTTCAACAAGTATGTTACTAATAGGGTTAGTATTATTATTATATATTACAAGTAGGTCTCCATGAGTATTTAAATGAGATAAATAATTGAGCTATGGTCAGAAAGGTGTAGTGTGAGTCTTCATGTCAAACATGCTGTAGCTTGGCCTATATAATTGTTTACGAATTTTGATTAATCAGGAATACAATTCCTTAATGGACATTTAAATTCGTAAATAATATTTGTTCTATTTAAGATATATATATATATATATATATATATATATATATATATATATATATATATATAGTGTGGACATAGGAATCAACAATGCACTTTGACTATCAGTTTCACACCTTAATGCAATCTTCAAACTTGCTAGTTTCATACTTTAATGTGATCTTCAGATCTTGATTTGAAGGTCACACTGGTGCAGGAAAATGCCAGTCATCGTGCAGTGTTGATTCCTTGTTGCACACTATCTGTATCTATAAACATTATCTAATGTTATTGAAAGCTTTTCCTTTTTAAGTAAGCCAAATTTTAAGCAACACACACACATTTATTATTATTTTTAGTGGATAGCTGTATTTGTGCAAAATGACCTGTTTTTTAAACAGTGTTTATGTTGTCTACTAACATGTGCATCTGAGAAAAATTAATAAAGAAAATGTATCCCCCAGCAGGATTTGAACCTGCATCCCCCTTTGTAAAGGCATCCACCATCTGATCCAGTGTACTTTAGACCATTTAGCTATGAAGTGCCTCACAGCCAAGCAAGGTTCTATTTACCTTAAAGCATATCTCCTTGTCGGTTTTTTTTTTGTTGTGATACTAAGCTAACACCTCCACTCCTGCTCTATTATCACACATGAATTCTCCCTTGCCTCCTCCTACTAACCCTTTCTGCTTCTCTCTGTCCCTTTTCCGTTATTCACTTCCTGTAATGGCGATTGGAAATAAATAAAGGGTTTGTTAACCATTCAACTGTCTTGTCCTTAATCCACTATAATCGGTGATGCAGATAACATTATATTTGCTCAGTTTTGTATCCAAAACATAAACAAAGCAATTTCTAAAGAATTAATGCATATTTATTCTTAATCAGACATATTTTTATTATTTCAAACATTATTTTTGAAGATACTCGTATTTATGTAGAATCTCTTATTTTTTTAAACTGTTTATGTTGTCTGCTGGCCTGCACATTCATTCCAGAAAATGTAATAAAGAAAATGTGCCTTATGGCAAAATTGCTTGGTTGTTAGGCTTTCTATAGCTGTGTGGTCTAAAGCATGCCAGATCAGATTGGGGTTCTTCCTGGCAGCAGAGTGCAGGTTCAAATCATGCTGGAGGGAACATTTTCTTTAAGTTTTCTTGAATGCACACACCAGTAGAAGAAATAAACACTGCTTTACAAAAAGGGGGATTTTAATTCAAATATAGGTATCCACTAAAAATAATGTTTGAAGTAATAAAAATATGTCAGTTCAAAAGAAATAGAAGGAAAACTGCTCCAGGGTTGGCATCTAAACTTAATTCCTCTCAGTAGCAACCAGTAGCAACTGAGAAAAGCTGACTTAGTGGGTGCATAGTCATCAAGAAATCCTTGTTA
The DNA here is from genome assembly GCA_964036315.1 of Acanthosepion esculentum. Classification (NCBI taxonomy): domain Eukaryota; kingdom Metazoa; phylum Mollusca; class Cephalopoda; order Sepiida; family Sepiidae; genus Acanthosepion; species Acanthosepion esculentum. The sequence goes on along the minus strand of OZ038483.1, from coordinate 24,728,631 downwards.
TAGAAGGTGAATAAACACAAAACGATTGTTATGGGAAAAAAGCATAAGAACTGGACATTGAAAGAATGGCAAAATGTGTTGTAGATAAACAAATCTAAATTTGAACGTTTTGGTACTAAGAGGAGACTGTACGTGAGAAGAAAGTCAGGATAGTGGTGTGGGGCTTAGATGAACAGTTGATTTACTCATGCCAAGAAGATTAATGAAGGCTGATAATGACAAGGAAAAACATGGGAAATTTTAACAAAAAAAGGTAAGGAATTTATTCATGAATTTACAGGCTTGAAGTAGTGTCAGTAGCTCACTTCAGGAAAATAAATCAGAATTCTTAAAGTCTGCAGTTTTAATGTATTGACATGAAAAGGAAATGTTCATACAACAGATTAAATGATCTTACACAAAATAATATTAAAAAATGTTTAAGACAAAGGTAATAGAGTTACTGAAGAGATATATGGTTTGCATATTTTCAAAAGTAGATGAAGAGAGGTATTTTGAAATACTTAATTTTCTTGGATTGTTGAGAGAAAATTCTTTGAAGTGTCATGTGCTGGTTAGAGGTCAATAATATAATGGGTGAGTAATTTTAAATTGGTGAGTACTTCAGTGCTAGTCATGAGGAACTGAAATGAAACCTTTCACATGACTTCAGACACTCTTCTCATAAATTTAATTATTCTCCTTATTTTATATCAAAAAGAATTTTGTGTAAACTCACTACTTTCTTTCCTTCTCCTTTGCTCACTGGCTAATTTCTTTGAAGACAAGGTTTTCATTGGTCTAAAAAGAATTTCCCATAAACTCGCACATTTCTTTCTTTGTTCTTCTTGGTTGACCAGTTAATTTCTGTGAAAGGCAAAATTCTCACATAGGCTTGCAAATTTCTTTCCTTATTCTTCCTCAGTCCTCTGAAATTGAAGGGAAAAGGTGGAGGGAGTTATTATTATTTTTCACTCACTACAAAAGACTGAATGATAAATGTGTGGTTCCAACAGTTAAGTGGTAGGTCTGTTATGGTGTGGGGATGTTTTGGGGAGAGAGGGCTGGAGATTTGATTCAAGGGAATCATGAAAAAGAACCATATCATTTGATTCTTCAAAGACATGCTATACCATCTGGTTTATGCATAACTGGAAAAATTCACCTTTCAACAAGACAATGATCCAAAACAATCTTCTAAATTCTCAAAATTATCTCAAGTTCCAAAAAAAGGAACAAAATTTAGGAAATAATGACTTGGTCACCTTAATTTCCTGACCTCTCTTCCATTAAATTAGTATGGGATGAATTGGATAGGAGAATTTGAAGAGAATACCCAAAGCATGTGAGTGAGCTTTTTTACTGTTTGAAGAATGCTTGTGAAGGTCTGCTATCTACTTTTTCTCTAAAACTGTTGGAAAAAATGCCAACAATTTGTAAAACAGTAATTAATGCAGGTGGTGGTTTTATTGACAAAATCAAAATATGATGCTGTTGTATAATAATTTTTTATAGTTAAGTGCTTATTTTTGTCAAAATAAAAGCAAATACACTGTAGTTACTGAAATTTTATCTTTTATTTTAAAAAATACAAAAATATCTCATTTTAAGGTGTTTTTATAAAGAAATGCAGAGTATCCCCAAACTTTTTGCCTGTAGTACATATATATATATGAAGTGATAGAACACCTCATACAAACATAATCTTGGATTTGATCTTGATTCTTGTTTATGTCTGTTAAGTTATGAATATTTAATGAGATTTGTTCTATGATCCAATGTTAACAATTCAACTTCATCGTCAGTTTAATATTCTACTGCAGAAAATAATTCACATAGATATAAACATATATTTCATATTTAAGAATTTTACCTAAATTCATCCAAGTCCTGAGAGTATAACAGAAACAATGACATATTTTAATAAAAAATTATGAATATCTCAACATTTAATTTGCATGCTGACTATATATTAGTTAAATATTTCATATACATTAGAAAAAATTTTATAAACCTTTCAAAAATATTTTGACTTAAAATAACATATTTCTTCATATATATGTTCAGAATGCTCCTTGTCATAAGAAAATGAATAATGCCCTTATATTCATAATCTGAAATAATAATTTAAAATAAAAACCTATGCATTTAGCTACTCTAAGTTCAGTTTCATAACTAGTTATCTTCTTATTTTAAGAATTTTCTGATTGACATTCAAAAATGGGAAGAGAAGAAAGAATGAATCTATTATAATTCCATTTAATTAACAAGATGATTGCAATTTTATTCAAAACAAAATTATTTCTGTTTGAATTTCTGGAATGAAGAGTTGTTATTATTTACATTTGTATTAATATCCTCATCTTTGTTATTATTATCATATTTTGGTCATTATGCCCTCTGGTCTTCTTCAGGTGTCTGTCAATCCAGGTAACCTTCAGGAAATTTTGAACTGAACCCCTTATTTAATCTATTGGGGTAGATTGTTCTCATTTGTCTATCCATGTCTAGTGATATTGCTTGCCCTGTTCCCACTGAATCTAAATAGATATTACCTTACCCAGAGATTGAACTGGCAATTACTATGTCATTAAATTCATGAACCAACACTAAGCCACCAGGTTATTTTCATATTGTGCATTCACTCGATAGGCTGAGTAGTACATATTTAGATTCAGTGGAAACAAGGTGAGCACTAACTGAGCAGTACTAAAAAGAATGAGATGAGATATCCCTAGACATGGATAGTGGAAGATGTAAATTAAATAAAGTGTTCAGTTTGAAATTCCTTAAAGGCTACCCAGATCAACAGATATCTGAAGGAGGCTGGAGCTGAAACATCAAGATAACAACAAAGATGAGAATATTGGTCTGCATGTAAATAATGTAAATAAATAAAACTAAGTAATAACTAATTAATAACTTATCAACTCTCCCCATTACTACTATTAAAAGATGTGTCAGTCAAGTAACAGGATACGGGTGACAATTTTTAGGAAATTTACAATTATATATTTTTGAATATAAAAGAAATACAAAAACAATGAGAGCAAATCAAACTTGAAAAAGAGGAAACTTTATTTTGGTTGGTACATACAATAGAATTATACTTGAAAGTTTATAACTTGTTTGGAACAACAGTTTTCAGGTAACAAGCAGAAAGAACAGAGATGGTTGAAATGAATTTGTCAGTTATGTCAAATTTTAGGCTTGTCAGATGAACTAAAAACATGCATTTCTTAACAAAGAAATTAAGGGTACTAACTATTCAAATAAAAAATAACTTGTTCATTTCTGTTTGGAAGAGCCAAATTTCAATAATTTTCATCTTAAAATCAGAGTCACTTTTTTGACAAGGGTAGCCAAGAATTTAATACTTCAGATTTAACATTCAGACAAACAAAAAATCTGTTTTAAAACATAAAAAAAATTATAAAGGGGTTTTTCAATACAAGTATATTAAAGCCCTATTTTTTCAGTAATTTTGTAAGTACTGAAGGTTGTTATTTTACTGATTTTCAATTCACAAAAGACAAACTGACTGTCAAAATTTCCTCAAACAAATTTTACTTAAAAAATAAACAAACTTATCTGGTTAAGTCATCAAATTGCACTTTCAAGCTCTAATGTTATGTTGATTTTCATTCATTTATAATTTTGTGAATGATCCTCACCTTTTTGTACTAAGATCAACAAAAGTGAGCTGTCATAAATTCTTCTGTGAGGAAAACCAAACTGTACTCTTTATACTCTCTTGGTACTCTTCAAAAGTTAATATTTTACATGGGTATTTAGCAAAAGAGAGATACATATTAAATTATGAACTTTTAAAATGATTAATATTATATTTACTTTATATGATTAGACATTAAATATACTATGGAAATCTTGTCATCTGTGTTAGTTCCAGTCAAAAAGAATGTATATTTATTTTGTTTTAAATACAAAATTGTGGTACAAGGCCGAAGGGAAGTGGGGAAAAGGCTGGTCTTCCCTGACTATCCAAGTCCTATTTAATCACAATCATGACCCATTCATTCAATACAATATACTCAGTCACCACAAGAACTTGTCCATCACCTCCCAATCCTACATGTACCACATATTCATAAGGGAGCTACAAAACACCCCATGACATAAAAATTTAATAAATGTTCAAAATGTCTCTTTTTCTTTTTTTTACAAAAATATATAAAAATTTTCATGAAGCATGAAATGATGGGGGAGGAAATGAACCAAGAAAACAAAACTAAAAATACAACAAAATATTCAAACCAAAAGAAAACAGATATTAGTAAGACACATCTGCCCAGTTCAACAGAATCAAGCAGCACACTCAATAATGGAGTGGGGATGGAAAAATTAAACAGTGGAGTGGGAAAAAACAAAGTTTGACCCAGCTGAGATGAAAAAAATGGGACAAAAACAAACTGGAGTGGTTAGGAATCTTGACATGGTTTATAACAAAAGAGAGTGCCAGGAACAGGCTGGGAACAACATTTATTCACATTAACTAGAAAAACATAAACCAGTTTAACTTAATCAGGAGAGGGTCCACAGGAAACGGCCCTGTTGTGCTCAAGGGGACTCAAAAGAGAACTGAGCTTGCCATATATACCCACCTTTTGCTGAAATCTGTTGATATCAAACAATTTCTATCAGATTTGATCTTTATCCTGAGCTGATGCCCAAAGAATCCAACCAGATTTTGATCAGAATAATGCTCATATCGCAAGATTACCTCCGTTCATGACATCCATACCACTATTCTTGCCATGGCTAGCAATGTGAAAAACACCATCTGTCTCACCTCGGAGAATGGGGGTGACACATTGTCACAGGTGAACAAGATCAATGGACACGAGCTGATCAGGAGCAACATGAGCTGTCAATTCACCAAAATAGGCCCAGAAAAAGCACACATGAGGACAATGGTAGAAGGCGTGCAAAGCTGCTTCTTCTAAACCAAGGTCAGACTGATGACAGTTGGGCAAATTTGCCCAGCTTCATCTGAAGGCTATGTTATTAAGAGGTAGCATGTTATGAACTAATCACTAGGCAAGGAAAAACTCAGGGTCGCTAAGGTAGTTCACCACTGATGACCAAGACCAGAAAGAACGCAACTCTACGCTGACCACAAAGGTTGTCCATGGCAACCCTCTCTACTAGATCACAATACAATAGCCTATAAGGCTGTGAAAAGTCAGTGGACTGAGGCAGAGCCCTTAAGGCTACCCAACATTTTTGCAGGAATTTTGATTGATTCCAAGGTTTACAATGGTACTCAGCCTAACAAAACGGAGAGTGTGATGGATGGTAATGCTAGGGAAGGCGTCCCTAACACTTTCTTCCAAAATCAAATCTCCCATCAATGCACGGCATAGAAACACCAACCTTGAAGTATGCCAATGGCACAAGTGCAGCATTCCCAGCCCCCCATGACACGGATGTTGGGCAACAGTCTCTTAACATACCAGATGCTTGGAACCACCCCACAAACAATAAAGCGCCTTCTTTCAGTTCTTGTAGAGAGGAAGTACAGCTGATCAATAAAGGATAATCACCTCTGCCTTACCCTTCATGGACAACTGCCATCAAAGCCAAGTCATTGCTTTGAGCTTTGACTGTATGTCAGAACAATTCTTCTTCAGCTGAAGACTGGGCCTGAACCACACTCCAAGAATGCAGATGGGTCCATCTGTCCAACTAAAGGACCCCAGAAGCGCAACCCCCTTCCTGGCACCTAACTGCAAGCCGGATGACTTGTCATGTTTAATTCTGGCCCCCATCACCTTCTTGTACTACTCAGGCACCTTCTGTACTAATGCAATGCTGCTACGGCATGACACAAAAATAGACACCTCATTAGTGTACACAGAAAACCTGGCTGGACCTCCAGGGATGGCAATTCCATGTAGGGCCAGACTGCATGCCATGTCCATTAGCCGGTGAAGGAGGGGCTCCAATGCCAAAGTGTAAAGTAAGGGCAATTGAGACAGTGCAAAAGTGCTTGACTGTTTCCCATTCACCTGTACCACAACACTGGGGGAGTGAAACAGGAGGCTGATCCACTTGCAGAAGTCAGGTTCAAATCCAGCAGCCTGCAGGACAGCCACCAGGTACCGATGGTTGAACCTCTCAAATGCCTTGGACTGATCTAAATTGATCAGCACCACTTCCTCGTCATCTTCTACACCCTCTATGATCATGCAGACCAGATCCAGGTTGCTTTGAATTGTTTGTCCCATCACAGCACAAGTCTGCTCGGGTCACAACAAGTTCATGATAACTGACTGCAAACACTCCATCAGGATCCTGGCCCAAATCTTTAACTCTGTGTTTAGCAGAGTTATGGGCCTATAATCATCTAATTCCTGCCCAACACCCTTGCCCTTTTTTAACAGTGTGATCACACCTCTGGAGATCTGATTGGGGATGGATCTCTGCCAGAACCAGTTTTTGAACACCACTGTCAAAATTGGAACAAAGTTGTGCCACAAACTCAAGTACAGTTTGTAGAGCAGACCATTAAGTCCCAGAGACTTGCCACTGCCAATCCTCTTCAATGCCAAGTGAACTTCATCCTCTATGACTCACCCTTGCAGCTAGCTGCTTCAGTTGGCAAAAGCCGAGGAATATCAGCCAAATAGCTGTGAAACTCGTCACTACTGAGTCCAGGCTCCTTGGTAAAATGGCTCTTGAAATGCTGCTGAAACACCTCACACATACCCACAATTGACCTCAAAGTATGCCCCTTCCATGGTACTGATCTTGCGAATGTATCAATTGGAACCTCGACAGATCTCTTCCTTGCATAATTCTGTACCCATATTCACAGCTTCATTAGACATCTTGTTTAACCTACGTCTAATTAACTGACCTGGTAGCGCTTGCTAGTCTCATGCTCCAGAGCTTGTCTAGCTAGTGATATCTCTAGGGAATTCCCCCCCAGCCTCCACCCGGGACAGACTATCCTCTAGAGTCTTCTTCATCTTAACCCTCTCTAAGGCAAGTTGTTGGCTATATTTAGTAGTGAAAGACCTGATGCTATCCTTAAGCCTCTCCCACCACTTATTCCCAATAACCACACCCACTAATTTACTCTGCACTAATCTAGTCAGCTGTTGCCGGAAGTCCTGCCTGTCCAGTATCCAGTGTCCAGCCATTCTAGGCCTAGCGCCTAACACCATCCAGGCACAGATAAGTCTATGGTTCGAATAGTCTAAATGGTGGAATGTGGGACAATCTAGCAAAATCTGATCAACCCTTCTAATTAACATTCTATCCAGATAGCTGGCTACGCAGAGAGATGGCCACTTAAGAGCCCACATCCACTTCTCCCACCTGGATGATCAACCCGGTATCTATCTACGAGCCTAAACTCGCCAATCAGATCCTCCAACCTACGATCGCCTGATGACCTCCTGCTAGCTCCCCCCCTGTCTATCTTGGGGTCCAAGATGGCATTCCAGTCCCCCATTAAGACTAAGCATGATGAATCGACCAGGAACGACCCTACTGACGGAAAAAGTTGACATGCTCCCCTTGGTTGTTGACCACATGAACCGTATTGACCTGAAATGAGCCATTGCTCATGGCAATATTGGCCACAATCAACCACCCCAACAGTGTTGACATGGACAAGGTCCACCCTCATACACAGGGGACGTTTAACTAACAAGGAAACACCTTTGGCCAGCTGGTCCCCGTATGCTGAATAAACAACAAAGTTGCTAGACAGCACATGTGCATCAACATCACAAAGTGTGTCTCCTCAATCACAGCTACATCTATGCCAAAAGACAAGAGATTATGAAGAAGACCGGCAGCCTTACTCCGATCTCTCAAGCCCCTCACATTCAAGCTAGCTAGGTTGATAGACCTCTTTTAAAGTTACAAGTTCCTTAAACACAGACTGGACAGAAATCTATGGTGATCAAACCCCAACAGTCAAAGGCATCCAGTTCCAATATCAGTTGAAATTCAACTTTCCCTGACAATACTGCCAATGTCCATTGGGAAGGTTAATTTTAAGGTTCTATATAAGGAGGGATGAAGCAAAACTGGGACCCTCCCTGAGTACATGTTTGAAAATCTTTTTAAATCTGGTGACTCAATTTGGGCCATCCAGATCTTTGGAAAGGCATCTTTTGTGCCCACCAGATGGCCCCATACTTTGAGATTTCCTTTGGTATTTCAGATCAAAGTAATTACACTGGAAGGCATGTGGAAAGTTGGTTGGCCAGTCCAAAAGAATGACTGCTAAAAACATCCACTTCTCAAATTTATAGACAAATCTTACAGATGCATGCTGGGATTTCCTTCTAACCAATAAAAATGGGTCACTTCTTGGTCTCATCCACCATATTTTTGTTCTTGTCTTGAAATCAGAACATTATAATCACTTGAGTGTATCCCTTTTGCATGTAACCACTATTCTTACTTTGTGAACTTTTTGCCTTATAACTGTTGTTTTACCTAGTTTTGTCTTACACATATATAGTCTGCTTACTATCATTTTGCCCTGTTTTTTTTTATCTTTTCTTATTGTTAATCGGAAACTTTGTCAATTCCATTTGTTGAGTATTTTTGCCAATTACACTTAATCAGGTCCAATTATTTCATAATCTGTTTCCTTTATATATTTGAAATGGACTACAGATGTAATTATTTGAGAGAATGAACATTTTTACATATTTGTCTAATAAATTCTGTCACAGATTATGTAAACACCTAATTTTAATTTATGTGATGATTTCTCATTTGTAAAATCTTTATTATAACATTTTATTTCTGTCTTGACCAAAAGTTAAGCTGACAGCTGTGTTTCATCCATGGGTAGATTGTTATCTGCTATGGAAAGAAACTGGGAAAACACTTAACTAAAAAAGAGAAAATAAAGCCTTCAAGCTAGCTCCTGAAAACTAGTATCATTAAAACAGAAAAATTACAAGATAACTTTGTAGATTGCTTATCTTTCATGTGTAAAAGAATCAAAGAAAAAATAGTGATTGCTAAAATTAAAAGTAAATGAACTTGATCAAATAAACAAAATAGAAAGAAAGTCTACCCTATGGCAAGAATGTTTCTCACTGACAATAGAAGTTGGTATCTGAAACAAGATAAAAGTCAGGATTTTTTAAAATATTAATTTTTAAGGTAGGAAGGTCCTCTTCACTTAAAGGACTGATGTAATATAATTTCTATCCCGAGTCCTTTTGGATTGAGTTAAGCCAATATAAATTATCACTATGGAGATGTTTGATATGACAATAAATTGTACTCTGTTGAGAAAAATGGCAAGTAAATCAGCAAGGAAAAGATGTGATTTCAAGACCAATATATAAAGCTATACTTGGTTCATGATTGGAGACACACTCTTAGCAAACACTTAAACTGATATATGATATTGGACTTTTGTATAGTATATTTTTTGAGAAGTGTTGTTGATAACAACTAGGTTGGACATTTTAAACATTTTACAGTAGATAATGAATCTTAGTTATTAGTTACATCAAATATCTCCACAATAGTATCTACATTAAAAGCGAAGGGCCATCTATAAACTATATGTATATATATTCATAAATGCATACACATCAGATGTGTAAATAATATAATGATTATTGGTGTCAAAATGGAAATTGCTTGGCAATTGATTCTGTTTAATTGATTCTGCTGTTGCATTCACTTTACACTAATGCCTTTGGAGAAGGTATCAATCCATCTTCTGCTACCTATGGGTTAAACAACAGGGCAGACAGATTGCCTTGAGTGATAGCCAGTCTAGGAGAAGGAAAAAGGAATTCATACATGTAGAGGACTGTTTGGAGACTTCATGGCACACTGCACCATTTCTTTGAAAAGTGTGGGTGGTTCTATACAAGACTTTACCGCTTTAATCATCTGTGTGGGTAGCCTAGTGGTTCAGTTATAAAATTAACTCTCAGGTGTAAAAATTAAAATTAATAGTAGAGTTTACTATATATATATATATATATATATATATATATATATATAGAGAGAGAGAGAGAGAGAGAGAATCATTTCACTCTAAGCAAGGCAATAAACCCACAAAGATGCAAGGGTTTAGTGAGAGTGAAAGAATCTGAGAAAAACTATTATTAAGGAGAGAGGCCAATAAAAGAACAGGAATTAAGGAGAAAGAAGATAATGGTTGACAATGCATTTACATTTTTGAAGATCAAAGTTGACTAAAAAGCAAAACTGTAGAAGAGACTTCCATGAGCGAGAAGTATGGAAGAAGAAACTGTTAGCATATAACTTATGGTCACATCTAGCAATTTCAAATATAAAATGATGAGACCTAACTGCCAATCTAGTACTGCACTTGAATTCATAAAGTCATGGTACCAAAGAAGAAAGCTCATCAGAAGAGTTACCATGAAAATATTTAAAGAACAAACAGACACACACACACACACAAATATATATATATATATATGTATGTGTGTGTGTGTGAAATGTGTATATATATATATATATATATATATATATATATATATGCAATTTATTATATATATGATTTATATATTATATATGCCTGGTACTTATTGGAAGGCGCTCAATATCAGTGAAAGAGCTAACATATTTAGTTGGATTGATGTGAGTTTGTGGCCCTGGGTTTCACACTTTTGTGATCATCAGACAAACTGATTAATTTTTAAATTTTGGATTTATATAGGGTTGCATATATCGGTGTTTTTATGGAAGTGGGAGGAAAAATTGTCGTCAGGATGCCACCCATACTTATGCAAACATACATACACGCCTGTACACTCATTGACGTACACAGACACACACACATGCACACTCACCCAGCAGAGCTCACACAAACATAAACATAGGTGAACAGTATGGGACTTGGTATATATATGTATATATGTGTTGTTGTGTACATACGTACGCATTTGGTTGCTGAATTCAATGTTGGATTGTGCAGCGAAAATTTTTTTTAATTGTTGCGCTGTCAACACGCAGACCGTTTTTCTATTTTTGTTCGCTAAATAATATTTTCTCACACACACATATATACATATGATGGGGTCTGTGTAAGACTACGATAGGTAAAAATTGCTATTATTTTTAATTTTTTAAGGCTGTTTTTTAAAGCCGGTTATTTGCTTGTTTTTGGCATAGATGGTAGAGATTCCAATTTGTAATACTCATTAGTATTTATGCAGTGGTATTAATTTTGCTGGGGGAGAGAGAAGTAATTATAATTGTGGGCTGGTAAGTTAATGGCAATTGCGAACTAATACGCCAATAGTAATTTTGATGTGGTAGTAATGGTAGTGGTGGGGGGAGCGGGTGATGATAATAACAGTTGTAGTAGCAAATAGTTATTGTAAAGTGGTAGAAGTGATTAGTAATGGTGGTGGAATGATAATAACAATAATTGCAATTATTATGATGGTAGTTTGAACTAGAAAATAATTGATGGTGTTATGGTATCAGTGGTCTCTCTTTTCCTGTTTATAGGGTCAATGGTGATTTATGTGGTGGTGTTTGTTGGTTGTTTTTTTTTTTATATAACCAGGGCTTGACCACCATATCCAACACATTGATGCATTGGCTGGCATTGTTTCTGATGTAGAGCAGCATAACATGGCCTTCATTGCTCATGATTTCCAGAACTATCAAGGAAAATGTGAAATGCCTCATTGTCTGTACCTCCATGGGGTTGAAATAGAGCCACTTATTGTCCCTCCTATTTATCTAGCCATTTTCAAGAAGTTCATTATCTCTGAGTCACTCTGATTGGTGATGAGTACCATGAGCATATGTGACTTTTCATTTCCTTTGCTGATAGAATTTTTTTTTACTCCTGTGGCAGTGGAGACTTCAGGGGTTATTGGCTCTCATTCGATGGTGTTCCTTCGGAGGATTGGCGCGATTGCGTCTCGATTAAGGAACGAGCCTCGCGAAACAGAGTGGCTCTTGCAGCGTGTCTCACTGGCGATGGTTCGAGGTAATGCTTTCTCCATCATAGCGGCTGGCAGAGGATAGAAAAAATTGTTTATAGTTACGTTGTTCTGGATTTGTCATCATTGGTCGACCGAACTTGCTTTGTTTCAATGACTTTTGTTTTGTTAATATTAATTACTTTATACCCATTATTATTAAAAAAAAAAGAAATCGGCTTCCAAAAATTTAAAAAAAAAAAATTCTCAGCAATGTTGGGACTCGACGCTTTTTCTCAGAAATAGAAACTTGACAAAGGGACGTTTTAAAAGCTGTCATATGTGATTTATTTTATTTTATTTTTTCCATAACACTCTTTTCTTTTCCTACATCAAATCACAATATTTTACATTTATTTTAACATTTTCCCATGTTAATCACATCGATTTCGTCACAAATATTTATTTTTAATTTTAGTAACTTTTAAATTTTAAAATTAACACAGCATTTATAAGTTGCAAGATTGCCATGGTAATAATTGTTACCTAAATTTTTTCAATTGTTCTTATAAGGTTTTTATTGAATGAAATGTTGACAACAGTATAGAAGAATTTAAATACCCTACTGGTTTTCTTGTATTCTATCATATATACATCTGAGAATGTGAGAAATGGCAAGTGCTGCATACCATTATGTTAAAATATATTCTATTTATAACCTACTAAATATGGGTCTTCATATACCTGGTGCACTTTGTATATATTATATATAAATATGTGCATGGGAGGATGTGTCAGCAGTGTAACAGATATCAATGTAGAAAAGAGAATCAGTGAACTGAGTTCAAGTTTCAGACTAGTTTATTGTGTTCTCTTTTACACAAATACCTTTGGGAAAGACAAGAATTTGTCTCTTCTCCTCTCACAGATATGTTAAATAGAAGCATAGGCCAGCTTCAAAATCACAAACCATGGAGAAACCAACAGAAACTGATTGCAGTATCTTTCTCAAGAAGGCATGGAAATTCACAGATACTAAAGAAAAACATGTGGAAACTCATGATTACCTATAACTAGAAGGAACATAACATTTTAAAAAATTACATGTAAATACATAAAAATTATTGTGTGAATATATGTATATAAGTGCGTGTGGGGGTGTGCACAAATATGATTTTATGCATATATGTGTGTATGTATATGGATGGACATTTACAGATTCTTGTAGTATGTGCTCTGAATTGGACTAAAAACAGTGGCAGACAAAATTTACACATGTAAATGGCAGGTTGTCATTACTTGTAGAAGCGAAAGGAAATGGAATAAATTTCAACAATGCAATATTTTCATATGTTTTATATGTAGCTTATAAATGATAAACAAGAAATAAAATATAATTGCACACATACAAAAATAACTGAAAAGAAAGAAAACATTAAAATCCTGTTATCAAATATTGTGTGTCTGTATGTGTGTGTGATATATGCGTGCACGCGTGTGTGTGTGAAAGAGTTCAATCACCATGAGAAGGATATCTCCAAGCTGGGAACAAGTACTGTGTTGGTGTTGCCACTAATGCATGCTGAAAAAAAAAGAAGGAAAAAAGAGAGGAAGGAACAGGAAGTGTCCAGTTTCTATAGTTCTTACACAGTCACCTAACAGCATCTTGGTAAACCAAGTGGGGGTAATCTCACAACATCCATACATATGGAGAAAATATAAAAACTGAATTGTTGATCAAGAGAGGGTGATTTTATTCATTTTATAAAGTGGGAAAATAGAATTGGTGTTTGACATTTGCTATATTGGGATCATCTTGGTTTAGAGCAACAACCTGATAACAGTCATTATTTCTCTATATTCAAATATTGAAACATTCCTGAAGCAGGTTCACAATCAATCTTTCTCTAGTTGCTTTTAATTTGGTTTGAATTTAATTTTCGTTGATGATGATGGGTATTTAAGGTTATATGATATTGAACAGCAGTTCTTGTTCAATCACCAAAGTTAAGCAATGTTGAGCCTGGTTAGTATTCAGATGGGGGATTGCTGTGGAATACCAGCTGCTGTAAGCTACACAATTGGCCTAGCCGCTTATATTTATACTAACAGAAAACCTCGATATATGGAAGTGCTTTTGGATTGACAGGTTACAAGATTGAATGGATGAGTGTTGAGTGTTAATAGGTGGATATAGCCACATTTATATGGATGATTTTGAAGTTCCGATATTTCCTGAGAAATAAATGTAACCACCAATTTCTAGTTTTAAAAGCAATAAAATGGTTTTGGAAACCAATTTCTTTCCCAGATTTGAATTTATTAGTTGATGAAAAAGAAGAAAAGAAAAGAAAAAAGAAATTATATGAACAGAAAATTGCTTCTTACTTCTATATAATGTTATGGCTATGAACTTTCTACAAGTTGATTTTTGCAGCAAGTATGATGGTTAAAGGGAATAAATACAATACAAGAAGCCAATTTTGATGTTGGGTTCAGGAATAATGGAACAGAAGACAAAAAACGGCACTTGATAAACTCTGTAAAAGGCTGAAATGGATTACGCCTTTAACATGAACTCCTTAACCACTTAGTAGTAAGCAAAGGGGATGTACCCCAAGAGCATCACAACCAGACTACATTGTTTCCATTTTCAAAGATGTGCATTTGAAGTGTCCAGGTAAGTAGAATGTTAAACCTATTGCTTCCCAACCAGCTGAGATCTCTACACAAAATTCAGTATATTTGAAGGTAAGTACAAATAGGTATAGGCTATGACGTCTCCTTCTCAAACTGAAACAATTATTTTTCAGCTTTTATTGCCTCCAACTAGAGTCACTACTGACTTAGGTCATATTAATTGTAAAAGAGTCTCTTTATCTATCTGTCTGTAGGTATCTATCTATATATCTATATATCTATCTATCTATCTATCTATATATATATATATATATATATATATATATATATATATATATATCTATCTAGAGACTTTATTCTGACTTGTTTTTGCATACAACAGTATATGGATTGGTTGGTAAGAGGGTGGAACTTAAATATTTATACGGATTTCCATTCAGAGGGTGAACAATGGTTTATTTTCTGTGGGATATAATGCAGCCACACAATGTTTCAAGTGAATTAGTTTACCATTCATAGCCTGTATTCTCTGACCTTCAAGAATCTTTCCAAATTGGTGCATGACCCAACTCATCACTTATCTGTTTTTCTTTCTCTTTCCTGGAATTCCTCCAAGAAATGTTCTTAAATCTTTTGATTTTTGCATTTTCTCTTGTAAGCTTTTTACTTTCTTTTTTTATTTTATTTTTTATTGTTTCGTGTCTTATATCTTTTTTCAATTTTCTTTCCTTTTTTTGTTTCTTCTTTTTTGTCCATCAAATTCTTTCTTTGCATATTTAGTTCTTTCTTTCTTTTTTGTCTTCCTCATTGTTTCCTCCATTTTCTTTTTTCTATTTTTCCTTCTTATTCAACTTTTCCTCATCTTCTCTCTCTCCTTCCATGTCATCACTGCATTCTATTGTTTTATCTTTTTTCATTTCTTCTTTTAACATTTCTTCTTCATTCTTCACTGCTTACTTCCTTTTCATTCATCATTATCTTCTCCTCTGTTTCCATGTTTATCTTAAATGAATTTTTAAAAATTTTTCTTTCCATCTTTTTTTCCTTTCTTTCATCTTTCATTATGTTGATTATGTTTTTTATCTTATATTCCCAATTATTTCAACATGTCACCTTTTCTTCTATTCATCTCTCACCCACCATTTTTGGATGGCTTCCATGTAATTTCTTTTTTATTCTTACCTGCTCTTCACATCACAAACTGACTTCTAAAACATCTGCATATCTGCTTTAAACAACATCATTTTTCTTTTTAGGCAACTTCTCTTCCTTCTCAACTTTTTCTCAACAGGATTTTGCAGACTTTTCTTTTGCACACAAATACAAACTATTTGAGATGATTACAGATTTACTTGTTTTTACTTCTGTTATTCTTGTCTATTTGCAAAATATATTCTAATACTTTATATATATATATTAAATATATGTATATACATAAGCATTCATATATGTGAATGTATATATATGCAAGAGGAGGTGCAAAAAAATTATGTATATATATATATATATATATATATATATAATTCTTTCTAAAATATAGTTAATAAAAATTACAAACATTTTTGCTTGAGAAAAATGTTTAAATTGCTCAGTATTTTCTATTTTTAAAATATATTAAGTACTCTTATTTGTATAACCATTTCTCACAAAACTAGCACTTGGCTTGCTGTTTTTGTTGTATTTTGTTACACATTTGGATTTATATATCATCATTATATATATATATATATATATATATATATATATATATATAGTAAGAATAAATAAATAAAGCTTAGAATAAGCTAAAAGCTTAAGGTATTTAATTAAAATCATGGTGTAATAGATACCTCTCACTCCTGAATTATATAAATAAAATATTAGCTATTGGCTCTATATTATATCCACCTGATGATTGTTATTTCATGAAACTCTGTGTAGTGGATTTTGATATAATTGTTCTAACAATATATATATATATATATATATATATATATATATATATATATATATATATATATATATATATGATTAAGTAAGGGACATTGGGAAAACCTTTGTAAATTTAACTTGTTTCGCTATTTATTTTACTTCATAAGAAATCACTGGAAGTAAATTAAATTTATGAAGATTTTACTACTTGTTGCATATTTAATGATAATGTCAGATTTTCAATGCATATATATATATATATATATATATATATATATGAAAAATTAGAAAAAGTTTTTGTGACATGCTTCAGCCATTAGGAATTCATCAGACTTGTTTATGCTGAAGTTCTGATGCATTCCAAAACTTTTTCCAATTTGTCATACATATTTTTTTCAAAACTGTTCTTGATATATATGAATTTATATATGTTTTATCCCATATATATATATATATATATATATATATATATATATATGTGTATATATATATATTCAACCATGTTTGGTTAAATAATTTAGATGTATTATGTTTATTTGAATTTAAATCTTTTCAAGTCAATGGATTAATTTTTGGGTTACTGTAGAAAACTGATTAGGAAAAATTACAAAATTTTCTTTCAAATAATTTTTATTTTCCTAAGTATTTTCAATCCCTTCTGAGATCATCTTCAGGGGTTGAGTGTCTGTGCATATGAGTGTGTGAACACAGCAAAATTCAAAATATTTATCCATTTTTTTCACAATTGGCTTCAACCACAGCTGCCAGATGACTTTGTAATCTCCTGCAACCCTTCTGGATGCTCTCCTTGTTTCAGTTGGTAAATGCTGCTATAATCCTTGCCTTCATTTCATCTTTGGTGTTACTAGGAGTTTGGTTGATCTCTCACACAATTGTGCCCCACACATAATAATTAAGGTGGTTGCAGTCTGAGAAATTAGATAACCAGATATAAGGGATAATGTGGTTGCAGAAATTGTCTGATAGCCATGGTTGGGTTCTCCTGCTTGTGTGGTATGGTGCAGAATCCTATTTCCAGACATATGGCCTTCCAGCAGCCACCCTATTGACCCAAGGCAGCACCACCTCTTCAGAATAGTTTACAATTTCCTGATGAGATGCATTGATACGCATTGAAACATGACTGCAATTATGTAGCGATTTCGACACGATTTCGGTGTAATATTCTAAGTATATAATATATATATATATTATTTATTTGTTTAGATGGGTGTGTGTATATATTTGTATGGAGATGTGTAAGGTTTTATATATATATTATTTATGTGTACGTATGTGTATGTCCGTATGTATATATGTGTGTAAATGTATACATATGTAGGAGTGGATGTGTATGGATGTATGTGTATATGTATGTGTGTTTATATATATATATATATATATATATATATATATATGCATATATGTATATATATATATATATATATGTATATATATATATATGCATGGGTATGTGTATACACACCTATATATATGTATGTACGTGAAAATATAAATATGTTGTTGTGTATGGGCGTATACGTATGTGTTTTTGAACATAGAAATATAGGTCCTTGCTAAATTAAATAATCATTATTTTTAATATGTTTATATTAGATTTGTAACCTGTAGTCGATATTACCGTTGTCAAATTTTCTTGATTACACAGCGGCCCTTTTATAAATGCCCTTCGGTTTTAGTTCAGGCCCTGACGATTACATCTAGCATGAAACAGACTGTTGCCTCTAAGTGTTGACTTCTATGTTCAATTTTATATTTATATATATATATATATATATATATATATATACTTTTTATTTGAAATTTTATTTTTTGTTTTGTTTTAGCATTTTATTTGATTTCTATCTTATTTCAAAATAATGCATTTCAAGGGATTTCAAATATTTATTCTCAATTGTGTGTGTATATATATATATGTGTGTGTGTGTATGTTTATGTGTGTGTAAGAAGAAGAAGAGGAGGAGGAGGAAAGATAGAGAGAGAGAGAGAGTGAATCTAGTACAGTTACATCCATTTATCTATTTGGATATATATATATATATATATATATATATATATATATATATATATATATATATATATAGTTATATCCATTTATCTATTTGGAAAAATAAGCGTGTGCATTTCAAAATATGTTAATATCTGTTTAAGGTGCCTTTTGAAATTTTCCAGGGAATTAAAAAAATTTTCATTAATGTGATTTGGTAAAAACTAGAAAACTTGATAATCCTAAGAGTGAATATCTGCTGAATATGATGGATGAATGAAGTGATGCCTGCTAATCTGCAACAGATTTTGTCTAGTCATCAAAAACACATGTGGTCTAGCATTATGCTGATAGAATATTTCACCTTTTCTCTTAATTGATTTCAGACAAATGCTTTTCATTGATTGCTGCTTTCAACGAGTTTAATCAAGAGCAGTACTTGTTTGAATCAATCATTTCCTTCTTCAGAAGAAATTCATTGTTTAGGATTCTGTTATAGTTCCACCATATACATAATCTCACTTCTTAGATCAATTTTGGTGCAGTTGATGGTAGTTCATTTTACTTGCTTCACAATCTCTTGGAGTATTGCTAATATATCAGTGCTACTTTTGCCCAATCCCCCCTGTCCAGCCTTGACGGAGTTTGAATGTGATTATGTGGACTTGTGGGTGATGAATTGTTTTCCACCTTATATCCCCTTTCCCACAGATGAAATATTTTTAGCCTCTCACTATTCTATCACTATGTCCATGGCAAATGTTCAGATGAGCTACATTCCTTAGTTCCACCAGTTCAGACTTTCACAACTAAGACCTGACATGTCATGTAAACTAGGACAAATCATACCTATTACCTTCCTATTCCATTAGTAAGAAGGAAGTTCCATTTAGATAGCTTCGTTCCAAGAACTGCTGCTTTGTGGAACAAACCTCTGAGAGGATGCTTCTCCAATCACTACAATTCTAATCTCAAGTTGGCAAACATTAACTTTTGTGCCCACAAAAAAAAAACAGTATATAAAAAAGGATTCTTGACACCGCTATTATTTTGTACTTCCTTTACCCTTTTGTCAATGTTATTTACAAGATTATAACAATATGTAAAACAAGTACAGTGTGATATTTATTATTTACCTTTTATAAAAATTTATTATTTACCATTTTAAGCAGAAATGGTAGAAGAAGAAATAAATGTGAACAAAAATCTGAAGAAGGATAGAGCATACAATGGCCAAAATGTTGTGAATATGGCAATGAAGATGAGGATAACAGTCTGAATAATGTAAGTAATGTAAGTAATCATAATACCTCATCTCAGAGATATGGACAAAAATCATTTTATTCAAAAATTTAAAAAATATCAAAATATGTAAATTATCTTCAATGCAATATTTGTTATTTACCATTTTATAAATAACTAGTTTTTTTTTGTACATAATTTTATAAAAATATCAATAAACGGAAAGAAATGCGCAGAAAATGGATTTTGTCAAAATCTATAATTACACTTCCTTGTCATTATCTGTTTATTTAAATTTTCATGTTTGACAGATATTTTTATAAATTTCTGGATAAAAAAAAATATTTTCATATTTATTTCTTTATAAATTGATAAATGATAAACATCACATTGTATTAATTTGTATTTTTAGAATATTGTTAATATAAAATTATTCTTGTAAATGAATAATCTAATAAATAAACAGTGTTTAATATTTTTGTTTAAATTCTCAAAGAAAATGTATAAATTCACTTGTTTCACGTGTTTGGGTTTTATTAAAATTCTAATCATCACTTTTTAAAACAACAAACATTGTCAGTAGAGTGAAGGTAGTTATAATAATAGTGGTGCCATAGGAAAAACTGTCCTTTTGACACACTGTTTTATTGCTGGCACAAAAGGTAAAGATTACTCTCAAGACTAGGGTAAAACATTATCTATCCTATATATCCTTATAATATGGATTACTTACTTGCTCCCTTTTTTGATATGCTTATATAGCAACTCTCACATTGATATACAATCTTAACTCTAATGAAAATAATGAAGCTGGTGCAAATGCTTTTCAATTTTCATTAAGATATTTTGAATATATTCACTCTTTCCCACTCTATATAATGTTGATTGTTCTTCCCAACTGTCTTCATTTGTTTGCTGCCAGTTCCGACTGATTTATCTGACCATGGATCATCATTCAACAGGAAATATCCAGCATGAAACTTCACAAACCTCTTTTGATAAATTTTATCCTTTACACAGCCTTATTTATAAACTGCATATATAAAAAGAGAAGTACTTTTACCAGTGGCAGACTGGCTCACTGGGAGACCAGGGAATTTCCTGGTGGGCCCTAAAGTGATGGCCCATCACTTTAGAAATAACCAAAAAAAGTAAAAACTAAAAAAAAAAAAAGAAAAGAAACATATTGCATAGATGCTGGGAAGACTTAAATAAAGGTTCTTTGATGCTATGATTTCTTTCGGTAGATAATAGATATCCTCAGTTCCTTTTTTTTACATTTTTAAGGATATTTTTTAATCTTGTTTTGGTTAACATATAAAATATATTTGTTTAACATAAATAAATAAAACAATATTGAATAGATGTAACGTTTTATTTGCCTAAAACTTTTATTTTTATTTGATTCCTTTGACTACATTTGGAGATTTAATGGGTCCTTTTGACTGGACCCTTTTACAAGTTTTCCAGGTAGAAATATTTGACCCAGTCCACCACTGACTTTTACCACTCTTAAAATAAAATGCTTATTTTAGAATGTTTATTTTCTTCCATTTTCAATGTTAAAAAAAAAACAATAAACAAAAATATGCTAACTTTGACATAGTATCTAATTTTCTATAAGTTAGGGAACAATTTTCTCACAGATGGAGAAAAAAGATTTGAAGCTACAAAGGATGCTGAATAGCATGGACATAACTTTTGAGAGGAATAGAAACTACAAGGAAATTGTTGCTAGCAATTATAAAGAGAAATCTAAAATTTTGGAGGCACAAAATCAAGGTCTGGAGAATTAAACACTCACAGGGAGTATTGAAGGAAAGAGAAGCAAGGGTTATAGCAGAACAAGGATTATAATAACAATGAGGGCTGGTAAAGGGGAAAAAGTTACTCAGAGCAACACACAACTGGAAATTGTGGAGAGCTGTGATTGTTCACATTCTGAAAATACATGGCATATAAAAGAAGAATTTTTCGATTCTAGTTAATAATTATTTGCACAGAATCTGTGTGAATTAAGAAATGCAGTTGTTGTAGCTTTGATTTGACCACAGGGAGTTTTAATAAAGCAGAAGTATGTGAAATGGTTGAAATCTATTTACTATTTAAATTAAAGGAAGCGGAGAATAAGAGAGATGTAGGGTTATATCAGGATGATGGCCTAAAGCTACTTAGGGCCTGTAATGGCAGAAGAACAGATAAAATAAGAAATTATGAAGTATTTTTTAAAGAATTGGATTCTGATATGAAAAATTAAGACAAATTTGAAAGCATTGTACTTGATGTCACATTTGATCTCAGCAAAGGAGTATATTGCTCATATGGAAAGAAAAGTAAGATTTCAGTGTATATTAATATATCACAGGACTATTCATTGGTCATTTCTATGCATCTTGCCAAATCTGTAATAAGAAATCCAGTAATGGAATCATTTAGACCTTGCTGAGTCAGAGTATGAAATAGCATCAAAGAAGCAGCAAATTTGGTTTTCAAGAATAGAAAAAATATCAGCAGAAAAAGATTATTTGGTCCCACTTCATATAACAAAGCTGCATAATAAAAGTGGATGTATGTTCTTTTAAGCTACCTAACAAAAACAAATTTCCTGGTTACCAGTAAACTCTATATAATATTTAACAGAAACATCATAAAATTGAGCCATTGTTGCATGGAAAACATAATCCAACAAATAAAACATAACATCAAAGTGGTGTAACTGCAAGAATAGAAATAGCTGCCTTTGAGGAGGTAAATAAATTACTATTATAGTCTAACAGGCAACTGTGAAAGCTAGAAATGAACCTAATATATACTACATCAGTAGTATTGATGTGTCATAGAAACAAATATACTATAACCACAAAAATTCTTTTATGAGAAAGTAATATGCCAATAGTACAACACTTTTATGTATTTGTATAAATTGAAAGCTAAAGGCAGAGAAACACTGGAGGTGAAATGGAAAATTTTAAGGAATTCATGTGCCTGCAAAGCAGAATCCAAAATCTGTAGACAATGCCCAGAAAAAAATAGTAATCCCCCCACCTCCAGCAGGATGGGCTACTGAACAAAAAATTCTGAATTTCTTTCTAAATGTAGACATGAGAATAAGTGTCTATTATGCTACCTACCCACATATGCATTTATAGACTCTTCTATGCTTGCATGTTAAAAGAATAAGACAAATATATTATTGCAAATAAATAAATAAATAACTGAGGTACTATAATTATATATTAGCACAAAATCATACAAAAAGCTAATACAGATATCAAATATAAATGATACCAGAAAGAATTAATTTTGAATTTACAAATAGAAAGAGATAGTGACTAGGTATATGGGTATATGGGTACTGTGACTGGAAAATATGTATTTACAGTTAGCAGAGGATAATTTACAAGCACAGCAAAACATCCAATTGTAATATTCAAATATCTGAAATCTAAAATTGATTAAAAATTAAAAAGAATATTTTTTATATACAAGACTTAATATGTGTATAATAAAGACATAAGTAATCTGAAAGATTGGTGGCAAGCATGTAGAAGCACCAACTTTTTAACCACCAAAATACACCAATTTCTTTGTTCTTGAACTTGTTTATTCCCAAGTGTATTTTTAATTCTATGAATTGTGCATTAGATTTTGTAAAAATTTGATGAAAATAGAAAGTCTTCATTGCACATTCAAAACGTTTGTTTTCACAAATCAAATAATTGTTACAGAATATCTAATAAATGTAATATATTAAAATAAAATATTTAAATGAGTATAACATATCTTAAAATGTGACTCTACAAATAAGGCACAAATTTGTGAAAGCATTTATTAATTGCCATATCACCAAAGTAAACATGCAAATTTCCATTGATGTCATACAGGGATATTGTCTTCTAGTGAAATAATAAAAAGCTAAAATTAATCATCTCCTTAGAAGTACTGAACTGGTAACTTGCTTAAACAAATTATCTTTTCTGTGGCACTAAATTGATGATTTGCTGATTTACTTCACGGTGATGGTAATATTAACTGTTTCCGTATAAGGAAACATTCAGCATTCATTGACTGAACAGCCAATGCTACCATCAGTAGAAATTTATGAAATCTTTCTATTAAAACAGTTTTTCAGGAAAATAGGTTTCTCAAGTCCAGTTATTCTTATTGCTCTTTCCAGTATTGATGGGGGATGAAGAATGAATCTCCTGTAACAATTGAGACTATTGCTATTGGCTACTAACCCCTTGTTTGAAGTGGTGTGGAATGTCAACATCTTGATTATGTCATTATTTTCTCTTTGAGTTTGATGTGATATACATTTTAGTTCTTGCTGCTATTGGAAATCCTCAAGTGATGGGGTAGCAAATAATCTAAAGTCAGAATTTATTCCTTTTTAAGTTAGTAGATAATAGTCTCAATGCTGTAATGTTTTGTTAAAATCATTAAGTAGATAGCAGAATAATTTCAGTCTCACACAAATCAGAATCATTTCGTATGAAAAGCCAATGGCATTCAAAGAAAACTTGAAGAGTCAGATAATTCTTTTATTGACCTTTTCCATGTGAGCTTCAAAATAACATGCAATCAATCTAAGTAATCCTTATAGAATGTTAACTTCCTTGATGGTATAACAAATGTCCACTTTGTTAATAATAAAGGTCACAGGTTTTTGTAGTGCAAGTTCTTCAAACTTACTCTTGTTACTAATACTAATCTATAATTATTAATTTTATTCTGTCTGTTTTTAATTATTCTTAACACTGAAATATTATATACTATCAAATGCTTCCTCATATAAGCTTTAAAAAATCACATCAGCAATCTTATCAGAAACCCAAAAAGACATAAAATATCATATAGCTAATTATTTTGGGTCTAGAAAATTTCTGAATCATGACAACATTTTAAGGAACATAATGAAATCTATTTTTAATTCCTTGTATGAGAATGAAGAAACCGTTTTAATTGTACTTGATAAAATGAATTCTGTGATTTTTAGGTTGGTGCTATTCAGATTTGGATGCAGTAGGAAACTTTATTTTCCTTTTTTTTAAATCTTCCAAGAAGTTAACTCATGGTAAATATATAAAATAAATCCATTAATTCTTTATAAATTGCTTTATTTACATTTCAGATATGAAACTGAGCAGATATGGCTTTTGGTAAAATATGAGTCAGGAGATGGGCATTCTGGATCAGATGGTGGTTTCTCCTGCAAAGAGGAATGCAGGTTCAAAACCTGCTGGAGAGCACATTTTCTTTATTAAGTTTTCTTGAGTGCTGAGACCAGTAGATGTAGTAAACGCTGTCTACTTAAATATGGGTATCCACTAAAATTAATGTTTGAATTAATTTGAGAGCTGAATTCAAATTCCCGTAGAGTTTGTTACAGTCACTTACAAACAAATACCCTTGGGAAAGGTATGAATCCATTTCTTCTCCCCAAGCTATGGGTTAAATAGTAAAACTGTTATCTGGAAAAATCATTGTTATTTCCAAAACAGTGTTAATGCAATATTCACTCACAAAAAAGAATCATTCTTACAATGTTAAAAAAAAAAAGTTTGTTTCATTTTTAACAAAAACACAAAGCATTGATAAGCTCTAAAAAATAACAAATATATTTCTGTCTCCTTTTTATTTACTTGGACAAACTCTCTTCAATTTTTTTAAGATTTAATCCTCTCACTGACACAAGAAACATTGTTGTAAAATCTAATAAAACCTGAAAATGTTTTGAAAGACATCAGAAATCCACCTTCAAGAGAAAAGAAGTTACAAGGTATTTTGTTAACTTGATAAAAATCTTGCAAAATTTGGTAATAGCTCCCAAAGTGGAAATATTTTTAAAAGAAAAATTAAGATTTTTCTGTTACAACATTATCAATACAAATATTCTTCCTTTCTAATCAACTTTACCTTCAAAATTTTATATGCAATGTCAATCATTATCTTCTGCCCTCTAATTTCTGTTCTTTTATTGTTCTTTCTCCTTAATAGAGTTTTCTTTTTCTTATATTTTGTCACATTCAGTAACCCCTTGCAGCTTAGTGGCTTTATTGACTTGTTTGGGGTGAAATGATTAAAAAAAAAAAAAAAATCAAGTAAATGAAAAAATATGACAGTATTCTCTTTATGAAATCCTTTAAAATTCACAGTGTATCGAACAGTAGAGATATCTACATGACTTCTTATTCATGAATTTTAAAATGTCAAAATTTAAAAAAAAGAAGAAAAAAAAATACCTGCAAAAACAAACACGTTGTTCACACTCTGAGAAAATCCATTGAAGAGAAAATACATAGGCTCCATGTTTCCCTTTGGTCAGTAAAATCTCATGAAAATAATTGATCCTGAGTAAAGATTAGCTGCAAAGCAATGATACTGCTTGCAAGAGAGAGACCAATATAAGGTTTAATCAATCAAAGATGTGTTGGATGTTGTTAAGCAGAGGTGAAAAAACTGTGACATGCCCTGAGGAGTCATGCTCTCTTTTTTTCTGATGAAAGAGAATAAATTGGAAAACTGAGTTTTGCTGAGCTTCCCATTTACAAAACATTAGATATGCTGAAAAAAAGAAGTAGAAAGATTGACTTGAATTTCAGAAGGATATTGTACATATCCTGTACTGAACTCTTGGGTCAACTTGGTATTTATACATTTGGTTATAGTAGTTTAAACAAGTAATAAAGTTACTGCTAGTAGAATTATGGTATAAAAGACGAGTTCTCAATTTTTAGGCTTGCATCAAAACCAACATGTTTAACAATAATTTTAGTAGAAGAACCAGGACATCAAACTTGAAACATAAAGGTTTCTTCTTTGGAAATATGGAAAATTGTTAAAAAATATGATCACCTCCTGAATTTTTAATACAGTGTAACCCGGATATAAGAGAAACCTGGATATAAGAGAGATTTTCTCTGGTCCAAAATTAGAGCCTGTGTTAATAAAACAAAATAGACCAAACCCGGATATAAGAGAAAACCCGGATATAAGATACTTCTTCTCCGGTCCCGACAATTCTCTTATATCCGGGTTACACTGTATTTGCTTTTTTCACTGTTCAGTTTTGGATGGATAAGGTTTTAGAAGTATTAAGATTGCTAAGAATGAAGTTCTACATTCTTGTCCCAGGAAATTTGCATTACCAGATACAGAATTTTATTTCTATAGAGAGCAATGCCAGAGACAAAATGACACCAAATCTTTCTAAAGTCTTTATTCTTCCTCATCATTGTCACCATCTTTAGTCTTCTTTGATGTGCTGTGCTCCTTCAAGATATGGGCATTCATAGCTCTTTACAATTTCCTGTCTTTTGTTATGTTCAATAACCTCTCACTTTTTACCACTCCTCTTGTCCTTGTTCTTCTATCCATTTACACAAACTTGTTAAATAGGTAACTTCCTGTTTCCTTCTATTACCCTTGCATTCAATATATCCTGAGAGTGTTAGATTCTTTAGGCCCTCTTTCCTTATTGTCTGTCCCAGAAATTTCAACTTGTAAGTTTAAGTATCTTTTTAATTCTTATTTTCCTTAAAATGTCTGTGTTACTCACATGTTCAGTCCATGGTATTCTCAGAATCTGTTAATAGAATCATATCTTTGTCACTTCAGGTCTCTACATGTGAAGTGATTGTTCAACATTCACTGCCATATAGGAGATTAGATATTACATATAAATATTACATATAGATTTATTTATAAATATTACATACAGATATTAGATATTACATATAAATATTAGATATTACATAGCAGTGCAGCACTCTTTTCTAATTAAATTTTCCTATCTTTTAATACGTTGCTCACTTTCTGGAAAATATCTTTCTTTTTCCTATGAATCTAGATTTCTGTCACATTTTCCATAATCTTTGATAGTTAAGTTTTTGTACCTGTTTAATTTTAGTATCTGTCTATATTTCTGAGATGAGGTATTATGTACACTATTCATAATGTAAATAGTGTGCTTAATTTTAATGTCTCCAATATGTAGCTCACATCTTGGGCTTTCTCTTTTACTGGTAACCATGCAGTATATCTTATTTCAGTTAATAGTCCTTTTTCTTGCTTTCCTTTACTACTTTATTTAATAGTACTTTCAGTTTTTCTTCTGAGTTTGTCATCAACACACTGTCATCCACATATCTTATGTTGTTGAGATTATGTCTGCTAATAATAAATCCTGGTAGGTCATCTAGTTCTCTAAGATTGTCTCTCTGTATAAGTTAAACAAATCCAATGAGAAAATACATCATTGTCTTACTCCTCTTTCTGTTTTTTGTACATTTACTGAACTCATTAGCTAACAACACACAGAATCTTTGTTTTCAGTAAAGATTAGAGATTAATACATTTCACATATAATTCAAGTCTTCCTAGCATTTCAGTTTGATCTTTGTATCATATTTTATCAAATGCATTTGTGCAATCTGTGTAACAAAGGTATAGGTCTTTCTACACACTGTTCTTGCCCTATTTTTAGTCTTAATCTGCTATGAGTTCTACCCATTAGGTTCCTAATGATTAGTTATTAAACTGATTGTCCAATGGAGTTTTCATTCATTTGTACCTGGCTTCTTTGGGCATTGCTAGGAGGACAGATCTACTGAGATTTTTCAGATTTTTCACCACTGTCATAAATTTAATTTGTTATTAATAAATGTCTTAGGGATATTGTTTTAATGGTAAGTCTGATAGGTTCGATAAGGTCAAATTAGGATCTGATCTAAAAACTGACCATCAATCTGTTGTTAGCTGGGGCAAGAAATAGCTTGATAATTTTAATGCCTCCTAAACATAACTGTTCTCTTTCAATATGCTTAAAGATTCTTTTTTGCCTTCCCTCAGCATGGCTGATGCTAAACTCCAGGTGAGTAACCTATTGCTCTTTTTCAGACTAATGTTTTCTACTGACATGGGAGTGAAAATATTATGTTGAATCAATTACTAGATCTGCTATTAGGAATGTTAGTTCATTGTGTTGTGCTAGACAATGTTTCTTGTCAAAATCTATCTTACATATTTATAAGTTTACCATTTGTCTAAACATTTGATATTGCTGTAACACCTGGTCTGGTGCTTCTGCTATGTAGTAAGAGATTCTTGATAAAATCCAAAGAAGAATCTGTATTGTTATAATTCCTGACCTGGTATCTCAGCTTTGTTTACTTTCCCATCACTGTAACATAGCCTCCCTGTTTTCATGATAATTGTTCTGATGAGCTTACCTCTTTCATACTTCAACTTTACAAATTTAATTGCATTACTAGATTGGCAGTTAGTTCTTATCATTTTACAGTTGAAATTACTGGATGTATTCATAAGTTCTATGCTAGCAGTTTCTTCTTTCACACTTTTTGCTTTTGAAACTCTCTTCCAGTTTCTTGCTTTCCAGTCAACTTTGATCTTCAAAAATTTAAATGCAATGTCAATCATCATCTTCTGCCATCTCTCTCCTTAATAATGTTTTTTTCAGATTCTTTCACACTCATTAACTCCCTTGTGTCTTAGTGGCTTTATGGCCTTGCTTGGGGTGAAATGATTAAAAAACATTTTTTTTGTAATTGTAATAACAACTCAGAGGCATGATAAGACTTAAGAAAGTCTTATTGAGCTTGAATAGGGAGGCACAGCTAGACTGCTTATTTATAGTATCTAAGTGGGAGGGAGTTCTTCTATCAAGGGAGACAATCGTCATCAAGAAAGTTAACTCCTGTTGGTCTATACCACAGTAATCTTACCAATCCTGAAATTGTCTAAGGATGACAGCATCTCTATTACAATGCCATATAGTCCTTTTGATTTGTTTCTGTTCCTCTTAGCTAATACCAATCTTATCTCAGGTTCTTCCATATTTGTATTACAGGTTTCGCTCTTCTATTGTTATGGAATACTTTTCCAATGTATTCCTGTCATCTTTGTAGTATCTTTTCTTTTTCTATTTCTCTTTTTAGATTTTGTGCATCTGTCAAAGATCATGTTTTCTGTCTTGTTATTTTTTTAATCTTTTTATGCATACCTGCTATGTGTATGTTACATAGTGTTTCTATCTCTGTACATTTCTTATTGAGCCATTAGCCTTTTGTTTGCTTGCATTTCTTTCTAATCTGGTTACAGTCAAACCAAGGAGGATATGATTTTTATGTGTTGCTGATGCAAATTTAAGGAAAAAAAATCATATTATTTCAACTGAAATGTTTTTCTTTTACTATGTGAACTTAATTGTAAATATTTTATTCTTGCACCAACCTATGAAAAAAAAATTAGGTGAATTTAATAGTAGTAATAGTCTTAGCATTAATGTGGACCATGCAATAACCACCTGTTCCTTTCTCCTGGTAAGCCTGAATATTTAGCTGTAACGAAAATGAACAGTAATTTTTTTATTGTTAACTCATTATGGCCAAACTAGAGAGAAAATGATTTTTTTGTTGTCAGTGTAAAATATAAGGTAAAAAAACATCATATTTGTTTTATTGAAATGTCTTTTCCTTCACTAACAGGACTTAATTGTAAGTATTTTGCTCTTTTCTTAGGAAAAAAACTGTCTTTCATACTGTTGTCATTTGTAATATTTCTATTTTATTTTGCATTTCCTTTTTACCCAATCATTTCTGAAATGATCTTAGTTATTAGGGATACTGTTTCCACTGATTAAGGCTGAGACTGGTAATTACAGAATTTATAATATTTTAACTGCTCAAATGAAGTGTTGGTAATTTGCTTATTTTAAAATTTCTTTGTGAATATGGCAGATTTTGGGTTAAAGAGAGGGCTTGTTTATAATTTTGAATTCTTGAAGTTGAATTGGTGTGTGTATTCTGTTGCAGGAGTATTGTGTATAAAGTAATTATCTGATACATGGCAGGCTAAGATCCCACGGCACAGTGAGAAAGAGTTAGGTCATAAGAGGAAAAAGGAAAAGTAACACTTCAGACTGAGAAAAAAGCAGCATCAATGAACAGACAAAATACGGGATACAATCTCTTAAGTTAACAAACATGAAAAATTTATTCAAATTTTTTAACAATGAATTAATATTGTAGGAATTTTCACAGTGTATTTCTACAATTGCAAATGTAATATTGTCAAAGTGTTCAGAGCAATTGGTTCTCTCTTTTTATAAAAGTCCTGTGGTTTATATCCTAAGAGTCTGTTGGGGAAAGATTCCATAGTTACTGTTTGTTGAATAAAAAAATGAGAGAAAGATTTGCTGGGTGTTCAAATAAAATGATGATATTTATTTAAAGTAAAATACACAAATTCTCTATTATGAAATAAAACTTTTTATTTAGAAAGTTCTTCTCTCTGACTGAAAAGGAAAAGGACATAAATAATCTTTCAGTAAGGAAGAAAGAAAGTGGAACTGGAAGACAAGATCAAAGGGAGTTTGCAGTTGCTTTGGTGAGAAAGACCAGACAACAAGGTTGACTCATGTCACTTTATTCCTGTAAGTCTTTCTGCTTAGTTGAACAGATGTCTGGTTTTTATTTCTTCATGTAGGCTTCAGAAGCCTATGTTTATTTATTGGTGGGGACTGAATTTATTGGCTATTCTTTATTTTTATTAATTTGAAATATATTTGAACTGGAAGGCTGTGCAGAGCCTTTGTGCAGTGTCTTTTTTTGTCATTTGATCTTTTGTTTTGAAACAGTTCTGCTTAATCTACAAATCTATACTTACTTCTTTATTACTGCATGAATTTACAACAAAGCAAAATCAAGGTTTCTCTTTTGACTGTTAACACTGATATGCAAGTAGAGGAGATGGATGCTGTGGTTTAGGTGAAGGTATGTTTTAGAGTCTGTACTCAATTTTTCCATATTGACTTGATGTCCAGATTTTAGGTTCACAGAGCTGTACATTGACATCTGAGCTCATGGTCAAAAGAAGAGAGTCTAGTTTTTTAATTCTGGGATAAGAGTCAGCTGATTAAACCTTTTCTAGTTCCGTTTGTTTTTTTGTTTTTTTTTGCATGATGGGATAAGTGTTTATTTCTATTTCTTAAAATTTTATTTTCTTATTTGTTTACATTTTTTTGTAACTGCCACTGGTCTAATAGTTAACAGCATATCCCTTATGTCTCTCAATAAGTTTTGTGCCTCTGCCAACTCCTCCAGGCCACATTCTGCCATCCACTTGCTTAAGTCTGCCAGGTATGTCATGCGTTGCCGGAAAGTTGAAAATTTATGAAAAGTCACTTGTGCCATGCTCTGAACATGTAAGGAATGGTAAATGTTGTACCATTTTTCTATTATACTTTTGCTGTACTTTGATATGGTTCTAAATCCCTTTGACTTAATTTAACTTTAATTCTTTCATTTGGATTTCCCTTTTCTCTTTCCTTTCTCTTCCTTTTTTTTATTTTTATTTTTTCTTATATCTCAGCCCCCCCCCCCACAACCCTCGACCTTAATCAGAACTCCCAGTCTATTTTTCTTTCCTCCTAGGCATCCCATCTCTCTGTGGGTGCGGGTATATATATATATATGTATATATGTATATGTGTACTAATCTCTGTCTCTGTCTCTCTCTCTCATATATATATATATATATATATATATATCTTTATCTGCATGTACATGTGTATATATTCGCATGGGTAGGGATCATATTGAATGATTTTTTTTTTTTTCATGGCTAGAGGTGTAATTATCTAACAATGTTCTGCCCTTTGACTGTCTTCTCTTTGAGTGAAAATTTAAAATTTATCTTTTAGCGGCTAGTAGGTTGAGAGATGACCGGAAATGTATAATTTTTTTTCCCCTACTCCTTTGTTTAATGAATTCTTTGATAGTCCCCCTGCCAAAATGTAGTAGAAGGTCCAGCCTACCCCTAAAATTTGATAAGTATCTGTTGTTGGCAACAGAAAGTTGAACATTTGTGGAAAGTCACTTGTGCCATGCTCCAAACATGTAAGAAATGGTAAATGTTGTACCATTTTTCAATTATACTTTTCCTGTACTTTGATATGATTCTAAATCCCTTTGACTCAATTTATTCTTTCATTTTAATTTATCTTTTCACTTTCCTTTAGCCCTTTTATATATATATATATATATATATATATATATATATATATATATATATATATATATATTTTTTAAAAACTCTATATACTAAAATATGATATTTCCCCTGGGAGTGGTCACTCTGACTTATACTAAGTTAAAACTTAGTATAGTCTACCCCACTGAATACAATACACTATTATGAACTATTCCACCTCTGCTATATTAATAAATCCACATCCTAACCAATCTCATTGGTTGGGCATGCTCTTGGGTCTTCTTCGAGAGTCATCCTAAAGCTGGTAACTTGAACATAATTACCCCTTGACAGTCAAGGTTAAAATGCAAATCTCTACCAATTTCAATGAATACGAATAAAATTTCATACCGGATCGGTCGTTACCCGGGTCAACAAGGGCCGCATCCCTCAGAGATGAACCAGTCTGAGGACAAAAAATCTGTCACTGGAACAAACTCTTCCACAAACGAAGAGACACTAGGTTACCAAACCCGGATTATTGCCAACCGTTGACCAAGTGACTCAATACCAAATCGACTAATAAAAAGAAAACAAAGGAAATGGTCTCGCGAAGAATATCGGCAAGTCATGACATCCTTCTTCACTGCACTCAAAAACCCAGCAAAGAACACCACCAATCAAACATACCAAATATGGAGAAGTATGGTGAGAAATGATATAAGACCTAACCTTAATCCAATCATGCTTGCCAATGTCTGTAGGGACATTATGCGAAACAACAGACTCTCAAAGACAGAAATAGATAGGATCAAATTAGATATAAGACAAAATACTATACCCATCACTCAAACTGTAATGAGATGAAAGTAGAAATAAGTAATGTGACAGAGGATGAGGTAAAAACCAAAACAAATGAAATACGAAATAACCTCCCAGGAAATAAAATCAAAGACTCTACCTTAAACACAACCTGCAGTTCTCCAGACAATGTCACTGAAGATGATTCCAGGTACATTAAGTTAGAATTCCTTGAAAACCACAAAGCTGAAATCACCGTAGCGAAAAACCACATCATACAAGTACTCAGCAGAGTAACTTTCATACAATTGTCAGACAGAGACCAGCTTCCCAAAATCTATATGATGAATTCCAACAAGCACATTGTAAAAATATACAACGCTGCTCTGGAAACACCGTGAACAGATAAACCACCAGGAAACATCACAGAAGTTAACAACGTCATATATGCAACACCTTCAGCAGTGACTCGGAAGCTTCGTGTCAAGACAGTAAATAAAGTTAACAGACATAGAGAGCCAGCTTGGAAAGCAAAACTGTTATAAGAAATAAAACAAATCAGATGTGTGCTTTCTATATTAGATGAGCTCACCAGAAACCCTAATATTTCCACACGCAAGTGCAAAAAGATCAAGAGGAAATACAAAATTAAATCCCTACTTGACATTCCATCAATCACGGAAATGCTGAAGCAGAAACTTCAGCTAAAGGCACAGAAAACAAGACAATACGAAAAACGTTGTAGTTCTATCGCCTAAATAAAATATTCCAAACGGACCATAAGAAATTTTACAGGGAAATTAGAAAAACACCTATACATGTTGAAAGGCCACCATCGATTGATAATGTACAGACATTTTGGGAAAATATTTGGAACAGCACAAAGGAATATAACCCAAATGCAGAATGGATCCGACGTGAAGAAGAACGAATGCTGGATACACCTCTGCAAGAATGGGAAAATATATCCACAGATGATGTTAGGCAAGCTCTAATGAAATCCCAAAAATAGAAATCCCCTGGAAATGACAAGGTGCCCAATTTCTGGCTTTATCATCTCTCATCTATCCATAAAATCCTTGCAAAAACATTATCAATGTTTGTAAATAACCCCAATAAAATACCAGAATGGATTACTGAAGGTATTACATACCTCATGCCAAAAACAAATGAAACAGACGACCTGAAAAATTATAGACCGATAACATGTCTCTCCACAACGTCTAAGTTGATCACGTCTGTCCTGACGAACTGTATTTATTCCTTTTTTAAAACAAACAGCATTCTTCTGCTGGAACAGAAGTGATGCAGGAGAGGTTCATATGGCTGCAAAGATCAACTACTGATAAATAAAATGATCCTGGAAAATTGCAGCGTGGATTGATTATCGTAATGCCTTTGATAATGTTCCACATTCTTGGATCCTTAAGACTTTAGAAATGTACAAAGTCTCCCCTGTGGTATTTAATTTCCTTAAGTACAGCATGGAAATGTGGAACACCAAACTATACCTTAGTCACACCAGAGGCACTGCCATATCCAACCGTCTAAATATCCGACGTGGAATCTTTCAAGGAGACTCTCTGTCACCCCTTCTGTTTTGTTTGTCCTTAATCCCCCTTACAGATGAACTGAACAACAGTAGCTATGGTTTCAAAATAAATAAGAAAATATTCAATCACCTACTCTACATGGGTGATCTCAAACTCTTTGCCAAAGACAATAATGAGTTGAAGGGCCTCCTCAATATTGTAAAATACTTCAGTGACGACATAGGTATGGAATTCGGATTAGATAAATATGCAAAAGTAACATTCAAGAAAGGTAGAATTACAGAAACACCCTTAATAGATTTAGATTTTGTCACAAAGATTAGGGAACTGGAGCATGATGAAGCTTATAAGTACCTAGGAATTAGCGAAGGAGATGGCATACAACACCCCCAAATGAAGGAGAAGGTAAGAAAGGAGTACTTCAGGTGTGTACGTCTGGTACAAAATACCGAGCTAAACTCAAAAAACAGAATATCAGCCATAAACACCTTGACTGTCCCTGTGGTGCAATACAGCTTTAACGTCCTTAACTGGACCATAGCTGAAATTAAGCGAATGGACGCCAAAACGAGAAAGCTTCTCACTTGCTACCACATGCATCATCCCAAAGCTGATGTTGATCGTCTGTATATGCCCAGATCCGAAGGAGGCAGAGGATTAGTTCAACTAGAACTGTCCTACAAAATTACAACAATTGGCATCCAAAGATACTTGGAAACTACAGAAGACTGGATGATGGTATGTGTCAAGGAACATGAAAGTAGTAAGTGTCTTTACTCCATAATAAAGGAAGCCAACAAATTCAAAATGGAGTTTCAAATGGGTGCAGAAATACAAGTACAGCATGGTAAACCAGCTGAAGCTTGCAAAATACTTAAAAAAGAAAGCAAAGACAGATGCAACCGAGCAGGTACAGAAACAATGGCATGATAAACCGCTTCATGGCCAATACTCTGCCCGTACCAAACAAGCTGACGTAGACAAAAATCGTACCCATCAGTGGCTACGTAGTGCAGGGTTGAAAGCTGAAACTGAAGGTTTTATCCTTGCTGCACAGGACCAATGCTTGTTAACTAGGAATTATCAAGCACATATACTAAAATACTATGTTAGCCCAAAATGCAGATTCTGTGGTAAATATCCAGAAACAATTGGTCATCTTGTATCAGGTTGCACGATATTGGCACCCACTGAATATAAAAACCGGCATGACAGAGTGGGCCAATATCTGCACTGGAAAATTTGCAACTTCTACGTAAAGGAAACTGAAAGAAACTGATATGAACACCACCCAGACCCGGTTACAGAGATAGGACCTGTTACAATTCTATGGCACTACACAATACACACTGACAGAACAATCAAAACTAACTGCCCAGAAATTGTTATTAAAGACCACAAACAAAAAAAATGCCTCCTTATTGATATTGCAGTCCCTGCAGACTGCAATGTATCTTTGAAGATATTCGAAAAGCTGCTGTCAAAATGCAAGGACCTTGAAATAGAAATCTCACAAATGTGGCACATGGGAACATCAACAATCCCTGTTGTAGTTGGAGCCTTAGGATTGGTTGGAAAAGATTCCAGTAGACTAATTGAAGGGATTCCTGGAAGTCCATGCCTCAAAGAGATACAAAAAATTGTTCTGACAAGTACAGCTTTATCTATGTAATTTTTTTTTTTTTTTGTCAGTGGAAAGTGTCATGATGCCATTTCTAACCTTAGGTTCCTGGGTGGGACCTGGAAAGAAATTTGTAAACACCAGAAATCAAAGGAAATAAAAATAATAATAATAATAGCTTCATAAATAAATAGGTAATAATAAACACATAAAGTATAAATTAATATACCTTTTTGTTAAATTGGTTGACATCATAAATGGAAGGAGGTTTTTGATGAGCAGGAGGAAGGGCATTGATATTTGGTTGAAAATTAATGACTCACAGACATTTATTGATCTCCTCAATATTTCAATTTACCCCCAGAGGTTGATATTGACCATTTTGGGGCTCTCTGCAGTACATGATCTTATGGGTATTGTAGTAAGACAACCCAACTACCTCCCTTGTCTTATGATTTGTATAAGTCACACTGCCTTAGCTAAAACTGAAAGACTCTTCATTTACGTTCAATAAAGGCACATTAAGCTGAACTAGACTCTGAGTTTTCATTACAGGTATACAGACAGAAAATGCAGTTTTTATATTTGCTACATAAATGCTTCCCATTGAATAATTTAAATAAAGAATGAAGGCAAACACAAAAACATTGTTGCTAGTAATTAATATTTGATTATTAGTTAATCTTGACTGTGTTTTAATATTTATTATCTTCAGAACATGAATGAAAATGAAATTTGTTACTTATTTAGAGGAGTATATTCATTGCATGCATGCACGTGAGAAAGTAAACCAAATTAATAAAGTTCATGGCTTTGAGTGAGTGAAGCCTGATGGTCTTGGCAAAGATCACCCTTCTTTGGACATTGTGAAGTGGTGCTACAAAATCAAAAACAAAGAACTGTACCAAATAAAAGAAACCACATCCATTGAGGACTATCAACAGAAACAACTACTAAAATGGATAGCATATATAACTTGAAGAGAAAATTATGACATAATCAAGATGCTGACATTCCACACTACTCCAAATGAAGGGTTAAGAAGGAAACCTTAATACTAGAAAGAGGGATAACAGCTACTGGATGTGAGAAACCTATTTTCCTGATAAATTGTTTTAAGAGAAAGATTTTGTAAATTTCAATCAAAAGGAGTACTATGGGAAAAAAAGGAGTAACAACAAAAGCAGTACACATGACACAGAAGATACACGTGGAGATTTACAAAAACCCAACACGGATTATCCTGGGCATACACAATTTTAGTGCATTGTGTGCTGAAAATATAAAATTTTAGCCCAATTTAGATTGAGAATAATGCAAAGATGATTACATTCATGTATATTATAAAAACTGAAAACCTTTTGTTTCAAGACAACATGAATCAAATTAACCTTGAGAAGCAGAAACACACTTTCAAAGAAGAATGATGTTACTATGTGCTTGTAAAAATAAACAAGTAAGTTCCTGAACACATGCAGACAAATGCATTAGTATTCAATAGTGTTAATTTACATAAAAGGGAGTAAATATCTGAAAAGTTCCAAATATAGAAAATGGAATAGTAAGAGAAACAATACTTGGGTGAAGTGTAACAATACGATTTCTCATGCATCCTTAGAAGATAAGTAGATAAATTACTTTTCCTTTTAAGTTCACCTAATTATATGAGTTTCTCAGGAATTTCATCTCTTGTCCATCTTTGAGTCAACTTAAGTATCAGAGTTTTTCAGGATTTCTGTCTCAAGCTGACTTTGAATTGGCAAATATAAAATTTTATCAATGATTTTAGATAATCAAAGAAGTAGTCCTTTGAAGAAGTGACCACCCAAAAAGCTGAATGGGTGGTGTCTTGTTCCGGAACACAAAGGGATAGAGAGGGGTGATTGGATCCCAACCAGTTCCATATAAGCAGAGAGAGGCAGGAAGTCAGTAAGTAGGTAGGTGACCAGTGTGTGAGTAAGTGCTCAGCAGCCAGTGAGGAAGGGTGAGGAAGTAGTCAGAGAAGAGGAAGGGACCAGTGAGCAGTGAGAAATCAGCAGTCACCTAGATAGTGAATGTAAGGGTCCTATTCTCATGGCCGGAAGTTAGGGAGATAGCAGTTCAGCTGAAGGAAAACATAGATGGCTAAGTGAGAATTCATATTGTTGCTATTTCCCAACCAGAGAATCTTGAAAAGCATTTGTTATTATCTTTTATTGAATATGATAACAGCTAGGAGACAAATCTGTGAACACAGCAAGTCGGGTGTATATGAAGACACATCTGACCTTGGATGTCATCACAGCTCCAGTGAATGACGGATGAGCAAAGTATGTTGTCACAGAAGGGTTTCTTGAGTGTTGAGATTTAATAGTTGGATGTGGTCATGAATTTGTTGTCTTTGGAATCATTGGTAATAAGTTGAGTTTGAATCTGAAGTTGTTCACTCTTCTCACAGGGCCAGGAATTAAAGCTGGGGTGACAATATGTCATGAAAGCAGTAATATTTGACTCTGTCTCATGAGTGTTTTAACTCCTTAAATAGGACTTGTAGGGTCCCCGTGAGGACAGAAATAAAGAGAGTGATTGGCTGGTGGTGATGTCATATATGTCATCCTTAACCTTGGTATTCCTAGTCAGACTGGGTGTTGATTGGTGGAGAAAGGTATGCCACAGAAAATGTTAAAGGGTCAAGGTGACTGCTGGTTGCTAGGCTGAAAAAATCATGACATCAGCAAAATTCCTTCAATGGAAACTTTGAGTCATGCTTTCTGAACATGAAAATTCCACAACAGTAATATAGTTTTGAAAACAATAAAAATATTTTTTTACAGTACTGATAAGGTAGAATATAGAATTATAAAGCTTAGAGCAAAGTATTAACAGATAAGCAGTTAATGATGAATAAGAATGAGGCCAAGATGATCTTGACCTCAAATTCAAGTGGCTTAAAATTCAGTAGTTCTTTAAAAAAACTTTTTTGTTTTGTCTTCATTCTTTATTATAGAATTATAATAATTTTATTGGGACAAGTTTGTGCTTGAAATGCATCTAATACAAGGCATCAATAATACTAGTCTTAAATTCTGTCAAGCAAAATAGAACTTTTTAGTTGGAAAAATATTGATGATAAATTTTCTGTGACATCTTGACAGGCACTCTATTTGATTGCTTTACCTTTGGCTGATAATGACATCTGGCCAATATTCTATGATTTGAGCTCTATACACGTGTGCATGTGTGACAGAGAGAGAGGGTGAGAAAGAGAGAGAGAGTGCACATATGGCAATTCCATATGCTTTCAAAATAGATTTTTGTCTTTGTTTTTTGCCTGAGTCTATTTTTATACTTGTTGGCACAAATCCAGGTGCTTGTTAGAATTTGCCTGCCAAGCCAATGTGCTTACAAACAGAATGTTTAGTTTTGTTATTATTCTTTTTTATCTGTAATTTCTTAGTATATCACTATTCTATTTAACTTTGTTAGATTTGAAAAAGTGCATAGACATGGTTTCAAAGTGTAAAAACAATTTTTATAGAGATTTATGTGTGTATGTATGAACTTTTATTTGCTTTTTATAAACTCCAAAATTGCATATATATATATATATATATATATATATATATATATATATATATATATATATATATATATAGGGCTAGTACAAGGGTCTGGTACTTGCCTGCCTCTATTCTATGATATGGACCCTTGAATCTATGATATTCTACAGCTCAATTTTTGTAAGGTAGTATTCATATAAAATACAAATTTTATTGTAACCTAATTATGCACAATAATGGATCATATGCAATATAGGTGAAAAATTCAACTAGGAAAATTGAAAATAAATACAACCTATCTAAATTCAAATCAGAGACATGTCATAATAGATCATTCCATCTTAAACAAATCAACAATATTTTGTGGCAATTTTTAACATCAACTTGAAATATTTTCTTGTTAAAAAAATTGAATAATTTTAACACATTCATAAAGGATAAAAAATTTTAAATTCATTCATGGATAAAAATAGTGAATTTTCCAAAGTGTTTCTTCAAGACTGAGCATGAGCAAAGCAAATTAACAGATTTGAACAAAAAAAAAAAGACCCCAGAATGACATCAAAATGTGTGGAAAATTTTCATCTTTTAATAGTCAGCCATTCTTTCTTTCTTTTTATGCACCATGTCCTTTCAGCATGTAGGCAATCATGACTCTCCACCTTCCTCTATCCTTTGCAGCTCTGAACAAGTTCCTTCCCTCTGCTTCCTCCCCCAGACTACATTCTGTCATCCACTTGCTTAAGTCCGCCAGGTATGTCACACATTGTTTTCACTTGTCTCTCTTTCCCTCTATTCAACCTGTGAGTATCAGATTCTCCAGGCCCTCCTTCCTCATTATGTGTCCCAGAAACTTTAGCTGCTTCTTCCTGATGTTAAGTATAAGCCTTCTCCTTGTTTGCAACCTCTCTAAGATCTTATTGTTGCTCACATGCTTGGTCCATGATATCCTTCTGTAGACCCACATCTCTGTCACCTCAAGTCTCTTCTTCATCTTTGAGGAAATCATCCAACATTCACTGCTGTAAAGAAGGACAAATGTCACATAACAGTTCAGTATTCTTTTCTTTGTTACCAAAGATATCCTCCTGTCTCACAGTACTCTGCCCAAATTTTGGAATGTGTTCTTGGCTATCTCAATACATCTACAGATCTCAGTGTTGCACTTACTGTCCTCTGTCAAGATGCTTCCCAGCTATTTAAACTTCTGTGTCTGCTTGGTTCTAGTGTTCCTGACCTTCAGATCACATTTTGGGCTCATCCTCTTACTGATGACCATGCACTCCATTTTCTTGGAGTTTATGCTTAGTCCCTTCTTCTTACTTTCCATCGCTACCTTCTGTAGGAGATTTTGTAATTTCATTTCTGTGTCTGCTATCAGTACTGTATCATCTGCATATCTTATGTTGTTAAGATTGTGGCCACCAATGCTAAACTTAGTTTAATTTGTAACATATATAAATGTAGGTAGAAAAAAGCAAATGTTGATAAGATAGTGAGGGTTACAAAGCACTGCCTGGGGCCACCAATCAGGCTTGGGACCCCCTCCATGGTCAGGGATTTGGGATAGTATCCACTGGCCCTGTTTGTGTGTATATGTGTGCATATATATATATATATATATATAAGTTTCTTCCCCTTTAACTCAACTCTCCAAGTTTTTAGT
Source organism: Acanthosepion esculentum (assembly GCA_964036315.1). Classification (NCBI taxonomy): domain Eukaryota; kingdom Metazoa; phylum Mollusca; class Cephalopoda; order Sepiida; family Sepiidae; genus Acanthosepion; species Acanthosepion esculentum. The sequence continues at coordinate 24,686,754 of OZ038483.1, read as the reverse complement.
TCACCACTGCTGTAGCCTGATATTGAACTCACAACAATTTGGGTCTAGTCACTGGATCTAACCAATGCCTTTATCTACTGGGCCATGTATCCTTGTGAATATGGCAATGAAGATGAGGATAACAGTCCTAATAACATAAATAATGTAAGTAATCATAATAACTTATCTCAGAGATATAGACAGAAAATATATTTAGTATTAAAAATCTATTATAAATGCAAAAAAAATTAGTATTTAAAATAGGTGGTATTTATTTTTTATATTTAAAGTAAATGAAATTTAAAAGTTTTGTTTTATATTATATTTAAAATAAACGGGGATTAATTGTATTTTTTAAAAATTTTCATATTAAAATTAAACTACAAAAAAATTGTGTATGTTTGACTTAAAATAAGTGAACAGAAGAAAATAAAAAAGGAAAGGTTATAATTTACAGTAAAAAATGAATCTAGATCAAAATGTATTTCAATAGATATTTTTTCTACAATGCATAAATTACATCTATTGCCTTTCACATTGTAAAATTTGTTTTTTTTTGCTACAATATCTCACTTAATAATGGGTGTATACAGTGATAGTTATCATCAAAGAAGTAAAAACATTCAATACTTATTGAAGGTCAGCTCAGTTTCATAATTTTTCAATCACTCAAGACTCTTGACAAGAATGATTGTATTGATCACAGAAAATCTATTTTATAAAAAAGTTTTTAATATAGATTTTCTCTTGCCCTTCGATAAGTATTGAATATTTTTAGTTCTATTTTAATGATAATAATAATATATATATACAGGGTGTGATGGCTAAATTGTCACTTAAATTACACAAAAATGAAAATAACATTGATATCTTGTTTTAACATATATATTTACCAAAATTACACATAAATATCAAGGAGTCAATATTTTCAATAAAAATCGCCATTGGCTTCAACCATGGCCTCCAGATGACTTCGGAATCCCCTGCAACTATTCTTGATGGTCTTCATGTTTAAGCTGGTGAATACTGCCATATGCCTTGCCTTCAATTCATCTTTGGTGTTACAAGAAGTTTGTTAGTCTCTTGTTCAACTGTGCCCCACACATAATAATCAAGGGTGTTGCAGTCTGGGGAGTTAGAGGGCCAGATGTAAGGGTTTATGTGGATTGTCTGACATCTATGATTGAGTTCTCCTGCTTGTGTGGCATGGTACAGAGTCCTGTTGTCAGACATATGGTCTTCCAGCAGCCACCCTCTTGACTCAGAGCATCACTACTTCCTCAAGGCACTTGATGAAAGCCTCTGTGTTGATTCTGAGGCCCTGTGAGAAGATCAATGGAGGCATAATGTTGCCACCACTAGTGATTACTCCAAATACCTTTCAAATCACCATCAGCCTCATCCAGCTCTTTCTGAATCCTCTACACTTTCTTCAGATTGTCACCCAAACACTTTGAAATGTTTATATTGGAGCTTCCAAGGTGAATGCCAAGCAGTACAGCATACCATTTCCAAATTTCTGGTGGAGTGAATTGCATCATGGTGCTCTTTTTCTCACAGACAGTGAGCAACTGTCCTTACTATAGTGTGCATTCAACAAAATAAAAAATAAACAACACACATGCACAAAATTAAAAAGATAAAATAGCGACAATTTACCCATCGCAACCTGTATCGTGTATACATGAGTGGTGGTGGTAATTAGCAAAATTAATTTGGTTCTCCATTTTTCAATAGATATTTATTTTTATGTTTCCATTCACTTCCTTTATTCAATAAGTTTGAGCTATCTATATTTTGTAGTATGGTAAATTTTTCCAAAAGGCAAAAATTACATCTTTCTTCCTTACTATTATATAATTTAGTTCCCTCCACAACTTCCCACAATATATCTGGATTGGTCCATCTATTATTTTTTTCTGCCAGTAATATTTTGAAAGAGCTGTGTTGTTTCTGTATTTTTTGTTGTTCAGTCACATTATATAGTTGTAAAATCTTTGTTTCCATTCTTTTTCTGTTGAACCAAAATAGTATTTCTGCTGGTTATCACATTTTATACTAGTTCTATAAATAAATTTACTAATTAAACATTAGCCATTTAAGGGGCATTTATTATTATTTTGGCAGTTCCATTTTTTATATATTTTTTCTCTTGTTTCATTGATATTGTTACTTTTGCAATTGTTATAATTACCCAGCAATTTATTATGATGGTGGGATATTAATTTTTCCATATTTCTTATGCAACTGTAGCATACTTTTAGGTTGTTTCCTTAGTGTTGGAGAACTTCTTTTATTGACTAGTTTTAAGAAGATCCTTCCAACATTTGCTTTTACATTGCAGTTATAAGGCAGTGGTATCTTTTTTTCATTTTTATGCAAGTGTGGTTAAACACCAATGGAAGTTTTTTGTTAAGGATTTTTTAAATTTATTTTTTCTATGCTTCAGATAATTTTCCTGGTTTCCTGTACATATTTAAATGTAAAATGTCTAATTTCTATATATTTTTGGTTTTCATAAAACATATTTTTTGTTATCATAATTAAGAATCTTACTGTCATGAGTGAATGATGAATACAGTGCATTGGGGATAATGAACAACTGTACAACATTAGAGAAGCAAATAATGTTATCTGATAATTTTCAAAGATTGGCTGATATATTAAATGGATAAAAAGCTATTTTCATTTAGATTTAGCTTAAGGATCATAAACATTCATTCATTGTTTTTATAATATTATTTATTGTTTGTAATTGTTTTATTATAATTCAAATTCAGTGGTAATTCCTTTTCAATTTAAAAGTAGCAAACAATAAAAGGATGAATCAGTAAGTCTGTAGCCTGACACAGCTGAATTTGGAAATGAAATTTGTATATTATTTTGGTTTGATCTATGTGATTAATGGCCAGCTACCTATTTCCAAGTACACAGGGCAGCTAGCTAATCCCTGTTGCAAATGTCTTCTCAGGCACATTTGTATTTTGTTTAACACCCAAAGAGTCAACCTTTAATTTATGCTACAAATATGCATAAACTCCTTCCAACAATTTCTAAGTTTCAGAATGCTGTTTTTTTCTAAAATTCCTTTGATTTGGGAGAAAAGAATGCAGAGAAAATATTTTCCATTTCTTCATGTGTTTTAACAAGTTTATCAAAATGTTTTCGAAATTCTGGAATATGAATTAATCAAATAGAACAAGATCTAGAGAATAAAGAGAATGTAAAATTTTATTCTCATCCAGGACTTTTACTCTTTACAGATGTGAACCTGCTGTATGAAGCATTAACATTTTGTAACTTAAGTCACTTTTCCACTGCCATAATTTAGCTTCCCTGTGCCTTGTCTATAAATACTTTCATGATAATTGTTCAGATGAACTTTCCTGTATGGTACCTAAACTTTATGAATTTAAGTGCAGTACTAGATTGGCAGCTAGGTCTCATCATTTTACAGTTGAAATGGCTAGATGTAACTATAAGTTCCATGCTAACAGTTTCTTCTCTTGTACTTCTCATTTGTGAAACAAAACTCTTCTGGCTTCTTGCTTCCCAGTCAGCATTGAATTTTAAAAGATTTAAATGCAATGTCAATTGTTATCTTCTATCTTCTTAATTCCTGTTCTTTTATTGTCCTCTCTTCTTAATAGTGTTTTTTCTTATATTTTCTCACACTCAGTAACACCTTGTGTCTTAGGTCTTAGTTGCTTTATTACCTTGCTTGGGGTGAAATGATTAAAAACAACTGATCAAACTGGCATTCTTTTCCTTTCAAAATAGTGTTTAAAATTTCTCACTGCTGACCACTATTATAATTAAAATATTGAGTGGTAACAACTAAAGTGGGTCACACCACTGCAATTCTGTCAAATAGCAAATTTTTCCTTGCACTATTGTTATCATTTATAATTTTATAAATAGCAAAATATCATTCAATCTATTGGTATAATATCTTGGAATTTACGTATTAATTTCTAAATGTGGAACACAGCTGGAAGATGTATGAGGTTTTTGGTAGAGTGATTCAACTGTAGTGTTTCACGTTTATCTAACAGACATTGATTCTTTGAGGAAAGGCATGAACACCAAATCTCAAGTTGACATAAATACAAAAACTGCAGTATGAACTCACTGGTACTGGCATTTAGATCAAAGTAACATGCATACACACATAGAAATGGGTAAGCAGGATATATATATATATATATATATATATATATATATATATATATTTAAAAATTATAACATATGTATGTTATAACATCAGTACAAAAATAACCATTTTGTTTCAACACTTCTGGTGTCTTGTCAAGTGATGGTGTTGCAAGTAAAATAAAGAGTTCAAAAACTAACCATTACTCCCACTATGGAAAATATTATTACGTAAGATGTAATGGCCAATCAAATTACAAGCATATGATAATTCAAATAACTCGACAACGGACCCTAGATACAATTTATTAATGCTTTAAAATAAGTATTAGATTTTATAAGAAATCAGGATAAATAATTACTTTCCAATCTTTTGTAATTAAAAATTAAAGTTACGCATATTCAGCTCTAAATGAAACCATGCATCATGTTTAGAAATTGTTTAAAAATATTCATAGAAAAAAGTGGAGAAAATATGTGTAAACTTTCATGTATTGTTCTTAGAAATAGGTTAAATTTTTCTTCCGAATCAGAGTGGTGGTAAGAGGTACAATATATGACTACATAGTCAGTTACAATGATAAGGTAGTGATGATAGGTTTCATTGACAATGGGGAAAGGTTTACTTGTGGCTAGACATACAGACATCATATTCACTCTACTCTGTATTGAGCACTTTTTTAAAAACAGTGTTTTTGGTTACTGGAAGTTTATTCCATCTACACCAACCTTGTATTTATATAAATATATATATATATATATATATATATATATATGTACACTGATATAGTGGATAGTAACTGGTTTCTCTTTCTAAACCTGTTACTATCCACTATGTCAGTATATAACAAAAATTTATACTGAAGGGACATTGAAATAATGAAGTTCAGAAACAAAGATACCTGTTTTGAGATAACCTGTGAGTGTGTATGGAGATATATAAATAAATCCATAGCCTAATGATAAAAAAAAGCATTTATTTTACACAACAAAATATTTACTTTTCAATCTAAAGACCTTCCTTGTCAATGCGATTAATATTAATCCCATAGAATTAATATTATACACTAAAAGTTTCAGATCAAAATTCACCAAATAACCATCTATTAGATTAAGAACATATTGATCTACCATTGTATATAAGAAAGACTATCTCTCTCTCTCTCTCTCTTTCTTTCTAGGCTTACAGCCATATCATGTTGAAACATCAGTTCACATATGATCTCAGAAGCCTGGTCAGTATCTAAATGGGTGATTGCTTAGGAATACCAGGTGTTGTAAGCTTGGATGTACCAATTTCAGTTGGGTTCATTATATTCACATGTGCAAATAACCTTGGGAAAGGCATGAATCCACCTCTTCTCCCCACCCCATTAGTCTTACTAGTTAACTCATAGCTATGAGTTAATTAGTAAGACTTGTATCAGTAAATCATTATTATCTTAAAAGAAATCTTACAATCTAAAAATATTTTTTGCCTTTAAATTATCTGCAATAGGTTGATAAGCTATAGAAAACGAAACAATCACTAAAGCTCTTTCTTTCTCCCGAGAGAGAGAGAGAGAGAGAGAGAGAGAGAGAGAGAGAGAGAGAGAGTGATGACAGAAAGAATACATGTGAGTGTATATACAGAGAGAAAGAGAAGAAAATGAAATTAACTAAGGCAATCCCTCCTACACATTTAGAAACAGATATATAGAGATAGGGAAAGTGGCATAGAAAAATATAAAGAATAATGTTGAAACTTCTCCTTTCTCAATAAAGTATGGTGAACTGATATTTTTGCTTCCAATCATCAGATGCATTGTTGTTGAGTTGTCTTGGTGACTGATCTCCTCATCTGCACTTAAGAGCCTTTTAAAATTAGGGTCCATGCAATTAAATAGTCATCCGTCTTGCTGCGCAGTGCCTTAACTGGCATGTCCCTACTCTCAGCTGATTCTGCTTTCCCCTACATAATAAACCACTTATTCTTCAGAGCATTGTCATCTCTTAAATAAATTGGTCCTTTCTCATAAAAAGATACACATGTGCATGTAGAACTTACAGATAGGAATACAACTATATGCACCAATACATGCAGATAAATTGCATATTGTTAAATATAAATTCTTACATGCATTTGTGAATGGCTACATCTTTACATACAGAGATACACAATATATATATATATATATATATATATATATATATATATATATATATATATATGATAAAATAAAGAACAAATAGGAAACATATATCAATCTAACATGTTTCATTTTTATTAAAGCTTTGTGCTTTACAAAGCTTTAATAAAAGTGAAACATGTTAGATTGATATTTTTTTCCTATTTGTTTTTTATTTTATCATCCCGTTGGATACAGATCCACATTTGACCTGCATTTGATCTTTAACTCATATATATATATATATATATATATATATATATATATATATATATATATATATACACTATATCACCATTTATTATGCAAGTCAACATTTTTGCAATAAAATTTGTACTACCCAACCAATGTTGATAAGATTTTCAATATATACTTATATAAACAATATGTCATGCAAAATTTAACTTATAATATTTATCCTTATTAAAATACTGATAACTTATTTTGGTGTTTTGTGTTTTATTATGAAAAAAACTATGAACAATCTCAATTTTTATAAATAAATCTAAATGATATAGGCCAGAGAAACATATGTAATTAACTAAGAAACTTATATGTCTATATTGTTTTATATATTAATATGGGATCTTTGAGATTCTGCATCCTTCATCTGTCTTTCACTCATTGATTTTGTTAACTTTTCTGTTATTTTAACTTTAATATGACTTGCAGTAGTCAGCAATATTTAATATTCGTACCTACAAGAATCCAGTCAAAATTACGGTTTTCCTTTGACATCACTATTATTTAAACTACCTTCACTCCTTGGCAATGTTTATTGTTTTAAAAAGCAATGATTAGAATTGTAATAAAACCTAAACATATGATGAAAATGGGTTTATACATTTTTTGTTCTTGAGAATTTACAATGAAAATATTAAACACTATTTGTTTATTTACAAGAATAATTTTATATTTACAACATTCTAAAAACTATTACAATTGTAATAAAACTCATGCAATGAAATATTTATCATTTAGCAATTTAAAAAGAAATAAATGAAAATAATTTTTTATTCATAAATTTATAAACATTTACTAAATTATTATATTATATATCTAATAAATAAACAGTGCTTATTATTTCATATATTTAGGCTTTATTAAAATTCTAACCATTGTTTTTTAAAAAATTGCCAAGGAATGAAGGTAGTTAAAAAATAGCAGTGTCAAAGGAAAAGAACTTCCTTTTGATATATTGTTTTTTGTGGGCACAAACGTTAAAGATTGATGAGTAGTCTTTATAGCTTTCAGCTCATCAGTTTTGTAGAATGAGATAGTCTTGTATGAATCTACTCTTTTACTTAAAGTTTCTTCATTGGTATCGGTACCACTCAAAAATGTCTTGGCCAATGACCTTGATGGCATTGACAACTTTGAAGGGGTCTATAATTATAATCTCTACAATATGAACTCAAAATATTATTCCTCCTTCTGTAGAGATTATTATTATTCAACCTCTCTCCTGTTGCTTGATTATTTCCATAATGGCTCCAACCTGTAAGACAGCCACCAACAAGCAGTTACTTGTAGCCATTCCATTAACTTGGTATCTCTGAAGCCTTTTTTGGCAGGGCAATAGTCAGCTTTGCAGAATGTGAAGGAACAATGTCTTTCATGACTACAGTCTTTAGTTTAAAGCTTCTTTATAATGACCTGTGTCACTTAAAAATGTTATAGCATAGAATTTTTAAGCTGGCACCCAACACAGACAACTTATCTGCCCCTTATATGTTGCATTTATGACCATTTCATGATTGCCTTCCTACTTTATTGCTATGAATTAAAACATATTTAACTGTATGTAATTTACACCTTGGATACCAGATTCTCATTAACTACCTTAAATCATTAGCTGCAATAAGTTAACTGTTTGTTCAACCATCATGTTTCACTTTTGTCCAGTGAAAAGTTTTAAGGAAAATTATGCCAATGTCCTTGGATAAGTTGTTTAGATTGGCCAACAAGTTAATATGCAAAATAGTTTTAAATATCATTTATTTGAAATGTTCTTGTTATTTACTTGTAGAAAACTATGTAATGTCAGATTTTGTACAGAAAATCTTCCAACTCATATCTATAGGATGTGCAGTGGTGTAATGGATAGTCACTTTGAATGTGAAATTTGTGATCCAAGTTCAAATTCCTGTCAAGTTTCACTGTATTGACATTCTTTCAAATACCCTGAGGAAAGGTATGAATCTGTCTCTTCTCCCTCCAACTATGAATTAAATAGTATGACAGACTGTGCCCTACCTCCTTGGTTGGTAACCAGTTCAGGAAAATAACAACTCTGAGTTCAAAACCATATGTTGCTCTGGCCAAGCACATACTATCCAGCTAATAAAAGGACTGTAGAATTCACAATGACTCCATGATCCCAACTGTAGCCAATCTGATGATCATATTTAGAGAAAAAGATGACCAACTTTATTTAAACATTATCAATATAAAAACAGCTATGGAAGAAAAGCAAAACTAAAAATCAACTCTGTTTAAACACTATCAGTTCCTCATGTTTAATAGTATATAATGTAATATTCTGTTGTCCACTATCTAATATGAATATAAGTTGTCTAAATTTTTTAACAGTATAACAGTAAAAATTCTTGTATACTATGGAAAAATAAATAAGTTTAATTATTATGAGATTGGTTTAGAATCTGTAATAACCAGTCTCTTTATACTCTTACTGTATTCTTCACTCACCAGCTATAACTAATTCAACATAATAATAATGAACCATCATGATCAGTTTGTTTCAAGTAGGTGTAGAGGTTATCATTTTTCTTTATATAGGATTCACACCAGGTGATTCTGTCTCAAATCTTAGGACTACCAGCATGTCACATTTACCAAAGACTTTTTATTCTATGAACAGTTCACTACATGCTGTAAATAAATTTGAGAAGGCATCAAATGGATTGCCTGGATTGAATATATCTATAGACAAATAGAATATTTTGATTGGATATATCCATAGACAAATGGATTATCTGGATTGGATATATCCATAGACAAATGGATTATCTGGATTGGATATATCCATAGACACATGGATTATCTGGATTGGATATATCTATAGACACATGGATTATCTGGATTGCATATAACTATAACTTTGTCTGATTCCCTGAAGAAGCAAAAAACAGATGACCTGATGGATTGGTGTGTTGTTGCATTGTGTAGCAATAAATTTTCCATTTTGAAATGCAATGTGTAAATGAAACACTAATAGATTTTTGGCTGATTTTGGCTTCTTCAGGGAATCAGACAAAAATCTATTAGTGTTTCATTTACACATTGCAATAAATTTTCCACTTTGAAATGCAATGTGTAAATGAAACATTAATAGATTTTTGTTACTATCTGTCTTTATTTTGGGTATAAAACCAGTTATCAGTGAGAAAATGTCAGCATTCATTTACTGTTGTCTCTATTTTTTATTATTTCTTAATGATGCAATTATATATTTCTAAAATGGAGCCCCCCCCCCCCCAAATGAAGTTGCTATTTGTTCTGCATCAACTCTGAAAGTTTCAAAGAACTATTTAAGTTCTTCAGAATCCTACAAACATAATGTAATATATAAACAAAGTCTACAAAGTGATCTTGTAAATGAACCTTGAACAAGGTTTAGTACCTTTAAGCTGGTGGGTATTACTCTACTGGAAGAAGCAGATGAAATATCTTGTGGGAAATTTCATTTCCCTGAATCAGCTAATGAGATATTTTGTTGATACAATGTCACACCTTGACAAATCCTGTCACTGCTGCACTGAAAATAGTACAATTTTCCTGTTTTCATAATAAACATCAGTTCTAGATATTTTCATAATCTGGTAATATTTATATCTCTGGCTGATAAATGTAACTTAGACAATAGTTAATTATCAGCATTCTGGTACTATTTAAAAATAGCAGCATTCATCAAGAAATATCATAAATATACTTCTGAGAAATGCTGCAATATTTTTGCAAATTTAGGGTCTTCTTAATCTGGCAGAGAATCAGTTATTCAAGACAATTCCTCCCTACTTGCTTTTCAATTATTTGTCCATTGTCTATTGATATTCAGCCAGTTGGCCTCTCTCTCTCTCTCTCTCTCTTTACACACATCCTTTCCTTCACCTACATAGAAACAAGGTGAATCAATTATACAATATCTTCACAGATTAAGAGAAGCTAACAGATTCTGTAAATTTGAGAGACGGGGAACTCGAGATTTGACTACAGGAGATTCAATTGCAGTTGATTGAAGGTATGGCTGATACATCGCATAGATATAAGATATTGGAACAATTACAATTTAATAATTTATCTTTTATTGCATGTGTGGAATTTATACAACAGCTGGAACTGATTAGAAAATATAATTCTACTGAGGACAATGTTGAAACTTACAGTAAAAAAGGAACACAAGAAATGAAAATACTATAACTATGAGCTTGAAATTGACAGAAAAACATGCCCTGCTTTTGGAAAAGTTACCATAACAGTGGAAGAAAAAATCATTTTCAGTCTGTACGCAAAATTAAAAAGTATGGAAAAAATTGAAACAATGAGAACTGATTATGTTATTTGTAATAAAAAGACCTAAGGAAAATAATTCTTTTGAATAAATTAAATTAAATGACATGACTTTCCCAATGCAAATGGATAGAGGGAGTGAAGTCACTCTGATCCCAATAAATATTGAGGAACAAATGGGTAAACTGAAATTGAGAAAAAGTAATCTGAAATTGAGACAATTTGATGGATCTTTTATAAAACTACAGATGAAAGAAGGCCATCCAATAATGTACCTTTCAAGAAGATTGACAGGAGCAGAAATTAAATTATTCAAATATTGAAAAAGAGGCATTGGCCATTGTCTGGAGTACAGAGTTCAACAATTATTATTAGGTAAGAAGTTCCCATTAAAATTGAACCATAAACCTCTAGAGTTTATTTTTAAACCTAGAAAGGAGCTACCAAAAGTTACTTTTTCCAGAATTCTAAGGTGGGCAATAAAATTAATGGAATATGATTTTGACATTGAGTACATAAAAGAGAATACAGTACCACATGTCAATGCACTGTCAAGGTTACAATTTAATATTGATTAAAAAGAAAAAAATGAAAATCCTGGATAAAGAAATATTACATTGGGTTGAAACTGATATATTATCTCTGCAAAGATTGGTATTGGAAAGTAAACATGATCCGATATTAAGTAAGATTACTCAGAGAATAAGAAGAAACAGGTGGAGTAATTGTTCCAAAGTTGAATGACCTTATAAAGAAATAAGGGATATATTAACAATGAAAAACTGTGTTATATGCAATAAAGACATGATAATACCATCAGTAACAGTAAGAAATGATATTTTAAAAAGTGTACATGATGATGTGTATTGTGGGATAATGGCTACACAGAAGAGATTAAAATTGGAGGCATGGTGGCTGGAGTATTATTACGATATGAAAGATATGTACATAAATGCCCAAAATATGCAGAAATAAAAAATGAAGAATACACTCATGGCCTAAAGAAATGGAATCATGGTCTTGTGTTCATATAGACCATGCACATATTAATAGCATGAGACTATTTCTAATTTTAGTAGACTCCTTTTCTGGATGGCCTGAAGTCATTAAAATTAAAGATAGAAAAACAATACAATAAAACAATATTAAAAGTGACATTTTCTAGAAATGGGGCCCATAAAACATTGGTATCAGACAATGCACCAGAAATTTGTATTGAAGATTTATGCAATTGATTGAGGTGCATTAGCTGCTTTCCTTACAAAACACTACCATATCACCTACAATCTGATGGAATTGCTAAAAGAATGGTTCAGACTGTAAAATGGGATTAAAACAATTATGTTACTGCTTAGTTATAGGATGATTCCACATGCAGACAGACTGCAAAGCCCATCTGTGTTAATGGGAAGAAAAATAAGATCTCCATTAACAATATCTTACTTGACACCTGAAATAATATGGTATAAGGAAGACAAGATAGCAAGTCATGAGAGAGCTAATTTCATTGTGCAAAGGGGACATAACATGGCTATTATATCAAAGAAAGGAAAAAGCCCAATGGCCCATTCTGACCAATTAAGACCCAGATTTGAAGAGGAAGTTGTTGTGATCAAAGAAGATCTTGACAGAGAAGAAAGTATGAGTTCTTCAGATCAGGATAATGTAATAGAAGATGAGCCTATGGATGATAGAGTAACTCAGACATGGAAGAAGATGAACTGAGACCAAGATTTCCATTAAAAAGAACAGGGCATAAACCTCAAGGGGAGAAGAGGAAGTAGACTGTAGAAGTTCAAGAACAACCAAAGGCATTAAACATCTTCAGTTCAGGGAGGTGTAGTGGTATTGGTAAGTAGGATTTTGCCTGTTTGATATGACTAGAGTAGTCAACAAAGTAGAAAAACAGGAAAACTATGATACTTTAAAATGGGAAGTGTAAATATTGTGGTCAGTGTAGTGAGTAGAAGTCATCCCTATTGTTGTTGGTACTCCAGGCATCATAAGTAATGAAATTCTGAAGTAGCTGGAGAAGATTGGGTTCAACATCAAGATTGAACAATTACAGAAGACTGCATTGCTCTTATACTCCAAAGAGTTCTCAAATTATGATCAAAATGTGTCACCTCAGTTGTTGACAGCTGGTACCTTGATTCCATTTCCAGCAAAATTTACTGTTTGTACAGATCAAATAATAATAATAGTAATAATAATAAATAGATAAAAAATCATTTATATCTATACTGACTGTATGATATGAGTTATATTTATTTATTTACAAAATACTAAGATTCTGAAATAATAATTATAATTTTAAGAATAATTATTGGATAATATCTAAATAATAATAATAGTAATAATAATAAATAGATAAAAATCATTTATATCTATATTGACTGTATGATATGAGTTACATTTATTTATTTACAAAATACTAAGATTCTGAAATAATAATTATAATTTTAAGAATAATTATTGGATAATATCTAAATAATAATAACAATTTAATTAATTTGTAATTATTTCTGCACAACTACTTTGTCATGGTAACTACTATTCTACTCTCGCCACCACCTCCACTTACTGATACTACTTCTAACACAACCTATAAAAACCATAGTCGAATTGTAGAAGAATACAATTAACAACCTAGCAATGTTCTGTGTTGAATAAAGCTAAATGCTTTCTTCTTAGCTCACAACAATTTATTCAACATAAACTATGGAAAGATATCTGTAACCCTGTCATTTTGAGGCATATATGAGTAGTGCTACAGACCAATGACACCATTGGTTTAAAACTTTCAGTAACTTTATTGACACTATTCACCCTGAAGATAGAACCAGATTACGTGTACTTATTAACTTTGTATCCCTGGTGATTTACAAAGAATCAACCTCTTATGAAATGACTCTATTTTAAGTCTAAAAATGAAGTAATTGCACAACATTTGCTCTCTAATTGCAAAAAACATTCAAACAAAAGCCATGTTCCTTAAAGTTAGTTAAAAAGGAGTCTGACACTTATACAAAGTTTGACTACACCACTAATGCAGCTGCCTCTGATACTATTACTAACAGTACTTCTTCTGACCAAACCATTGCAGCCACTTTAAGAGCTAAGTGTTCTTCTGTGCATTTGGAAAAAATACCCCCCATATATTGTGCCCAGCCAGGGAGGCTATATGCAAGTCCTGCGGTAAGGTTGGACACTATGTGAAAGTCTGTAGGTCTAAACCCAAGTCTTCTGAGTCTACTTCTTCAGCAACTACCTGCAATGCATTGGCAAGGTAACTATAGCCTTAATTTGTTGAAAACTGTTCTACTGGCTAGAATAAATGACAAAGCAGTGAATGCACTACTCAATATTGGCAGCTCCCATAGTTTTGTAAGTCATTCACTAGTGAAAAATCATTCACTAGTGAAAAAGTTTGAAACCTCTGCCTTCTACTGAAGTTATCTCAATGGCAGCTACAAATTTACCATCTAAAGTAGCAGGAAGCTACATAGCAGATGTTATCATTGATGATCATATAAGAAAGATATACATATAAGAAAGTACAACTAATTATTCTTGATAACTTATGTGCCAATATAATAATCGGGCATGACATTCTGAGCCTGCATTCTAAAATGAAAATTTCTTCTGGTGGAACCAGACCCCCACTCCTTGTATGCAGTTTGAGTAGAATGAAAGCTCCCTATCCCACACTTTCTGATAATCTCTCTCTAAATTGTAAGCTTATAGCTATCAAATCAAGGAGATATTCGAAAGCTGATGCTAAATACATTAACTCTGAAGTAAAATAGATGTTAGCCAAAGGGATTGTGGAACCTAGTTTATATCTTTGGAGAGTAGAAGTATTGGTTACTTGTGGTCAAAATCACAAGAAAGGCTTAGTAGCCGACTATTCTCAAACTATTAATAGATTTATTATGCTAGATGCTTATCCACTACCTAACATCAATGATTTAATAGAAAAGATATCTAAGTACTGAGTGTTTAGTTTGGTTGATCTGCACAGCACCTACCACTAAATCCAGATAAAAAAAAAAGATAAAACTTTTACAGCTTATCAGTTCTGCCAGGTCCCTTTTGGTGTTACAAATGGGGTCACTACTTTTCAAGGGGTTACTGACCAAATAATTAGGGATAACAACATTAAAGATGCTTATGCTTACATTGACAATATAACTATATGTGGCCAAACTTAATCTGAGCATGACAAAAATTTATGGAATTTGCCAAAGACCTTAATTTAACCTTGAGTTAGGATAAAAGTATATAGTCAAAAATTCTATTAACCTTCTGTGTTACACCATTTCAAGTGATACAATAAAACCTGGTCCAGAACATTTGCAACCCCTCCTAAACTTACCTGTTTCAACTAACCAAGCTTCCTATGCTAAGCAATCTGTTTGTTCTCCTATTACTCTAAGTAGGTATACCAATTTTCCCAGAAAATTCATCCGCTATCAATAATTCGAAAATTTCCACAAGCACAATCTACTGTTGAGAATTTTAAAAATATTAAGCAAGACCCAAATACCACTGAAAATAATATACCTTTTGTTGTTGAAACTGATGCCTAGGAACAAGCCATCATCACAACACTCATCCAAAATTGCAGAGCCATAGACTTTTTTTCTAGAACATTAACAGTCATTGAACATAAACATTCATCTATCAAAAAAGAGGTGTACACTATCATAGAGTCTTTGTGTAAGTGGTGACATTATTTGCTGGGAAAGCATTTTCAACTAATAACAGATCAAAAATCTGTATCATTTATGTTTGGCACAAGACAAGCAGGAGAAATAAATGAATAGATTGCAAGATGGCAACACAAGTTTTCTTGCTATTCATATGATATTTATCATTCAGGGAAGCAAAACTATGCTGCTGATACATTATCTAGATCACACTGATCAGCCACTAATTCAGACAAGTTAGAAGAGATTCATAATTCCTTGTGTCGTCCTGGAATGACACGTATGGCTCATTTTGTACAAAGTAAAAAAAACCTTCTTTATTCAATGGAAGACATAAAAAGAATGACAAAAACTTGTCCTGTGTACTCTGAAATAAAACCCCAATTTTATTTTAAGGATGAAAGTTATGTAATAAAGGCTACACGGCCTTTTGAGAGATTTAACATTCATTTTAAAGGCCCCATACCAACAAATAATAAAAATCAGTATATGTTAACCCTAGTTGACGAAAATAGTAGATTTGCATTTGCATTTCCTTGCAAGGACTTGATCTCTCAAACAGTTATTGACTGTTTGCAAAATATTTTCTGCCTATTTGGAATACTGGCATATATTCATTCTGACAAAATTCCATCATTTGTGTTTGAAGAACTCACCACATTTTTGAACATGCTAGGAGTCGTTCAACTATTTATAATCTACATGGGAACAATCTAATAGATTGTTACAATGGGATAATTTGGCAAACCATGTTACTTGCTTTGCATTTACAAGGTCTCTAGACTTCCATGTGGGAGACAGTACTCCTCCAGGCTCTTCATTGCATCCAGAGCAGCTACTAATGAAACCCACATGAGAGAATGTTTCCTCACCAATGAAGGACAGCAGATGGGCATTTGCTCCTTTCATGGTTTTTTGATGAGACATCCTGTGTGACGAAATAAGTTTGAATCACTGGTAGATGAGGTTGAGCTACTCGAGGCTAACCCTAATTATGCACATGTACACCTACAAAATGGATGTGAAACTACAGTTTAAAGACTTGGCCTTCTGAGGTGACAGGTTAACAGATCAAAATTCTATTGATGGCTTCAACCTGGTGCTCGAGTAAGACAAGCAGAATGCTGATACTGACCAGCTGCACCCAATAGCGGAAATACCTTAAGTTCAAGAATACCCTTTGCCTGAACAAACTGAAGACATAACCCAGCCTTCTTCTCAAGTTGTAAGTCGTTCTATGCATATCAAACAATGACTTCAGTACTTACAACATTATTTTGAATAAAACAATTTAACCTAATTTTAATAACACCAAGCACTGTTCTTAGTCGGTGGGGAAGAATGCAATGGTGACTACTATTCTACTCTTACTGCCACCTCCACTTACTGATACTACTGCTAACACAACCTATAAAAGCTGTAGTCTAATCATAGAAGAGTTCAGTTAACAACCTAGCAATGTTCTATGTTGAATAAAGCTAAATTCTTTCTTCTTAGCTCACAACATGCTTCAGCCACAAAACAGGCTATAAATCCATCTTATTCTTTTAAACATGTTCATCCAACCAGCCTCTTCTTTCATTTTGTAAATAAGTAAATAAACTTTGGTTAATGCTTTTATGAAATGCAAAGATAATAAATATATACTGAGCTTAGCTGAACCCAGTACAGGAGAAAATGGAGATTAGGAAGACTGTATTGCTCTACTACTCAAAATTTGTTAGCCTTGAAAATCAGCATTTAAAATTCTGGATTTGAACACCAGTCAGTGAATCTATTAGGAAATATGAAATTAACTCACCCACTAAGCAAGCATTCTTTTGAAGAGTAGGTGTGACAGATGAAAATTCTAATTGGAAACAACTGAGAAATCAATCAATCAAAACATTGTGTTATAAGAGAGAGTAAGCAAAAGTAGGAATAATAATGTAAGAAATGCCTTATGTCTTATTATGCATCATTCAAAACATTGACCAATTTAAGTACAGACAAGAGTTTAAATTACTCAGTTTGGTAGTCATGGAAACAAAATAAATGCTACATACTAAATAATGTTAGTGACATGATTTAAAAACAAAATGTCAGTGGAGATTCTTCTCTTGACAATACTGACTACCAGATTAAGGCATATTAAGACAGCTAAAGAATCAACAGGGAAAAACTTTGTATAATACTTAAAAACAACTAATAATAAGAATAATAGTCTAAAAAAATCTCCAGGTTACACAATTTATGTCTGCATTGCATATTTTTCATGTCACTTGGAAACCATTCAAATCAAATCTTAAGATGTGATATGAGCCAACTTTGGACTATGTTCGAATATTGAATGTGGTTTTGACATGAAAATCCTATTATGTACTATGAGTCTGGTAGGATATCTGGTAATAAGGAAGCATACACACAGAGAACAATATAATTCAGAGCATTCAAAAATAGATGTTACTTTTACCTGGAAGGCAGTGGAATTCTTTTGAGGGTAAGGAATAACTTACATATTAGCAGGTAGTCATTCTTTAATTACAAACTTATCTACTTTCTGTGTTGTGAAAAATGGTTAAGAAGCTACTGTTACTTTTACAGAGTATTTGGAGGAAAATGGTTATTAATAATGTCATTTAAATTTTGCCTAAACACAGAAATCAATTGAGTGGTAACTAAATTTTGAAAAATGACATCAAACCAAACAGTGCAAAAATAAAACAAAATCACTTCATAAATTACATTCATCACATTTTCAATTTGATAAAGTAGAGCATTATTGAATTTAATATGAAATATGAAATATGAAATATGAAATATAATACTTTACTTAAGGTTTTCCTTAAATAAAGAGCCATTGTTTTATACCATTTATTTTATAGCTTTGGTAGTTCTAAAGACTTGTTATATTAACTGTTTTCATTCAT
Source organism: Acanthosepion esculentum (assembly GCA_964036315.1). Taxonomy (NCBI): domain Eukaryota; kingdom Metazoa; phylum Mollusca; class Cephalopoda; order Sepiida; family Sepiidae; genus Acanthosepion; species Acanthosepion esculentum. The sequence continues at coordinate 24,668,304 of OZ038483.1, read as the reverse complement.
TCAATAAAAGTATTTGATCCCACTGTACACCATCACAGATCAAAGTGTTTCATTGGTTAAACACTTTTTTAAATTCATATAGATTGGTATCTATACTTTATGAGGGAATGCTAAAAAGTTCTCAGCTATATAAGAACTGATTTAAAAAACTTCTAATTTTTGTTCAGATTTTCATCACTCTCTTAAAAGATATTGTTATGATTAAATAAAAGTAAAGTTAAATAAAAAAGAGAGATCACAAGTAATATCTTTGGTTATTATATGTTGGAGTATTAGTCACTCTTTTAGAATTTTGGTTGTATTAAAAGAGATAATAGACACTAATTGCTGGAACTTTCTTGTCATATGACTGAACCATTTTTATCAGTTTTGTTTGATTTTTGAGTATAGCTAATTTTAGAGATTAATTTTATGGAGTGTGTCAGAGAGATTTTCACAGCATTACATTCTCACTTGTTTTGTGTATTATTGAGAATGCCATATATAAGACCACATTCAAGAAAATTGGTGAGGGATCAGAATTCAGGAAGGATTTGTTTTTCTAATTTTAATAATAAAAAAAAAGATACCAATGGCTACAATCAGTATTTGACTTTGAATCCTTTTCCTAAGTTGCTCACAATGACATAATTTTGTTTTCAAAACTGATATGGTCACATAATATAATTCCATATTTTATCTATGTGTCCACAGGAGATCCTCAGATTTTGTGGTTAACAGTTTTATGCTGTACCACTAAGCCATATAGTCAGGTGCGTTTCTGTTTTCATTGTTCTTTTCATATTTGGCTTCAAAGCTTATCTTTTGCATTAACAAAAGAGACATTTTTGATGCGGCATCTGCTCGAAAATGTATTGAAAGAGTTGCATATTGCTGATCTATTTCACTAGCTGGAAATAAATAAATACATAAATTATTCATTGTATGTTTAGCGCAAAGAAGAATAAATTTTCCTATTTGTCTACTGATGCTAATCTTTCTAAGTGATATCCATCCTTCCTTATATTTCCAGGAGGTCTTTCATTCATGACACCTGTTCTCAGTCAGTGTTATAATTATTTGTGCTGAATTAGATATCACATTTGAGTTAAGTTATTAAATTTATATATTTTCTCTATTTTCATAATAATTTCTTCTTCTTCATATAAATGTATCATCATCATTTGATCTTGCAATATCAATTATCAATTACCTATTTTTTTTTGAGAATGATGGAATCTGCTTTGCTATATTCCAGGTATTGATCTGCCTGTCCAGGGAAAATCCCAGCAGCTTTTATATCCATTGTTTTCCATTATTTAATCACATAATTTTTCTTCTATTCTTCTGGAATTCTTCTTTCTTTTTTTTTTTTTACATCTGCTTTTTCACTTCTACAGTTTTTTTAATTCCAGGTACATGCTCTTAGCTACATGATGGATGAATTTTAGAAATTCCTTTGAAGTGGTTTTTAAAACACCCAACATGATTTTGTTAATTTATTATTTTCTCTGTTCTTTGTATTCTTATATCAACATAATTTTCTACTGATTACTGTACACAGTTCAATTATATTATAGCTATGTATGTAGCCAGTGTGGTAATGACACAGCATTTCTGGATAGAGGGTTTCCTAGACTGAAGTCAATGACCAAAATATAGGGTGCCCTTGATAAAATCAATTTCCTTGTGTCTGTGACCATGGTGAACGTTCAAGTTGGAGGACATCAGCTGCAGTTTGACCTGGAGAGGGATGGACTGTGACAGGTCTATTTACCCAAGACATGCTATGTATGAATGAATATCTATCTGGCTTTCAGCCTAGAGGGAACTGTTCAGGTGCTCAGTTGGAGAGGGAACCTATGACTACACCTAGTCATCATAGGACTGATGATGATGATGATGATGATGATGATGATGATGATAGAATCAAATGTTGCTTAGCGTTACAAGGAACAAGAAGTTGTGGAGAGCTATGAATGGGCACATACTAAAGGGACATGGGACATAAAAGAAGAACTTACTCATACAAAGACCTAGCAAGTTACAAGATTTTCTAGTCTAATATATATTTGAGTATGTGTGTGAGTGTGTGTTAACTTAATTGTCTGCAAGTAACAAATTGAAAATTTGTATACATATGCAACATTTCATTAGAAATCTAATATTGTGCATTACAGTTGCATATTCATCTTAAAAACTAAAACTGGAATAAAGAGCAATGTAGGTTAAAGGAACTGTTTGTTTCTGCTTTCTTCTATTGGCTGACAAGCAATTGAGTGGATAATGAGATAAAAAAAAAGAGTAATTGATTAGAAACAGTATAAATCAAAGCAGTTTTTTTCCTGTTTCTTCATTTTATCCTGAAAAAGAAAATGAAAAGTGTTGATTTTACTCCATACCAAGCACAAAACTTATTCTTAAAAAGTATTGTTTTACTCTTGAGTCTCTTGGGTTCATATTTGATCTTAAATGTAAAACTATCATTCTAACCCGGCACTATTGTTGGTTTTGGTTTGATCTTGAATGTGCAATTGACAAAAATAATTGATTCAGCCACATATAGCAGTTTAGTCAATTTTCATAAAATTTATATCATTAAAAAGAAGAATTAGAGAAATTTAAATTTATTTAAATCATACCCTGAATCTGAAAATTTAAAACTGCAACATAAATCAAAGTACTGCTTTGTTCAGTGACATTTTATTTTTATTTATTAAAGTATATTTTAAATTTGTGATAGATAAAATTTTTAAAACCTTTTTTAAATATGCAAAAGTCAGTTTTCAATTTTTATAACTCACTTTATGCCATTTTCTTGCAATTAAAACCCAAATTACTTTTAACTCCAAATAGTTAAAACATGGAAAAAGGACAAATTTTTAGATATAAAGACTGATAAATTCTGTGCCATAATACCAATTTTAATTCAATGTGTTTGGTAATGATATTTACTTATTTATTTTTCTTTCATATTAAAGAGGTGTTTTGGGGGAAGAAAATATGCTGATTTAGAAAACTTGAGAGGATATAATTAAATTTAAATTTAATAATTTGGGGATTGAATAGGTTTTACAGATAAACATAGTGAGAGGAGTAGAAAAATGTTATAAATAAAGAAAAATTTTCCTTCAATTATTTATTTAATATTTTTACTTTAAGTGAATTATTTTTTCAAGTATATTTTTAAAATATATCCTTTTAAAATATTTAGTCTATTTTGTTAGTTTTGCAAACAGTAATTTATTTTAAAGCCAAGAAAAAGATATTTTTCAGTCAAAAGGAAATTTTCAAGATCAGGAAACAAAATAATTGTTTGTGATTTAGTCATAAGAATTTATACACTAAAGAAAAGATGTAATATCAATGAAGACAACACTGCAAACAAGTTTATAAGCCTTTTTAATTCTGTTTCCTTAAATAATAATAACAGCAAAGATAAACAAGAAAATGAGAAAATCAGGATATATTCAAAGAAAGAAAGAAAGAAAGATTTACAAATATTAGATAAAGAAATTGTAAACATCTGTGCTTAATCATCGGTTTTTTCCATATCTTCAAAAAACTGTATTTTGTTTATACAGAAACTGACTCCAGTGAACTGTGTGAGTGATAGATAGTAGCAAAGTCATTGGGCAGTGATAAGAAACCAAAACCTTATTTACATCAACTGGGTTCAAATGCAACTGCTATTAAAATACAACTTTGTTTAGTGTTTCACTTTTTCTTCTTTGCCAGAATTTGCGTTGTTCCTATATAATCATTAAACTGAAGGAACGTTTTGAAGTATTTGTTTTATAACATTTTACATAAAAATTGGCAAATAGCAAAAGTTTGTTCTTTTTACTTTCTAAAAGCAAACTAAGAACATTGTCTAACTGTAAGCATTGTAATATACATTGGAAATAGTCACTTATTAGTAAAACAATTCATATACATAAATGGAATGAAAATAATATATTAAAAAAATAAAAGTACTTTTAGAAAAAAGGGGAAAATGCTATAAATGACACTGATAAAAGTTCTTAAAAAACATGTTACATATAGTAATTATGTAAAGTATTTTAGGAAAAGTTAACTTTTGACAGGAAATTTGTAAGAATAGAATTTCATTTTAGGTCTTGTATTATTTTATTTATGTTTAGACTTTTGCAAATTTTTATAAAAAGGTAAAACAGAAATATTTTCTGAATTGCTTAGCTGTAACAATTCTGATTGTCAGCATCTTTTTAAAGTAAATGATACAAACTCATATAATTGTGTTTATTTTATGTATCTATCTGGGCAGGGCTGGGTATTATTTCAACTGTTAAATGGGTATTGATAATATTCAGGGAATAATTGCCATGTAGAATGTGTAATGTATAAAGGAAAAATACTTTTTCCATAATATCGACTTTTTCCTAAAATTGAAAGTCATCCTGGAGGTTATGCAATGGATTTGAGCGAGATTTAAGAGTTTGTAGTGGACCATGCGGTGGAGAAATGTGTGAAGAGAAGATGAATTATCTCTAGGTTAAGGCTTCCGCTGGCCGGTCCAGCTACATAAGAATGTTGGATTTTAATGGAGTCCAAAGAAACAAACAAGACCGATATATATGTACAAAACAAAATTATATTAATACGTGAATTACAAATAGATTAAAACACGAGTTACAATACATTGAAGACATGAATAAAATGTTACAGTGTCTGTATGGAAAGTTGTGTATGTGTGTGTTGTTTTGAATGTCCGTACGGGTGAATTTTGTCTTAGCGTGTTCTCAGAATATGGGAAACGCTGGTTGTGTATAAGAGTTCACATATTGGAAATTTTTAGAGAAAGTTTTTTGTACCTCGCCCCACGTGCGAGGTTCTGGCCCGCAGCCGAAATCGACATAGTTGCTCACACGTGCACGTAAGCAGAGAAAAGAGAGAAAGAGGCGAAAGGTCAATCAGTATTTATACTCCCGGGAGAGAGAGACCCCTGGTGAAGGGTTAAGGAAATGAAGGGAAGCTAACTGCGACAATAAGTTGAGGTCACTGGTGACAATACTAACCAGTTTGATAAGAACTGTCCCTTGAAAACTCCAGAATTAAACTTTGCTTATGCAGTCTCAGAGGATTATAATAATGCACTAAAACTATAAATCATAACTTTTTACAACTAGGGAACCAGTGATTGATGACTGTCTACACCATAAATAAGTATGTTATATGTATTAGTCACATTTGAGCCAAAAAATAAATGATTATCTTATGACATTTTCATTGAAGGCAAACTGAAAATTCACCTCCTTTCAGAGGAAGAGACAAGAGAAAAATTGGATAAAAATGGATAGAAAAAAATGATTTAATCTTCTTTAATATGTTAAGCTGATTGTCAAGATTTTAATATTATAATTTTAGTTTTTTGTTAATTGTTGTAAACATATATGATACATAAAATGGCAAATTGGAAGTTCAGGTCTCAGATAATATTTTTCACAAAGAACAAAGCACTGTAAAGAAACACATGTCTGTATATACAGTATATGTGCATGTGTATGTATATATGCATCAATAAGGTAAAATTATAATGATGAAAAAGAGTATTTTTTATATGATAAATATTTTTCAACGTAATATCCTTCACTGTCAGTGAACTTGGCCTTAAGTAATTATAGATATTGCCTTGACTGGACCCAATGCTTTTCTATCAATCATAAAGATTGATCATTAAGCAGTGAAAATTTCAGATCAAAATTCACCTAATAGTAGTGTTAAACTGTGGACTTACTGATCTGACATTGTACACACACACACATATATATAAACTTACACACATGGCTGATACATGTTACCATAGCACATAGCCAAAAAGACATCCTGCATTTGAATATATCTGATTCAATTTAAAAATATAATGACACTTTAAAATATACCACTTAAAAACTTTTTGATTTTCTTCACTGTAGTTTACATGTACACACCATTGATGATGACTCATGAGAGTCAAAAGTCTGGACACAGCTTTGATTTTGGATATTTTGTGTATCTACAGAACTCAGGTTTACAGAAGATTATTTTCAATTTAGAAAAGAAGATGGTTAAATTTAATAAACAGAGGATATCTAAACTTTTCAATAAAATATTCTTAAAAGAACAATTGCTGTCAAATTACACTGTATATATATATATATATATATATATATATATATATATATATATATATATATAATAAAATTATAATAAAATTATTAAACAAATAAAGTCATATATATATATATATATATATATGGTTAACTGTCATACCCACAAAAATACAATGTATCAAAAGGACAATTGTTCCCTTGACACCACTATTACTTTTGACTCCCTTGGCAATGTTTATTTACATGATTATAAAATATATGAACCAAGTAAAATGCAATATTTATTATTTAACTTATAAAGATTTATTTACCATTTTATAAACAAATAAATTTGAAAAGAATTTTTTTTATTCAAAAATTTATAAAAAATTACAAAATTCTCAAAAATTCTCAAGAATACAGAAAATGTATAAATCCCTTTTATATTTTTCTATTGAGTTGCAATTTTCATTTGTGTTTTCTAATATTTAGAACCAAAACAGAATGCGAAGAAAATTGGATTTAAAACTTAAGAGGAACTGTTTATTTCCAGTCAATTCATTCAAGTAAAAATAAGGATGCGTCTAAAAATCAAGATTCAGTTTGGTTATAAGACTTTTATCAAAGGAACGTAAAAAGCAGGAGCTGGATTTTTATATATCTTTGTAGATACAGTAGCTAGAAGGAATGTTTCTCTCTACCAAACTGGAATATGCATTCCTTCAAATAAGGAATAGCAGGGATGAAGAGAAATCCTGAGTAGATTTTATCAGATTTTCTGATGAACTGATAAAAATTAAAACAAAATTTCACATTTCCATTCCATCAATTATTAAATCCCTTCTTGTTTGTTTTCCTCTCTGGACTGGCAGCTATGTGCCATGTGTTATATATGCTTAGGCAATCATGTATCTTTTGATACATGACTGACAAAGCAGATTTTTTTCCTGCAATAGGTTGCCATTTCTTTCTGCAGTAGACCAGTTGCCATCCAAGGCTATAGAACTGTCTGTCCTGCTATTTACCCATAGCTGGGGGGAGAAGAAGAGGATTCATACCTTACCCAAGAGTATTAGCATGTAAGTAAATGTAATGGCTTCAACTGGAATTCAAACTCGGCTCTCTGATTCCTCAATCTGAGTCGCTATCCATTACTCCACCATACCTCCTGACAATCATATATATATATCAATATTTATGAGACTTTCATTTATTCATGCAGTGTCAAATGATTTTTTTTCTTTAATCAAGGATAAATTTTAAATGTATTTTGCTTTTTGCATTTAATGATAATTCTGCATCATCACTTTTATATATTTGACAAAGTGAATGCTATTATAAACTCTAGTTTGTTATTGACGCATATCATCATACTTGAATTCTCTGAATTATTTTCTAATTTAATATGAGTAGATAGATTTACCTATCATCTGGTTCACACTATTCCCTGGGCTTTTGAACTGGTGTAGAGTTTTATCACTGGTTTAGGACTGAGTTTCCTGTTCCTTCTAAAGTCTTTTCCTTCTCTTTCACTTCCCATGTCCCTTGGCATCTTGTTGACATTATCATCTTGCTTGGGGTGGTGTCTCTTACTCTATAACTCTCTACCTCAAGTGGCTCTTGGCCATTATACAGGGTGAACATCGTTGTAAAAAATTCTTTTAGTGATAAGATGAAAGGAAATGATTTGGCAATAATCAGAGAATTGATAATTACAAGAAACAGACTTAATTATAAACTGTGACAGTGTCAGTAATGAAAGCTGATTTCGGTAAGGACAATGAAAACAAATTCAGTGTGGTAAATGATAAGAGAAAGATAAGTATATTTAAGTTTTAACATTTACAAACACAAGAGGATAAGTCAAATGACTGATAAATCACTGAGTTAAACTTTAGTTCAATAAGACATCAGTTGTGCAAATATTCCAGGATAAATATGAAAATATCAAGAAGGAAAAAAATTTTTCTTTACCATAATATTCAACCTTTTAAATAAGAAATGTCTTCTGTTTTAAAGCAACAGTATTTCAATAGAATAAGAGTACTTTCAATAGAGTTCCAAAGAATTGGTATAAGCTTTGTAGTAGTAGACAAAGTTTAATAAATAAAATAAAAATATTTCTTAAATCCCCTAAAAAGTATCACCTAATCATCTCCTGAACATCTCGTTAACATTAACACCAGCATTCTTAAGGACAGGTCAATCAGCTAACTTCATTTCTGAAGTCAGGTACTTGGATAATCAAAACATAAAAAATCAGTGAACCTGTACCAAAGCGAGGAATTATCCTATACACACTCACTGCACTCTCAGACCACTTATCGACCTCAATATAAACCCAAGAAAAGAAGGCTTTCAGGTTAGTTCTCTTTACCCTTTTGCAAGAGAGTGGGACAGAATGGTCCATTACACTAACTACCAAAAAATGCCTACTACAAAGCTGGAGGCGCCTCACTCACTCTCTTGCTCTCTCTCTCTCTCACTTTCTTTCTGCTTCAATGTACTGCAAGCTATGAACTCTGTCTCACAAGTAGAATACACATATGTATTTGTATACAAAAGAAAATAAACCTTCCAAAAGAATGCCTGCTAAGCATGAATTCATTCTGGATATAAAAAGCAACATTCTGCCCCAACCTTCACAGTTTAGTTTGTCATTGCTCTCGTGTGTGTGTGTGTGTGTGTGTGTGTGTGTGTGTATATATATATATATATATATATATATATATATATATGTATGTATGTATATCTGTCTTTCTCTCTTTAAAGAAAAGGTTACTGTCACAGGTCCCATAACCTGACATGGTTGTGGTATGTAACATATCTTTGATAGAAATAGTCAGGCATGACTACAGTCAAACTCCTCCCTTTAGGTTGTTTGTATGAACAGGTAGCCATTGCAGATGAAGAAAAGTTAATGGATGGTTAAAAAGAAGGCATAAGAGAAACTTATTGAATTTTAGTTCACAGGCCAATTTACATTGTAATATCACATGGTTATGCATCTCCTTATGGAAAGAAGAGATAATCTTAGTCTTATTATTGTTTATGTTATTTTTTATTTTAATTATAGTGAATATTGTTTTAACTTTTATTTATTTTTTTCATTCTAACAACTATATCAATTTTGTGGCTTGAGGCAGTGATGATCAAGGATTTCAAACAAAAGTAGCAAACATGATTAAAATGTTTCTTTTTGAGGTCAGCAAATTATTCTCAAAAGAAATTACCAAATTATTCAATTATAAATTCATTTGAATTCAAACAGCATCCAAGAGTGAATCTTTTGAATTTCAGCCAGTGTTTTGGCAAAGCTTTGAATATTATAAAAATTGGTTGAAGATGAATTTCTTGTTACCATACTATTATTAAGTGGGCCAAATTATTAAGTGTTAACACATCAAGAATGAATATGTCAACAAAAAAAAATGAAATAAAAAGAGTAAATACATTTCATTGTGCTGTGAAAACTTTTTCATTAGGTGAATAACATGAAATAAATATGAAATATTTTTCAGTCATGATCTTTTCTAAGAAGAATCTGACATGTGCAATAACAGAATTTAATGAATTAATATTTTAGAGTTTTACCCTTCAACAAATCTCACACATTCTCAGATAATATGCACGCATAATTATATAAATATTTTATGGTTAAAATTATTTCTGAAAATTTTATAAATTAAAATAATATTCACATAAAATTGATTTTAAAAAAAATATTCAACTCAAGTATCAAATTTGTCACTGAAAATTTTTTTACATAGTTAAACATTTCATTTTATATAAAATTTCAAATAGACTATATTTCATGGTGTACAAGAACCCAGACTTACAAATTGGGAATGTAAGAATCAAACAGTTACAGAAATTAAACTATCTTGATAGTGTAATAATAGATGATGGAAAATGTGACACAGAAATCTGAAGCTGCATGGGAAAACTGAAAATGTCTTCCACAAACTAAGCCAAGTAATAAGACAGGAAAATATCTTCAAAGAGAGCTGAACTGCTATGCAATATCCATATTCCTATCTGGCATTGAATGTTGGATAATTTTCTTGCAGATGAACAAAAGACTTGAAGCAATGGAGATGTGGTTCTACCAATGAATGTTAAGAATACTAGGGACAGAAAATGTGAGTAATGAAGAGGTCTTAAGGAAAATAGAAACAAAAAAGAAAACTATGCTTACAGTCAGAAAAAGACAGCTGAAATTTCTGGGACATATAATGAGGAAAGAGGGCTTGGAGAATTTAAATTTCAGGACATACTGAAGGCAAGAGAAGCAGAGAGAAAGAGTGAGTAATCTACTTAACAAGTTGGTGTGAATGGATGATAAATTAACAGCAGCCTTACTATTAAAAAAAAAGGAAATTGGAAATTACAAAAGAATACATAGAGATGAGACATGGTTGAGATAAGTAAAAGAATTTTTATTTTTTGTGAGTTACAAGGTTTGATCACTTCCAGGGTATTGTATATCAGTCATGGGAGACTGAGAGTTTGTTTGGGGTATAACACAAGGTAATAGTCAAAATAGACACGTGGAGAAAATCAATAAATGTAGGTAGTTGAGTGACAGAGACTTGTGGGAGAAATATTCTATGAATTATTGCATTGTAGTCTCTGCTGCTACCAGTTTCATCACTGGTTATAGGCATCACTGTTGATGAAAATACCTTCATGTCACTGCTGATGACCTGGGCAGTTGTGCAGTCTCCCATGTCATGGGGAAACATCACTAATACCTGTTGCGTCAGATCTGTCCTTATGAGTGGAAATGGCATTGGCAGTATTCTGGAAGTTTGGGGATAGTATTATGAAAGTAAGTGCATGGGTCCAAACAAAAATTAAGGTCTGCTTTTGTCATATGAGCTGTGGATGTCAAAGTGAGCATTTCTGTTTGAGTTAAAGAACTGGAGTTCTGACAGGGTATGACAAAGATCCCTCCTTAGATAATTGATTGTATCAATTAGAAAAGAAATTGTACTTTCCAGCCAGACTACATTTGTTTAGGGAGTGGTTTGTGATGTTCTGCCATTAACCTCTCCATAGCAATGGGGTCTGTGTTATTGTTACATTTAATTTTGAAGTATTTATCAGCTTGGCTGATAACTTTAGAGTGACCTTGGCAGTTGGGTGTCAGAGGTTTTTTTACTGTATCATTTCATATGAATATATGCTTGCAGTTGGGGAGTTCTGTTGGAACATAAGTCTTTTTTATGGTGTCCTGAGGTAGCATATATTGTAACTACATTGTTTTATTGCAAAGTTCTTGCATAAACTGGGTTGTTGGGTTGGAATCAGGATTCAAGCTTCTCTTGAAGTATTGACTCACAGGAGCAAAGATGTGCTGAAAATGAGTTCAGTTGGTGTGCAACCATAATCTTCTTTGACAATGTTCCTAATAGAGAAGAATTAAGGGTAACTCATCAATCCAACTCATGGTGTTGGGTCTCATAAATGGAAGTTTTTAGCAATATGTGGAATCATTCATTTAAGGGTGATAAGTAGCAGTCTTGATAGATTTTGAACCAAGCAAATTGTTGAATTCCTAGAATCAGGCTGATTGGAATTCCTTCTATAGTCAATTGTGGTTACTTATAGACTTTTGAAAGTTGCAACCCAGTCTCTTAGAATCATCTTGGAGAGTGTGTTCACTGTGGTGTCTTTGGTTATTATAGTGACATAAAAAAGATCTATCAATGATAGTCAATAGGTACTAGTATCCCTGACACATGATATCAATGTGTAGATGTGTGAATCAGATGAAAGGGTTGGTAAAGGTACCTACAGTTGATTTGGTAGGATGATGAATTTTACATCGTTGACATTCTAGGCAGGTGGTAGTTCATTCTTGGACATGGGTCATTATGGTTGGTCGAACAAAGTACTTGTTGATAATGTGGCTCATTTGCTAAGGTGTAATATTCCATGGAGGTGCTGGAAAACCTTACTCCTGAGTTTGGGGGGGGGGATACAGAGACTGGGGCTTTCCAGTGTGATGTTGAAGTAAATCTTCTTATGACTGAAGGGAACTGGTAATTTTTGGAGCTTGAGTGAAGTGTCCTTTAATACATCTTGTAATACTGAATCTGATTTCTGTTCTTCCAATAGCAATTCATGACTCAGTATCATAGCAGTTAGTGTGAATTTCTCTGGATGTATATCTATTTGAGGTAGTAAGCAATTTGTGGTCAGTGTATACCACAAAACCACTGCCTTCAAGTAGATTGTAGAATGTTTGATCACTGAATAGATCACTAGTAGAAAATAATCTATCTTGATTGTGTTGATAACAGAGAAAGTTTTCTGTTTAATGTTTATTTTTTTATGAATAAAGAAAAGATGAAGCAACAGATAACACAAAGTTAATAGATTGTAAACAAAAAACACATGAAGAAAAAATGTAAACATTTCCTTTAATGTTACTGACTGACCTTGAAAACAAGATGAAAATAGGTTTAAAGGACTAAGTGCAGTTTGAAGGATGCTGCCACTTAGATAGTTTTTTTCTGGTGGGCCCCTGATATACACTTAGATTTTGTGTTCATCTCAATAGTCATATGCTTTTTTTTTCATATGCATCTCACTAGTCATATGCTTTTTAGTTTGTACATTCATTCATTTTGACTTTTCAATGAAGTTAGTCACCTGTAAAATAATATGAAGCTTTTTCTACTATAATGAGTTATTTTTTAACCTCTTTCAACATGTACAGTATCTCTTTCATGATTTAAGAAATAGGAAAGGCATGTCAGAGATAATACTGTTTAAAAGAGACAAAACATAAAAATGTAGTATATATATCAACTTGATCACCTTGACCAACCAGACAGTCAAGTGCCAAACAGGCTCCACTGGTAACAGTATTTTGTTGTTTAGCCATTAAATGACACCACTCTACTGGCTGGACAGGCAGGTCATTGCACTGATTCCAGCCATTGCAGGTTTGAATAAAGACGTGTCCTTCTCCTTGACTGGTTACTAACTAAAGCTAGAGAACTCAATCATCCCTTATATTGAACTTACAATTGGGTTAACCATAAGGGAATTATTCTAATGAACTTTGTTCCTTGGTACCTCAGCTGTATAAATTTAAGTATACTGCTAGATTGTCAACTAGGTTGCATCATTTTACTGTTGAAATAGCAAGATGCATCCATAAGTTCTATTCTAATAGTTTCTTTTCTTGCACTTCTCACCTGTGAAACTCTCTTCCAGTTTCTTGCTTCCCTGGCATCTTCAAAAATTTAAATGCAATATCAGTTGTCATCTTCTGTCATCCTGAATCTTGTTCTTTTATTTTTCCTTTCTCCTTACTAACATCTCATTCTTAGTAACCTTTTGTATCTTAGTGGTATTATTGCTTTGCTTGGGGTGAAATGATTAAAAAAAAAAATGTCAATTATTATACTCTCATCCCTTCCTTTGTTCATTTTCCAAGTAATACTTTTATCTTCCTAAAATATATATATATATATATATATATATATATATATATATATATATATATATATATATATATATATATGGAATTAAATATAAGAGGTGAATATTTAAACCAGCCTCAAGTTATTAATAATATTTTACTAATTTTACAAAATTGTTGGTTAAATTACAAAAAATGAAATGATTTAAATAGGGAAAATATCAATGTAGGTTTAAAAATTAACAAACTTAAGATAAAAGTAATGTTTAATTGTAAGATTTCAAAAATGAACTTAAAAAGTAGGGTATGAAGAAGAGGAAAAAGAAAAAAAGAATATTTATCCTTAGGATTGGTGATAACATTAAAGAAGACCACAGAAATGAAATAAGATAACATATAATGATAGGGTAGAAAGTGTCTAGCAAAAATATAAAGATAAAAAGATATAACATAGCTAATATACTTAAAATGTAACTGTATAATGAATGTATAATGCCAGCTATGCCATACAGGTGTGAAACAAAGAAGTTTTAAAAACATCACTTGAAAATTAAAAAAAAGAAATTTGTAAAGATCAATGGAATGAGTAATTTGTGAGATCATACTAAGAGATTAACTGAGGTCAACTTGGTTCAGATAATGGACTAAAATAAGAGATAATGACAAAAAATAGAGATGAGCTTTACACAGAGCATTTATCAGATGAAATGAAAGGTTGCTTGATTGATGCCCAATGGGTAGCAAACACAGATCAATCAGATAGAAGAAGAAATGAAATGGAGAAATTTTCTGGGTTGGTAATGCATGGCAGGGATTGCACAATCATAGTTGTCATGGAAGATTTTTGGAAAGGTTTTTGTGTATTACTAATGGGCAATGGTGATAATGATTATATATAAATATATGATTATATATATATATATATATATATATATATATATACAGTATGTATCAAAATACTTTTATAACTGCAAATCCTTTGTTTTGGAGTTATTAAGTTTAAAGTTTACAGTAAATGCTGTTAAATGTACAAGCCAAGATACAATCCAAAAATACTTATTACCATAGTTTGTGGTGCCACAGATCCTGTCTCAGTAACATGATGATAAACAACAGCAAAGGTTGGATGACTCAGCTGCCTTTGGTCTGGAAATGCAATCTGATACAGCTGTGCAGCCTTGTGTCCATTACCATTCACACACCCATATGTAAAAATTATATCTGCCTGCTCACGATATGAATATCCTGACATTTTTAAAAAGAACACTTCTCAGTTAACTCACTACTACACATGTTAAAAGTTGAAGACAGACTAGCTACAAATGTACACGAATGATAAATATAACTTAGTGTACATGATAACATAGTACCATCTACCACCTACTTTCTTTCAACTTAATAACTCAAAAACGAAGGATGTTTATATGGGCTTTTATCCTTGTTTAGCATGAGGACCCACCCCCAAAGTTTGTAAAACTATTTTTGATATGCCCTGTATATATATATGTGTGTGTGTGTGTGTGTGTGTGTTTTAGCTTGTTAGGCAAATATGTATAATAAATAAAGTGAAAAAAATCCTATTTAAGGAGTAAGAGATTGACTGGTTTGGTTTGGTTCCTTTTGTTTTTTGGCATATCAACCTCAATGGGTCATTTAATGCCAACAACATTTTTTTTTTCTGGTAATGTTTTTGTTTTGTCAAAAATCTATTTCTGTTAATATTTTTTTCCTCTAAAATTTATAGCTGGTAATATTATTTTTTCAAAAACGTACAGCTGGCAACATTATTTTTTCAAAAACGTATTATCAGAGGCCTTGCTGTTGGACATAGTTTATTGTTTTACCCAGGACGCGGATGTAGTTTATCGTCATACCCAGGATGCAGATGCAGTTTATTGTCATACCCAGAACCCAGATGTAGTTTATCGTCATACCCAGGATGAGATCTGGGTTTGGGGGTTAACTATTTGCCCATAGCTGGGACCCTAACAGGTGTTACCACCCCAGGTCAGGGTGGACCTGGGAACACCAACAATTAAGAGGTGGTTCCACACTCCTCAAAACCTCCTGATCAGAGGCCTTGCTGTGAGACGTAGTTTATCGTCTTACCCAAGATGCGGATGCAGTTTATCGTCATATCCAGGACGGAGATTGACTGGCACTTTTTTTATAAAACAGAGCATAGAAAGGAGCCTACTCCAATTTTTGGATTGGAGCATGAGAGAAGGCAAGAGCTGAATCTGGAATGGCTCCAAATCAGTCAGACAATAAAACCCTGATTGACACTCAATATTCTAAAAGTAAGAATATATTAAATTCAATGTACCATAGATTCTAAGAGTCAAAATAGGTTTCAATTTTAGAGCAAAATCTTTTTCTGGGGTTATCGTTTTCAATGGCATGTTTACTAAGTTAGCATAGAATAAGTTTTTTTTTAAACCTTTTGACGGAAAGAGAAGGGATGGCTATATAAGTTAGCAAATCATAAATCCCGAATTCAACTTTCTACACTACATGCCAAGCTTTCAAAAAAAGTCTGTTTTGATTTTTTTCAAGGTGGAGGTACAGATTTTTGTCAATTAGTAAAAATGTAATTCTTGTAAAACAAATATTTCAATGTTTTTCACAAGATAAATCATCAGATGATTATAATCAACTTTATTTTTTATTCTATTGCTAATGGTTTTGCTTCTATGTATGACAAAACACATAACATTTCCCATTTTTAGCAGCTTATAACTATGACATTATAGAAAATATAAGTAAAATATATATCAACTTGGTATCTTCTTAGAATGCAAAGTTATGAAGTGCCAAATTTGGTAAATTGTGCTATTTTCAAATCAGGAAAACTTGACAAAAGATTAGTGAAGAAAAGATTTAGTCACATGAGATACATGGATTAATAATAAAATAGTGAATACTGTAGTTCAGTGCAGCAATACATATGATTCACCATTACACCTTGCAACCCACTTTGTGACCCAGTTACTATGAGCAAATGCCCTACTTATAGTTAATAGATGAGTGAATGTTCAACAATTAGTGTAGAGAAGTTTGGCTGTCCTTCTACACAACAACTCTGAATCACATTTCAACCCTGACGATATTAAACTTAAGATGCCCGCAGAAATAGAACATATACCAATATTCATCCAATCATTACAAAGTCTGTTCCCAAACATGAAAAATTTCTGATGAAGAAATTAAGAAAGCAATTAAAAAACTAAGGAATAATAAAGCATCACTTGACATTGAAGCTGAACTTTTGAAAATAGCTTGCTTTCTCACTAAATTCAACAACAAAATCCTCTATTTTATGAAAGAAGTCTGGAATCAGAAATGCATCTCCACAAAGTGAGGTTTATCACATATAAATGCATTATAAAAACAGAAAGGTAGTCCTCAAGACCCTCACACATATAGAAGTATCTCAATTGGATCCATCACAGTGAAAATATTAATGAACATTATATTAACCAGGCTCCCATGATTTTATCATGACCCAGTTTGTTTTACATTCTGATAAAGGATGCAATGATGGCATATATGTCATCAAACAACTCCAAGAAATTGCTTACCTCTCTAATAAGAAACTGTATACCTGCTTTGTCGACCTCACAAGAGCATATGACCATATCAATAGACTTCCTCTTCTCATCGATTAGAAACCACCTTCCAAGCTCTGAACCCACTGAATGCATTGATATAATAGAGGAATATTAATTTACAAAATGTTACATTTCTGATAAGGACCACAATATGGAAACATTTCAGACCTCATTAGGAGTGCAACAAAGGGGAAGTGAGAGCTCCAGTCTATTTAATCTCTTTGTGACTATACCCTACACATGTACAAACACAGATGTGATGAGATGGGCTATGACCATTTAAGCATTCTATACCACAAACCAAATGAATCTGCCAATAGAAGACAATGATCCTGCTTTCCCCCTTGAAACCAATGTAATGATGATGATGGGGGGGGGATGCTGATGGCATAGGTATTCATAGTTGGGATAAGAATAATCTTGAACAGAAAATCAACATCTTCTATCAAGTATTCCAAGAAATAGGGCTCAAGATAAACCTTTCTAAAAACCTATGATCTGGAATTGGAATGAAAGTAATGATGGCACCTACATTGAATTCATCATAAAAATTCAAGGTTTGGAATTAGTAAATACTAAATGCTTCAGATACCTTGACATATGGATCAGTTATAACAAATTAAGTATAGGAGAAAAAGAAACTGAATATAGAATAGGCTGTGCCAAAGGAAGTTTCACCCAACACCACAAATTGCTATGAAATCAAAACATCAACCTGAAAACTCAAGTCTTGTTCTCAAATAGACTTGTCAGATCGAGACTTTGACTTGAATGTCATATATAGCACCAAACCCATTCAGAAATATCGAAACTGCCTCTATACAATCACTTCCTACAGTTAATGGTGAAAAAAGGCTTTGAGCAGATGAAGCCTGAGAGTCTTGGCAAAGAGCATCCTTCTTTGAACATTGTGGACTGGTATTATAGAATCACAAAGAACTGTACCAAATAACAGAAACCACATTACTTGAGGACTACCAATAGCAGCAACAATTAAAATGGATAGCACATGCAACATGAAAAGAAAATAGTGTCATAGACCAGATATTACCATTTCACCTCTTCAAATAAAAGTTTAGGAAGGAAACCCCTATTAATACTGGAAAGAGTGATAATGGCTACTGGGTATGAGAAACCTGTTTTCCTAAAAAATTGTTTTAAGAGAAAAAATTTATAAATTTCAACAGAAAGCAGTACTGGCTGCTCAGTCAATGAATGCCAAATGATTTCTTGGCAGGATATGGATAATATTACCATTACCATTAATGGGTATTCAGATTTTGTTCTGCAGTTATAGGTGGGTGTCGTGAGGGGAGAAGAATTTGTGATTTCTCAGTTATGTTTTTTTATAATTTTAACATGTTTTCAAGGCAGTTATAGCTGAATTTTAGAGAGTTTCTGTAAAATATTTTTGCTTAAGCTATGTAAGATCCAAAGGGAATTTAAGAAAAATTATATATTGGAAGCAGGGGGTAGAGTAGAGTAATGGATAGAGCTTGAATTACCTATTCACTTATGTGCTAATACCCTTGGGAAAGGTATGAATCCATCTCTTCTCCCTACAACTATAGGTAAATAGCAGTACAGACTGGATCCTGTAGCCTTGGGTAGTAACCAGTCTAAGAGAAGGAAAAACTCTGAATTCAAAACTAGCCTGGAGAAAGTTTGGCTCCATCATGCTATCTTGTCCAGGAAACACCATTGCTACTATTGTGGCAGCACATGTAGTGCCCTTATGACCCTAGAGGGTTATGGGTTAAAACATCTATATATATATATATATATATATATATATATGTGTGTGTGTGTGTGTGTGTGTGTGTGTGTGTGTGTGTGTGTGCAAATATATATATATATATATATATAAAAGTGAACATAGAAGTCAACACTTAGAGGCGACAGTCTGTTTCATGATAGTGCAATCGTCAGGCAACTAGTGCTGTTATTTTTCTTGCCTATTTATATATAAGGGTCAGTGGTGCATTGTGGGTAAGAAAAATAAGAGAGAAAAGTAACAGCACTAGTTGCCTGATGATTGCATTAGCATGAAACAGACTGTCGCCTCTAAGTGTTGACTTCTATGTTCACTTTTATATTTACACACGCTCTATCTCTGATATTGAGCACTTTATCCCATAAATATAGCACACTTTAAGACTATATTTATTCATATATATATATATATATATATATATATATATATATAGCTTTAAAGTATGTTATATTTATGGATTAAAGTGCTCAATATCAAGAATAGAGAGTATGTAAATATAAAAGTGGACATTGAAGTCAATATCCAGAGGCGACAGACTTTGTTTGATGATTGTGTTTAGCATGAAAATGCAATCATCAGGCCATGTTTAAAACAGACTGTTGCCTCCAAGTGTTCACTTTTATATATATATATATATATATATATATATATATATATATATATATATATATATATATATAATGTATAAAAAACATTTCTCTCTTCTCAAAATCTTGCAGTGGTTGTTTCTAGAGAGTGACTATGCAAAAATGAGTTACACATATTCTTATGGTTCCTTAAGGTATGAAACTGCTGGTTACAAGGCAGTGTTGATTTTGATATCCACCCTGTTTATATGTTTAATAATCTAAGATTTTTAATATTTCAATACTGTTCTTTTTACTAAGCATAGTATTTTGTACATTTTCAAATTATAAATTTTACTCCTATCGCTTTATGATTAAATATCAAAAGTATAAATTCTATTCATTTTAAATCTCGCATTCTGTCACAGTATCTCCACTAAGTATGAATATATCAACCAGCTAAAGAGTTAGGTTGCATTCACTTCAGCTAAAAAAGATGAAATCATGTAACTTATACAAAAATGTAATTGCACCTTTATCACTACATAAAAGTGAAATTATACATGCAAGGCAAAGCAATGTTCTTGGAAGATCAAAGATATTGGTAAAAAATGGCAAAAAGAGAGAAGTGAACCTTGATGTTAGTAGTAGTAGGTACAGGGACAGTTAAGAGGAGGAGTTGTCTCTGAACCACTCCTTTTCCTTCTCTCCAACTCTCTCCTCCTCTCTCTCATATTCACATACACTCTTTAGGTAGTAGTATGTACAGGGATAGTAAGCAGGATGAACTCTCTCTCTCTCTCTGCTGCTCTTACTCTCCTACTCTCTATCTCCCTTCATTCTCTCTCCTTCTCATTACCCCTCTCTTTAAACCTTTCTCTCCATTATTCATTCATATATTTCTAACAGAGAAAAATTTCAGAATAGCATAAAAACCTGTGGGGAAAGCCTTACGGCTAAAACTGTATAGAAATGATTTCATGAGTTCTTCAGAAGCTTGAACTCTCTCTGTTTTGTTTTTATTGTTAGCACAACATATTCACCAGTCCACTTTGCCATTTTTTGCAACTTCTTTCCTAGAGTTATTCTCTCACAGAGGAAATGTTTGAGAAAAGATTGCAGTTATAACATCCCATGCAAAATATAGAGAAAAATATGAAGGTGAAAGCAGCAGTCCCCTTAAAATTAGATATGAGAAACATAAAGCCATATTCAGATGGAGGGCCTAAATGTCTGGCACAACAGATCATATCTGAAGAGAGAGGATTCACACAATCCTTTCTGAGAGAAAATCTGAATCATAAGAAACATTAATGAAGAGTTAGAAAATTGAAAGAAGCAGGATATATTCTTTTTTCAGAAAGATATGTAAATTAAGCCAGTGTAGATTTCATTGGTTTTATTTTCCCAGCAGGACAGGAATTAAAGAGCATCTCTATGCAGAATGGAGAATCACCTATGTGACACAGCTTCTGAGAATCACATCATGTGTGCAGCTTATATTGCTGGGAATGAGCTGAACATGAACATCTTATAACCACTGATTTTTGCTGATCATCCAATTTTCTGTATAGCTCATCTCAAAATTATACACAGATTATAATGAGTGTTAATTTTCCGTTTTTTACTAATGTTCACACATTACAAAGCCCAGGAAACACTCACAGTACATGGTTACAGAATGAGGTGTGTAGCATGGACATAAGAGGAGGAAGTGAATATTATGAAGATAAGGAGGATATATAACTATTGACCCTAGATGTGAAGAGGTTAAGGTTGTAGTCATCAGGGGAGCCTCTATATATATATATATATATATATATATATATATATATATATATATATATATATTTGTCCTCAAATTCACGTATGAACTCAATACTAATAATAAAATTCCTTTCCTTGACATATTGATAAACACAAATAATAACAAATTTACTATTTCGCCATATAAAAAACCTACTAGCATAAATTCATGTACACTTAACTACAAGAGCGAATGCCCATATTACTACAAAATAGCAATTATAAAAAATCTAATACATCGTGCAGAGACTAATTCAACCACAAAACAGATTTTTTACAGTGAACTAAAGAATATAAAACAAACACTTGTTAATAATAGTTTTCCAAACTATATAATTGATGAACAAATAAGATGCTTTCTTAGAAGTCTCAATACTAAGCAAATAGTACATAATACTGCTTCTACTAATCTCAAACATATTAATCTCCTATATCGTAATCAAATGCATACTAATTATAAACAAGATGAAAATATACTAAAAAAATTAGTAAATACTAACATATCTACAGCAGATACTAGCAAAAAAATTAAGTTAATTATATACTACACTAAATCTAGTATATCCAACTCAATTATTCGCAATGATTCTTCTCCCCTGGTTAGCGATTTGAAATAAACCAACATAGTTTACAAATTCAGGTGCCCTTTGGGAGATTGTATCTCCAACGAACTAAATAATATCTATGTTGGTCACACCACAAACTCGCTTTCACGACGCTTGACACTACATTTGAATGATAACTCTAACATTTTTAGGCATTTAAAACAACATGCCTGGCCGCATACACAATTCCGGAAAATCCTCGTCGAAGACACAACTATACTTAAACATGAAAACAATAAACAAAAACTAAAAATTCTTGATGCTATATACATAAAACAGTTGAAACCTAACCTGAACAAAATAAACTATGAAATCTCCACAAATATCCTTAAATGCCTATAATTAGTAACAGAAGCCATTGGTTCATACCAACGGCTTTCCATACTCAATACTCATCGGATTCACTCTCTCGTGGTCATGTGTGACGTCATGAGCTGTTGTGCGATTTTCGCTTTCAGCATCTTATATGCACGTGTTTATCGTTGCTTGGAAATCATTCATGTAAACAAAAACAGACTGTCATCAATTTCTTGTTCGTGTATTGCTTAATATATTGTGTAATTGTCATCTTTGATAATGGCTTATGTAAGCCGAAGGCTTAGATTGGATTAAAAATATGTATCAATATTGTGATTTTCTTTCATTGTTTAATGATAATGTTATTAAGCTTATCAGACAATATGAAAAGAACTTACATAAAATAAATAGACAACACTTGTCTATATTATTTAATGAAACATGTATGAATATATATATATATATATATATATATATATATATATATATATATATATATATATTTATATATTTATTTCATAGAATATTATTATATACAATATTTTCAAGCAGAAAAAACATGTTAAAAATAAATGCTACAACATTAGTAATATTTTAAACAAATATTATAGCTGTTCAGCAGATTAGATTCATCTGAAGAACGTTGGAGAACTGAACAGATAAAATAAAAAAATAAGTAGGGATAAAACACAGAAACTTGTTGAACAAGATATTCACCTTTTATGAACTTCAAAATCATGTCAAAATGAACTTTGTTTTAATAGCAAATATTATACATGCCTAACATTCCCTATTTATATAATTTAACCTCAATTCTGACATGTGTAAACTGTATGTTCAGAGAAGATTAAAGATCTGTTTAAAAAATCTGGTTTTTATGTGTGTGTTGTGTTTTTTAATAGTCACATTTAAATTTGTATTTGTGACACAATTAATTCTTAGCTATAAATGGGTGAGTTTATAAGTTAATATGAAATGTCTTTAAATTTTATTCAGTGATATTATTGTATGAAAGTACTTTTAAGTTAGCTGGCCATTTTTAGTAAAGAGTGAATATACAACAAAATGGCAAAGCAGAAACAGGAAATTGTATTGAATAAAAAAATATCAAACCAAAAAGCATTTTTAAAATAAGAAAGCAAATAATGATGATATTCTTTGAAAACACAGACTTTTGTTCAGCCATTCTGAATTGGTCAAGTGCCGTCTGGAGTTGTCTGCTAGTAGAAAGTAAACAACTCCTGCAGACAGCAAGGGCGATCTAAAGGGAAGAACAGTGCCAAGAAAGGCAGTGAAGTGCAACTTACTGACCCAGTATCTAATTAAAAAGGAGAAGCCTTTTACAAGATGTATTATTTCTGGCAAATGGTTCAGTTGTTGCCATCTTAATATACCAGACATGAAAAGTGAGGTGTAAACAAGTTGCATTTGCATGACTTGAAATTTTATGAGCAAATCCATTAATAAGATTAGCACAGCTTATTTAATGGTAATCTGTGATCTCTATTTAGTGCTATAATGAGCAAATCATTTTCAATTTCTTGGTAATGGTAATGGTAATATTAATGTTTCCTTATAAGAGAAAGATTTGGTATTCATTGAATGAGCAAATTGTGCTACCATCAGTTGAAATTTATAAAATCTTTCTCTTAAAACAGTTTTTTAGGAAAATAAGTTTCTCAATTCTACTACTGTTATTGCTCTTTCCATTATTGATGTTCTTTCCTAACCTTTTGTATGAAATTGTATGGAATATTAATATCATGATCATGCTGTTATTTTCTCTTCAAGTTACATAGGATATCCATTTTAGTTGTTGCTGTCATTGAACTTCCTCAAATGATGTTGCTTTTGTTATTTGGTACAGTTCTTTGTTTGTGATTCTGCTGCACAAGTCCATGAGGTTTGGAGAAGAATAGTTTTCTGCTGAAAGCATTTATACATTCACACAGACATACTGAAATGTGCAGTACATGTATATGCACATATATTCATATATGTAAAAGTGTTGCGATGTATGCATGTACACATATACAAATATTAACATATAGATAAATACATACACACACACATAAGTAAAATAAAAATTAAAAAACACAACACACACATAAATATTTCAGTTTGACCATTTATATGACATCATATTGAGTGACATCAAATGTGAGAACAATGGAATTAAAAACCAGTAGCATAACTACACACGAGACAATACTTGAAAACGAATGGAACAACATTCAAAAGTACTTGGGAAAAAATAATATAAAATAAAAGTTAATATGAATTTTAGCAAATTACTGATAACACAAAACAACTTATTCGGAAATTGGAAAGATATAATAAAAGCATTGATAGACAGAACTTGTACATACTATTTAACAAAACATGTCAGAGAATTCTTGCTGCTGGAATACACCACATATATATATAAGACTCTCCCATCGATTTTGACATATGAGTGCCAAGCTACTTAGTTTCTAGAAACTGACAGCCAGACTACCTGCACAGATCATTTGATTATAGAGGTGAAGGATTGTGCAGAACCAACCACACTTTTTGGAAGGGCTGAATACAAAAAAACTGGGGCACAATGTGCCACAAGGTCCCCAAACAACCCTCTGCAAATTTTGAATTCAGAGTTGTCCTCAAAAATTGTTGCCCAGATTCATTATATATATATATATATATATATACATTACAAACACTAGTATTGGCTATATATATATATATATATATATATATATATATTACAAATACTAGTATTGGGTGTATCTGGGCTACAATTTTTAATTTATACAAGTTTGGTTGAAGATCAATGGAAGTCCTTTGTTAATGATTTTTAAATTTATTTTTTCTAAATTTAAGACCACTTTCCTGTATCCTTTTACATATTTAAATATAAATTGTTCAATGTCTAAGTATCTTCAACTTTCTTAAGTTATTATCAAAGAGTGTTGTTTTTTTGTGCTTTGTTGGTTTCATCATTTCAGAAAGAATCTTTGGATTTTTATGGTCTGAAGTAAAGAAAATCAAATGAAAAAATCCTTAACAAACAACTTTTGTTCGTCTTTAACCAAACTTGTATAAATGAAACACTAGTATGTATATATATTTATATACATACATACAGGATGAATACAAAATTTGTTGAACAGGTTGAACATGCTAAAATGGAGGAAATAAAATAATGTTCAACTCTGGTACAGCAAACAGAATTATTTCATGAGTTATCATCAAAAGATGATTAAAAATTTCATTTTGTTTTTTTATTTCTCAACTACACAGCACAAAGGAGAGTAAGAGTCATTTTGTATGAACCTTTTTCATGAAAGTTCATGATTCTAATTGCAACCATGACTGCTTTGGGTTATCATCAAACATAAAAAATTCTGAAATAAAAAAATATATGCACACATATATACAAAAAAATAAGTTACATAGCTGCAATAGAAATATATATTCCAATTATATATTCCAATTTACAAATATTAATAATAAATTTATCAAGTTGTCTAGGTGTATGGTGTATATATATTTGCATTTTATTAAAACAGCATTTTCCATCTCAAAATAATTATAAATGTTCTAGTGGTAAACAAGCACATTAAATATTTTGTTTCATTTTAGGTCCCTTCTATGTTTGTATATTCCTTTCTGTAAAATTTGTGATGTTTCCTCAATGTATTTGGGGGGGAATTGTTTACATTTTATTTAATAGACTCTTCTGATGTAAAGTTAGTTCTCAGTTTTACACTGATTAAATTTTATTTGTTTTTCAAGTGTTTGTGATAATTTTTATATTGAGATTAAGTAAATTTCTTTCACATTCATAGTTGTGGTATTTGTAGGTAGTTTTTGTGTTGTCATATTTTCTTTTTTGGTTTTGTGAATTTGGTATGCTTCTCTTTTCATATTATATATGAGATAACTAGGATAATTTTCAAAGTATTTTCTTCAGGTAAATATTAGGGGCTGTGTGCCACTAGAACCTTCATGATCACATACAAACACATATGTTTTGTTTAGTATTGATTACGTCTTTTAGTTAACAAAACAATAAGCTAAAACTTGAAGGAGGAATTTATTTGATTGCCTGTAATGATTGTCACAAAAAATACATAGGCGAAACCTCAAGGACATTATTTACATTATTTGGACTATTGTCCTCATCTTTGTTGCCATATTTATTACGTTTCGGCTGTTGTACGCTCCAGCCTTCTTCAGGTGGTTGGAATGTCGAACTGAACCCTTTATTTTGCTCACTGGGGTAGACTGTTCTAGTTCCACATGCCATGTTTAATGGATGTCAGTTATCAGTTATCTCTTGTTAATTTCCCTCTGAAAGTTCTCCACTGCGTTAACCAGGTATTGAACTCACACTCTTTGGTTAAGGTACTGCAAACAAGACTGACCACGGTTTTGACATCCATTAAACATGGCACGGGGAACTAGAACAGTCTACCCCAGTGAGCAAAATAAAGGGTTCAGTTCGACATTCCAACCACCTGCCTGAAGAAGGCAGGAGCGTACAACAGCCGAAACATTGTAATAAATATGGCGACAAAGATGAGGACAATAGTTTGAATAATGTAAATAATGTACATAATACCTCATCTCAGAAATATAGACAGAAACCTCAAGGAATCTAAATAAAAGATTATATGACCACAAAAGGGACATTTTATAAAACAATACATCAAATACATTGGTTGCCCACTGCAAACAAGACTGACCACAGTTTTGACATAAAAATGCTACTTTGATCAAAGGAGAAAACAATTTACTATGATGAAAATGTCTAGAAAGTGCCTTGATCGCAAGTTCATCTACAGTAAATTTGCATCCTCGTTCTTACAACATTTCACCATTTCTGGCAGAACTTCTATTATCATAGTGTGAGATATCTACTAACAAAGGTGATGGAAAGGAAAGAAAAAGAATCTAAATGAAATTAGCAGTGAGATATAACAAAAAAAAATTAAAATTAAAAATTCCTAGCATCTCTCGTTTGTGCACATGTATAGTTGCACCAACATAACAAATTTAGTCTGATGAAGTCTGAAAGGACGAAACATGTCACAAGAAAACTTTTCTATGTTATCATACATTTTTTCCCAAAATTGTTCTTGATATAGAAAAACATATAATATATATATATATATATATATATATATATATATATATATATATATAAAAATATAACTTAATAAAACTTACAAGCATTAAAGTACATATCCCAGCATGTATAAACACATAATATACCTCATTGCTATACCTGGTCAAAGATACATACATATATGTGTACACAAATGCACAAACAGAAGCATAAACACAGATATAAATTAAATTTTGATGCCTGTGTAATTACATATGTGCACACTTGTGCATGTAGCATTTTCTGTTTGGAAGATTTAATGTCTTTATTTTTAATGTCATTTTTTTCAATTTCTAAATGGTTTTATCTTGGTTAATCACATCTTATTATTAGCAGGAAGGTGGATAGGGTGGGGAACCTTGGTTTTGCTCAATTTTACTGAATCTCATCATATGAAAATGTTCATAGGTAGATAATTATTAAAAACAATAAACACCAGGGTTTTCATTCATTGTAGATTGGGAAACTAACCAAAAATCATTTTCACAATCTTGTATTCAATGTCTTTTTAGTGACATTATCAACAGAATCTATTGGAAAACACTTTGCACAAATTGGCTGATCAAAATATGATGTGACTATGATGATCTAATAAGCTCTGATTATATCTGAGTATAATACCAGTCTTGGAAGTGAAACTGAGTATGAGTATGAAATCATTCTCTCTATCTAGTAAATTTTCCAGTAGATCCAAATGAGTAAAAAGAAGAATGAAAATATTTTAGCTTATAATACCCCAGGCAAAAATTATGCAATTTCTATCATTAATTTTCATTTGGACTCTTGCTGAGCATGTTATTGATTTTGCCTGGATGCTTTTCTTGAAGAGAAGCTTTAATTCACTTTAGTCTGTGACAAGTTGCATTATTGCCCTGAAAAATAACATCACCATCACCAATCCAATTTTCTATTGATGGAATAAAAAAATTATTTTTTGGTGTACACATGTGCATATTTTGTTGAGGCAACGATTTTTATCTCCCCTGATCCTTTAAATGAGATGCAATCTCATATGATGAATGACTTGGTAAATTTACTTGTTGTTTTATACTAGATGCAATCATCAGGCCGCCTGACGATTGCATCTAGCATGAAACATCCTGTCACCTCTGAGTGTTGACTTCAATGTTCACTTTTATATTTATATTTACATACGTTCTATCTCTGATATTGAGCACCTTATCCCATAAATATAGCACACCTTAAAACTATATTTCTTCATATATATATATATATATATATATATATATATATATTAGTGAATATACATAATATCTAACGTCGATAGCATGACTTGTTGTTTCATGCAGTTCTTGCAATCTTCAGGAAATCAGAAATTGTCCAAAATTAATTTTGGAAGAAATATAATCCAAACTTTTAAATTCTCAAATGTTCTAAAATGTCTGCTAGTTTGTTTTGAAAGTCAACATTATTTTTTCCTAATAACATGATAGTGACAAAACACAAACTGTGAGTGAACAGGTTAAAGTAACTTTTTGTAATTACAAACATTTTTATTTAATTTCTTCTAATCCATATTTAATTGAAAAGTTATCACAAACTTTTAAAAATATAATAAAATAATAATAATAATAATAATAATAATAATGAAAAAAAGAATGAAACACTCACTAGTTGAAGTTTGTCATTTGTATCACACAACATCTGAATCTTTGATTTAGTTTTCTGCCAACAGCAGTAGCTGATCTTTTTAATTTCAAATGTTATGAAATACGTTAGAAAATGTCACTGCCTTGTGAGGTTTTAGGTCAGCTACAAGCAAAATGTTTGCCTCATAAAAGTCAAGAAATTACAACATAAAATTCAAGATAATTAAAAGTAAAATCAGCAATATTTGATTAAAGGTTGAGAACCTAATTAACTTGTTTAGTTGTACATGACTGCTGTATAGCAGTCAACATGCCATAAAATCTTATTCCTTCTTTGTTCTGTTGCTTGGAGAAGAAGATAAATTAATTACCTTAGGAAATTAATTAGTAATTAGCAAACTCTGACTTAAAGTCATGAGAAAGTAACTACTCTTGTAGAGGTTAAAATTGCTTGCATCATGAAAATAATACAAATAGTTTAGATACCAAACTCACTTGATACTTGCAGGCTTAGCTCAGTGCTTCCTGGTTAGCAACACTTATTACTTCACCATTGTGATAAAAGAAAATCTTTTGAAAGCAGAATAAAAGAACTATTTATCTTAATATTCAGTTCAATTTTCCTACCCAACAGGAGGTTGGTACATTAATTTACTTGTAAAATCAGCAAGTTATTTCTATTCATCCATCTTCCTGGTGATCTATACATTAATCTATTTTTAAAATCTGTCATATCCAAGAGTATCTTCATGGCTAATCTGTATTTGAAACTAGACTAAGCTTGATTCAAGCACCAAAATTTACTGTAAAAAAAATTTAAAAAAAGGATTGTTAAACTGATGTTTATGACAGACAAGCCCCCTCCTACTTTGTAGGTTATTCAATTTCTCTCTCACTCTCTCTTTTTTCTCTGGGATAACCTCACTCTAGATTATTCATCCTGGAGGAAAGTACTGCACAATGGTAATAAGGAATTTGAACAGAAGCGTATTGAGCATGAAAAGCTCAAGCGAAGTATTTGTAAGGGTCTTGATGTTCATCTTAAGTATGTTGGCACAGAGTTTGATCTAATATGTAACAAATGTGGTCACACCTATCTAAGTAGAGTAGATATAAAAGAAACCTTCAAAGAAGCTGCCTACAGAGAGAAGTTATTCACTACATGTTATACAGTATTTCTATTTGCAATGATTGTAGAAAACAATGTACCTCAGTTGGTTGACTAAAATATCATATGAAAGTTCAACAAAGTATTACTGTAACAAGATGTGCCCAATGTTGCCACATATGTGCAAGGAAGTTTAAAACCCTAACAGGCCTAAAAAATACACCTATACTGCCCATATTTGAGGCTCAATCAAGTAATGACATTACTCAAAATTCAGTTGCCGCCATCATATAATCATATACATACATTTATAATATAATAAAATAATAATTATAACTATAAGTACTAGCAATTAATATGTGTAAAATTACATAATTTGACATATATCAAATTTAACAGAATTCCTGCAAATATATTAAACAAGAGTAAGAATTATTATTAAATTAGATATCATAATGCTCAATATTTATTAAAGGCTAACTCAGAGTTTTGTAATTATTCAATCACTTGATACTTGATCATTCTTTTCGAGAGTCTGGATTAGTGATTGAAAAATTATGAAACTGAGTTGGACTCCGATAAGTATTGAACATTATGATATCAAATTTAACACTAACACACACACACACACATATATATGGTGGCACAGTGGAGTAATAAATTGCAACTGGGATTGAAGAATCGGAGAGCTGAGTTCAAATTCCAGTCAAGTTCAATACATTCATTTACGTGCTAATACCACCCTTGGGAAAGTTATGAATCCATCTCTTCCTCACTAGATATGGGTAAATAGTAGGACAGAATGGGTTCTATAGCTTGGTTGGCAGCTAGCCTAAAAGTAGGAAAAATCTGAAATCAAACCAGCCTGGATAAAGTTGGGTCATTTTGCTTAAGACATACCACTTCTACTGTCGTTGCAGTACATCTTGTGCCACTACGACCCTAGGGTTACAGGACTTGTGATCATGAACGCTTGTTAATAATTGTAACCAAATGCACAACAATTACAAACATGATGAAACAACACTCAAAAACAATAGATTGTATCTCTGATCCTAATAATAAACCCACTACATATATTGGTTTTACTACAACCACACTCTCCCATAGACTTATCTGTCACTTTTCTGATCTTAGTTCTATTAAACAACATTTCTGAGAAAAACATAGCCATGTACATAATATTAAACAGATATTAGTTGATAACACAGCAATACTCACACATACACACAGAAAAAGAACCTTCAGATATTGGAGACCATCTATATTAAAACAAAGCAACCCATACTCAACAAAATTACATTTCAAACTAGTCACAACACATTAAATTGCATCTAGAAATATGGTTCTGTTGTTAATATTTCATTCTCTCGCATGGTATGACATCATAGAACCGCAGCATGAATTTACGACCTGTGTCTGCTATTCTGTGACCATTATTGTCACATAGCAATCTTCTATGTCAACATAACAGAATATCATCTTTGATGGTGAATATCTTTGTTTAAATATCCATATAACCACTCTGAATATGGCTCATGTGAGCCAAAAGCTTAGATCAAGGAACAGCATAATAAAAAAATATCCAAATGTTGGACAATTTTTGTCTTTATTTTCTCCCAAAATTAAAGCAAATATACAAAGTTGAGAACGGCTCATGATCAAACATAATAGACATTTGTTGTCGGTTATATTTGATAATATATATTTGAATATATATATCTATATAAGGCCTGGAGATTGCATTAAACAGACTGCCGCCACTCGGTGTTGGCCTCAGTGTCCACTTTTGTGTGAATATAAATATTCTTTACTATTTATTGAGGTACAGAAATGTTCATTCACACTTAAATGTCATTTCTATACTATTATAGAATGAATACTGTGTCTCCCATCACAGTTGGTTAAAGCTTGGTGATAATTCAACTCATCTAATTGTATAGCATAATTTACAGTCCCATTAAGAATTTTAGATATTTACATACTGTCAGATTTCTGTTTCCAGAAATAATTCTAAAAGATACACAGTCTTGAAAATTCTTGGAATCATTGGACAAATATTTGTTGACTGTTGTTTGTGTTCTTTGGCAAATAATATGTCTTATACTTTTGTTTCATTTTCAATACAGAACATCAATTTGCCAAAACAAAGATGATCATTCAGTCTTGTATTGTTAAATTTCTGCTCACAACTGATTCGTGTTTGTATTTTTTATTGATATTAACTCCAAGATCAGTCTGCAACAAATAAAAAAAAAATCAGCCTCAAGAGTGTGCTGAATATGATCTTATAGAAATTCAATTTAGTCCTTTTGAGACAATGGACTACATCTGAATCAGTACAGGTGTGGGAATTATGAATCTTTGTGGTATAATTTAGTTAAAGTGGTGGTTAGTGAATTAGTTTCACAGGCAAGCCAATAACTAGTGGTGTAAGGTCTCAAATGCCACTAAATACATCACTTTCATCTTTTGTGAATAGTGATACAATTTGTATTGCTTGAGGTTGATCATCAGCTTGTAG
Source organism: Acanthosepion esculentum (assembly GCA_964036315.1). Taxonomy (NCBI): domain Eukaryota; kingdom Metazoa; phylum Mollusca; class Cephalopoda; order Sepiida; family Sepiidae; genus Acanthosepion; species Acanthosepion esculentum. Next base: position 24,635,742 of record OZ038483.1, on the reverse strand, counting down.
CAGGAGGTGCTACTTTGTAACAGATGCAGTTGTTTAAGAATTGTGATGAAGAGATTGAGATGTTTTAAAAGAAATGAATTTCAGTAGATGAAGGACTTTTACTTTTTAATTTATAAAAAAAACAATATAACTCACAAAAGAAGAAAATGAGAAAATTATATTTACATGTATACAGATAGTTATAGATAGGAAAGAAATCATTTATATACTTAGCTGTAGTGTAAATCTGTTTGGAATTAACTAGTCTGTCAGTGGACAGTGTTTATTGCCCCATATATTTATAGTCCTGAACAGTGCCACCTAGTGAGCATCTTGGCAGACAAGGTGGAGATAATCCCTACACTTTAGTACAAGAAGAAATACAATCAACAGTTCTCTGGCATCTCTGCTTCAGTCACTTTCCCACCACTGCAATATACATCCTCCATGTCTTTTCTAGAAATCTTTTCATGATAATTGTTCTGATGAGTTTTTCTCTTTGATACCTCAACTTTACTAGTTTAAGCATAGTACTAGATTTGCAGCAAGGTTTCATCATTTTACAATTGAAATAGCTAGATGTAACCCTAAGTTCTATACTGATGGTTTCTTCTCTTGCACTTCTTGCTTGTAGAATTCTCTCCCAGCCTCTTGCTTTTCAGTCAACATTGATTTTCAAAAATTTAGATGCAATGTCAATCATTATATTTTTTCTTCGTAATTCTTGTTCTGTTATTGTTCTCTCTCCTTAATAATATTTTTCTTTTTCTGTTATTCTTTCACACTCAGTGACCCCTTGCATCTTAGTGGCTTTATTGACTTACTTGAGGTGAAATGATTTAAAAAACATTTCAATTTAAGGCAGTGGTTAGTGGATTAGTTTCACAGGCAAGTTATAATGTCTATATCCCTTATTGAGTGTTTCATGCATATGATCAAGAGCCGAATTTTGATAATTCTGTTGAGTATTTATTATATATGTTAAAAATTCTGTGGAAAAATAGAACTAAACTCTATATTAATCTTAGCTATTTAGACAATATTTTTTTACACCTGCACCTGACAAAAGGAATTGTATTTTTATATTAAACTGGTTAATTGTTTTTCATCTTATTTGTCTCAGAGAGATTTGAAAGACTTCGAAATACATATTTGCATTTTCATCGAAAAAATTATTGCATTGAGTTTTGCTTTGCAAAATTAAATTAAAAAAACCATACTTACAGATATTTTTCACCTACTTTGATACCACACTGATAAGTTGACCAGTTTCTGCAACTCTTGATATTACAACTCTCTGAAAAATAATAAAAATAATAAAACATAATTGCCAAATTCTTATAGGTAATTTAATTTGCACAAACTGTATCTGGAGACACAAAGAAAAAAAGTGTAAGTTTTTCCAATCTTCTTAATAATTTCTTTGACTCTGGCCCTATTTTTAATAAATAATCAAAATCCCATTGGTTTAAAAGTTAAATTCTATTGTCTGAAAGTAAAACAAAATCTATTTAAAATCCTTTTTTAAAATTAAAAAATGCTAGTAAATTTAAATGTTTATTCTTCTTTTAGATTTCAAGATGTTGTTAATCAACAAAAACCTGAAAAATGTGAAGAGCTATGTTTGCCCTCATACTGAAAGGATATGCCACATGGCAGAAGAAGAAGAAGAAGATTATTCCTACAATCCACTGAACCTAAAATTATAAAGAGGAAAAAAAAGTTAGTTGCTAAGAAACTCATTTAATCAAGTGTTTATCAGGTGAGATAATTTGCTCTCATTTAATTTTTAATTACCGTTTCTATTAAAACAGAAATTAATAATTTATTTTGCTGAAATTGGTAATTTCAAAGTTTTTCCCAAGTATAGTAGGTTAACATAAAGATTATAATTGTGCTATGTAGTTGCTGGGAGACTTGTTACACCTGTGAAACAATGGTGCAAATATGACGAAAGTAATTTTAATTAAAAAGAAGAATATAAATGAAAGCTAAAGTTTGATTTACATTGATATAAATGACCTCATCTTTAAACCTGGGTAGTTTTACTCTTTTAATATAAATTCTGAAAGTATAATTCTTTTATGCATCACCAGAAAATACAAATTCACAGCCGAATGAGGAAATACCTAATTGTACAAAGTATAAGTGGTTTGATGTACAGGGTGCGATGGGTAAATTGTCGCCATTTCAGTGTATTTGGGTATCAATCTAAGGACATTGCAAAGGATTTGGAAAGAGTTGGATAAGTCTAATGCTGATTATGGAGGGTGTTTGGAGTGATCACTAGTGATGGTGACATTATGCCACCATTCATTTTCCCTCAGAGCCTCAGACTCAACATGGAGGCCTACATCAAGTAACGTGAGGAGATAGTGCTGTCCTGAGTCAAGAGGGTGGTTGCTGGAAGACTCTTTGTCTGACAACAGGACTCTGCACCAAGCCACACAAACAGGAGAACCCAGTCATTGCTGTCAGACAATTTCTGTGACCACATCACCTCTTACATCTAGCCAATTAACTCCCCAGACTGCAACCCCTTTGATTATTATGTGTGGGGTGCAGTTGGGGAAGAGACCAACAGAACTCCTTGTAACACCAAAGATGAACTGAAAGCAGGGATTATGGCAGAATTCACCAACTTAAACAAGGAGACCGTGCAGAGGAGTTGCAGGAGATTCTGAAGTCATCTGGAAGCTGTGGTTGAAGCCAATGGCAATTTTATTGGATAAATTTACTCTTTAGTATTTCAAGATATTTTTGTATAATTTTGGTAAATATATCTGTTAAAATGAGATGTTAGCATTATTTTCATTTTTACATAATTTAGACAACAATTTACCCATCACACCCTGTATATATTTAAATTGCCTGTCTTTACTGTTGATATAAAAATGTTTTTTTTTAATTCTAGTAAAAACAGTTGTATATTATATAATGTTAATATCCTTTGGGATTGAGTTTCATACAAAGACAGATGAACAGAATATGCGATGGCCAAAACCTACAAAAAAGAAAATCATAAAAATATAATAAAATACAGATTAAATCACACAATTGTTACTTATAAAACTGACTTTTCATATTACTTATTCAGCACTTTTCCTCTGATCTGACTTGTTGCAATCTATGATCAGAAAAAATGTTCAGCTTTTAGGTTCTTGTATAATTAGGATTTTAATATCAATCATTACCTACTCTGTTGTATTTTCTATATTTTAATAATATAAAAAATAATATGCATGTGTCTGTGTGTAGAAAGAGGTATGGTGTTACAAAATAAAAATGTCAGATGTTAAAAGTTGGGTTGGGGAATTAAGTCAGATGTCAAGTTTTAATGATTTATGATTCTATTTTTTAACCTGATGCATTCATAAAATGAATGTTTTTTATATGCATTAACCTGCTGTAAACATTTTTTTTTGTTTTGAAGTTTTTGCTGCTCATTTGTTCTTAGTTTCAAGAATTAGACCTATACACTTTTTTGGCATATAAAGCTTTTATAGAAATTTTAGAAGCTAATATTTTGAAAAACAAAATTAACTTGTGAGCAATGATGAAATTTTAGAGAAAATGGAAGCAAAGAGGAGACTTTAGACTTAATATCAGAAAGAGACAGTTGAAATTTCTAGTGTACATAAAGAGGGAAGAGAGGTTAGAAAATTTGATATTCACAGGACATAGAAAGAAAGAGAAAAGCAGTGCATAACCTACCTAAAAAGCTTGTGTAAATGGTTCTCAAAACAGGGATTAGGAGAGATAGAAAAAAAGAAAAAATATACTAAGAGCTACAAAGGAAAGGAAATTGTGGAAAGCCATGATTGGTCATATCATAAAGGGACACAGCACATAGAAGAAGAATGATTTTAGATAAATGATTCATCTCAGCTCAATAGAATTGTCATAAATGGAAAGAAAACAAATTTAGTCTTCAGTTTAGTTTTTAGTTCCATCAAAACATGGGGTATCTGAAGCCTCTCAATCCTCCCTATGGTACCGTGGATGAATATATATATATATGTGTGTGTGTGTGGATTTTGATAAAATTAAAACCAAATGTCTCAAAATTATCCATATTAATTTTCACAAGCTGAATAATTTTTTAAAATTTTGACAAGATGATAGTCACTTTATGATTAACAACATTTCAAAATTTATATTTATTTGACATGATTGCTAATAAATATCAAACTGACATTTATTACATTTGCTAAATTTTTCAAAATTTGTTGGAGATTAAAAATTACAAAAAACATTTTAAAGTTTCTTGGTAAAGTGATATTAATTAATGTGCTTTGTTTTATTTTCTGTAAATTGCAAGTTTGATTTAATTGCAAAGTATTAGGCTTATTAATTCAGATGCAAGCTGATGAAGACTGTTTAATAAAAAGTAAGAAATTTATTCCTTTAATTGTAAAACACTTAAAAGAATAATTTGATATATGAACTAGTTATGGAATTTATTGCTTTATAAATTAAACATGTAGTTATTAGCATGTTTGTGTAGCTTGATTGCATTCCCGAGAGAAATTTCAAGTCCCACAAAAATAACCTTAGATTATAGCAGAGGAAATCAATGAAGAAATCAAATCTGGTCATTGACAATTTAAAAGAAAGCAACATAATAGAACTAATTTTATTCAGGTTGACCTTTGTGATAAAAAATGCAAAAAGAATAATTTGAAGATAGAAAAGTAAAAAGTATTTGAGTGAAATATATAAATATTCAATAGATTAAATGAGAAAAATAGAATTTTGCAGACTAATGGCTTGTAGGAATACAAAGGGTGATTGGTAAATGACATGAGTTTATTGGGTGACGAAAGCAGAGTTGCTATTTAGAATCGCTAGAGTCAAGACATGTCTGTCTATGCAAGTTATTGATGATAGGCAACTAAGACCAAACATCACCTCTCATCTCACAGTAGCAAGGACAGAATAGCCTACATGGTACCTTGAAGTTTACAGAACATAAAACCAATTTGACCATTTTTCCTTCAAGGAAATATCACAAGTAAGATTCTGTGACTTCTTACCTTTCCACTCTTCTTGTTTCATTTACAGTGTAACCCGGATATAAGAGAGTTGTCGGGACCGGAGAAGAAGTATCTTATATCCGGGTTTCTCTTATATCCCGGTTTGGTCTATTTTATATACATTAACACAGGCTTTAATTTGGGACCAGTGAAAATCTCTCTTATATCCGGGTTTCTCTTATATTAGGGTCTCTTATATCCGGGTTATACTGTATATGTTACAATTTCTCTGTGTGGGATAAATTAGTGACAAGTATTAAATATTCGGATATAATTTATTGTAGGACATAGTGATATATAAAGTCTCTTTGAGAATAATGCATGTTTGTTATTCCTTTCTTTCAGTTATTCTGTTCTGTCTGTGTATTAAGGGATTCGAATTTCAGTGGAATCCATTACATTCACTTATGTGCTAATACCCCTGGGAAAGGTATGAATCCTCTTCTCCCCCACCCCCAGCTATGAGTAAATAGCAGGACAGACTGGGTTCTATAGCTTTGGATGGCAACCAGTCTACCACAGAAAGAAATGGCAACCTACTGCGGGAAAAAAATGTACCTCGTCAGTCATGTATCGAAAGATACATTCTTTCTTGTGTAGTATCTCCATTATGTATTTTTAAAAAAAATATAGAAAAGAGAAAAATATAGAAACTCCAAAACATAAAAGACCAGTTTCTAACAAAAATGGTTGATTTTACTGACCTTAATTAAGCATAATTATGAACATTATCAGGGGAGACATATAAATAATATTCTTTGAGACTGTATCATTATTTAATATCTAATTTATAATTTTGTAATCTTGTTTCTTTCATTTTCTATTCAACAGTTTTCCTTAAAAGCAGCTCAGCTTTTACTGAGAGTGGTAAAATTGTACAAATTAAATGTTTATAAATGAAATATTTCCTTTTAATATCTATTAAACTCAAGTCAGTGATTATAAATGGAATATCTTGCAAATTAATTAACCTGAAAAGAATGAATTAATTAATATTATTTGAATTTCTTAAATGAAGCATTGACTCATATTATTAATTATGGGCAAATACAGATGAGTGAAAAATTCAAAATAATAAACAATAATAATCCAATATATCACAAATTTTATTTATGTTAACATATCAATGAAAGGTGAAGACAGCTCTAAAAATATATTTATGATTAACACTTAACAAACATGTGCTGTTTATTTTGTTTTTACTTACATATTAATTCTCATGATTCTCAGGAACTACATGTCATTATCATTAATCTGAGGATAATGAAAATAAACATTGAAATAATATAAAAATCACATCCATTTGCTTGTCATGATGCCCATCACAAATCTTGAGTTCCAATGTTAGGCCTTACCTTTTAATGAAAACTGCCAACTTTTTCCAATATACTTGAAAGTTTTTACTAGGAGCACATCACATTTCACAAAGAAGAAAACCATTTTCATAATCCATGATCATTAACACAGTGTATGTATGCTGGTCACACAAGCTGTTGTCAGTGAATTCAATCCATATTAAGTATTTGGGAAATATGCTAGATGTAGTATAGTCCAAGTAAATTAAAATATTGAACAAAAATTCAATATTCACTGGATCTTTATCTACTGGAAGCTGGTAAATCATTTGCACTTCAGCCTCAGGGAAAGCATTTCATTCATTAATTTGGACAGGCTCATCCATTTTGTTTTTGCACTTATTAAAAATTATTGATGATTTCCACAATTTTGCTTTCTGAGTCTTGTTTCTATATATTTATATTGCAAGCACAAAAATATTTCAGCATATATTTTTTTTCATTTCCAGATCAGAGGAAAACCTTTTTTGTACTGGCCAATTAAAATATACTATTTTGAGTAAGTAAACTAAATTAATATATACTGAAGCTTTTTATTTTCAAGTAAAAATATGATCAAAATCCTAAAAATAAATACTGGAAAAAACAATGTCTCTGTTATAAATAATCAAGAGTGGTCTCACCTTGTTTTCATACTCTCCTCTTTGAAAGAGCTATTTCTGTTTATTAGTACTATAAAAGGACACTATATGTGAACCTTGTATTCTCAGTTGAATAAAGCTTTCTTAAAGCCTACACCTGTGTAATTTTGTCATTCCAGTCTTATCAAACTAATATATAACAAATTAATGAATTATTATATGAAAATATTATGGAAGCAATATCATTAATAATAGGTGAGTGTTTAAATTTATTCTGGATAATTTTATCATCACAAAACAAGTGACTTATACATTAGGATTTGAATTTGAAATCTTGAATATTGCTGAAAACATTGTTCATAGAATCCCTTGTAAGAAATGCAAAAACCATATTATATTGAAAAATCTTCGAAATATTTGCTAGGACAAGGATAATTTTGGTATAAAACCTCAATCGTGAACACCTAGTCAGGAATAAACTCACAGGCAACACTTTCCAAGCCTAGCAGACTGGATGTCTTTGGTAATAAATACTCACTTATGGTATGAGGGTTGGTTGAAAAGTTCATAGGCTGACCAACATACTTTCATGGAATATGACCAAATGAGATTTATTTCTCAACATAGTCTTCCTTACAGTCTACACACTTCTTCCATCAGTGTTGTGGGTGCTTGGATCCCATAGATGAAGAAGCTGTTTCAACCTGTTGATCAAGACAGTCATCAACAGCTGATATGATGCCATTTTGACTCTAATACCAAGTGTTTTTTCATGTTGGAGGAAAGATGAGATCAAACCATGAAAATAGGGGGGGGTGATCAACTAGTTGAGAGTCACAGTTATGCACAGCAGCCATTGAAACTAAGGACATGTGCTGGAGCATTGTCCTGATGAAACAAAACTCCTTTTATCAGTTTTCTTGGGTGTTTGGTTTTGATAGCCTTTCTTAACTGCCACAGCAAGTTAGCATTATACTCTCCATTGATGGTGTAGTCATTTTGAAGATAGTCAATAAACACAATGCTTTTTGCATCCCGAAAAACTAAGTCCATCACCTTCCCTGCAAATGAAAGGACCATGAGCGTCTTTGTACTGGATGAGGAGAGATGTTTCCAGTTCCTGCAATGTCTCTTTATTTCTGGCTCAATGTGATGAACCAAACACTCATTCTGGTTTAGAAAACATTCAAGAAAATCAGCTGGATCTGCCTCAAACAAGTCTTCTGTGATGTGATCAGGCTGATGCACTTTTGATCAGGTATCTGAAGATGCATTCACCCACTGAGCAGAAACTTTTGTCATGCAAGGTAATTGTGCAGAATATTCTCCAATCTCTCATGGGATATGTTAATAGCAGTGGCTATTTCATTTATAGTCACTTGCCCGTTATCCATGTAGTGAATATGATCATGGGTCAACTCTCTCTTCCTCTCCTAAATTCAGCTGCCCACTTTTACACTGTTGATAAAGCTAGAGCGTTATCCCCTGATGTAGCAACCATGTCAGCATGAATGTTCTTGGAAGCTAAACTCTTCTTCTGCAGGTACTTCATAATGTCACAATGCCAAATATTTTCCATTTTCAAGAGAAGTCGCTACTAGTTACTTTTGAAGTTTTCTTTGAACAGCCAGATATCAGTTGACCTGGAAAGAAATAATGCAGTTAGTAATAAGAAGAGTTGAATTTAATGTATGCAAGATTTCACAACTCTAGCATCACCCCTTAATAGTCAACCCACTCTTGTAAGTATAGTCAAATAAGTGTTCAGTCCTTTTACAGTACAAAAAAAAGGAAAAATGGCTTCTTTATCAACAGGTAAAATAACAGTTTCATTTTAAAAGGATTTAAAAGGAATCATTCTTTTACTAAAATAAAACTAATAAGAAATGTTATCTTAGCTAAATACTATGGACAACTCATTAAAAGAAAGCAGTGTAATAAGGGCAATGCACTTAAAACAAATCATTGGTTTCCAAGCCATAACTACAATGTATGAAAATACTGGAGATGGTGAAAAGTTCTTGGCTCAACACACTTCCTCAAATCTGACCAAATAACTAAACATCAGAACATTTTAAATACCTTCTTACTCATGCAGAGGATTTTTCAACACCCTTCATAGTTTTGAATTCATTGATGACTCACTTTATTCATCTGATATAGTATGACCAGACTGATTTTTTTGACACGAAAACCTAATTAACTGGCTAACTTTTTAATAAAGTCAACAATTAACAATAGAAAAAATCTACATTGTCATAGGAAAAGGCAAAACCTCTCAGCCATGACCACACAAACACGCATATCATATATGTGCATACATAAACACATGCACAAATATATAGCAATTCACAAACATGTATGTATTTACAAAGCCTTACCAGGTCAGGCACAAAAGCACAAAAATGAATATCCTGTAAGAATCAAAATTTTGAATAGTCTGTGCAATGATCTCAATAACTATTGCTTCATTGTACAGACTTAAGTATGTATATATTAAGTATGTGAAAAGTTCCCATTACTCATTTTAAAAAAAGTAGAAACTGAACTTTTGCTGGAAGCTTTTATATATACCTATTAGGTTGGTGCAAAAATAATGTCGTTTTTTGACGTTCAACTTCATGTGAGAAAACAACATTATTTTTGCACCAACCTAATAATATATACTCATGTATGAGTTATGACAGTTTAATTCCTGGAATGTCTCTGTAAAGGTAGTTTACTTACCTGATCACTACTGGCTCCAGTGACCTTCAAAGAAGTCCCCTAGTAACATTATAGTGACAAATTTTTGAAAAATAATAAATGCACTTCATGAAACAATTGTGTTATTGCTGAAACCTTCTTGGACCTTATTTTCTAGAATACCTTTTAGTAATATAGTCATATGTTGCTGGATGTCTGGGATGTCAGCAAATATTTTGTCCTTTCAGGATGTTTTCAATTTTGGAAGCAGCCAAAAATCACAGGGGACTAAGTTTGGTGAATAAGGGTGCTGTCCCATTTTTGTAATGGCTTTCTTAGACAGGAACTTGGGAATTCCTAATGCATTATTTTTTTCATTTCAAAATCTTCTGTTAGAAACTGCTGCATTGTTTCTCAATTCATATTCAATTTTGCTATCAGTTGCACACATAATCTTTGATCAGAGTCAGTGGTGGCTTGTGTCTAAAATGACTGAGGTTGCTGCTTCAGGAAATTTTTAGCCATTGTTTTAATATTTTGTAAAACAAAAAACTCATAAAAAGAAAATTTATACGTAAACTTGATAAAATCCTAAATGAAAAAAATTATTTGTTACTTATTTATAAATTTTTACAGTTCAACTTTGATCCATTCATTTTAAAATGCAATCCATTCTTCTTGTTTTACATTGAGTGAAAAGGTTAATTATTTTCTCCTTGATCCCTGAATAATTGTTGAGGAAATCTTTCTCCATTGAAAGCACTGCAAGTGCTAAATGCACTTTTAGGATTTATAGTGTTTCTTAAAAAAGTTTTTATTCTTTTCAGTGTTGAAACACAGCGTTCTGCCTCTGATGTAGTCATGGGAATTGTCAAAAGGATTATCAGTTTTGTAATTTCACTAAGAATAACATCTAGATTATTTTCCAGGGATAAATTTCAGCAGCTCAGTTAATTTGTATTATTCACACATATCAGATATACAATAGAATAATTTTAGTTCTATTTCAAGCTTTTCTTTGTCAATCATGGGATATGCTTCAGTGGTCAATACTATCTCTTCTGTAAGCAGTTCATTCTTAAAACTAGTGAAGCATTTCTTGTTGTACAATTTAGCAGCTACTAAGTGTTTAGTTGAAGAATATCTGTTCTTTATATCAACACATATGCAGACACACACTTCCTTTGCTTTTGCCATGGATGTCATGGATTCTCACAGTACTTTGAGTTTCTTATTTCTAAAATAGCAGTTTTGAAATCTGTTATATATTCATTGACTTTAAACACATTTCTTGAGATTGCGTTTGGCTGTAAATTACTTCAGCATGAAGCATAATCTGATGAAAAGCTCTAACCAAAACATGATATTATCATCAGTCAGGTATTGTAAATTTCATGTTGCTTCTGCAATAGTTTGATGTGCATTTGATGTTGATTTAAAGCTGCTTTTTAAAGATTGCAAGTTTTCATGAAATCTGTTCATGGTCCACATATTAAAGTTCCACTTGGCAGAGGATGGACGTGGAATGCCCATGTCCATATGCTTTTTGAGAATGAATACAGATTGTGGTGATCTTGGCAAGAATGTTGGAATAGCCAAAATGTTAAAGAAAAATTTTCTTGTGCTCCATATAATATTTGCTGCATTTCTCATTATTAAATTGATGTGCATAACAGTGAATGAAATGTACATGACTATAAACTGCTTCTATTTTTGCTTGAACTCCTTTTTTGGCTTTCATAACATTTGCACTATCAAACGGTCTATACACAGATAATGGCACAGCCTGACTATCCTAACTCAGATGGTGGAATTTTTGTTGCAAAATCAGAGGCTCCCAAATTGTATTAATCTTCATGAGTATACTGAAGGGATTGCCAGTGCCTAACATGTATACTGACTTTTTCAGTCGTCATAACTTCCAGGATTGTTTGCTGTCCATGAGGGAAGATGACCGCCCTTTCCTCTCTACATATGATCAGGAATGCCTAACTTTAGTGTCTCTTACTTTTCATAGGTAGCTCGTTTCTTTTTTATTCCTTGTTACAGCTACAGAGGATGTAATATACTCATTATATAGATGTATTATGGAGGCACATATGAAGAATGATAGAGAGTACAATGACTAAAACATTGTAATTATAACAACTTAGCTGAAAATGCTAATCCAAACAGCAGAGCATATAATAATGGTACATTTTTGTTTGCTGATTCTAACAAAGATGAGAGGAATTCAGTAACATTTTCAGCAGATTATTCTTTTATTATTTTAAGAAAGGTAAAAATGTGATTCAAATACAAAAGAAAAGATTTTTTACTTTGTTGAAAAAATTGTATGAATGAACAAACATGTCAAAAATGTGTTGTAAAATTTCATGCTTGAAATTTCTCACTGAATGACAAATAAGAAAATATGTGTATTTAAAATTTTTGTTTTTCTTTCTACTTTTGCTTGTGGAGGACTTTTAGTCTACTTTCAAGATCACTACATCAGAAAAGCTCTTCAAACTGCAAATTAATAAAATAATATTCTTGGAAGATTCAAGTAATATGAGTAGACATGATTTTATTCAATTCAGTCTCCTTTCATTTCCTCAAACATAATTTCATTTGAGTCCAAAGACATGAGTATTTTTGGTAATTTTATACTTAATGTAAGGCTTTTACTTGAATAAATGTGTTGACATCTATGAAAAAATTATTCTATTTTTAAAATACTTTCATAATAGTAGAATTTCAACATTTTTCAAAATGAACCTCTTGCTTCAGAAATGGAGAGCATTACAGAATGCTAACAGAACAAATAGACAGACCAAGCATACATATATCTATATATAGAGGGTGCGATGGATAAATTGACATCTAAATTTCACAGAAATGAAAATAACACTGAAATCACATTTTAACAGATATATCTGCCAAAATTACACAAAATATTTTTAGAATACTAAAGAGTAAATTTATTCAATAAAATCGCCATTGGCTTCAACCATAGCTTCCAGGTGACTTCAGAATCTCCTGCAACTCTTCTGGGCAGTCTCCTTGTTTAAGTTGATGAATACTGCCATAATCCTTGCCTTCAGTTCATCACTGGTGTTACAAGGAGTTCTGTTGATCTCTTCCCCAACTGCACCCCACACATAATAATCAAGAAGGTTGCAATCTGGGGAGTTAGGTGACCAGATGTAAGGTGTGATGTGGTTGCAGAAACTGTCTGACAGCCATGATTGGGTTCTCCTGCTTGTGTGGCATCGTGCAGAGTCCTGTTGCCAGACTTAGGGTCTTCTAGCAGCCACTCTTTTGACCCAGGGCAGCACTACTTTCTCAAGGCATTTGATGTAGGCCTCCATGTTGAGTCTGGGGCCATGTGGGAAGATGAATGAAGGCATAACATAATCATCACTAGTGATCACTCTAAACACCATGATGTTGACTGCATATTTGGTTTTCATCACTCTTGGTACATTCTCTGCCCTGTCCTCAGATTGACATCCAAACAGTTTAAAATGTTCATATTGGGGCTTCTGGTGTGAATGCCAAGCAGTACAACATCCTGGCATCCTCTATATACTAATTTACTCATACTATCAAAAAAATGACAAGTGATTTTGCAATTGCAATGAATATGAAAAATCTTTATGTTGCTCAGAATATTCTTATTTATTTTCAATACTTCTTGTGTATTAAATTAAAAACATATTCTATCCATCATTTTTCAAGTTTCAAAAAATTCTATTTCCACTACATTATTAGAAAAGTTCATTATATAAATATTGGTGAATTCACCCATTATGCATGAACCCTTTTGATGTGGAAAAGTGTTATACACATAAAAAATATACACACATGTTGATATACATAGTGTTTTATACATACACACACACTTTGTGGAACCAAGTTCCAACAGGATGCTTCCTTGATCACTACAATCTCAATCTGTGCAAGTCTTGGCTTAACCGTTAAACTGTTATCTTCCCAACATATCTTCATAAACTGTAACTCTTACTCTGTAGCCCTCTATTTCTAGTAAACACTATTATATTATATAAATATATATTTTATCACTTTAAACATTATTTTTAGTGGATACTCGTATTTGAGTAGGTGTTCCATTTATCTATTAAACAGTATATTTATTTATTTTCACCTACTGGTCTGAAAGTTCAAGAAATCCAATTAATATTTTCATGTTTTTATGTAATCTTACTATTGTTGATTACAGGTTATAATCTCTTGGTATATAATCCAAGTGGATCCTAATAATATAAAATATTAAAACTGATTCACAACAAGAACTCAATGTGTTTATTATAACAGAGCATATAAATTACAAAATAGAGAAATCAGAGAATAGAGAATAGCTGTTTCAGCTAGCATTATTACACTAATATTTTCCAACTAAAATGGTGTGCAGATACAAAGCTATAAACTTAAAAATTAAATGTTTTTGTTTTGTTAACTCAATATCTTATTGTCAACAGGTGTGTCTTCTTTTTTCTTTTTTAAATATTTAATTTTTAAGTTTCTAACTTTGTATCTGCACACCATTTCAGTTGAAAAATACTAGCATATTAACACTAGTTGAAATAGCTATTCTCATGAGGTAATTTTGTATTTATCTATTGATAATTGGTTGAACTGATTATCAACATAACATGTCTGGCTATTTATATTTCTATATTTTCCTTATATTTTTTTTCTCTCTTCCTTTTTCTTTGTAGAAGAGACTATATCTTGTGTCTTACTTTCTTTCTTACTCTTCTTATTTTCTGTTTTCACAGAAAAAGAGGCTGTTTGTAAGTAAATATTAAAAATTGTAATAATTCCCATTTACTACTGCCTTATGAGATGTGATGATATACATTGAAACATCAGTGCATTTATGTAGCGGTTTTACACGTTATAATGTAATATCCTATAATAAAGAATATTGCTCTACTATTGTATTGAGCCCTGTTTTAAATTAATGTTATGAACATTTGAATTTATATTTGATTCGTTCTCATTTCATTTATATATATATATATATATATATATATATATATATATATATATATATATGTCATTCACAGACAGTACTGTTTCACAGCTCCTCAGTGTGACTAGACTTCCGAATGCCTCAAGCCAGGATTGAAACAAAACTAATTTTGTGTCAGCCAGAGCTATCTTCACTCGGTAGAGTTACATAACTAAATCTAGCGTATTGTTTTTACAAATGTAAACAAATGCCAATCAGCCAAAGTGCTCCATCCATTTTACTGAAGAGCTTTGCATTAGTGCAGGTGGCTGTTGTTTATAGAATTAGCTTATCACTCAACAGTGCTCAATTGAAATGTATTTTCAAGAGCTAAATTATGTCATTCACAGACAGTACTGTTTCGCTGTATCACAGCTCCTCAGTGTGACTAGACTTCCGAATGCCTCAAGCCAGGATTGGAACACAACTAATTTTGTGTCAGCCAGAGCTATCTTCACTCGGTAGAGTTACATAACTAAATCTAGCATATTGTTTTTACAAATGTAAACAAATGCCAATCAGCCAAAGTGCTCCATCCATATTATATATATATATATATACACAAATGAAATGAGAACGAATGAATGTATATATATATATATATATATATATATATATATATATATATATATATATATATATATATATAAGGGAAATTGTGTGACAAAGTAGAAAAAGTTTATTTGTGATGTATTTCATTCTTCAGGACTTCATCAGATTAAATTTTGTTATGAAGTTTCTTATAAAGTTTTTTTATGTCTGATGGAGTCCTGAAGGACGAAATGCATCACAAGTAAATTTTTTCCACTTTGTCGTACAATTTCCCTGATACTATTCTTGATTTATAAAAATATATATCATTATCTCGTATATATATAAATAATTATAAACAGTCTGAAGGTCACATGATGTGTGAAACTGACAGTCACTATGCAGTGTTGATTTTTATATGACACTGTCTATAGTTATTTCACTCAGTCTTTCTCTTTGTATAATTTAAGATTTTGTCAAGCAAACATATTAGACAGATTCAAATTAGTTATGTAATTGTAACTTTAATTATAATTTATGAAGAAAACTAAAATTTATACAGCATTTAAAACATATATCAAATTATTATACAAATTTGTAAGGTTTTCTGCACATCCACTCTCTCTATCTGTGTGTGTGTGCATATATATATATATATATATATATATATATATATATATATATATATATATATATATATGTATATATGTATATATATACACACACATATATGGTGGACTCTCCCGTTGTATTCAACGTATGAGGGTCAAGCAGCTGAGTTCCTAGGAACTGACAGTCAGACACCAGCACATATGACTTGATTATATTATAGTGGTGAAGGCTTTGTGCAGAACCAACCACACTGGTTCACTACATGCCACAAGGTCCCCAAATGATCCTCCAGAGGTTTTGAATTCAGAGTTGTTGTTCTTCTAGACCAGTTGCCATCCAAGGCTATAGAACCCAGTCTATCTTGCTATTTACCCATAGCTGAAGGGAGAAGAGGATTAATACCTTACCCAAGGGTATTAGCACATAAGTGAATGTAATGGATTCGACTGGAATTCAAACTCGGCTCTCCGAGTCCTTAATCCAGGCCACTATCCACTACTCCACCATGCATATATGAGTGAAAATCTAGCTCATCAACGTTACTCAGATTGAGTACAATAATCTTTTAACAAAATTTAGTATACATACAATTTAGGAGATCATATTCAGTAGAAGAATTTAAGCACTAATTACAATCATTGAAGAAATCTGTGTATACATGAAACAAGATTACTTGGCAATTATTTACATTTATTTAACAATTAAAATTATGATAATTTGTAATACTGATAATTATTTAGCATGTAGTGGACAATAAGAAAATACAAAATTTCTTTTGTGTGTAATTTTCAGTGCATTTCTGTCATGAAATCATATAAAAGTTAGACACTGCATGAGTACATTAAAAGTAAAAATGCATAAATTTTGCTACAAGAAATAAGCACTTCATTTAAACAAGAATAGATGTATAGTAACCAATAGATTTTATAGTAAATTCCTCAACTGGGTGCAGCATACATATTTACCCATTATTCATTTTATCATAAAATAAGAAGTTTTAGGCTTTTGTGCATGAAAGTTTACGAGTTGATTGTTATACTCATTGACAATATTTTACATATATTTACAATTCAAAAAGATGGTTCTTTGCTTTCATCATAACCATTAATCTCTTCTCAACTGAAGGGCATGATTTCTTCAATGTCTCTTTACTCAAACTGTACCACAACATCATATGAGCATCTTTCAGATTTGATGCACTTGAGTATGAGATATGTGAAACATCACTCTCTAATATGGGCCTTATTGCAAAGTCCATAGGATTAATATCAGGGCTTGATAGAGGCTAAATTGAATTGGGAAAAAACACAGAAATGTCTCTTGCACCAGTTCTGTGTCAAATTGGCTGCGTGCATGTGAGCTCGGTCTTGAGTAAAAACATAGTGACTTCCAAATGTGGCTGGCAACCAGGACGATGAATCTCTCCCTGACATTTGCTGGTAAATAAATCAACATCACTAAAGCCAACTCTATGACATGTAGATGCTTGCTCACTGGCGATCTATGTTCAAACTCAAGAGTTGGCAATGGAACTTTATTCCTATATAACAATGTTATATATTTATGAGCGAACAGTACATGATATCAGAGACACAGCATTCATAGACATAAACAGCATGGACAATCTATTGCTAAAGATGCTAGAGAAATTGTTGGCTTATTATACTGCTTCAGTAAGTATCTAACTCTCTCTCTCTGTTATACTCTATCTTTACAAAACCCAGATCAGACCAAAAATGGAATATTACTGCTATATCTGGGCTGGAGCTGCCCAGTCCTCATTTGCCTATCTTGACAGAGTTCAAAAGAATCTTTGCAGCCTTGTGGGTGTTAAATTATTTTCCACCCTACAACCATAGCCAAAATGTTGTGAGCCTCTCACTGCTCTATCACTATTTCCATGACATATGATCTGATGAGTTACATTCCTTAGTCCTACCATCCCTGAGCTTTACAACTAGGACCTGCCATGTCATGCACACAAAGGTGAAACATCCCTATTCCCTTTGTATTCCAATAATAATAAGTAAGTTCTATTCAGACAACTTCTTCTCATGATCTGCTGCTTTGTGGAACAAACTCCCGACATAATGTTTTTCCAATCACTACAATCTTGACCTCTTTAAGTTTAGAGTTATCTTTCCTATGAACTTCATTTTTATCTTTTCTTCTGCTCATACAATACCATAGTATAACCCTCTACCTTGAGTGGCTTTTGGGCCTTGTATTGGGTGAACATTAGTATAAAAAATATAGAAATCAACACTGCATAGTAACTGGCATTGTCATGCCTTAAGTGATCATCCGACCATATATATGTGTGTGTATGTATGTGTAATACCATTCTAGTCCATCAAAAGTAATAATACACATCGATTTATCATATATGGGACTGTCTACTTAAGAGTAGAATCACTGTATTATTTCATTGATACAAATAAAATTATCAAATTTTGCTGAACATAAGTGTACTATCAAATATAAGTGTATTATCAAACATAAGTGTATTATCAAACTGCCAGTTTTAGTTTTGGCTTCTTGATACATTTCTGGAATTATATATGAATAAGCATGTAACAATTGTTATTGTTAACAAAGCCATTTCAAAACAATATCCCAACCCCAACTCAAAGCCATATCTTTGTCTCCATGGTGACAGTGTTTGTATGGGTGGCAACCAAGAAGATTAGCACCTCTATATTGCTGTTTTTCTTTCTTCTGTGTAAAATGATACCAACTATTTTTAAAGTGAGGAATCTGGAAACAGAAGTAAAACTGATGAGTGAAAAGCCTAAGGTGATACTTAAGTGTGCCTGTAGAAATGTTTCTATAATATGTATATTGAGAGTAAGGTTACATGTACATTAATATCTATATATATATATATATATATATATATATATATATATAGGGAGAGTACTGTAAATTTGGGGATTCTTATAATGCCATGAATATCGTAACAAAATTCTAAAATAAAAGTTCCATAAGTTTTCAATATTTTATACACATGGGCACACACAAGTATATACATCCAAATATATATATGCATATATCAAACTACATGTAAACATTTTCACAGATACTTACACATATATAGATGATACATATATGTACTAAATTATGTGCATAATTTGATATGCTTATCTATATTTTTTTAAATTTGCTATATTTAGGGAGAATATTATATTAGGGATATTCATTTGTAGATATAAAAAGTGTGAACAAAGAACACTGTATGGTGACTGACAGTTTCATGCCTTAGATAGTTATCCAACCATCTGTTACTTCTCTTTGTATACACTACTGGGTGCATATGTAAGTCACTGGGTGCTTATGAGAAATGAGGGGATGGGGAAACTGTTTTTTGCAAACAGAAAAACAAATATCTACATTGCAATCTACAACCACATTATGTCTCCAAAGATTAAACAACTATGAGCCATAACCTACAATAAACTTTACTTTAAATAGAAAAAATTGAAGCCAAATGAAGTATACACAAAAAATGAATAGATAAATAAAAACAATAAATAAATAAAAATAAAATAGAATAAACCAACAAATTCCAAGACAGAACAATAAATAATCTCAAACATTAGCACTAAACAAGAAACAGGGAAAATCAGTTTCTCCATTTACTTATTTCTCATATGCCCCCAATGTCCTATGGACATGAAACTGCTAGTTACCATGCAGTGTTGAGTTCTATGTCCACATTCTATCCACACACACACACACACACACACACATATATATATATATGGTCTTCTTTCTTCTATGTGCCATGTCCTTTCAGGATGTAGGCAATTATGGCTCTCCACAATTTTTTGTGCTTCATAGCTCTTAACAAATTTTGTCTTTTTGTTATTTCTCCTAAACCTTGTTCTGCCATTCATTTACTCAAGCTCACTAAATAGGTTATGCATTGTGTTCCTCTGTCTCTCTTGCTTTCAATTTGTCCTGTGAGTATCAGATTTTCCAAGCCATCTTTCCTCATTATATGCTCTAGAAATTTCAAGTCCCTTTTCTTGAAGTTAAGTATAAGTTTCCTTTTTGTTTCCATTTTCTCTAAAATTTGTTGTTGCTCATATGTTCAGTCTGTGGTATCCTCAGCATCCTTCTGTAGAACCACATTTCTATTGATTGAATCTTTTCATGTTTGAGGAGATTGTCTAGCATTCACTGCCATATATGACAGCTGATATCATCAGTACTCTTTTCTTTGTTTCTAATGAAAATGTTCTATTTGTTAATACTCTGCTTAACATTTGAAATGCATCTTTCACTATCTCAATGTACCTTCATATTTCAGTGTCACACTTTCCATCCTCTATTAAGACACTTCCCATATATTGAATTTTTGTACTTGTTTGATTTTGGTATCTTCAATTTGTAATTTGAATGATGGGCTAATCCTTTTGCTAACAACCACAGATTCTGTCGTCTTCCAATTTGTAGTTATTCCTTTCTTCTTGCTTTCCTTCACTACCTTCTGTAGGAGATTTTAATACCATGCCAAATTCTTTAGCCATTTTAATCTATTGTAAGTTAATAATTGCCTGCTTGTATGCAGATATTTCACATTGCGTTTACTACAGATGAAATAATGATCCTGATTAAGTCATTCTCATACCTAATTATAATATGCTGTAGTATTAGTTTTGAACGAGAGGGGGAAGACGTCAGATGACCTCCCAAAAATAGTTGTACAAAATTTTTAAGCTATTTTATATAAACCAAGCTAGATACAGTGTTTAAAAACAGAAAAATATCTATAATGAAAATTTATTACATGATGTTCAATTAAAGAAATGTGTACATTGCTAATATTTCATGTAGCTTCTTTGAGCTTGAATAATTGCTTCAGTACATCTTCACTGGTATGAGATGCCATCCTCTGTAGATGAGTTCCAACATCTCTTCACTAGAATGAGATACCATATAGCTTCTCACAAGTGTGGTTCTTGTGTCTACTGGTGGTTCTGTAGTAGATACTAAATAAGGGCAAGTCTTCAATCCCTCCTCTTTTCACTCAATTTGAAGTGATATTATCTTCTATTAATAAAGCAGAATGCTTTGCTTTTAAATTCTCTCTAAATGCTATTTTTGACTCTCCCGCAGTATCATAGCCTCACTTTCTGCTTAAAAGTGGATCTCTCCTGTGCAATATACACATTACTCTGTCCATGATTTCTGCTGTCATCTCTAAACTTGATCCACACAAAGCACGTGAACTCGCTGGTATTCCTGTAATATCCCTAAAGAAATGTAATCCTGAACTGGGTCCTGTTCTCTCTAAACTAATAAATGCCTTGTTGATTTGGCACTCCAGATTGTTGGAAATCCTTTTCTGTAGTTATTGTTCTTAAGAACATCTTATACTTCAAACTATTAACCTATTTGTATTCTACCTCTTTTTGGCAAAATACTAGTGGCTCTAACCAATTTGAAATTGTTTAAGCATCTCACCTCACAGAGTCTTCTATAAGATAAATAATATGGCTTTTGTTTCTCTAGGTCAACTGGTGAAGCTCAGGCTGTTGCATTAAGTATCTTAAAGGTGTTTGACAGGGTTTGGCATGTTAGTTTTCTTTACAAGTTAAAAGGTTATGGTGTTTCTGGACAAAGTTTTGATTTGATAGAATCTTTCTTATCAAAAATGAAAATTATCTTGAATGGCCACTCTTCTAGATCTTTTATCAACAATTTCTTCAACATCCTCAGTTCTTGACGCAGTATATATCTTGATGGCACAACTATATATTACTGTCTTAATGGTAAGTAGGTTTGCTGAAGTCAAATTGGTAGCTGATCTTTAAAATGTTAAATTAACTAAGGTAAATAATTGCTTGTTAATTTTCATGCCTCCAAAACTAAATTGTTCTCTTTTAATCATCTTAGAGAACCTTCTTGCCTTCCATCAGCATGACTGATGATAACCTCCAGGACAGTAACTCATTGAACCTACACAGTCTAGTGTTTTCCCCTGATATTCAAGTGAAATGATTATATTGAATCAATTGCTAGGTCTGCTGCTAGAAAAATTGATTCACTGTATCATGTTAAATAATTTTTCTTGACAGAATCTATCTTGCACATTTATAAGTCTACTATTCATCCATGCATTGAATATTGCTGCCACCACTGGTCTAGTGCTACTGCTATGTATCTAGAGATTCTTGATAAAATCCTGTGGTGAACAGTCCCATAGAAACAAGCAATCCACAGTGACTTGCATCTGATGCAAAGGAAAATAAGTGTCTTACCTCAACATGTGGAATGTGGCATTGGCATTTAGTTCCTTGAAAATAGCATTAATCTTCAGTTAGACTATTCCAGTGCTGTAACGGGGAGTTTTCTGTACAACTTGGCATAGTTCGACCAACAGCAAGTCATGTGCTGATTGGTCAAACTGGAGGAGGCTATTTGCCTGGGTAACTGAGAACAAAAGTGAAGAAAGCTGATTGGTTGGTTGGCTGATGTGTGGGCCTGATAAAAGAGGGCTGATGCAGTGAGAAAGTAGAAAAGTTTTGTATTGGTGAATTGTGCAGAATGTAAGAACAGCAGATTGAACAAGCAGTATCTTGCATTATACGAATGATGTTCGAGGAATAGGGACTCATTTAACTAAAAATCCAAAGAAGAATCTGCAATGTTACCAGTCATGACCATGCATCTTGGCTTTTCCCAAATTTAATGTAGTTTTCCTGTACCTTTTCTATAAATATTTTCATGGCAAATGTTCTGATGAGCTTTCCTCTCTAGTATTTGAACTTCAAGAATTTGAATGTAATACTAGATTGGCAGCTAAGTCTCATGATTTTACTGTTGAAATTGTTAGATTTATCCATAGGTTCTATTCTAATAGTTTCTTCTGTTGCATTCCTTGCCTATGGAACTCTCTTCTGGCTTCTTGCTTTTTTGTCAAATACAATCATAAAGATTCAATGTCATTCATCATGTCTGTCATTTTAAATCCTGTTCTTTGATGATCATTTCTCCTTACTGTTGTTTTCTCATTTTCTTTCCTTTTCCTTGTGTTGTAATAGCTTTATCACCTTGCTTGAGGTGAAATGATTTTAAAAATGTTTGCATTCATTCTTTTGTTCTGTCCTCATTTTCTTGATGATACTGAAGTCAAGATTTTAAGCTGGTCAATCTTTCAATATTTTGGTAGTTTCTTCAGCTAGATGCTGTTGTCTTGCATGCAGTCTATAGCATGGAGATATTTCATCTTGAAAAAACTCATTTTCATCTAAATCTGGTATCAAATGGTCTTTCAATGAGTAATTGGAAATATTTAGCACTATTCAAATGCCTGTCAATTTTAACTGATTTTCTTTAACCAAACTTCTCCCAGATTTCACTGTTCTCATTATGTAACATAGGTTGCTTTGTTTTCTGTAGTCCTTGTAATAAATCCTGACATTAGAATGCAGCTCCATCCTAGTTTCATTGCTGAATGTGATCTTATGTGATTTATGGGATGCAGATGCTTGACATCTGTCCCATAGTTCATACCTCGTTCACCAACTTAATCTGGCTTTCAAATGTTTTTTGTTTAATGCTAGTTCTTAGCTGAAATGCACCTCTTTAGTTCATGTTCTTGAAATATGTGCTTTGTGGTATATACTGACACCAATGTTACACTTGTCCATCTATTTTTTGCAGTTTTCTTTGGCTGGGATTTTGCTGCTCTGATCTGTTTTGATACATTCCTATGCTATAGATTTCAAGAGCAACCATATCTTGGTCAATCCAAAACACTTCCAGTGCCTTGAAACTTCAAGAGAATTCCTGATATGCTGCTTCTTGAAACTTTTTATCAATTGCTCATATTCTTGACAATCTTCACTAGTTTCTTTGGAAATTTTCACCATGATTCCAACCCAAAATAATGCCCAGGTAAGAATTTTCCCTATATGTAAAAAAAAATCAGTGCTATTTGTAAAAATATTTGCATACTAGTGGTTCCACTGCTAATATGCAAATATTTATTTTGCAACAGCACCAAAAAGAGAAAACTAAAAAGGTTAGGTAGCTGAAGATATTTACATGGTCATTTTGGTGGAACAGTTCACGTCTTCCGTTCTCATTCAGTACTGCAGCAAAAAAAGAAAAAAAACGCCGTCCACATACATCTAAAAGAAGGCGCAATCCCTAAAACCATGCCTCTCCATTTCAGGGAACCAGTAAAACAGGCCCTTTGGAAGAAAGGGGCATAATAGCACCATTACCTATTGCCATGCCCACAGACTGAAGCAGCACAATGGTCATCACAGCTAGAAAAATAGTAAAACATGCAGAACTATAGATTACCAACACCTGAATTCCCAATGGAGACACATCATATTGAGTCACTGTTTCAATTGGCACTTCAGGTACCACCTAAAACAAAAAAAAACTGTGTGAGACACTGTCGATGGGTACCATTAGACAAAGAATCCCAGCCACTTACCACTTTCATCATGGAATGGAGAAGATTTATGTACCTCAGAATGTCTCAAGGCTATCTTGCATCTGAAGATATGTACACATGCAGATATGATGAGATAATAAAGGATATTCCCTGTAAAATCAAAATCATAGATGACACACTACTATACGACTCCAACATCACTGAAGCATTTTATCATACCTTTAATTTTTTGCTTAACTGTGCTAAGAACAAAATCATTCTAAATGCTGACAAATTCCAATTTTGTTAGGATGTAGTACAGTTTGGAGGCCTCCAAATAACGCCCTCTGAAGTAACCCCTTCTGATTCCATGCTACAAGCAATATTGAACTTCCTAGTTCCAAAAACGATCACCGATGCAAGATCTTTGTTTGGACTAGTCAATCAAGTAGCCTGGGCATACCCATTAGTTCCAATCATGCTACCTTTTCGCAATCTTGTAAAACAAAACTACCATTTTACATGGAACCAGAGCCTTGAAGATGCATTCCAGCATTCCAAACAGGTCATAGTCAACCTAGTTTGGAAGGGCGTCATAACATTTGACAAAAATCTAATAACACACCTTGCTCCTGACTGGAATGGGTTTCCTACTCCTACAAAAACATTGTCAATGCACAATTGAGAAAACCCCTGTTGTCCAGAAGGCTGGCGCCTAATATTTGTTTGGAGCAGATTTTGCACTGACACTGAGTGCAGATATGCGCCAAAAGAGGGCAAAGCAGCAGCAACTGCATGGGCATTGGAAAGATGTTGGATGTTCATCATAGGTTGCCCTAGTATTATAGTGGTTACAGACCATGAACCATGAAAGGAGATGTTCAGTGATAAGGATTTAAGCAAAATCCAAAACCCCCGACTTTTCCGATTGAAGGAAAAAACATTGAGATATAGTTTTACCATCCAGCATTGTCCTGGGAAATGGCTCAGATGCCATTTCCCGCAATCCGGTCGCAATGGTACATGCCCTCCTGAGCATATTTCCTACCCAACTGACTCAAACAGACGTTCTAGAGTCTGACAAAATAGACAATGTCATGACATCGACTGCTTTAACAGTGGCATTTTGAATCACTGACAACATATCCATCACCTCACCAGACCTCATCTGTGCAGCAGGATGCAATGATCCCCAATACAAAGAATTGATAAATTGCAATACAGCACAGATTCCCAAAAACACGCCATCTCACCGCAACTGTACTCCACGAATATTGGGAGGTAAGACACTGCCTTAGCACTGATAATGGCTTAGTGTTATTGGATAGAAGAATAGTGATTCCAACTTCTCACCAGAAGAAATATTGCTTAGCTTGCATTCAGCACACCAGGGTGTGGTTGGCATAAAAGCCCATGCCAATGATTTCATCTACTGGCCTGGAATGAACGCTGCAATCTGTAATGTTAGGGCCAATTGAGTATGTGTAGTGTGTTCAAACATTGCCCCTACTCAACCATGAGAGCCAATCACACTCACACAATCACCAGATTGGCCATTCCAGCAAATAGTCATAGATCTATTCCATGTCAGAGGTCAGCAGTACCTTGTCTGTGCTGACATATTAACTGGATGACTCATTCTTTATCATTTAAGCCATGGACATGAAGATGCCTCGAGAATAATCTCAATTTGTTGAGATATATTCCAGACCTATGGTGCTCCAGAGGAACTCAGCACTGATGGTGGTCCACCTTTTAAATCACTACCAGTCCAACAATTCCTGAACAATTGGGTGGTAAAACACAGACTATCATCCATTGCCTGTCCTCAATCCAATGGCTGGGCAGAGCTAGCTGTCAAATCTGCTAAAAGGATAGTACATAGTAACACAGGAACTCAAGGATCCCTCGATAATAACAGAGCAGCATGGGCTATCCTGCAATACAGGAACATGCCCATCCAGACCATTAGTCTATCCCTGCTTCTGTTTCAGAAAGGGGACATAGTATCAATACAATGTCCAACCAATCACCGGTAGGACACAACAGGCAGAGTTGTCAAGACACAACCTAACCTTCAATATCGAATCACAGTGGATGTATCAGGCAGGATCACCCTGTGGAACTGCCGATTTCTCAGGAAGCTTCAAACACATGCAGTCCCTAACCCCATCCTTATTGCTTTACCTGAGCCCCCAGAGCCAAGTATCAGGGATGCCCAGGAATCCAATATGCATGTCCCACATGCCAAAGACAATGAGACAACATCACCCAGCGTTGCCCAGCCACAAAAAATCGCCCAAGCATTGTCCAGATTACTCCCATACAATCAACCAGGCCAGAAAGAACTCATCTCCCCTCAAAGGCCATTACCCTCATGCGATGGAGGGGGAAATGAACATTCGAGAGTGTGAAACTCACCTTCGTAAGGTTTCCAACTAGTGTCCAGTTGGCTGACAAAATAAACAGGGTTGTAACTCAATACATCTCCCTCTCTTGAATAAGTCAAAGTATGCTGGATATTTATTGAGCACAGTATCCACACTGGAATCATCAGCCAATCAGAACTTACAGAACAGGCTTGCCTGGGTAACAGAATGGAATCGTCCCGGCTGTTATATAAACCAAACCCTACAATGATAATTAGGTATCAAAATGACTTAAATTTAATCTGTAGAAAACATTATGTGAAACATCCACTGGAAATTACAAGAAATTTACAATTGTTTAAAATAAATGGAGACGTTTGCATGGTACTATATATATATATATATATATATATATATACACGCACTTGTATAATTGCATGAATATCTTCAAACATGTCATGCACATATGTATGTATAGAAATAATAAGGCAGAACATTTTTAAAAAGTCAAAATATTTTCAAATAGTTTTACATATTTTCATATATTTACATAATCTCCAAAAACAATTTCAGAAATATAAATGTCAGAAAATCAATGGAATTTTTATTAAAGATAAAGATCTGCAAAATATAAAAGGTTTGAATCATTTCATGTCTGAGTAAGAAATTCAAAATGGCAGAAAAATTAGAAGATTACGAAAAGTGTGATATGATTTTTAAGTGAAAGTGCCAAACAGTTTTTTTAAAAATGGCTTCTGATACTGAATTTGATTTGATGATTCAACACAGGATTATTTTTCAATACATTCTTGACTTCCTTTGACTTAATTTTATATTGAATAGATAGAAACTCTGTCATTTGTTTTTTAAATTCTCCTGAGAGCAAACAACAAAAGTGCATATTTTCCATGCCTTGTGAAGTCTGCAGAATATAAGATAAATCAAACAGAAAAAGAAAGAATTTTGAAATCATTATTCAGAAATAGAGAAAGATGTATGAGGAGGAAGTCAACTTATAGTTGAGTGATTCTAACTTTAATAGAAACTTCAAAAATATTAATTTGAAATCTAAACTATACAGGGATAGCATAAAAACATAAACTTTATTAGCATATATCTTGCCAGTGGACATTTTTAGATGAAAGTAAAAAAAAAACATATTTGTAGATAATGAATATTTGATGAGTAACAAAATATGAAAAATATATTTAAAATATATATTTATTTATTTATTAGCCTTATCACCTAGATAAAATACTTTCACATTTATCTTCATTAACATCAGGATAAGCTAAAGAATAAAGTATAAGAAAAATTATTTTCTTATTAATTTATATTTCTAGATTTCATTTAATCTCATCTCTTATTGACACAGATTATAATAGAAAATCATTCTTCTAACAAAAGAAAAAAGAGAGAAAATGAAAACAAGCCCTCTGATTCCTGGAATATTTACATTATAAATCTTTTGGGAATCAACCTCCAAAAGATTGACTATATTTTCCAAAGAATCTTGAAAAATGACTGACCCAAGATTAAAAAAGTTGAATGTTTTTAAGTGAAATATTCTGTTCTAGCACAAAATATTGCAAGTGATTTTGATTCTTACTGAACACCATTAAAGTGTCACCCTCTGTCAATTCACTTAATATTTTACAGAAAACTGAGCACAAATTTTACAAATAAAGTAAACAGAAAAAGTACTCTTCTTTTGAGATTGTGGTCATAGGCTTTACAAATCAAGCTAGCATAATGCCCTGTCAATGAATCAAACATACATAGGTAAAAGTAGAACCGTGGCTATGTTTTGCTTAGTTTGCTAATAGTTACATTTAATGGGCTTATTGTCTTTAATAGACAATTACATTTGAGAAATAGAAAAAGAAGATAATTTTGATTATAATGATTTATTCAACTTGTTAATTTGCAATAAAAAATCACAGTCACTAAATACAAACTATATTTTGAGAGGGATAAATAATTGTATAAAGAACCCTCCTTTTTACCTTTTATTATTAGACTGATCATCTTTTTCTATCTGTTAAAATATTCTTCTTTCTTGATCTTCTTTTCAATGTGTTCCACTCCCTTTTTTTAATATTTCTCAAATTCTAAAGAAAAAAAATACCAAGATATACATATTTCAGGAGTGGATAGAATGACCTATGATAAAAATTAACTTGTACAAATAAAAGGAAGAAATATATTACTCTTGAACTTTTACCATCAACCATTTCCCATGCCTGTCTCATTTACTTATGATGATTTATCCAGCATCTGATACCATTAATATGTACTATGTTAACCTTTTTCTCTTTTAGAACCAAACATTTCTTATTCTGTATTGTTATTCACTACATCTATTGAATT
The DNA here is from genome assembly GCA_964036315.1 of Acanthosepion esculentum. Classification (NCBI taxonomy): domain Eukaryota; kingdom Metazoa; phylum Mollusca; class Cephalopoda; order Sepiida; family Sepiidae; genus Acanthosepion; species Acanthosepion esculentum. The sequence goes on along the minus strand of OZ038483.1, from coordinate 24,606,809 downwards.
ATGAGTGAGTAGAACAAACTAACCTTCCTGTCAACCATCATTAGCAATAAATACTTTGTTTCAATCTGCATTCTTATCTGACCAAGAAGAGCAGTTGAAATAAATCCATCCTACAAACCATCTGATTGTAAACACTATCAGTAAGCCTAAGTAAATATTTTATTGAAAATTCTAAGCAGTAATATTCTAAAATTGGTATGTAGTCTCCTTTTATTTTACTGGTAAAATTTGGTTGTTTAAACATTTATTAATATAAAAAATATATGTTGCCATGATTTTTGTAATTTTCTTTATACTCCATTACAGTCATGTACAGATAGACCACCAATTTTCCAGTCACCAATCTGCCATGTCCTTTAATTTAGATAAAATTATGAGTGCACTGCACATCTGTAGACATCCTGGAATGCTGTAAAATCCTTATTATTATTGACAACTGTTCAGTTCATTCTAAAGTTGAACTACTGAATAAGAATAATATGTATGCAATGCACTATCAAAGGGTACATCCCTCAAGACGAAGGAATACTTTACTCTATGAAGGTTATCACTCACTTTTCCTGAAACATATATTAGATATGGTAAACTTTGTTTAAGTCTGTTGAGACAGTTATGATTAAATTTAATATGAGAGGTGTATTATTAAATTATTATCATGTCATTTCAGTTGGTCCAGTAGCATGAATAATTGGGTACATTTCTGGAACCAAGGCTGTCAGAAAATAAGTGTTGTACTTGTAAAATCTATAGAAAATATCATAGTTTTAAAAAATGAGTTGTGTAGCATCTGGCAAAAAGTTGTTTCCTTAATTAATGCAGGGTACTTGAGAGGTCTTAGAGCTTAAATGAAATGAAGGAAGTTACATCCCCTAGACATCATTCACCACTTCAAATGTATTCTTCACGTGCGGAAGTAAGGATTAGAAAATCTCATCTTTCAAACTCTGCAAATTAAATTACAGATGTTGAATCTAACACCACACTGCTCATCTATTTCACAAATGATTTGTAAAGTAATAGACTGATATCTTTATTAAAACAATGAAGTATCTGTAAATAACTAACATGTGGTTCAAAAGAGCGAACTTTTTATTTCATGATTTCAGACTTGACATAAAACATTGGAATCCTTTCATGATATTACCATTTGAAGAGGCAAGTACATTAAGACATCCATCAACTCAAATACAATCACCCATAAGATACACCTTATGAGGAAATACTTGTTTTCACACCTGGCTAAAGAAAAAACTGAGAACACTTGACTGACCACTTTTAGAGGAAGAGTTAGATATTGGAATATAAACTTGGCTTTCAAAACAAAAAAAAAACATCATCAGAAACATTTCCTGTGGATATGGAATTTACCACAAGGCATCAAAGCATTATTGATGATGATGATAAGAAAACCAGCTGGACTTGAAATCTGAAACTGAATCCTCACAATCATCCATCTTGACTTCATTTTAAAGAAAAGCCTTACTCTTGAGATTATCATGGAATGATACTTTTGCTAAGAACTGGTATCTTAAGCACAAATGTAATGAGATAAACTCCTATTTTGAGTAACAATCAAATTGCATATGTGTACCTAAATTTTTATTCTGTTAGTGATTGTCTTTCAGTTTTGATGTGGATAAAAGCAATTTTAGTGTTGAATGATTAATTGCATTTCAACAGAATTTCTCAGATGAACCAGCCTCTTTGCATTATGATAGAAAGAAACAATAAAAACTATTTTAAAAATTTATTTGCATTGGTATTTATTTCCTGTAAGATCAATGAAATTCTATCGTATATCTTTGTGATTTACACATTAAAGGTTAAGTAATTTATACACTTAAATAACTCAGAGAAAATAAGTTACACTTTTTGATAGTTGTGTGGAAGGTTGAGGGGTTAAAAATATTGTAAAAATATTCTCATCCACAAAAAAGGAAAAGAAAAGAAGAAAGCGATAAAGTGTAAATCCCAAAATTCTATACTCCAAAACTTGTTGAAATGTTTTACAAAGGTTATTTTTCTCTTTATTTAGTCCTGTTTCCTAAAAATAGACTAGGTAGATTTCTTACGGACTTCAACTCAAGCTGTTACATCCAGCTGCTACTCAGACTCACACACACAGATTCTCACTGACTACTATTTGAACTGACTGACTACTTGATACTTTGTCCTTTTATTTATACTTCACACATGGACACAATAGTAGACACAAACTATGTACAAATATTTATCAGAAAAATGCTTGGCTTCAATTTTAAAGTGTATCACTTGAAGAGTATTTAAAATTTCTAATAGTTTAATAACTATACAAGCATAAAAGCTGAAACTTTGCATATTAATAATTTGATTTTTGTATTTAAATTTTACCTTTCTCCATAAATTATAAATGAATTAAATTTTATTTTAAATTGGTATCCACTTGGTTAGGATATCATAACTTATTAATAATTTTCAATCAATTTTTTTTTATTTTGTCTGAAACTGGTTAGTTAACTGAATATGTTATATGTTATAATTTGAATCTGTTTGTTTTATAAAATCTTAATTTATACAGATTTAAATGTTTTTTCAAAAACACTACAACTGATATTCTATACTTTGAAGAATTTCACAAGAGAAATAATTCAGAATTGAAAATATTTTCCTTTTCTTGACTCGTTCTGTGCTTGGCTATTCCTTTAACATTTATATTTTACTACGTCTTAATGAAAGAAAAATCTAATATAAAGTTGTTTGTAGCTAAATACTGACTGTAACCAGTATTTTTAAATATTACTAAATGCTTAACTGTATTCAATATCATTGAATGGCAAAAAAAAACTTTCTATCTCAATAGATTGATTGATTGATTCATTCATTTTCTACAGATTATCAACAATTTGAGGGTTATTTAAAGAGAGAAAATATTTTTAGATTGTAAGAATTTGGTGAGGGGGATAATAATGATTTAGTGATGCAAGTTTTACTAATTAACCCATAGCTGGGAGGAGAAGAGGTGGATCCATACCTTTCCCAAGTGTATCTGCATGTAAGTGAATATAATGAACCCAACTGAAATTGGAACTCAACATTCCAGTTAAAAATTCCGAGTTATTATCCATTACACTACGTGCACATCAAAGTTTACAGCACTTTGTATTACCAAATGGTCACCCATCTAGATACCGACATGGTTCAATGCTGCATAAATTCAGTAATCATATGGGAACTAGTAGTTTCAATGTGATATGGCTGTAAGATTTATCACTACAGAACCAAAGTCAAAACAAACAGAACTGAAGAATCATAGAAAATATGTATATTTTAATATTTTTGACAAAGAAAATATTCATGCAAAAATACTCAAAATATTCTACACACTGTAGCTACATACGTAGCTATGGCATGTTAATAGATTTGAGAGTAGTAAGATAATTTTTGATAATTGTGTATTTTGTTTAGTGGCATAATTTTATGTGTGCAGGTTGGTTGGGACATATAAGCTAATGAATATATAAGTTATATATTAAAGGTAGGCTTTCAAATTAACTTTTTCTATGAAATAAATTTATTTACCTGAGAAAAAAGCAAAGGAAGTAAAAGTTTCTGAATCCATTTATAACCTTCTTTACACAAATCGGCTATCTTAACTGTGTGGAAAAAATGTAGAATATATTCATTGAATATATAAATTTATTCATTTTTATTGAAATAAACATTACTGGGAGAATAAAAGCCATGTTTTATTTTTTCTTAATGCCTCAAACTTGAATGAAAAACTGATATCATTGTTTGATGTAAGCAATGAAATATAAAAGACAGAGAAAGAGGATTTTAACATAAGTAGCTAAACATTTCTTTTAGGCATATGTGGAAATATAAAAATTGAAATAGGTGAAAAGTATTTCTCAAATTATCACCAAATTGATCCATTCTTGTTAATGTTTTCATTATCATTTTCCTAAATCTTTTCAAACTCTTTTCTTTCTTCTATTTCTCTTTTATTATTATTCTTTAAGTTATTTAATTTTCCTTATTCTTCTATGTCTTTATTCTCTCCATTTTCTATCCTTATTTTTTATTTTCCCTTCTTTCCTTCTATCCTATCTTGAATTTTTATTTGGTTTTGCTGCAGCATCCCAACTTCAGTACCAAACATTAATGAAGTAGCTAAAGAAAAATGATCATTTTCATGATCAGTATTTTTGGCCACCATATTGGTACATTTTTATAAATAACTTTTTAACCTTGAAACCATGATATTTCAAATTTTTATCCTGATAAAAACTAACAAGATAAGTTCTTGTTTAATTTTAAGTATATAAATTATGCAATTAATTATTAACAATATTTTTTAAATTTTAAAAGAAACACAAATTTTTTATCATGCTGTTAAAAAAGTCACATCATGTGTCTACATATAGCATCATACGTTCATATAGCAGGTCTAAAAACGCCCAATTGTTTAATCACACCACTTATTCATGTCCATTTGTCAATGAAATAAATCAAGTTTTTCATGATGCCTTTTCAAGAGGCTACTTTCACTTACTGTGTAAAGTTATATTTGAATACTTGAGTTTTCTACTTTCACTGCATTTAACTACACATTTAATTAACAAATTTAATCTAACAAAAAATACTTTTATCATGACAATAGGAGTCATATGCATTGATCAAGTAACTTTGAATTTTATTGTGCTACAAGTAAAACTTGTATTTTCTCCCTTTAAGTTCCCAAAGGAAATTAATTGGAATGTATTCAGATATCTGTATTTTAAATATGTGTAATAATGCCAAAAAGAATTTTGCTAAATGCTTGATATGTAGTTTTCATGTTTTCTCACATCTGAAACTCTTGAGTTGGAAAATATTACATCAATTAAACTACTAGATATTACTGGTGAATTAATTATATATATGTAGAGATATTTATTCAAAGTATGTAATCTCTTTAAGCTAAAGTCTTTTGGAGTTCAAAGAGAAATCATCTTTATTCATGAAAACATAATAATTTTACTTTGTATTGCTTCTTTTAAGTAAATGAGGAATTAAGCTTAGGTATCAACACTGCTGGAATGTTTTAGAAATCTTTAATTTCTCTTGCTATTTTTGTCCAACATTTCTTTTGGCAGGAAGCTTAAAAATCATTAATGCGGTTGTTAATTACCACAAATTTTTAGTTAATTGATCGCCATCAATTAACAGAAAAAAATGTTATATAATCAATAAGAAAATAACATTACACCAATTTTATCCCCATTTTTATGTAATCAATGATTTATAAGGTAATGGTTTGCTAGCATGCAAATCACTGTATCATGCTAGATATTCTTTATTGTTTATTTATTTCTTCTACCGTTCTTTTTCCCAAGAGGAAAGATAATTTGGTTCAAATGTGACAAGCCAAAAACTGACCAGGAAGTGAACATTCTGCTGTAGATCTTTGCAGAGCTGTTATCATGCCAAATAAATGGATATACAATCTTTTTTTTATTTCTTTTTGTATCACATCGTTTATTTTTTCCTTCATTTCTTACCAAATAATTTTTTCTTTTTTACCTTGTTTCCTCCTCATTTTTCTGCTTCTTCACATCCTCTTCTGTTTTTCTTTATTTTTCTCCACCTACATTTTCATTTCATACTTCAAAAACAACTTCATCATGATCATGATGATCATCAATACTCTCAGTAAGAAAATATTCGTCTTTTAACCTATTGGTTCAGTTGTAATTTGAGCATTTTTTCAGCCATCATGTCTTATGTAGTTACACTTCTTCATGTAAAATCCATGATACATTTATGAAATCCATATTCACAACACTTGTTACTGTTACTGTTTCTTTCCTTCTTTTAGTAAGATTCTGTTCCTAGTGTCAGACAGGTAAAGCTCCTTACCTCATATTATTCAGGAAAAGTAAAAAAAAAAAAAAATCTTGCATCAAACTAAAAACAAGAAAAAATCTACTTTTTGTTAAATAAGTATAAAAGAAATAACTGCATTATGAATACCAAACCTCCTTTTGTCCAGACCGTATAGGCAGTAAAACAACTGGATAGATTGTACTGGAATTTGGTACACACATACTTTTTAATATTAGTTGCATATATATTGATATAACACTAAATTGTTATGACAAAGAAAAACATGTTATTTTGATTTTGAAATGATTTTTATCTCTTAAAATAATATAGTTGCTTGTTTCTTTTAAGTGTTGAAGGACATGTAATTTAAATTAACTATAAATAATGAACCAGCTTTTAATAATTTTTCTACAGAAAGTTTCCAAAAGTACTCTAAATTTCACATGATCTTCCAATTGTATTTAAGTTCCTTCTTTTTTGGAACAAAATTAAGTTTTTATTCATTTTATTTTTTTTTCATTTAATCATTAAGGTACTCTTCTTTTATGTACCATGTGCCTTCAGGACATTGGCAATCATGGCTCTCCACAATTTCCTGTCATTCATGGCTCTTAATAAATTTTATCTTTTTTTTTATCTCTCCTAAACATTATTCCACCATCCATTTACTGAAGCTCACTAGGTAAGTTATGAATTGTTTTCTTCTGTCCCTCTTGCCTTCAATATATCCTGTAAGTATCAAATTTTTCAAGCCCTCTTTACTCATTATGTTCTGTAAAAATTTCAACTGTTTCTTCCTGGTGTTAAGTATAAGTGTCCTTTTTATTTCCATTTTCTCTACAACTTTGTTGTTGCTCAAAGATGTGATCACATGACTATAACAAAAGCTGAAAAGTTGAGGAATCATACAGTCTATGAATTTCCCAAATTCAATGCTATAATAGTATTTAATTTCAAAATGCCAAGAATGTCATGTCTTCTTTTTAGGAAAAAATGGGCTTTGTTGAGTAGCTCTACAAGTTCTTTATATTTAATGTTAGTAGCAATGATATATTTTCACTTGTCCAGTTAAAGTTTACTTGGTGTATATATGGTATTTTGCTATAATTTGTTACTCAGAGTTTTGCAATAAAACTTAATTGAAATAAAATAGTGTTTATTTCAGTATTTTTCTTCTATTCACATCTTTAGATTATTTACATGTAGACTATTGTACTCATCTTTGTTGCTATTATCACAATGTTTTCAGCTGTTTTGCTTTCCAGCCTTCATTTGTTGATTTAAGTAGCCTTCAGGGAATTTCAAATCATTTCCACTGAAACCAAATACATGGATTGAACTAACAATGATGAAGTTACCAAATTCATGAACCAACTGGAAAATCCTGAGTGGACAACTTTGAGCCTAAAACCTAAAGTTCCTGCTGATGACGGCTGCTGCTGCTTATAGTACATAACTGCAATCATTTAGGCTTCTCTTTTCTACTATGGCTACTTCTCTAGTTGAAGTCTTATGACAGAAGAAAAGAGAATAGTAAATGTGTTCAATCCCTAGAATGGGCAGTGTTTACTTGAGCTCAATGGAATCAGGGTGAGCAAAAACTGAGTAGTACTAAATAAGAACTAGACAAGATATCTCTTGACATGGTAAGTGGAATGAGAAAAATCTACTCTATAGATTACATAAAGGGTTCAGTTTGAAATTCCATGGAGCTTACCTAGATAAACATGCAGGCTGGAGGGCACAATGACTGAAACAATCTGATAATAGCAACAAAGATGAGTACAATACTCTTCATGTAAATAATGATAACTCCTCATCCCAGAAATTCAGATAGAGTTATTTAAATCTAATCAAATTGCATTAAATTATACTTTAACAATGTTAAAATTATTATTTTGTTTAGTTTTTGCTTTTGAAGTATTCGGGAGATTCAAAAACTTCATGTCTAAATTAAGAGACAGAAATTTTAAATTAAGTCAAATTTCAAATCTAATAAAATTATCCAGGTCATTGGGGTACTATGCTGAGTCCTTCATAGCATTTCTTAGGATAATGAGGGCTACTTTGAAGTGCCTGTCTCTGTTTTAAATAATATGTAACAGTGCACTGAACTATATGGTACCAGTAACAGAGTAATCTTTGGCCAACTCAGATTTCACTGAAGACAAGAGTTAAGATAATACTATTTTGATTTGAAGTATCTATGGACATGGATGATTCAGCAACATCTTCATAGTTTAATAAATCATAATAATAATAAGTGTTTTTCATCAGATGCTTTCAGAATTATGATGCTTTAAGAATATCCATGGGAAAATTGGCATAAATTAAAACTGCTCAGTTTCTTTAAGTTGAAGTTTTGCTCATATGAAGAAAAATGTTGTTATCAAAAGCATGTATTGATCTTAATGATAAAAACGAGCAAGGAATGTTTCAGAGTAAATTTCTTTTTAACAGCAGTCATCCTATATTGGTATCTTGCAAATATGTTGCATCAGTAACCCAAATATCTTCATGTCACTGAGTTGTCTATCTTTGAACCAATAGAAGAAAGTAAATTTTTTATTTAGTATCTGTTCTAACATTGAATGTTTTTGTTATTCTTTAATAGAGTATTTTGATCAAAATGTCTTTCTTTTGTCTGTTTAGAAATATGTATGAGAGTCCACTCTGACTTCATCCACTTGACACAATGAAGAGTTTTCGGTGGACATATGTGTATCTGTCACAGTGTTGCTGTCAGCAGTGGAAGCCTCTCAAACTAACAAGTGCACACTTTGTTTTCAGCTCTGTACAATGACAATAACCTCCTGCAACCAACCTCTATCTGAATTCTATTGTTAACATTATCTGTTTTGCTGACAATACTGCTAGAGCAGAGGAATGAAACACTGATCATATTCAAACTGATTGAATGCAGCTAGAAACTACAGGTCATCAGTGGGTCAATTCAAACAAGAAACGGAAAAATAAGTATGTCCTGTTGGAAATTGAAGTTTTCAATTTGCATTCTTCTTGGGAATACATAGCTCTGAGTCTTTGTGTCGGTAGGATAATGGAAACATCACTTCTAGACATTTGAGAACTGGTAAAGCCGGCATAAAACATCCATTTCTCTCCATGGTCAGTAGTTAAGCTTTTAAACATTGAAGATAGACATCATTCATTAGTAGTAAACTTGATTTATTTTGGATTTGAAGAAAGAATTTTTTTTAAATCATTCAAAAGACACTTTGAAAAATCTTGATATATATTAAATAGAATTATTATCGTTTATTGGAAAATAATTTCAAAAGCAGTAATTATTTCTATATTAATGTTTATTTGTATCTATCTACATTTAATATTTCTTCACTTCAGAAAAATATATTTAATTTTTGAAGTTATTTCATTTCTTATAACTCAATTACTTATTCTATTGAGATTGAAAAACACTATGCAACTCAGTATAGTTGTACAAGGTAGAAAGATAAGGCAGATGAATTGTACATTTTCAGGCTAAAGCTGGTTATTTTCAGGGTAACTTGGAAAATTATCAGGGCAAATTCATTCTGTCTGTAAAATTTCCTCCTGTGTGCCAATGCTACTCAGTAACAAAAATAAAACTAATTGCCCAAATTTCAACAAGTATTAAGCTTTAGAGCATTCTATATTGCTTATCGACAGCCATGCAAAATGTAAGAATAAAAGTTACTGAGACAAACAGGGACAAGCCAAAAATAAATAAAAACAATGTAAAATATTTTCTACAGAGAACTGTCTTCTGAAAGGTTCTTGAAAAGAAACAACAATGTTGCTTTTTATTAAAAATATATAAATTTGGAATGGACAAAGTATTGTTGTAAGTGAAAATAATAATTTATTTTTTTCTTTATTATTAACTGATATGAATTACTTTGTGTCCTATTTCTCAATGGTAAACATGCAAATTGTTATAACAGTTGTTATTTTTTTTATTGAATTATGACTGTGTATTCTACTGACACTCATATAGGCTTTATCACCAAAAAGTAATAAAACTATGTCATGCTTTGGCAAACATGAAAGAGTAAGAGAAATTAAGATATAAGAGCCATATACATTCCGTAAATAGAAATATATGCATAAACTTAAAATTGATATAAACATAAATACATACAATTACCAAAGGAGAAATATGCTTAGACAATTTCATATCAAAATAAATATATATGCATGATAGATATATATACATGTTTGTGAGTGTACACATGTAAGTGTGAATGCTTTATATATATATATATATATATTATATATATATATATATATATATATATATATATATATAAAGCATAATTTAGCTCTTGAAAATATATTTCAATTGAGCACTGTTGAATGACAAGTTAATTCTATAAACAACACCCACCTGCACTAATGCAAAGTTCTTCAGTAAAATGAATCAAGCACTATGGCTGATTAGCATTTGTTTACATTTGTAAAAACAATACGTTAGATTTAGCGCATTCTGTCAAATGAAGATAGCTCAGTGGTAGAAAATCTGACTGACACCAAATTGGTTGGGTTTCAATCCTAGCTTGAGGCATTCAAATGTCTAGTCACACTGACGAGCTGTGATACAGTGAAACAGTACTGTCTGCGAATGACATATATATATATATATATATATATATATATATATATATATATATATATATATATATATATATGTATTATACATATATAAATATATATATATATATATCCAGGTAAGATGAGAATGAATAGATTACAATTCCAACATTCATACATTTAATTTAAAAGAGGGCTCAATACAGAGTAGAGCAATATTAATATTAATGATGATGTTAATGCTGGTTATATAGAGATGATGGCTTTATGGTAGTAAAAAATTCCACTAAAATTAGGGTTGATAAATTAAGAAAAATGATTCATAGAGAATTTAAAAGTTTAAATCTTAAGGTTAAGATAAATACAAATGTTAAACAAGTAGATTTTCTTGATGTTATGCTAGATCTCATTAATGGTGTATTCCAACCTTATATGAGAAATAATGCCAACCCAATTTATATTCACCCCAATTCTAATCACCCTCTATCTGTAATCAAACATATAACCTCATCTATTGAATGTAGGATTAACAACCACTCATCTGACAAAGATGTGTTTGATAAATATAGCAGTGTTTATAATACTGTTTTAAAAAATAGTGGTTACAAGTACATTGAAATCAAGTATAGAAAATATGATGATAGTAGTCTAAAGAAAAGAAATAGAAATAGGAAGATAATTTGGTACACACACCCATTTAACCAAATGGTCAGTACTAAGTTAGGCCAAAATTTTCTTCATTTAATTGATAAACATTTCCCTAAAAGTAACCCTCTTAGTAAAATATTTAACAGAAACACATTAAAACTAAGTTATAGCTGTACCAATAATCTTGAGAAGGTTATAAAGCTACACAATAATCAAATTTTAAACCAATTTAATGATCTGGATCATAATGTATGCTCCAAGAGAAAAATTATTAATGATACTAGCCAATGTAATTGTAGGAATCCTAACCAGTGCCCATTGCCAAACAAATGTTTAACTAAATCTCAAATACTATCTCTACAATAGAAAATCTAACAGTTGAAAAATTCTATATTGGTAGGACTAAGAATTCATTTAAGACTAGATGGTATCAGCATATCTTGTCCTTCACCAATAGAACTTACAATAATAATACATCACTTTCTAAATATTTTTGGAGTTTAAAAGATGATAATAAAACTCCTAAGATGAAATGGAAAATTTTAAAAATGGCAAGAACATGTAGATCTTTATATGAACCATGTTTTCTGTGTTTATATGAAAAAATTGAAAATTATCAGATTTTATGATAAAAAATCTTTATTAAATCAAAAGAGTATATTAACAATAAATTGAAGACATAGTCTACCTTTTACCTTATAATTTAGTTAAACTTTGGAATTTGATAATGGTTTTTCTCATATTTTAGTTGAAATGTGTTGCACCATATATGGCTTATTTTTCTATTTGTAAGATTAATTTGGATTTAATATAGTTCTGTATTAATCTCCTGTTAGTATTATTAAAACTTATATGATGTATTGGTAGTTAGTTCATATTTTTGACATCTTACATTTATTGGTTGGTATTATTAACATCTTATATAGATGATCTTTATTTAACGTTTGCATATTAATTTACCAAATAATTCTATGTTTGAATTATTTACTAGATTTTTAAAGAGGCCTCTTATTTATCAACTACAAAAAAAATTATGTAGAAAATCCACAAAGCATATAAAAAGTTTGCATTAGGTTAAATTACCTCTCTACTCCTCTGCTTTTATTTCTTAGGAAAGTTGACTGGCTGACATGTATACACTTTACATAACCATCTGTCTCAGTCTTTAATTTCATATCTGGCTGCTGTTGGCAGATAATTCCGGGTCATGACCCATTTCTAAGAAACTTTTAATGTTTTCTTTTTTGCTTATTTTGAATTGAATGTACATCATATTTGATTGGTTGTAAAGCCCTCAAGCTTTATATCCCCCCACTTTTTATTTGAAAAAAGAGGATGTATTTTGCTTTTGGAACCAAATTAATTGTTTACTCACCAGTAATTTACAATTGCCTGAGGAGATGCTTTGGTATGCATCAAAACACAACTCCAACTGTGTAGCGATTTTTACATGTCATTTTAATATCCTTATATATATATATATATATATATATATATATATATATATATATATATATATATGCTTTATTTATACATACACACACAACACATATAAATAGTCACAGGGTGACATCTGTTTCATGTTTAAATGCAATTGTCAGGTCATTGATTACATTTAAGCATGAGGCAGACTGTTGCCATCAAATGTTAATACCTGTGTCCATACAGTTTATATTTATATATATTCTATCTATACTGAGTACTTTTCTCCCATAATTATAAAATACCTCAAAAACTCTCTCTCTCATTCTCTCTCTCTCTATATATATATATTGTTTATAAATATAAATCTAGTTTTATACATACATACATGCATACATACCCCCCCCACACACATATATATAATAATAATAATAATAATATTTGATAATTCATATGGATAATTCCAAAGAGAATATAAGGATATAAATCCAAAGAGAGCTCAATGTAAGAACAGAGCAAATGATAATGATGAAAGTGGAGACTTTAGTCTCTGCTTTCATTATTGTGGGGAAGGACAATAAGTCCATAGTGAAAATTATTAAGAGAATTTTTATCTGAAATTTTCACTGTATACTGTCAGTATGATCAATATTCACTGCAAAATTAAGTGCACTGACAAGGAAGATACTGAAAAATGAAAACTTGTGAAATGTAAATGCTATATTCATCAGTTTATCATTAGGCTGCAGATTTATTGTTGTACCTTTGTAGACATACATTTATAAGACCCAACTGTATCAAATACTATGTAATTCTAGAAACCCACTTGGTTACCACCCACATCATTGGAAGTCAAAGGAGACTACAAGAAACAAGAAATATGGTCACAAGAAATTTGCCATAAAGAAATACAAAACAAGAATCATGGAACGAGTGGGAAAACATCAAAGACAATTTACATGGTCTGGCATCAAACAGATGAAACCAAAGAGAATAAGTCTCCTGATAAAAGCAGTATATAACATCTTACCAATGTCAGTTAACTTCCACTTGTCGAAGATGATAAGATCTGATCTGAGAAAGTACATATGGTGACATGACTTGTGCCAAGGTGACAGGATTTTAAAAAAATGTCAGTAAAATTTTTTGTGTACAACCAGAGTGAAATTAATTTTACAGAACAAGGAAATGTTCCAGAAACTATTTTTCCCTATTTTATATATATATATATATATATATATATATATATATATATATATATATATATATATATATATATATATATATATATATTTTCATTGTTGTTTGATAGTTGCACAGACAAAAGCATGGCAATAGATTTGAAACATTGTCATGCCTTTCCAACTGACATTAACAGTTCAATGGCCTAAATTGGTTAGTTTATTAAAAAATGTAGACATCATTGAATTAATGATTTCTTTTGCAGAAAATATCAACTGGTTTCATTAAGCTAGAAAAATATGAAAATCTACTAGAGGAATGTGTAAGATATGTCTCAATAATCAGTCAATATTATCCTATCAAATTTGGAGACCATGGTTTTATAGCCAGCTTAACCTTGGCATACCCAATTAAATTCAAATCATCTCAAGCAGAAAAAGGAAATATATAAAGCACCTCCAAGATTGGGCAGTGGTTTTATTTGCATGGAGCTGGACCTCCTACACTGTGAGAGACAAACAAAAAAATCTGCTAATATCATGAGGTATTGCTGGGTATCTGGGTATAGTGGCAATGATATTTCAGCCTTCAAACCATGCCTAACTTAAGGTTCCTCATTTAATAAAAGCATTGTTGAAGGCACAGATTATGTTTTTGCATTTAGATTTATATATATTTAATTACAGACAAACTATTTTCCTGTCACTGCACACTTCAACAAACCACTCCATAGCATTGATGACATCATTCAACAGCCAACAAGAAAGATACAGATCAGAGTTGAAATATATTTTCAAAATAAAATCACGTATTGAAGGATTAAATAGGGATTTGGGTTTACCCAGAGATTATAATTTCCACAGGGAGCCCTCTAACCAACAACAACAGCATTCCTCAGAAGAGTGAGTCCCATTTCTTTGTTTATTTCTCATCTTGTTGTAAAAGGGCACAGACACGTTTAAAAATTCCAACTTTAAAATCTTTCTCTTCATGCTTCAATTTAGTTAAAAGGCTAATATATAATAAATAACATCAGTCTTATAGCCAATATTGTTATTATTTTGTTGGCTTTTTATTCCTCAAGTTTTATTAACTATCCTATTTAACATTATATATATATATATATATATATATATATATATATATATATATATATATATATATATATATATAAGCATAAAAACATACACACATGATATGATAGTAGACATTATGTTAAATAAATTTTACATTTAATTCACAGCTTAAATATATTGAGGATTACTGATAGAAGCCATGCCCATCAGACAATCTTAAAAAAAACAGAATAAAAACAATCCTAAAAACAAACATGAAGATAATAAATACTTTCCAGCAAACAAGAAATTGTGGAAGAATTGTTAATATTGGGTTGTTAATTCCCATTAACTTTATTCCAATATGATAGAAAGTGTTAAATGTTTCATTTTCTCAATGAATTTAAATTCAAAAAATGTTCTATGTTTCGTTTAATGTATTCTTTATTCAGTTTAATATTTCTTTAATTCTTCATACTTTTTGTTTTCTGAACATTCAGTAAAGACAGAAACATTATGAAAATCTACACATTTCAGATGCATCATATGTGTATGCTTTTCAGAGTTACATTTATTGTTTTGTTAATAATTGTTCAAACATTTTGGACCAATATATATATAAATTTAAATAATTAATATTTGATGAGCAAGAATTTTTAAAGTTGGAGTTTGATTGATTGAACTACAAGTATTGAATCTGGTTACATTTGAAGATCAATGCAACTAAATTTTGAATTTTGCTACTTGTAACTTTTTGACCTACATTTAAAATAAACTGGGCTAACCTGGGCTACTAATGAGAAGAAAGCCAATTCAAAATGAACTTTCAAATAAAACCCAAATTCACAACAAGCAACTTAAACTGGCAGCCCTAGCCACGGTTGATTTTTTATTTATTAATGTTTATTTATATGATCTTCAGGATATATTCTGACACGATATGAATAAATCTGGGTTTTGAGCATGGTAATCAAATATTGATTAAGTGTGCTTTTTTCAAGGTAATTTTCATTGTATTAAATTGTGTTTGAGACAAGGTATTTTTTTAAAACAAAATATATATGAGTTCACAAATTGGCAAAATGTTTGTGGAATAAGTTAATTCTTTGAAAAGTTTGTGTGTGCAAAATTTAGTTATGTTGTTTTCCTCATGCTCTACAGACTGGAAGGCATAATAAAATCAAGAATGAAAAGATTTATTGCATAGAAAACAAAATAAAAGAAAGGGTAGAAAAGAACTCAGCGAACTAAAATATCAGTAATTTGATTGTTTTGCTTTGGCCTGTAGAACTTGATAATACAAATTTCACATGCACATTTGATTGACCTTGTTAACTTATTCCCCCAAATGAACTTCACATGAACAAATTGCATTCATCTATCTGTTGGATGATTAATGTTTGCCTGACATTACATTGTTAAAAAACATTAAACACTGCATTAACTAATGATGATCAGAAAACATGAGAAATCAAACCATTCTATGGGCAGGAATAATAAAAATAATAATTTAGAAATTTTTTTTTTTTTTTTGTACAGCAGAAAATTTTTTTCTAAATGTCTTTAATCCAATGGTTAAGTTTATATAAAATAAATAGGAAAGGATACATGCACAAATTTTTACTGTATAAGTAAATTTTTTTCAATCATTTCACCACAAGCAAGGTAATAAAGCAACTAAGATGCAAGTGTGAGATAATATGAGAAAAAAAGCAATATTAAGGAGAAATAACAATAACATGAATTAAGAAGATGGAAGATACCAATTGATAATGCATTTAAATCTTTGAAGCTCAAAGTTGACAAGAAGAGAGTCCCATGAGCAAGAGGTTTGAGAAAAGAAACTTTTAGCATAGAATTTATGGTTACATTTAGCTGTTTCATCTATAAAACGATGAGACCTTAACACCAATCTAGTACTGCTCATAAATTCATAAAGTCTAGGTACAATAGAAGAAATTTCATCAGAACAGTTACAATGAAAATATTTATAGAAAATGTAAATATAGAAATGGTACAGGGAAGCTATGTTAGGGTGGTGGGTAGTAACTGAAGCTGAGATGTCAGGTCAGGACCGATAATATTGCAGATTCTTCTTTGGATTTCATCAAGAATCTCTAAATATATAATAAAAGCACCAGGCCAGATGTGACAGCAATATTCAAAGCACAGATAAATGGTAGACTTATAAATATGTAAAATATATTCTGGCAAGAAATATTGTCTAGCACAACACAGTGAACCACCATTCTTAACAGCAGACCTAGCAATTGACTCAGTATAATCTTTCCACTTCATGTCAGTGGAAAACATTAGTCTGATAAGGCACAATGAGTAACTCTCCTGGAGGTTAGCATCAGCCATCCTGATGGAAGGGTTCTCTCAGTCAATTAAAAGAGAGCAGATTAGTTTTTTTTTTTTTCAAATTGGCAGCTGATCTTGAAATTAACCTGCTATGTGTTATTAACAGGTGCAACAAATGGCTTATGAATTTTAATGCCTCAAAAACAAAACTGCTGTTTTTTAGTCATCCTAGAGAATCGTTTTTGCCCTCCATCAATATGGCTGAATACCAAGCTCTAGAAGAGAAACTCATTGCATCTTCTCAGTTTCATGTTTTCCACTCACATAAAGTGGATCAATTGCTAGGTCTTCTGATAGGAAATTTGGTACATTGTGTTGTACCAGACAATTTTTTCTCACCATTTTGCACATTTATAAGTCTACTTTTTATTCTTGTATTAAATATTGCTGCCACATTTGGTTCGGTCTTCTGTTATATATTTCTAGATTCTTGATAAAATCCAAAGAAGAATCTGTGATGTTATCAGTCCTGACTTAGCATCTTGGCTTCAGTCACTTTCCCACCACTGTAGTGTAGCTTTGCTGTGTCTTTTATAAATATTTTCATAGCAATTGTTCTAATGAGCTTTCCTCTTTGGTATCTTGACTTCATGAATTTAAGTGTATTGGCAGCTATGTATCATCATTTGACTGTTGAAATAACTAGATGTAACTATAAGTTCTTCTTTCCCACTTCTCGACTGTGGAACTCTCTTCTGCCTTCCTGCTTCTATGTCAATTATGATCTTCAAAAATTTGAATGTAGAGTCAAACACCATCTTCCGTTATTTTGAATCCTGTTCTTTTATTGTTCTTTTTCCTCATTAAACTTTCACTCTAAGTAAACTCTTGAATCTTAGTGGCTTTATTGCCTTGCTTAGGATGAAATGATTAAAAAAGAAAAAATGATAATGAGGACTCTGCAGAAAAATACTGAGAATACAATGGATGGAGCATGTGAACAATGAGGAAGTTTTAAGGAAAATGGAAACAAAATAACACTTAGAATTAGAAAGAGACAATTGAAATTTCTGGGATTCATAATGAGAAAAGATGACTTGAAGAATTTGACACTCACAGGACATATTGAAGGTAAAAGGAGCAGGGGAAAATTGTGAATAATCTACCTAACAAGCTTGTACAAACAGATGGCAGAACAAAAAGTGGGGGGGATACTAAAAACAAATATTGCTGAAAGCTGGGATAGGAAGTGTTGGAGAGCCATGATTACTCTCATCCTGAATAGACATGACACATAGAAGAAGCAGTTGTGATACGACAGAGGTTAGAGAAAAAGGATCATTATCAGGGATATTCTTACACTTTACTGGCTAGATTGGAAGAAATGGTTATTTCAATTCACAAAGTAAAAGGAAAATATTGGTTTCAAATTAAAGTATATTAACACTGATGAATTCCAGTACTTGCTAATATGGTTCCATGGTTGGAGCATTGGAACTTAGATAAAGAAGTTTGAAACTCCTTCTCCCTCTAATTTCAGGTCCATGGATTATATTACTAGTATAATAAATATTGGGAATATCTTATTTCCGAATTAAAGAAAAATTCCTTCCTAAATATGGATGGTACAAAATTGTACATTCTATAATAACTAGAGTATAATTATTCATAGAAAAAAATAAAAGCAGAACTAGAACTAAAAACAGTAAACTCACATCTATAGCAGTTTCTTCAAAATCTCAAGAAAATTGGTTTGGTTTGGTTGTTTTGTTTAATGGCATTCCAACCTTAATGGTCATTTTATGCCGAAAATGATTTTGAGTGACTTTCATTTGGTTTTCAAAAATGTATTGCTGGAAACATTTGGTTTTCAAAATGTATTGCTGTGGAAACATTTGGTTTTCAAAAATGTATTGCTGGAAACATTTGGTTTTCAAAAATGTATTGCTGGAAACATTTAGTTTTCAAAAATGTATTGTTCAAAAATGTATAGCTGGTAATACTATTTTTCCAAAAACGTATAGCCGACAACCTTATTTTTTCAAAAACAGCCTTTCTGTTGGACATAGTTTATCGCCGTACCCAGTATGCATATGCAGTTTACCGTCATACCCATGGACGTGGATGCAGTTTACCGTCATACCCAGGACAACTCAAGAAAATGTGAGAGGTAGAAAGAATTGTATTTAATATGAAAATGTTTAAAGACTAAAAAACTTATATTTGGGTTTTTTTCCCACTTTATTGGGTAGATTGTAAAAAATATTTTGTTTCTTTAATTCACAAAATAGAAGGAAAATATTGTTTCAATTTAAAGTATGATAAGTTCCAGTACTAGCTAATATGGTTCTATGGTTGGAGTATTGGATTTTTAGATAAAAAGGTTTGAAACTTTCTCGCCCTCTAATTTCAAGCTCATGGATTGTATTACTAGTATATAAATATTGGGAATATCCTATTTCAGAATTAAAGAAAATTCCTTCCTAAAGATCCTAAACTCATATCTATAACAGCTCTTCAAAATCACTAGAAAATGTGGGAGGTAAAAATAACTATATTTAATACAAAAAAAATTTTCATAACTAAAAAAGCTGATACTTGTTTCTGTTTGAATTTCAGGGATGAAGAGATATCATTATTTACACTGTTTACATGCAGACTAATGTCTTCATTCTTGTTGTTGCTATCATAACATTTTGGCCATTGTGCTTTTTGGCCTTCATCAGGTGCATGTTGATCTGGGTAACCTACAGAGAATTCCAAACTGAAACCTTTATTTAATCTGTGGGGTTTAGACTGTTCTCATTCCACTGCTCATGTCTAGGGATATCTTGTCTAGATTTTATTTTTAGTACTGCTCATTTATTGCTCACTCTGTTTCCACTATGTCAAAGTAAACACTGCCTGGCCCAGGGATTGAAATCACAATTACTATGCCATCAAATTCATGAACCAACATTTTAATACACTAGGCTACTCAGGATTAAAGTGTTGATTCTTATTAAAAATAAGAACTAGATGAGATATCTTGAGACAAGGATAGGGAATGAGAACAATCTACATGCACAGATTATATAAAAGGCTAATTTCAGAATTCCCTGTTGGCTACCGAGATTGACATACACCTGATAAAGGCTGGAGGGCGCAACAACTGAAATATTGTGATAACAGCAAAGTTGAGGATAATAGTCCACCTTTAAATAATGTAAATACTGGTAATTGTTGCCAGAGTTTCTGAGATGTGAAAATATTAGAAAAACTGAATAGTTTTAAATCAAATCTAATGATATTAAAAATAATTCAATTAAATATATGTAAAGAATGATTTAAATGTTTGTAAACAGTTTGAAATATTACAACTTGTTTGTATATATACTCTGTAATTTGTAATGTGATGGGTATACTCATTACTACTGTGATGTTACCATTTATCACTTTTTTATCTGGGGAGTGCCAAGTGTATAAATGAAGGAATACAGTTGAGTGGTGGACAAACCTTATATTTTAAGTCTTGGTTTTGTGTGAAATTGTACTTTGAGCAGAACTTTGCCCCAGAAGCAGTGATTGATGCCAATTACAAATAAGAATGACTGGGAAGATGTAAATTATTTGTGAGTGACACATAGAAAGCTAGAATTATGGTTCAAGTCACAAAAAGTTCTTTGCTATTTGCTGTAAACAGAGAACAAGGATGTAACAACTTTCAACCGACAGGATTATGTTGATATTATATAGGTGACAAAGAAAACAGCAGACATAATATCCTTTTAGAGATAAAGGAAAAAAATACTCGCGAGAATAAACATTGAACTTGAAGTATAAACGAATTATATGATAAATAATATAAAACAGAAATCATAAAAGCAGTGTTTTGTGTAAGCAATAAAATCAATATCCTTAGGGAACAAGCTTGGACTATTAGAATGGTACAAATGTTAGGGAATTTGGAAAGTAATTACATATTCCACCACTATGAATTATGAGTCAACAAACCAAAGCAGAACCTAGTTTGAATGGTCGCATTCTAAGTGTAACTTCGATGTGGCACATGGCCAAAAGTATGGGGCATCCAGTGAAGATCGAACTCACTATTCAGTCATAATTGATCTAGTGAGACAAGCTTGCTAACCAGTACACCAAATCTAAGTACTCTAAAATGATTTTCTAAGTGTAGCTTAGATGTGACACAAGGCCGAAAGTGTGGAGCACCCAGTGAAGATTGATCTCACTACTCAGTCATAATGGATCTAGTGAGACAAACCTGCTCACCATTACACAACATTGAAGTGCCCAAACCAAGGTTGAATGGTAGGAATCTGCACCTAGAATTAGTCTATCATCTTTTCTATACAACAGTGTGTTGACTATGAGTGCATTTCAGAGTTTTAGTAGGAAACTTGCAAAGAGGGAATTTTGGTTCCTCATGAGCTTTCACTTGACAACCAAATACAACATTCCACTATCTGCAGCAGTCTTTTAACCAGGAATGCCAACCTTTCATTTTTGCATCCCATTATTACATGGGTTTTGTATGTCAACAGAAAATGAAAAAGAAAGGGATTATTACAAAATGAGAAACCAGTTCCAACTCTATTTACAGAAGTCTGTGGAAAAATTAAATAAAATCAATAAATAAAATAATAATAAAGAATAAAAGAAAAAGAAAAATTAAATACATTTTCCCATGATGCTAGTAATGAAGGAACTGGAAAGGGTTTTTGGTCATCTACACAATTTTATGACCCCACTTTTGGAATGACAGACTCTTCCTCTTTCCACTTTTCAATGACAGTGTTTGGATGTGTTTTGCAGCATCCTCATGAAGTAAGTAATTTGGTCATTCCAACTCAGCAGAAACCAGATGAGCTTGACCATTTTAATCATTTTTATCCTTACTTACTTTTACTTACTTCTAGACCAGAAAAAGGGAACTGACATACCCAAGAGACATTGAGAACTTTGTTTCCTTACTGTCACGATAAAAGAAAGAATAAATGGTAGAAACACAAGTTTTGTATGCTTCTTCTTTAATTGTTTACAAGTGAACACACACACACACACACCTACAATACACCAACATGTAACCTTTTAAATTCTATAAGTCCTTGTTTTGTGTCTCTTTGAATTTGAAAGGTGTCGTACATTATGAATTACTGGAACATGGAAGGACCATCACTTTGAATGTCTATTGCCAGCAACTGATTGGGTAAATGACACATTATGTCAAAAGTGTCCTGCTTCAGTAAATAGCGAAGGTGTTATTTTCCAACATGACAATGCAGGGGTGCACACTGCAAAACAAACCCAAGAAAAAATAAGATCATTATGATAGGAGGTTTTCCACATCCTCTTTCACTTTATTAAACAGGTTATTCCAAAAAATGTCATACTGTATTTAAAAATTATATTTATATAACATTACATAACATAACATAACATAACATAACATAACATAAAATTATTGCAAAAATTTCACCTATACCATATTGACATACATGTATATTAAGAAGACACATAACTATACATACATATATACATTCATAAGAATATTTTGTGTGGTGCCAAATATGAACATTTGACTTAAAGAAGAAATGCACATTCTCATCAAAGTGGTTTCTTTTCTTTTAAATTACAAGCATGATTATATATATATATATGGAGTAGTGGATAGCAGCTTGGGTTGAGGAATCAGATGGCCGAGTTCAAATTTCAGTCAAATCCATTACATTCACTTACGTGCTAATACCCTTGGGAATAGTATTAATCCTCTTCTTTCCCCTCCAGCTATGGGTAAATAGCTGGACAGATTGGGTTCAATAGCCTTGGATGGCAACTTTTATAGGAGAAGGACAACTCTGAATTCAAAACCTGCAGAGGGTCATTTGGGGACCTTGTGGCACATAGTGCACCAGGTTTCTGTATTTGGCCCTTCAAAAAGTGTGGTTGGTTCTGCACAAAGTCTTCAACACTATAATCAAATCATATGTGCTGGTGTCTGGCTGTCGGTTCCTAGGAACTGAGCTGCTTGACCCTCATA